>JAPZLL010000022.1:0-608177 GCA_036250225.1 Cercophora sp. LCS_1
CCGCTCGGGGCTTGTGGGTCCCCGCGCCCCGTGCTTCTCTGATTGGTGTCATCCCGTGGCCCGTGCGCCCTCCTTGAGGTCATGACTTGGGTCGTGACAGGTTATTGACAAGGGTAAAGTTGTCTCTTTTGGCCCATTTTTTGTTATGGGCTTTAATGGCTTAATTTGTGATGGCACACAAGGAATAGGTTGGTTTGTTGGTGGTGGGGCAGATTGGGATGTGCGAGTTGCTGATTTAGAGGCGTTAGAGGTTGGAAGGGGTTGAGAGGAGGGTTGTGCAGGTTTGGCAGGGGGTAAGGCAGGAGGTTGAGTGGGTTTTTTTGGGCATTTTGAGGTCGCTATAAGTTGGGTTGGGTTTTGGTCACAAGGTGGTTCCATTTGATACATATCTCTATTGCTATTCTACAATCCACCACGTTTACCTCCGCCACACCGCTCATCGGATCGGCTGCAAGAGCCTCGAGGACAACATCCCAGGTTACGCGCTCTCGTTTCGGAGTAGGCTCTCTCCATGCTTGTTGCTAGAGCCTTTAGGGTCCGCATAGTGTTCCTTAGTAACCGGCGGCCTTTTCAAGAGGCCCCCTTTGCGCCATGTTCTCTTGCTCCCTTCACCAGCAGACTTCACGGTAGAAGTCACAGCCTCAGCATCAGTCGAAACTGCGGTCGTAGACTCCTTGACTGAACCCTTCTTCTTTTTCATAGTACCGAGAGACACCTTCATTCCATCCCACCAAGTTGAGACCCGCGCGCGCGTGCTCTTTGCCTGTTTGTCAATCGTGCTATGCTGCAAGCCCGTCGTGCTTCCATGGCCCACGGGTGGCTTCCTTCGGACGGATTCATCTGGCTTCAGTGCATCCTGGGTCGGCGTAACCGGATTGACCAGTGAGATAGCGGCCTCCCTCTCCCTCTCCAGCGCTTCCTCGGATTCGCTCTCATGGACCGCGGAATCGCGAGGGGGATTCTACTCCCCTCCCCGTTGACTGGATCCACTCAAGTCTGCACGTTCAGTTCCGTCATTAGCTTCCTCAGGCTGGTCTGTCACCTCAGGTTGAGACGCTGCTTCAGACTCGGATACTGCTTCGGACTCTTCTCCCTCAAGTTCCGATTGGGCCAGTAAATTGTCTGCGAAAAGTCTCAAGTCCGCCATTTGAGCTGCCTCTCCCGGGAATTCCCAATTCTCATCCAAGAAATCGGGATGATATGGCACGTCGTCAAGTGCCTCCGCGCCGCCAGCCATGGCCAGCAGCTTGACCAAGGCCCACTGCACATCAAAGGCTAGAATCATCTTGTCCATGTGCCGCTGTGGGATATTGACCTCAATAATATCTCCCGATTCGACATTAAATCCGGTAGTCGGTCTAGATATTGCCACCACGGGCAACGCACCTGCTGGGGCTTGATTGCCGCAGTACGGTACCGTTAAAGGCTCCAGCTCGGGGAAGGTAGCTTTGAAATCGGAGACGGTTTGGCCGAAAGGTGTGGATGGTTTCTTTCCGCTAATGTCCCGGTCTCTCCATACCATCCAGTGGAATTGCAGGCGCAATGTCACAAGTTGGTTGGGGTTAGCAGACCTGGCAAGGTCCTCTGTGCCAATGTATTTGAGACCAAAGTATCCTTTTCCCCACCAATCGTAGAGGCTGGGCGCGAGCGAAATCATGTTCCAGTGCCTATCGTTGATCCCGGCTTTGGAAGTGAACAGGGAGAGAAGGCGTGTGTCCAACTCACGCCCAGTTTGGCCGGGTGGTGGCGTTAAGAACCCTGCTGCTGTGTACACTATGAGGCACTTGGCCCACCGCAATCTTGAAACCTCAGAGGAGTTGGCGGCGAAAGGGAGGATGTGGCATACCTCAGGGTCCCGGGTTCCTGTAATAACACAGCGGTTGGAGTCGATCGCCCTCCGCTTGTTGGCGAAGAAGCTATTTCTTCTAGCCTTCCCATCCTTCTGAAACTTGGTCTTCCGACGGGGTACATTTTCCTCGTCCTCAGACTCGCTGGGAGTAGGCGCGTCAAAGTGCTGATGGCGTGCTGCTGCTAGGGCGAGTGCGTCGAGGTTGAGTGTCGATAGGTTTTTAGTCGCAACTACAGCCCCTATTAGGTACATGAAAGGTGTTTACCGCGACTGAAAAACTTACACATCTTGACTACTGTCGGGATCGCGAAGAGGCGGCAGAGAAATGCATCGAAAGCACCCATCGGGCCAGACACTATACCGTAGAGTGTGCCATAGTCCAACTCGAGTATTGCCGAAACCTCAAGATCACTAAAGTTTCGATATTTCTCCATGGGTTGTCCGGTTAGGTATGTGAACTTTGCCTTCCAGTATCCCTCTGCCTTCCGGACAAGCTCGAGTTTCCGTGCCAACTCATCGAGCGGGAGGAGAGGTGTGGTGCTCTGCTGCTCGGGTAGCCTTTTTCCGTTGTCAAGAACGCAATGGAGCTCGCGTATCGCCCTTTTGTTGGCTCCAAAGTCTTTCATGAAGCGGGCGTAACGCTCTTCTGTTGTCTTCGACGACATCGCGCTCGATCGTGCTCACAAAACGCTCCCGCAGCCCAACGGGATGCGTCGGTGGGTGATGAAGCGTCTTCGCAGGAGAAGAGGGAAGCGGGAATGCACTGGCTTAGAACCAGTCCTCCCTGATCGAGATGTGGAAGTGAGAAACTAGGATTCCACCGACCAGGCGGGTCCCAGAGAGTGATTGAGAAGGAGTGGCTGAACCTTGGAGGGAGCCGCTGAAGAATGGCCGTAAGTTTACAAGAGGAAGTTCCAATGGTGGGGGTCTGGCCATTATATATTTGGAAGTGGAGGAACGCAAACACGGAAGTTCGCAGGGGCGCACCGGCCAACGGCGATAGGTTTTTGCAACGGCGGCAGTGTTAAAGATGCGATAAAGTTGAGTTTAGACATTCCATCCGATGTTGAAAGTGGGACCAATTAGTGGTGCAGGTAAGTAGATAAGCGATACGGGAGCGATGTATGGTAATAAACAGACGAATCTGTTCCGAAAAAAACGTGCGCCATACCCAGTTAGTCCTGTGAATTTTTTGTACTGGCTGCAGCCAGTTGCTGCAAACTGGTGCACGAATCACCAAGGCATAATCTCAAATAAAATACCCCGAACAATACACAGTCTCGTTCGCGATGCAATGTCTGCTTTTAATCTGTCACATTTCCGCCCCTCAATCTCCTTCCCCTTAGTTGCACTCCAGGCCGTTTACCAGATACATTGTGTCAGAGACAGATGGAGACAACAATAACAAGCCAACTCAAAAGGCTGACAACGCCCGTCTATTGTAGTAAGAATAAGTAGATAAAACAACCCGCATTTTCCTCCGTTCTTCCCGTCGACTCCCGCGAGGAAGCCCTCAAGAATATGTCGTGACTGGACCACAGGCCAACAACCTGTTATTTTTTTGTGACTTCCTCAACCCAGCCCTTGTGACAGCGTTACTCCGACACCAATGGGCAATTGTATTGACCATAGGGATTCATTGTAGGCCCAGCTGTGGAAGAAGAGAATGAAGAACGCGAAAGTAGAAAAACCAACATCACGCAAAAGCCTCGATCAAGGTGCGACCGCATCTCCAAGGAAGCAGCGCCGTTTAGGCCCCTCCTGCCGGAACTAGGTGAATTGAAGTATCCCCAGTGTTTAACCCGACGCCCCGTTGAGAAACAAACCCCGTCAACCTCCTGGAAAACGCAGCAGGCTCCTCCTGCTTCCGACTTGGGCCACATCCAGCATATGCTGCCCATTTGCTCAGACTTTGAGCTTTATCCACCCCCTCCTCGGCTCGGTGGGAATGCCAGTGTCTCAATGCCATATGTACTCCTATCAAAAGGGCTCGAGAACTTTAAACAATGAAATGCAGAGACGGCAGAGCGGTGCGATGCGTCGATTATATAGCACCACTGATGCTAGGTTGCGATGTGAACTTGGGGCATGCGACATCTCCAGGGGTTCTCAAGAACAGGCTGGGCATCCTCTTCCTAAGTACTGACGAGGCGGTCGTTCCACATCTTGCGCAACCGCTTCAGTCGATGCTGCAGACAGGAGAGGAGGCTGGGGAGCTCACATGTGGCCCTAGTTGCAACGAACCACAAAACTACCGTCCACTCCTCGAGGATCCGACCGAGTTTTGCCTCTCGTGGACAGTTGGTCGCCGCTCCCGACGATCGCCATCTTGCAGCTTCAGCGAGTCCAGTCTCTTCTGGTTATCTTCAGCTGCATCCACCTCGTCTAACCTGGGTAGGCCATTGACGGGAACGCGGGCCGGCGGACCATTAGTCGACCCGTTGGATTTCCTCTTGTTGGCCTGGTCAGTAATGGCAGCCCATCTCTTTTCTCGTTGCGCTTCTCTGGCCGCTGCCGTGTTCTGTTGTTCCGTATACTCGTGCGAACAGTCATCGAAAAGTTGAGGGTTGATCTCCATAAACAACTTCATAGCGTTGTAAACCATGCCATGGATCGTCCTGGCCTCCTGTCAGCATCCATTAGGGTCTCGCAGAGCAAAACAACTAACCTGTTCCAGTGACCCTTCGAGTTCTCGTAGAGTGGCGCGAACATGATGGGGAGAATTATGTCAACATTGTCGCTGACCAGATTGCAAAAGTACTCGTTGTTCCAGAAGTAAAGAGCCCGCTCGGCAACCTGGAAATGAGGGCTGGCGACAGACTTTGCAAGCTGATGGAACAGCGGCTCCTGGACCTTGGCGAACTCGGCTGGGTCCATGACCTCGAAGATGTCCTCAACTTCATTAAGGAACATGACTTCTTTGGTGCTGTTCACCTTGGGCCAGTAGCGCAACAGACCAAGCACAACCTAGCACGATAAGTCAGCAAGTACCCTCAACAACACCGCGAGGGAGGGTAAATCCTACCTCTTCTGTCAACGACGCATCCTTCTCAAGAAACTGGACGATACAGTAGGCGAGCTGGGGATGGTACATGCTCAGGCTCTTCACTTTGTGGAGGGGGATGAGGACTCTTGTCAGGAACAGCTTATGCTCCTCCTTGAGCGGGAGGGCAAATCCGTTGATGATGGAGCCCAGGATCTCCAAGAGCTCAGCAATTCCATTGAACCTCTCCGTTTCGTAAGTGAATTGGAAGAAGACATTGTTAATGGAGCGGCGGATGAAAGAACGGAGATTGAGGAATTTTCCGTAGATTCGGTGAAGAGTGGTCTTGAGGAAATCGCGCTCTCTGGGATCCTCCGAGTCGAACAGTTCGAGCAACTGGAGGACGAAGCTGTGATCGATGAACGCCTTGGCGATGTTGGTGTTGAAATCCTGGCTCTCAATAAAGCGGAGGAAGAATTCGTACACCACTTGAATGTGCGGCCATGCTACCTCCAACACGGGCTCATCCTCCTCGGGGTCGAAAGCCTCACCCTGAGGATTCATAGGGGGGGGGATGGGGCGGAAGAGGTTCTTGGCAAACATCTCAACCACTTTGGGGTACATGGGTTCTGTGATGACCTGCCGATTGTTGGCTACGTAGTCGAGAAGCTCATGCAGGGCCAACCGCTTGATCTCCTTGGACTTCATGTCGGCGCTAGCGTCATTGAAGTCGAAGATGACGTTGCACTGCTCAATCTTCTGCATGAAGAGTTCCTGACGGCGGTTCGGCGGCACCTCGTGAAAGCCCGGGAGCTTGTCCAGCTCGCGGTTGGCCGAAATATCGAATCGCGACGAGTGCTGTCTCCTCGGCGTCTTGGGACCCTCCAACACATCCTTCGGTGTTGACTGGTGCAGTCTGTCGTACATGAGTGACTTAGACCCGGCCTTAGGCGGCGCAAGGTCATGCGGCATAGTTTCGGCGGCACCGGGAGGAGGAACATGCTAGAAGGGAGAATATTAGAGCTAAGTTTCCTGACATGGGCATAATGTTGGAGTGGTAACGTACCGGAGGGCCGCTGGGGCTCACGATAACAGTTGGAGGGAGCGGTCCGTGGCGCGCGGGCGTGCTACCACCATTCGCACCTTGAGTCGAGCCCCCCATACTGCTGAACCTGTCTGGGACACCGGGGTTTTGCCCAGCCTGGGCTTGGGCACCAAGCCCCTGGCCGGCATGGTCTCCGTGCCCGGCGTTGTTCGGTGGAAGAGGCTTGTTGCGGATGTCATTCAGCGTAGACGAGGAAGACGACGGGGTCAGGACGGGTGACTGGTTGGCGTCCCTGGAGCCAGAGTTCGGCGACGCTGTCCCATCTTTCGCGTCCTTATTCTTCTTCGAGGACTTGTTCCCGCTCCTCGAGAGCTACGGGGTCGCGCAGTTAGCAATCATACGGCCAGAAGACCCCGAATACGAAATGTCGAGGCGCATTGCCTGGGCAAATTGGGAATGGGAATGGCAGAGGGTAACCTACAACTCTCTGGCTGAAACGCTTCATCTTGGTTGACAACAGCTTCCCGTGTTGTGGGGCGATTGAAAGCGCCCAGATCAACCCTTGCAGGGTATGTCAACAGTGTCGGAGCCCGATATATGCTGGATTGGCGATGCCAAAAGTCAGGCGTACGGCTATGGCAGCGTTGTCGGCGACGGGGCGACTGTAGGTGGACGAGTCGTGCTGTCGGTCCTTGATTTGTGCATCCACCAGGCGGGGAGGGGGAGCGCGACTCCGGGTGCGATCGAAAAGGGTTGCGGGATTGTAAGCGCTGCGGCGACTAAATTGACGGATGGATCGCGCGGGTAGGTAGTTTTTTCGGGAGGGCACGAGGTTCGACGCCGGGAACGGATGGCTGTCGGAGAGGAAAGAAGGAGACGCTGCGGATCGGGAGTGCTTGAACTGGAGGTAGGGTCGATTGGTTGGCGCAGATCATACAAGCAACGCGAGAGGGGCTTTCAACACCCGTCGCAATCCGCAGGCCCAGGGGATTGACAAGGCGGGTAACAGCAACTGCCCAAGATCCTTTTCTGGTGTTTTGGTGTCGAGGATTGGGGAAATGGGATGCTTGGGCTGACGTTCCGCTCCAGGTCGCAGCTGTTTTTGCGGGGCTTCGAGGTCGCGGGTCCAAATCCGCCTGACTTGTGGCTGTTTGCACGTAGGAGGCACCTTGGACAGGGGGCCTCACCACAAGAACACAGGAAGTGAGGCTGAAGCGGTGAAGCGCCGAGACGGACGAGAGTCCACAAGCACAGTGTTCTTCTTGGGATTGGCTTGTCGTGCTGAACGCTAATTCGTTATCGAAGGAGCAAGTAAAGCGGGATGTATTGAAGTGTCAAGCGTAAGAATGCCGGCGCTGAATCCTTGTGCCGAAGCCAAAGCGATGGAGACGCGTTTCCAAGTCAAAGGACCCGCATCTAAGGGTTGGCGACGTGTGACTGACAGAACAGTCAAGGGATAAGAGCCTAAAGCTTTGGCCTGAGGTTGCGAAGCACAATCTAGGCTGCAAAGGACTATTGGACACAACTTTGACAGGTGGGTGATGTTCAGATCCGAGCGAATGGATGAGTTTCCAAATGGTTTGCGGTTGAGGGGTTCGTAGCAAGAGGAGCACGGGCTTCACACCACCGGGCAGCTGCCGCTGGTGCTGGCAGCAGGCAGTCATAGAGACTGTGAAGAACGCAAAAAAGCCGAACCATGCAATGCACTTGTTGCGCTTGGGATGTCCAACCCATTGGGCTTCTGAAAGAATACCTGGTCTGAGAGAATACCGGATTTAAGAGAAGGTATTATACAAACAAAACAACTCCTGCGTTGTGCTCCAGTGATCTCGCCCGTGCGGGACTCGACTGAGAAATACCTAAATACCATTCGTCACTTCCAGCAATGCAGCACAAGGGCGGGGGCACTCGCAGGAAGCAGGACACGGATTTGCTTGTTCCAGTATACATAATAGGTACCATGGGCAAGTTGGTGACAAAATAATCGGCACACTGAATCCAGTTGATGCCACTTCAAGTGGCCCCGTCCATCGTCTCATAGACAATTGGCTAGCTGCTTTCAACTTCGCTCGAGCATGCTTCCTCCCAAACTTGGGAATCTTCCAGAACCGATCTTAAGACGGAGGATATACAGAGTGCTCCCTCATCTCAGATTCGACAGTAGCTCTGTTTTTTTCTCGTTCAACGTCATTGGACTCAAAATCATCCTCTCAACTTTTCAGTCCCCAATGACCCGACTCGCCAGACGATGGAAATCACTTCGACGTGCTGAGCCCCTCAAGCGACTAGACCACACCATAATCTCGATATTGGATTATATTGAACCCCATAAGAAATTCAATCGCAAGTTAGTGACTAGTGACAACTTGCAGACCTGAATGAATAACTGATGAATTGTTGTGGGTTCTTGCTCCCGTCGTTTCACTGATTTACAGCCTTCCAAGGTCCGTGCGCTCCCTCTCCGCGGTGGCTTGTCACTGAACTTGCACTGTACTGTGATGCTCAAACAGTATCCACGTACCTATTTGGGAGCCGTGCAAGCCTCCAGTTATTCAGGTTGTGATTCTTTCAAAATCGCGGACACTTCCCCCCTCTAACCCCCGCCGTTTTCCCTTGGGGGTCAACTCCCATGGTGATGTTTCCCAACTCAAAATTTTAAGGTTCCATTTTCGCCGCCAACCACAAAAAGCCGTTTCTGACATCCTGTCACACCTGCTCCCTTGAGCTTCAACACCCAGCGTGCCGCTTGCGGTGCCTCCCAGTCGCCAACACGTTTCTCATTTCCTGAGCCATACTGAGGCTTCCGGCTGCCATGGCGTCCGAGAATATGGGTGACTCGCAGCATGCACCCAGATATCCCATCTCGGCTCGACGATTGGGCGCCTTGGAGCACCCCCTGATCATCAAGGATGTCGATGGTGGTCTCAAAACATTTGGACCTAAGCCTGTCCTGGAAGCCGTAAGATATTTGATTCTGAAGAAAACCAGTGGATGCTAACTCGAGACAGATCTTGGACTCTCAGAGCCCACAGATTTCCGTGCCTCTGTACCTTCGGCCTGATAATCCCACAGTCAGACCACTGACCTCGCACAACGCCCTTACTCACAATGTGGTGTTGAAGGTTACCGTCCCAAAGCGTACCGGGAGGAAGCGCAAACGGGGATCCGATGACCCCTTTACCGGTGGTGATGACCCAGTCGTGGCAGGGGAGGGGAGCGTCTTCTCAATGCACAAACTGGATGCCCCCAAGGTTCTCAGGCGAAAGCTCCAAGATAACGTGGGGAGGTACGCCATTGAGCCAATTGGCATCATTCGCAACACCCACAGATACAGGGGCAAGTCCCGGAAAAGCTTTAACCTCAGTGCATGAATGATCTAACAGATCGCAGGCCTCACAGACTTCCAATACTCCCTCAGCGACTCTCAATTCATGACCCGGTTTGTCGACAGGGTTCTGCCCCAGAACGTAGACCGCATAAGAAGCTTCTACCTTGAGCCAGGCATCGAGGCTGGCAGCAACATTGATCTTATACCACCTCCAAACTTCACCCCGATGACCCACCCGTTCGCCTACAACTACTCCCAGAATCCCTATACCAAGGAAGTCAGCCCGGGGGCCGAGTCACCGCTCAACGAAGAGGATGAATACAACCGAGTCGTCAATGTCACGTCCCGTGTCGCCACTGCCGGTTTCTTCATTGCCCACGACGAGTATCCTGTCCCTGCAGCTCCGAGCCGCGAACCTGACATGTCGGACCCGCAGATCGCCATGATCATGAACGAAATGCGCATCGCCATGGAGGAGCGCCCTATCTGGACACGACGAAGCATGTGGAATCGGTTGGGTACCAAGTTTGCCTCCCTTCCCAAGAGTGGCAGCTTGGTTCGTCACTGTTTACAATATGCCGGCTACCAGTTCAAGGGTGGTCCATGGCGCGACGCCCTGGTCAAATATGGCCTCGACCCAAGGTCAGACCCCAAGTACCGAATCTACCAGACCCTCATCTTCAAGCTCCACAAAACTCGAATCGGGTCAGTCGGTCGTTCCTGGCAAGCCGTCCGGCGTAATGAGCTTGGCGTCACCAACTTTGGTCAGTATTGGCAAGGGATGGGTAAGCAAGATTTTCCCCTCGACACACACGAGTTCAACGGCCAAGGATTCAGCACCGACGGCAAGGTCTGGCAGGTTTGCGACATTACAGACCCTTTGTTGGCAAAGCTCTTTGCTGATGCCGAAATTCGTGAGGAGTGCGATGTGGAAATCAGTGGCTGGTACCACCGGGTATTGTGGTCGGTGGCAAAGGCCATCATGAAATGCAAAATGCTGGCGATTCGCTTCAACCGCAAGCTCACAGACGACGATTTCACTGCAACCCTAGAAGCTGTCAAGGGCCCCAAAAATGGCGGCGACGGAGGCGGTGGCACTAGTATTGGTATAAGCCTTCCGGACTTACAGCTCACGCCGGAAGAATGTGAACAGCTGAGAGGGAAGAAGATGAAGCCTGGCTTGAGACAGGGGCGGGATCGGTGGGAAGAGAAGAGGAAGCGGACACACTACCGCGTCCGCATCCCACTGAAGGAGAGCGAGGCGCGTGAGGCCGAAAAGATGATCAGGCTTCTTTCAAAGTCCTTCAATATGCCAAAGCTTCTACCTGGAGCCACGGCTGAGGCTACTGGCGCACCCTCCCAAGATGTTGGTGAACGTGCAGTGGAGCGGGAGCCGGGCCAAGAGAGGGAGCAAATGCCCGGCGCTGTGGCAGAGGGAGGGGCACACGGAGAAGACGGAGAAGAAGAAGACGGCGAGGGCCAAGCCGAGTTTCAGGAAATCCTTGACGACTTGGACGAGGGCAATGAAAGTGATGAAGAGAGCGACGAGGAAGATGAGGACGAGGACGAGGGCGAAGAGGACGAAGAGGTGGACGATGACGAAGAAGATGAGGAGGCGGAACAATACGATGAAGAGGAAGAGAACAATGACCCTCAGGGCGACCCTCAAGGCCGGGCAAACACCAAGCGTGTCTCGTTCGAGGAGGCGCCAGATGATGACGGATATGAATACTACGAGCAGGGCGAAGACGATGAAGAGGAAGACTACGGCGATGAGGAAGGCGACTTTGTGGAGCCTGCGGGTTATACTGACTACGAAGATGAAGAAGGAGATTACGAGGATGGTGAGCCCGAAGTTGACACCGACGACGAACCTGAGGGGCAGTATCCGAGCAGCGAGCTCAGTCATAGTCAAGGATAACGGGTAGCAGTGCAACCCAATCGGTGCCCCAGCAACCAACCTTGGTAACTACAAAATAGCACAGTGTTTATCAACGACGCCGTTTATCAAATGCACCATATCTATGCAATTTGTGTCAGTGACAAATGCACCGCTCAAAACCCAGTAACTGAACATGATGTTGCAGACATTAAACCCGCCATCCCTTGGCAGAGACACGCGGGCGCCATTCTCCCTGCTCTCACCTTGACGGAATGCATATGAATTCGACAGAAACCTCCCGCGCGTAATCACAAACGTAGCCACTCACTGCACCTGCAGCACCTTGGTTCTGCTGGCCTTTTGCTCCAACAGCGCCACTACCCAAGCATCGACCTCAGCCACTGCCCTCCTAGGGCTCTTCTTGCGCTTGAGGAGAAACCCCTGAATCTCAGCGGGCGAAATTAGCTTGCCATCAGGGATCTTGTCACCAAATTGGCAAGCGATCCGGTGAAGGTCCTTAGTTGTAATGGGCGGCTCCGTTTTGTCGCCAACGCTCGGCAGCTTTGATGCCACGGTATCATTCGCATCGCCACCGTCTTGGTCATTGGATGATGTATCGAGAAGTTCATCCACCTCGGTTGATCCATCGCTGAGATAGACCTCCTTTTGGTCCGCCGATTCTGTGTCTGGCGATGGAGGCTCACTCTGCGTAGCCGTCGTTGTCGTCGTCACAACCATCTTGTTATCAGCCTCGTACATGCGGATAAAGAGCTCGACAGCCTGTTGCCTTGTGGCGTTGGTAAAGGCGACCTGAAGATCGACGCGGCCGGGCCGGATAAGAGCTTCGTCTAGCGATTCGGGCTTGTTAGTCGTCATGATGAGCACGCGGCCTTCGTGGGAGGCTACGCCGTCGATGGCGTTCAAGAGACCGGAGAGAGATATCCCCTTTTTATCATCGGGGCCGCCTTGTTTTCGGAGTTCACGGGCGAGCTCGGACACGCTCCAGTCTTCTTTTTCCTGGGTCTTTTCTTTTTTGACGCTCTTTTTGCTAGCGCCATCATTGGTGTCGTCCTTGGTCTTAACCCGGTCGGGGCCGCGGGAGAGACCGGCAGTGTCGATATCCTCCAGCAGGACGACGCAACGACGCGGGAGCGAGTTGAAGAGGGCCGAGAGGTCTTCCTCGGTAAGAGACGGGTCGAGGAGGGAGATGACGTGAATGTCGAGGCCGAAAACGCCAGCCAACGCGAACGAGAGCGAGGTCTTGCCTGTGCCTGGCGGTCCGTGGAAGAGATAGCCGCGTCGAAGCGGGATACCGCGATTTGCATACCAGCGCGGAGTGGCTGGATGGAGATACTCGTTCATATCAAACAGGATCTGGACTTTTTGCCCAGCGTCCAGCACAACTGTGCTCATGGGGCGAACTGGTCGGGTCGCAACCTGAAGCCAGCAGTGCCGACCCCCGTACCTTCTGATGTTCTGGGGAGCGGGCCGCTTGACAATAGTCTTTGCGTGGTGGTCTGCGTAGAACTGCTCCTTGGCGTGTTGTAGGAGCGCTTTGATGGGCTCCGGGGATCGTCCGTAGCACGTTATCACCAGCTTCTCCTTGTCCTTGAACTGGGGCGTCCCGCTGGCATTTCCATCATCGTACAGCGACTCTTGCTTTCTGTGGAGCCGGTAATACCTGGATTCAAACCAGAACCCGTGCAAGCCAAAGGCGGGAGTGAACCGAGGTGGAGATTTGGCCTCCTGGTTTGAGAAGTTGATATAGATGCCAGCCCCATCAGCGGAAATGTTGGTCGTAGTGAAATCCCCCTGGTCTTCGCCCTCCCACATCTGCTTTGAGAATGTTTCGGCTGCCAGGGATCGCGAGTTCACGAGATATGGTTGTGACGCCAAGAATTTCATCATGTGGTTGAACATTTCATCCGTGTTGCTGATGCTGATGCTTGCCGTGAAGTAGTGCTGGGTGAGATTGTAGGCCGACATGTAGAGCTGTCTCCATAGCTTGTTCATTGCCCAGAGGAAGCCAAAGACGGCCAGGATAAAGGACGGGTCGATGCCAAAGCGGTTTCCTGCCATGCTGTGGAGGAGCATGAACACTTTGAGGAGCGGGTTGAACTGGGTGCCGAGAAGCGGTGCCAGGCTCTCCATTACACTCTCTGATGTGCTCCGTTCCGTGCCATTGGCCCCGTCGCTAGCATTAGCAGCGAAGGTCGGAAGGGCGCCTCGCAGAAGGGTGTTGAAATCCATCTTGGACTGATGCCTCGACCCACACGCAGTCGTTACAGACACGGGTTGCAACGAATGACGGCCGTGTCGTGAAAGTAAAAGGCCGAGGCGAAGCAAGGAAGCTTCGTGAAGAGCAAAAAATAAATAAATAAATAAAAAGAGGCTGAAGTTGAAAAGACGGTGACTTTATAAAGCAAGAAGCTTGAAGGTCATGGGTTTCTGCCTTGGACTTCAAGGTAGGTAGCCTGGCAAAAGTTCTTGACTTCGCGTATTAGGTTGACAGATGTCGAAGGGAACATACATCACAACCGCGGTACGTGAACCAACCTTACAGCGTGGCGGGAGTAGAAGATGGTGTGAACACAGGCAAAGAAAATGGTGGGGAAGCCTTGGTACTTCCTGAAGGCAGACCGCTTGGGTCAGCAAGCTGCAAGACAACTCAGAAAGAGGTGGAAGCCTCCAAACACGCAGTGCTCTCATCTGCTTGCCCGCACACGGCATCTGACTTGCTGCCGTGTTTGTATGGTTTGGCCGGCCAGACGCACAACATGGGTAACAAAACGGGGCCCGGCCTAGATGTAGGGCCGGCCGGCAAGGTTGTGTTCCTGCAGGCCATATTGTCACAACAAAACGCCAGGCCCATTTTGCCGGGCCATCCTCAACCTCAGACCCGGAGGGCGACACCCCACGTCAGGATCGACAACTCGTCGACATTCCCTGCAAGTTCCTGTATGTTAGAGCCTTAGGTCGATACGCTCCTGATATTGTTGATATTTTCTTTTTCTTCATGCCAATCTGAAATAGTGTCCCGCCGTGTTGGTTCTTTTGGGTTCGATATCTGTGAATGAGCAAGCCAAGCAAGGTAAGTAGAGTACGGAATACACCAGGCCAGCAAACGAGCCGATACAAACCGCAGAAACCCCACCTCGCTCGCGCTCACCGAGCCGTCGGAGGACACCAGACAGCGGGCACGCACGATCTTCAATGCACACCTGAGAAGTACTGACCTCTTCTGAGCTAGGCAACAAGGCCTGGACGCGGCTGGCCAAGGATTCGCTCCCTCACTTGGCGAGATCCCTCCCGCACAAGAGCCTCGCCTCAATGCCTCAGCTGAACTTCAAAGGAAAGAGCAATGCCGCGCGCAGGTCAACACCAACGTGCCTTCCACCAGGTTGTGGATCGGATGCAACGGTCTTGTCATGGGAGGATGGTAGCGGGGCTGTGTGACCCGAGATGGACGCCACCCTTGCCCATTCGGTTCGCTCCGACCAATGAGATCTGACATGTTGACTTCTGTCGGCACGTAAGCATGCATCCCATGCTTCTGCGGGTCATATCCTTCGAGAGGCGGAAGTCCTCATTTTCACAGACCTAGAAACGGTAGTTCGGCATGGACAGCAGGTTTGTGAATAAGGCACTGCGCCTCACTAGGCAGGGACCCAGTGTGCTTGATGATGAGCGTCTAAGGTATGAAACTTTTTTCCTCTTCCAGCTGTGAATGTGGTTCAAACCAACCGTCCGGAACCGGACGGTTGAGCAACTTGGGTTCCCGTGAGATAGCATATTGTGACCCTCCACGTTCCGTCAGCCCGGAGCTTACTTGCTGCCATGAGGCTACACAACAGCAACACACGTCCACTGTCGGCTGCCGGGTGAACTCCAGAGCCGCATTGCATTCCACGCAATGATACGGGATCTCACGGGAAGGGACAGGCGCAGAAATACGAAAACGTTATGATTCGCGGCACATTTTGGTAGCTCGCACCTGTATAGTTTCCCGTTCAACCCCCTGCCACTTGCTTCCCGATATCCATGCCATGTGCTTGCTGCATTTCCTCTGTGGCCTCCCCACCAGAAACTGATCCCGGGGCGTCAGATTCTACCGGTAAACTACCAACCTCCTCGCTGTCAACTTCCACAAACCCATGGCTTACCGCCTCCCCAGCCTCCGACGTCTTTGCAGATGATTCGGCCTCCCAAAGATGCGCCCCGGCTTCCTTGAGTAGTTTAACGCACTCGTGGTTTCCCATCTTCTCTGCCAGGTACAACGGCGTGTTGTTGGCTCGGTTGCGGGCGTGGACGCTAGCACCACTCATCAAAATGTCGCGCAGGATTTCTGAACGAGGGCCCACGGCTGCTAGATGGACCGCGGTGTTGCCCGCATAATCGCCCCTTTTCAGCAACTGATGGTTGAACTCATCGCCTTCGAGTATCTCATTCACAGTACGGACGTCGCCGTTGCGAATAGCATACCCGAGAGCTGTGAAAGCGGACTCTGGTAGGTGGCGATGCTTAGTGGCAGTCGAGAAGATGGAGGAAAGAAAGGGAGAAAAAAAAAAAAAAGTTCACGGCGCGCTGCCGTAACTAATGATACAATGACTGCAGCCGTTGCTGCCGCTTTCAGGGCTACCTTCTGAAGACGTTAGGAAATCCGCCCTTGTATACTCACCTGCCGAGGTCAAACGGGCGACTGCCGAGTCGATGCTTCCGGCAGGATGGGAGAATGAGGGCAGCGCCATCTCGGTCATTTCCCCCCGCAGTGAATGGGCCATTCGCTTGGTGACTTCTGAGTACTCCAGTTCCGGAAGTGCCAAAAGATAAGACAATTTTGTCAGCGCCGCTTCTGTGGTCAAATCGTGACCAAAGACGACGCCGGCTCGCCCCAGTGCTGTGCCGGGGGCGTATAGAGGCGACACAAAGCCGTTCGTGCATTGACTGACGTTGACGATGACCGTTCCTCGATCAACAGCCTCCTTGATGACTTTTGTCAAGCTTCCATCTACACCCCCTGGCGCATTGCCCATACCAAAGGTCTCGAGAATCAAACCCCGTAGATTTGGCACCCGAAGCACAGAATCCACCATCTCGGGTTTGATGCCAGGGAAGATGCGCAAGCAAGCCACGTGAGCGGTGTCAAGGTACTTGGTCACCTGGAATTCGGCGATTCGAGTCGGTCTGCGCACCAAAGCCCAGTTGACGTCCACCCCGAGACTTGTCACTTTTGCTAGCGGATCGCAGTTTGGACTGTCGAAAGCCTCAAACGAGGAAGCCGAAACCTTGGTCGTTCGATTGCCGCGAAAAAGGGTGTGGTGGAAAAAGAGGCAGACTTCTGGGATGACAAATGTACCTGCAATGATGAGGGATCCAAGCAGATTGTCGACCGCATCCGACTGCAGTGCGAAGATGGACGCTTGGGAGCCTGTGAGAATAACTGGCTTCCCCAAATCCGACATCATGAATGACAACGCGGAGGCGGTGTATGCTAGGGAGTCGGTGCCGTGAAGAACAACGAAACCGTCAAAGAGCTTGTAGTTCTCCTTGATTGTGAGGGCAATCTCGGTCCAGCCCATCGAGGAGATCGAGCTAGAGTCGAGCAAGGGCTGGAACTCAAGAATGCCGTACCGAATATGTCTTGAGTAGGCGCTTGGTGGGGTTCTCAGACTGTCGAGCATGAGCTTGGTGCCGCTCTTGTATGCCGGGATCTGGATGGTAGGTGCTGAGCTGTCGTTGAACGATGGACGAGGAGCCATTGCGTTTTCGAGAAAGCCCGTCATTGGAACCAAGCCGTCGGCCGAGGGTTGCATACAGATCGTGCCGCCAGTCATGATGATCAGAACTCTCGACTCTGGATAGTGGTGCTCGGGGTTCTCCCGCTCCATGAACGTAACCTGCCCCATGATGCTGGTTATGGTGCTGGCTTGCCGAGAGGGTGGTGTTCGTGTTTGCAAGGCATTCGACGCCCGGTTTTCGAAGGTGACGTGAGGCGCAAATGATCTCGCTGTAAATAGTAAAACGGCTCTGGAAGGTTATATACCTACAAGTTCTCCAGTGGCATGGCCGAGTTCTCTTGGAACCGGTGACTTCACTGTTGATTCTGCACAATCGGACCACTCGCTCCTGCTGCAAGAGAAGTGAATTATCCGATAGAAAGTGAATCGACCAAACGCCGGCCCCTATCCGCTGCAGCCACCAAAGCTCGAAGGCAAAAATCCGGATGGGAAACACTAGTCATGTGCGGGCGGATTTTGGAGTTTTAGTCAGAGAAAGCCAATTCAAGAGTCCGACTGGACAAAGAAACCAGGGTGCGCTAGGTGGGCTCCGAGTCTAGCCAGGGCAAGCAGGTGCAAGCCCGACTTCGGGCTTGTCGGATGAGACGCACTGTGGGATTGCCATCTGCTGAGTCTGGCGAAGATAAGACAGCATGCCAGTCACCATCGGCATTTTTAGGAACGGGACCGGACGAGCAGGACATGGACGGGGTTGTTGAGATGCGGTCGCTGATAAAGCAGCCCGAAACGTGCGCAGTGACCGATAGCGGAGAGCGCGGTCTTGTTTGCGTGCGCGGCATCAAATTGAAAAGGTTCAGAGTGCGTTTTGTCTTGAAAGGGGTGTTCTGACAAGTATAGGTACGGGTGCTGCCCACTTTCGATAAAATGGGAGCAGTCACATCGACTCGAGAGAAACCCGCTCAACAGTTTAGAAGAGGACAGCGGCATTTTATAGGGTTCTTCACGCAGTAGCACGGGGGTCAAGCACTGGACCTCCACGCTTCGAACACAGCTCCGAGTTTCTCAATCTTGGCACCGTCCCTGAGCTTCCCCAGCGCGGGGTGCATACAAGGAGGCATCTTCCCATCACGCCGGCTAGAAGCCTCAAAGTTCCGTCTTGATTTTGTGATCATCTCGATGCGATGATACCTACCGCCAGTCCTGTGCAACCGCCTGAATAATTGCTCCCTTCGGACAAGCAAGGATCGCCGAGAACCCCCGCCAAACGACAGAAACCGAGTCGCGGCCGGCAGCACATGACTTGAGCGCAAGAATGGGTTACGCGTATGAAATTTGCAGAGCTCAGACGCGGTGTCTTGAGCAGGTTGGTGTGTCTGCGAGTTGCCGCATGTTGAATCAAGGAGGCGCCCAAACGCTCAGCTTAACCTCCGAACCGCCGGAGCCGTGTGCAAAATGCCGGAAGAGCGGTGACCGGTCAGAGGCTTGGCACGCCAAGAGCCCGGTCGCGAAACTGGAACCGACAAACGGAACAGCTCCACCGTCGGTCGGCCTTCAATTCGCGGCAGGCAGGAGCTAAGGTACGTTACTGATTTGATCAGGGTTGCAACACAATTTACGGTTTTTTTCTTCTCCCTACATCAACTGACTGGTTTCACATCAAGCGTTTGGTGTCCAGTATTCGCTTTGTGCGCTATTACCAGACCGAAAATATGGCGTCTCCTACCGATGATCACGAAAGCAATGTCACTTACCAACAGCTCGCAGACCTCGAGCATGAGTTCGATGAGGTCGAGGCCGAGATAAGTAAGTCATCATGTTTGCCAAGTATGGGCAGCGCCGTTGTGCGCTTCACTCGCCGGCCTCTCAACTGTTCTCCGTTTGCCGCCGATGCGCCGGGCGTGGCGGTTCAACAAGAGCGCAACGGCTCGCTAACACTTATGGTTGTCGCATTCAGTCCGCCAGCAAGTGCAGCTTACAAAACCGCTCTACGAGAAGAGGCACAACCTCATCTCTCAAATCAAAGGCTTCTGGCCATTGGTGTTCGAGCAGGCACCTCCCGATATCGATGAGTACATTCAGCCCAGCGACTCGGCCGTTCTCCTCTCGTCGCTTACCTCGCTGTCGGTCTTGCGCTTTGAGATAGAGAATGGTGGCAAGGGCGATCCACGAAGCGTGGCCATTCGCTTTGAATTTGCCGAGAACGAGTATTTTGACGATAGGGTCCTTGAAAAGAAGTTCTGGTACCGCCGCTCCAAAAACTCAGCCGGCCTGGTCAGCGAGCCCGTCGACATCAAGTGGAAGGAGGGTAAGGACTTGACGGAGGGTCTCCTCAGCCTCGCCAAGGCTGTTTGGGATGAGGAGCAAGCCACTGGCACGAACGGTGCAAAGACGAAGGGCAAAGAATTGACGACCAAGCAAAAGGCTCTCAAGGAAAAGATTGAGAGCGTTGGGCTCGGTGGCGTGAGCTTCTTTTCGTGGTTTGGATTCAGGGGTGAGCATATCTCGGCCGAGGAAAGCAGAATCGCCACGGAGGAGGAAAACGACAAACGCCGGTGCCGCAATGCTGGTGAAGAGGTTGCATCACCGGCCGATGACGATGAGGAAGACGAGGACGAGGATGAGGACGAGCTAGAGATTTTCCCCGGTGGAGATCAACTGGCACTTGCCATCTCGGACGACCTATGGCCCGGTGCCATCAAATATTTCAGTAAGTTCGCCCGTATTTGTTGGTTGGCCGGCCTCGTGTATTGACACCCCGCAGCCCAGGCACAAGAGGCGGAGGATATTAGTGATATCGACTTTGAGTCTGATGAAGAGTTGAGGGATGCCGATGGGATGGAGGACGAGGACGAGAGACCCTCCAAGAAGCGCAAGGCGTAGTTCGTTCGTCCCTGGGATTTTCTTCTGTTTTCTCTCACACGTGCGGCATTGCGTCCACGGTTGAGGCCTGCTCGAATCCGCGCCCCTTCGCGATCCTCACACTGGAATTTACGGGATAGACAAAAACCGGACCGGAATAGTTATTTTGCGTGTTCGGGTGCCTCGCGTCTGAAATACCAAGCTTTGTTTTGTGTGCCAGAGTAAAGTGGTGCACCACGTCACCAGGTGCGGATCCTTGCGCTAAGCATCGCAAATTCACTACCTATTAATAGGGGCCCTTACTGATCCTCGGGTCCCGGCTCGCTGGCCATGCGAGGCGTTGTGCCAAGCATCTGGTATCGTTTTGCGTATTTGATTCAGGAAAAAAATAGGAGGCTCTTACCCAAGGAAGTTCCTAGCCTCAAAAGCTGTGGTCAGGCCATGCAGCAACAGCGCAAGCTGTTTCGAGTTGCAGACGTCATCGCTCACTGGAAACCTTGAAATGTTTCAAGTACAGATATTCTGCTAGTTTATGGCTGAAGAAGATCGCCACCCACCGGGAAAACAAATTTTGCCTTGGTTAAATCGCAACAGCCTTGACATTTGATCATTCCCCTTCTCCTTTCCTGGTTCTTGTTGTTGACGTCTGTTGGCGCTGTGGCGGGGTGCGCCTGGGCCTTGCAGGGGCCATCCAGGCGCGGCTTACGGGTGCAACAAGGGTAGCGGAAAACCTCCAACTCTTCGCGTTTCATCCCTTTCGCCTGTCTCCTCCTGCTTTGCTCACGGACAGCTTTCCTTTCCGCTTTAGCACTGTCACGTCACGGCTCCGCGACATGCCGCGACAGCTTTGTTTGCTGCAAGGAAACGGGAGAGATTGCAGTCACATGCGACCCTGGACTGCGCAATGGACGAAGAGTGGCTGGCGCGGAGGTCCAGACCGTGGCCTCCGTGGGTCCGGAGTTGACTTGATGGGTGCCGCCCTGCCCTTGCAGACAGGCCAAGCGCTGGGTAAGGTTGGGCGATGCGGACGAGCTCAAGATCTCTTGGGGATTGGCATGGTAAACTTTTGGAGAAGAAGAGTTTCATCCCATTTTCCTTCCCTTCACCCCCTCTACTTCTCTTCCTACCTCCCCGCCTTTCATTCCCTTCTTGGTGATACTCCCCACGGGACTGGGTGGAGGTTTGTCCTGTTATTCTGTTCCTTTCGATGATCTAGGTCATCTTTTTCTACTCAACTTATTCTCGTTCGTTGTGGATTTCACTGCCTTCTGCCTTCACCCTGGCAGGGCCGCTCGTTTTTACTTCCCCTATGGTCTTGTAGGCCTTCCATTCTTTACTCCTGGTCGAGTTCTTTTTTTTTTACCATTGCATTCGTACCTCGGACTGTCCTGCGGACCACGTCATACTGTCGACCACTTCATTGCTCTTGTTTCACTCTAGAGGTTCAACCGCCATTTGATGGATACCTCGAGTCTGTCTCTTATGAATCTGAAAACACGCTGAACTCCTTGTCCTCAACCTCGACGGTATACGACCATTCTCAATACCCCGAGTCGGCATTCGATCAAGCTGTGGTTATCCCACTCTCGAGAAAATGAAGTGGTTTCTCAAAGCTGCGAGCGTGGCAGCCCTCCTGGTGCGCTCAACAGAGGCGGTCGAGCTGGTGTTAGGGAACGAAGGTGAGAAAGGTCGGAACGTTCCGCCCAGGATCGGACTGACTTCAATGCAGCTGCTGTCAAGTCGGCTGCTGGCACAATAGCATTTGGCCTGATGAAATACTACACCGGCAACAACACAGGAGATGTTCCCGGGAACCTTCCTGACCCATATTTCTGTAAGATACGACTATCCATGTTTCTGGGGCCTCACGTTTAGCTAACAAGGTCTAGGGTGGGAGGCTGGAGCGATGTTTGGAACCATGATCGACTATTGGAAACTAACTGGGGATTCAACTTACAACGATGTCACGATTCAAGCCATGTTACACCAGGCAAGCGACACTCGAGACTTCATGCCACCAAACCAGACGAGAACGCTTGGAAACGACGACCAAGGATTTTGGGCCATGGCAGCAATGTCAGCAGCTGAGAATCGATTCCCCGATCCACCACAAGATCAAGCCCAGTGGCTCGCTCTTGCCCAAGCAGCCTTCAACCAATGGGCATCTCGATGGGACGAGGAAGCCTGTGGGGGTGGGCTTAGGTGGCAAATATTCACGTTCAACAGCGGTTTCAACTACAAGAATTCCATCTCAAACGGTTGCTTTTTCAACATCGCGGCGCGTCTCGCCCGCTTCACTGGAAACCAAACTTACGCAGACTGGGCCACGAAGATCTACAATTGGCAGGAGTCTGTGGGGCTGATCACGCCTCAATACGATGTTTTTGATGGTGTCACGATCAAGAATGGCAACGATTGCAGCGACACGGATCAGATTCAGTGGAGTTACAACCACGGGATCTTTCTCCACGGTGTCTCAGCAATGTATAACATCACCAACGGCAGCGACATCTGGAGGCGTCGTGTTGATGGTATCCTGGATTCAACGATCAGAATGTTTTACAACAACAGCATCATGATTGAGCAGTTTTGCGAAGAGCCAGGTTTCTGCGATATCGACCAACAAAGTTTTAAGGGATACCTGACTCGGTGGATGGCAAGCTCGACACAACTGGCACCTTTCACCTACGACAAAATCTATCCTCTGTTGGAATCGAGCGCCGTGGCGGCTGCGCGCGCATGCACTGGGTCCCCAGCAACTGGGTTCAGCGGCATTCCCGGAACAGCGTGCGGCTTCAAGTGGACGACTGGTGGGTTTGACGGCCTGATCGGCGTAGGAGAACAGATGAACGCGCTCGGTGCCGTCATGTACACCTTGATCGATCGTGTCCCTTCGCCAGTTACATCGGAGACTGGTGGGACATCGTTGGGCGACCCCGATGCCGGCCTCAACCTGCCCCCAATATATCCAGAGTTGGCACCCATAACGCTGCCAGAAAGGGTTGCGGCGGGATTCTTGACATCGGCGATAGCATTAGGTGTTGTGGCTGGAAGCGCATTTGTAATGATCTAGGGTTTGAATATGTTGGATTCACGAATATCTTATCATTGATTCGGTTCATATGGGCTTGGAGACCGCATTTACAGGCGTTATCTTTTTCGGGGCACAAAGTGCATATATTCAAAAAGTCACTAGACACTGCTAGTTTCTAGTTTTATTTATCCCCAAGTGAGGGTTGCTCGTTATGTTTTGTCCCATTGGGAATCGATGGTGGTCAAACTCCAAGGTTTGGTCTCCAGGGTGATTCAATCGGTCCATCCCCTGATTTTTTCCAAACATGGGACCACCGAACTCTAACCCAAGATCTCTAGCCTCTAAACCACTGACAAACAGCGGAGCGGCAATGACTTTATATCTTAGCTGCCGCAAGCAAGAAAGGCGTCGGGTTAACGATCATGAGGGAGGGGAAAGAGCCACCCCGCGTTCGGGCATTTTGTAACCCCCACCTGTGGATTGCCGTCGTACAGGTCGGGCAACGTCTCCCGATCTGCACTATCCACGCCTTCCGCATGCCGAATGCCCAAGAAAGCCACTTGCCTTTCTTCGTTGGGTAGGTAGCTGAAAAAAAAAAAAGCAAAATCAATTGGGCTCGGAAAACGACTAGGGGTCATTGAGCGGGTAGGCTCGAGCGAGCAACCTCTGGTTCAAAAGTTAACTATTTTCATCACGTTCTATATCAAGCCCTCGTCGCGTGTGCTCCCCAAGTTTCCCCTCTCCCTTTTTCAATTGCCACTGTAATCCCACACACATACACACACCATCTCTCTCGCCGATCTGGCGCATCTAGGAGTACCTCCAGAGGCTACTAGTCCTTCAACAACATACTACACCAGTGCATCTCGACCTCCCTCGCCACTCATCTTGCTCACGGATACAACAGCCATCATGTCCTCCAAACACTTTTTCCAAGACCCAACCCACCTGGTCAATACCGCCCTCCACTCCCTCACGCTTACAAACCCCTCTGTCGCCCTCGACCCGCTCAATAAGATCGTCTACCTCCGCCCCGGCGCAGCGCCAGCAAATCAACAGGTCTCGCTCATCTCCGGCGGCGGTTCTGGCCATGAGCCCTCCTTCGCCGGCATGGTCGGCCGCGGCTTGCTCTCGGCCGCTGTCGCGGGGACGATCTTTGCGTCGCCCAGCGCTGAGCAAGTGCGTGCGGCTATCATGGCGCGGGTGGATAATAACACGCCTGACGCGGGAGCGGGTGAGGGTGTGTTGGTTACTGTGATGAATTACACGGGAGACGTGTTGAACTTTGGGATGGGGGTTGAAAAGGCAAGGGCAGCGGGTGTGAATGTGGATATGGTTGTTGTTGGGGATGATGTTGGTGTTGGCAGGAAGAAGGCGGGCAAGGTTGGGCGACGCGGTATTGCGGGGACGGTGTTGGTGCACAAGATCAGCGGGGCGCTAGCTGCGCAGGGGAGGAGTCTGGAGGAGGTGGGAAAGGTGGCTAGGTTGGTGGCGGAGAATCTGGTGAGCGTTGGGGCGAGCCTGGAGCATGTCCATGTCCCTGGACGTGTGAAGGGGGAGGGGGATGGGTTGAAAGAAGGGGAGGTTGAGATTGGGATGGGGATTCATAATGAGGCTGGCTCGAGTCGGGAGGCGACCGGGTTGGAGGAGCTTGTGGCCAAGATGTTGGCGCAGATGCTGGACCAGGCAGACGAGGACCGGGCCTTTGTCAAGGTGAACTCGAACGAGGTGGTGTTGTTGCTGAACAACTTGGGGGGTGTGAGTGTGTTGGAGATGGGCGGCATTCTCGCTGAAGTGGTCAAACAGTTGGAGGGAACGTGGAACATCAGGCCAGTCAGGATCCTGAGCGGGACCTATATGACGAGCTTGAACGGTCTGGGCTTCAGCATCTCGTTGTTGAACGTGGTAAATACGGATATTGGAGGTCCGGGTATGATTGAGCTGCTCGATTATTCCTGCGAAGCCACGGGTTGGACGGCACCGATCGCAAAGACTACGTGGGAGGAGAAGAACACGGCAACGCGAGACCAGGATCCCACGATTGAGGGGGACGCTAGAGCGAGCGGCTTGACGATAGACGCAAAGTCGGCACAAGAGGCGCTCATTTGTGCACTGCAGAGTGTGATTGCTGTGGAACCAGAGGTCACTCGCTATGACACTGTGGTTGGCGATGGGGATTGTGGAATTGGGTTGAAGCGTGGCGCTGAAGGTGAGCATCCATGGTCCCCTTGTGTTCCTGAGAGTAATGTGTTAACGATGTTAGCGGTCTTGGACCACCTCCGGTCGAAACCCCTGACGGGGGATGTCGTCGTGGATGTAGCCGGTATCGTACCCGTCGTGGAATCCACAATGGATGGCACTTCGGGGGCGCTGTACGCCATCTTCCTCAACTCGCTCGTCGCTGCTCTTAGGTCACAGGGACCCGACACAGCCGAGGCAAAAACATGGGCGGCCGCGTTGAAGCAAAGCTGTGATGCTCTGTCCAAGTACACTCCTGCAAGGCCAGGAGACCGCACTCTCATTGACGCTCTGTATCCGTTCGTCGAGACGCTTGACAAGACGGGAAGTTGCAAACAGGCGGCCGAGGCTGCGTCTGAGGCTGCTGCGGGAACGAAGGGCATGCAAGCATCGCTAGGAAGAACCGTTTACATTGGTGGATCCGGGTTTGAAGAGGTTCCAGACCCTGGTGCGTGGGGACTGGCGAGCTTCTTTCTTGGCTTGGCTGGAGTCAAGAAGGCTGACGATGGATGGGAGAAGCTCTAGCTACCTTAGGTCTATGGCCGGGAAAACATTTTGATATCCATGACAAGGGAGGGATACCGACAATTGACGAAATTCCTCTTTTCCGCTTCTGTCAACGGAGATGTCCTGATCATCGAGAGCATCCAGCAAATGCGCTTGTGTCGTGATTGGCGAATTGACTTGTGGTGGGCCCAGCGGAACGGGGATTGATCCGACGTCACTGACGGCAAAGCCCGGCGCAAGCTTCAGGTCTTGGCGCGCCGCTGAAAATCGCCGGGATCTGTCACCCGGACCCAGTCGAGTCCAAGGTGCATCTTAGCTGCAAACGGCGTCACCCCTCTCGAGAATTTGCCGCGGCTTCTGGTTCGGTGCACCAAGACGATGGTCCATTGGTCTTTGGTATAGAGAGGTTTAAATGTTCTCCAGGGCCGTTGTCAGTCGAGCCCTCCCGGCCGCATCGAATGCGTGTCGCGGCTGCAGTCGGCCTTTTCCATTCACAATGCCTCTCCGAGCGAAACTCGTGTCGCAGCAACCGCCAGTCCGGGCAATGGTAACCTCGGCCCTTTCTCACGACCCCCGGCGATCGCTTTTTCTGACCTTTGCTGCTCCCAGATGTCGACCAAGTCCGACTACAGCCTCTACAAGCCGCTCAAGTCCGACGATCCGGAGGATGTGCTCTTCAACTCCCTCTACGGGCTGCGGACCATCCAGCTTAACCGACCCAGGAAGCTCAACGCCCTCAATGGCTCTATGATCCGCAAAATCACGCCCCGCCTCCTCGAGTGGGCCAAGTCGGACATGGCCAATGTCATTGTCATCAAGGGAGCCGGGGACAAGGCCTTTTGCGCAGGTGGGGACGTTGCCGAGCTGGCGATATGGAACAAGGAAGGCGAGAAGGGCCAGCAGAGGTCAATTGACTACTTTGCGCTCGAGTATCAGCTGGACCATTTGATTGCGACGTATGAGAAGCCGTACATCGCTATCATGGACGGCATCACCATGGGCGGCGGCGTTGGCCTGAGCATGCACGCCCCCCTCCGAATTGCGACCGAGAGGACCCTTTTCGCCATGCCCGAGACCACGATTGGCTTGTTCCCCGACGTCGGCGGATCTTTCTTCCTCCCTCGGTTGCCCGGTGCTGTCGGGACGTACCTCGCCCTGACGAGCGAGCGCGTCAAGGGCGTGAACGTCTTCTACTCGGGCCTGGCCACCCATTACCTCCATTCAAGCAGCTTGCCTGCTCTGGAGTCCCGTCTGGCCGAGCTCCGGTTCCCCGACGCTATGACTCTCGACCAGAGATTGGTCGTCATCAACGACACAATCGAGGAGTTCGTCACCGGCCTGCCCCACAATGAGCCCATCCTCCTCGCTGGCGAGCTGCGCAAGGCCATTGACCGCTGCTTCGGCTTTGACACGGTCGACGAGATCGTTGCGGCCCTCAAGGAGGAGCAGGGCATCGCCAGGCAGTGGGCCGAGCACACGCTCAACACGCTGCGACAACGGTCCCCAACCTCGGTGCACGTCACCCTCAGACAGATGCGCCTGGGCAAGAACTGGTCCATCCAGCAGACGTTTGAGCGCGAGCACCAGATCGCCTCCGTCTTCATGAAGGGCCACGACTTCACCGAGGGCGTCACGGCCAAGCTCATCGAGAAGCGCGAGCCCAAGTGGCAGCCAGAGACTCTCGACGACATTTTGCCCCAGGACAAGATCACCGACCCGTACTTCAAGTCCGCCAAGGATCTGTCCACCATTAAGCTTTTGGAGAGGGAAGAAAACTACAAGAGCTACCCCTTTGCCGAGAAACTCGGCTTGCCGTCCGAGGCGCAGGTGGAGGAGGTGGTTAGGCAAGGTATCTACAAGACCCCCGATAACGTTGTGGCTCATTTTTTGCAAAAGAAGAGCGGGAAGCAGGGCGTTCGTGAGGTTGTAAGTGAGATTTTGGCACGCAAGACCACTCGGAGCGATAATGGGCTCGAGTGGGTGTACCAAGAGACCCAAGAATAACTGGGTTGAAATAGAAACAAAAATCAAGTGTATGATATGCCTGTTATGATGTATTTTTTGAGACAATGTAGTAAAGGTTTGTCGAAGTCGCCAAACTGCAAGTAGACCTCAATCCCGACGGAAACCTGGAGCCATCTACTCCGTAAAAGGGGCTTGATAGATCATTGACGAAATGAGATCACCACAACAGCCCACAACCGTACCTAAGGTGGTATCATTGCTTTTAACATAGGTAAATTCTACAACCGCATAAGCAATCTACCAAACCTGCGAGGCGATACGTTTTCCCTCTCGGGGAAATACAACGTCAAGGCTTTGCAACAGTCTAGAGACTTGGCATGGTATTCCGAAGGTGTTGAGCATTCCCTCCGGACATTGTGCGCATGATCCCACTGGGTAGGACGAATCTAAGCAACAACGACTGTGCTATGTCTCATAATATCGTGGTCGACCCTTTTGATAGGTTTGAGACGTCAGGCAGCAATGTTTGCAGTTTTGCTCCGAGGCGAAACATCAAATCTTAGAAGTTATTATTTGTACCCCCTTTTTAGCCACCGGCTTTCCAAGGTTTCCAAGAAAGCATCCTGTACTGGTCATACACTCCATTAATCTAACAATAATCCTTTTTGTCTACACACATCCCATCATATCTCATATCCCAATTCCCTTGACGCACACCCATAAGACCACTGGCACCACGACATTATCATTACCGCCCGTCAGCACCGCCTCCGTCAGCGACGCGACCGATGCACACAACGCCGTCTTCTGCATCGAAGCTGAGCCCCAGAGCCAATTCTTCAGCTCCTCCACTATGCTCCCTATCCCGGTATATCCAACCTCGGACTCCCACCCTCCTATCCTCAACCACAAGCTCCCTGCCATTAGCCCGCCAAAAACGGCCGTCGCAAACGCCACACTGCCTTCGATACTCTTCCCTCCTCCCCACAGCCACTTTCGACGTCCCCACCTCCGCCCGATCAACGAGGCAGCTGCGTCGCCCAGCCCGACACAGACTACACCCGAGATCATGCTAACGTCTCTCCCCACAACCTCCCATCCGCTTAACGCGCCCTCTCCCGAACGTGGAAGTGCCGCCATGCTGAGCCACAGCGGGATCGCACACCCTATGAGCAAGAAGATATGGGAAATCACCACTGGTCCACGCAAATCACGGCCGTCCACGTATGGCGTCAAGAAGGCGGCGATGGGCTTCGATAGCGGAGGCAGCTGACTTGCGCGGAGGAGGTCCAGCAAGAGGAATATCCCCAGCACGAGGGATAGGGCGAGCGAGATGTAGCCGGGATCAATGAAGATGGTGGGACAGAACATAGCGACCATCATGAAGTGGAAAACCTTCCGACGGGTGTCGACTTCGTAGATTGGCGAGAGCTGGAAAACAACGGCTAGACCGAAGGTGATGATGCCCAGCCAGTAAGCCGAGAGAACCAATCTTGTGTTGGCTTCTCCAATGGATGAAGACCGGAGGTGTTGCACCCATCCTGAAGCGCAGCATTTCTCAGTCAACCCGCGGGGAGGTAGGCAGATCCAGCGCTCGAGATTGGCGCTGACAACATGGAAACGAAACCAATTGGTGTCCCCGAAGAGATAACCCAAAGCCCAGCCGATGGGTTCGTGAGAGGAGAGCGCATATTGCTGGACGTGGGATCGAATCAGGACGAGGATGGTGAGAAGGATAACGAAGTAAACGTAACCGGCATATAGCCACCGACGTTTTGCAGCCTGGGACTGGGTGAGGGAGAAAAAAGCCCGAATGCTATAGGAAGCGGAGCGTTTTCGCCGACCCGACGGCGTGGTTTTGGATACCCCGGTCGATTTGATTGACGTGGGGAGGGTATGACGGCGTGGGGAGGCTTGCGGGGAAGCATCGTTGAAGCTGATACGAATGTCGTTGGTGCCCACCGGGGAAAGAGGAGGCATGCCATCGCTGTGCTCATCAAGTCCCGTTTCCCGCTGGTAATTTGCGCCGGGAGGTTGTCCGCTGGGGTTTCCATCAATGGATTCATCTGTGTCAGACACCGTGTTCCCATGAACGTATACTCCGTCGTACCTAGCTCGGCGGGACGACCAGAGCCTGAGAAGCTGAGACGCTGGTCCGCTCCTATGCGGAAGGGGAGTTCGACGAAACCGCCATTTTGGTACCCTTGCCAATGAAATACCCCAAAGAATGACTTGGCTGCAGAAAACAATAAGACTGAGGCCGCCGATCCAGAGCAGCGCCCGCAAGATGACGGTTTGAGGGGAGTGCGCAACCAAGAGCAAATTGATAAGCGTTATCGACAGCAGCTGCAACTCGGCAACCAAGAGGCTGGTCGTTGTAAGGCTTTGGAGAATCAGGCAGAGAGTCTGATGCAGGGGATAGAGAAGTGTCAGGGTTTCAGGGGCAATGTCCCTTGGTTCACTAGCTCCAAGAGTTGCTGGAATGCAGGATAGCAACCAGTGTAGGCTGTCGTAAAGCTCAAAGTGCTGCGCTCCGGGGATTAGTGCCTTTGGCAGGGAGCATATGCCCAAAACCACATTCAACGGCACAGCGCCGTCAACGCCTCGGGCAACCAATAAGGATACCAGCACCGGCACTATTGGCGGGTATAGTAGCGGCGCTGGATCGAAGGATATCGGGACGCGAATAGGTATCAACTTTGAAGGGTTTCTGCGTCTGTACGCCCACATGACAAGTCTCAGCGGGTAGAGGATGACGAGTATGGCCACTATTGAAGCCAAGAGAACGAGTTCTATAGTATTTCCGTTAGTGATACCATCCAATTCCGACCAGTGGATGCGGTATTACCTCTCCGATATGCCTGAAGGAAGGGCTGAGCGCCGCGATTCGACGCAACCAAACCACCTTGACAGGCTAGGAGCAGCACTTCTCCGCTGCGCCGAATGATCTCCTTGCGTCGACGGCTTCTTTCCGCGGCGCTTCTCTTCTCCCGCAACGTTTGGCCATGATTTAGGTCCAAAGATGTCTTGCGTCCCTCGTCTTCCAATATCGCCGGTGAGAGTAAGGGGGTAGAAGACCCAGAGAGCGCTTCGTTTACTCCCCGCAGGCCCTTGTGAAGTCTCGCCTTGGGGGCCGGCAGCCCCTTCAAGAAATGTTCATCATCGGCTTCTGTACCACTCTCGCTAACAGGAGTAGAATCTTTGGGGAACGAATGGCTTGATGCGGCAGCGCCGTTGGGAATTGTGCCGTAGACCAGTCGGTCGGAAGGATCGAGGAGGTCGGAGCTCTGTCGGTGGTAGGGATGTGGGGAGCGGGAGAGGATCCTCAACTGCTGGCGATCGTCTTCCGTATCGCTCAGGGCTGCGTGGAGCGCGTTCGGATCGGACGGTTGGAGGTGCTCGGGCATGGCCGATTCTTGCGCGGGCGCAACATGGATAACGTCGCTAGAGTTGCTGGAATCCAAAGTATCTCCGGTTCATAGCGTAAGATTATCTGGTCGCGTGGGCAACAGCATGTTCGTCGAGCCGGTTGACCTGCAAGTGGAGACAAGGATACGAGCTGTCCAAGAGAGTGGATGTGGTGATGCGTGATCTGTGGAGTTGAATCTGGCGTCGTTATCACATGAAGATTGCGTGTCCGATCATACCCCTGGCAAAACCAGGAACACGACCTGCCTGGCGCACGCGGCCCGTTGTGGTGACTGGCAGGCGCCACCCTGACAGCCGCCAGACTTCCGGACGCCTCCGAAATTCCTCCGCAACTTCCTACCAGCGAGTAGAACGATTCACATTTACCTAATTCACCAGCCATCCAACTACCACTTGTCAGCCACTGATGGCTGGTGGATCACAGAGACAGTTGCGCTCCCCGGATTCCAATCAACCCCAAACAGGGCACCGCAGGCTCGGTCCAGCACTGCGACCTCGTCTGTTCGGCCGAAGCTGCATTTGATAGAGCCCTAACGATCCGTTCATCCCGAAGAACTCAATTGCTACAGGGATATCCACTGCTGCGGAACGAGACATCAAAAGGCCAGCCTTGAGGAAACCGAACCTCCATGCGCCTTGAGGTTGGCCCTCGCCCCACGGTGGCCTAGTCAAAACTCGAGTCCCCTCAAGATGGGTGACTATAATTCGAGTCACACAACATAGCCGTTAAATCATCTCGACCTCAACTCGATGCCTCAGTCGTAGCCGATTGATTCGCCCGGGGTCACTGAAAGATCAGTCTGGTCCAAGGACGAAGCAACTCGAGAATCAGTGAAACCACAGCAACAACACGGGCCGCTCAATGGCGCAACAACGGCCACGTCGTGTGACGGAGCTGATGATCTGGGTGGGCCGATGACGTTCGTAATTGGCTTCCATGACCAGGTCCATCCAATATTTCCTCTGCCGCGGTACGATTATAGAAACAGAAACCTATATCCCATCGCTCAACGCATAACTGGCCAACTTCTGTTGATGTTGTTGGCTGGAGCCGCCTTGGCTGTGACCAGGTCGCGAATCAACGTCGAGTGTGGACGGGAACGCCAAAGCATGAAATCGGTTGCCCAAAAACCGGGCAGGGGTGGTATCGTTCACAACAGCAGGGAAACCAAAACATCGTTCAATATCGACGCAGAGCCCCCTTGCGCACTGCGCGCAGAGAAGCACCACGAGCTGGTCGAAACAAATTCTCGACATGGCGTCTCGACGAGACAAGCCAAGACAGCTCGACACACACCGCGCTGTTCAGCCTTGACGCATATGCAGCCTTCGGGGAACCCTTTCCCCCCACACCCCACACGGCCTAGATCTTTCCAATCACAACCTATTCTTCGAGAACGCAGTGGCTCAAGGGCTGCGTAAGCATCTTCCTGGTTGGTCTGAGTTGTCTTCCATTGCAACACACGCTGAGTCTGCGTGAGACGAAGTTCAGTCGAAGGATGCAGCAAGCCATGCACACCCCGCGGCAAGCTCTGGAGAATCGGTGCCGTAATCCGCTTCGAGAAACATCCCGAGCAGCCGGATTGAAAGTGATGTCGCGAGAAAGGCCCACTCCCTTGGTGGATTCCAGGTCGTTTGCTTGGGTTGCTGATGACAGAGGTTCTCCAACTCTGGTGTGACGAAGCCAGAGCCGGCAGTGAGCCGGAAGACGACGGTGGGGTCAACGTAGGCCTTGGCAAGCCCAGCCGCTAAACATCCCTGTATCAAAGGCTCCTCAGCGTCATGGATCCCTGGGGAGCTGAGCGCCGCACTCGCCCCTCCTGCCAGGATTCGCAAGTTTGCCGGCGGGCTGGTTCCTGCGCGGTGCCGGGGGCTGGGAACTTTCATATTTCCAGCTGGCCACTCCCAACCTGAACACAAGGAGGAAGATTTTTCTGCTCTTGGATAGCGCTTCCCGTCTGCCACGTCAACTTTCACACCGAGGGGCTGAAGGGCCTGGAGGAGGAAGAAGGGACTAGAGGGAAGCACAGCACTGCACAGCCAACGCCTGGTAGGTCAGCTCTCACCTCAAGCTTATCGCCCAGACCTTGAGGTTCCACCGCAACACCAGCTCGCCATCCCACCTTCCTAAGAAGCTCACATCCCACATCGTCCCCTAAGAAGGAACCGCAGAGAGTTGCACTACGCACTTTCTTGGTTCTTGTCTGCCTCGCCCATGAACGCTCTCATCTGAGGCCCCCCCCACACTCTTCACCCAGCTCTTTTCTATCGAAACATCCCGCATACACGACATTACGGTGGGCAGCACACTAAATTAGACCTCTCTAGTCTATCGATCGAACAGTGTTGGATTACGGCTTCCATTTTATTCGCAAGTGCTGGGATTGGAAAAATGGGTCACCAGTCACTGTCGCCTCCAGAGGGACACATCATCGATATGAGTTCACAGGAGAAAGCATCTCGACCAAACTCAGCACACCCACATTTGCCAACGGAGAAACCAACGCGGGCTCGACGGATACTCTTAGCCTTTGCTCTGGGTCTGACGGTTCTCTTGGTAGTGCACTCCGTCCCAACGCAATTATGGAAACTATCATGTCATGGGGAGACCACGAGAGAAATGTTCCAGAAACATTTCTCTGAGAAGCCCGAAGCCGAGCAGCAACCAGTCGATGTGGTTGATGTTCCCCGTCTCACAACCCCCTTGCATTTGGCCCGTCGTCAAGACGACAATACGACTGCCAGCTCGGCGCCGCCCACCTCCACCACTTCAACGTCAACTTCGACCACAGCAACAACCTCGACTTCTTCAAGCTCAAGCTCAAGCTCGTCACCTCCTGCACGCAACGATGGTAGCACCACGACCACATCCAGCTCAACTTCAAGCACATCCACAAACAACCGAGCCGACCCAGCGTCGACTTCTTCGTCAACGGTCGTGGGTGGGGGTTCCCCTTCCAATACTGGTACGTCAACATCGGGTCCGAGCCAAAATACCCGGGCCGCAAGCCTCACCACCGTCACGCTCTCTGATGCTGGGGTGATAACGACCCTTGTTACGGACGAGTCTCGGACACCCTCCACTCTCAATGGAGGTATGTCGAATGCTCTATCGTATCGTTGGATGGTCGTTTTCTCAAGTGGCTACTAACTATCCATAGGTTCAACCTTGACCCGATCAACGACGCTGCCGCAGACATCAGCAGCGCCCCGCACCTCCAAGATGGTGATAGAGACACTCACATCGACCTTGTCGAATGGAAATGTTGTGGTTGTGACGAAGACGACATATGTACCGCCTGACCCGGTAATGACGACGCAGGTCACCACGACGAGTTTACCTAGTCTTCATAGCTCGGCGTCCCGGCATGCGCTAGGAGACTTGGCTCTTGTCGCAATTGCTGGTATACTGTTGGGCATGGTTTTGATATAAGTAAAATGAAAAGGGGGACACGGGGGCGTTACATTCTTTTGCATTCTGGAGCTATTGGGCACTAAATCTGCCCGGGGCATGACCATACAGGGCCGGCACACGCATACGACACGATACCCGCATTCCGTAGAGGGCATGCATAGGACCGAGGGGCAAGCATAGATGGATAGACATACCAGGCGGGGTCATTTTAGCGATGGCCGAGAGGCGGGCACATGCTGTAATGATCCTAGCATCTGCATAATTACATCAACCAATTCTTGGTTTAGAAACAAGGTTGAATTGGGTATCAAAAAAAAAAAAAAAAAAAAAGAACTGCTTCAGGAGTAACGGTTTAGCCAGGACCGATCTTGGGCATGTCATGATGCTCGCTCAGCCTTGAGAGGTGGGAATTCAGCTCCTCTACCCGCTCTTTGTGTGTCTTGAGCAGTTCGGGCCGCACACGCCCAGACTCTGTCAACTCTTTTAACTGTACGGGATGGTCAGAGCACGCGCGACGTGAGGAATGGGAACGACCGAAACCTACCCTCTTGCGTTTGGCCTCGGCGAAACGTCGTTCCGCCTCAGTCTTGGTGTCCCCCTCTTCTTGATCCTCCTGTTTCCGCTCCGGTGCTAGGTCGCTTTCTTCCTCCTCTTTTCTCGCCTTGTTCCTCGGCTCTTTTGCATCGCTTGACTTTGGATCGGGGGCGGTCGTCGTGAGGGCTCGTTCAACATCCGAACTCGTCTTTTCCTTGTCCTTTTTTGACTTTTTCTTGTGTTTCGTTACTTTTGCGCCCTTGAGCTTCAGAGGCCCGCGGGCGACGGAGGCGTAGTCGTCTGATCCCATTGTCGCAGGCGGGAATGGGTGTTGTCGCTGGCTGTTTGCCCGTGAACTCGAGGAGGCTGGAGGATGGAAGGGTTAGGGGATGCTGCTGACAGGATTATGTAATGTTGCGGAGCCTCTTCGATTTTTCAGCGTTTGCGGTGGTGCACGGGCCCTTTTGCGACCGTGTATTTCAAGGCCAAAATTTCGCGGCTTTTGGAATTTTTCTTCTTTTTCTTCCTTAGATCAAAAAGTATTCACGGAGCTGCCACGACCTTCACTAGTAACCCACGGTGTTGTGTTGCCTGACCCCTTCAGGGTCACGCTTCGGAGATTAACGGCGCAAGCTGCTCCTTGATAGGAAGTTTCTCACTCTTTTCCCTATGGGTGAGGGATGCTGAATGATTGGAGACATTGCCATTTTGCGAAATGTGAATTTGTGTACGAGCTGCTACATGCGGCTTCAGTCTGGAAGACCAACAAATGTCTGGCTCCAAGTGCCTGCCCGCTCTTCGTCTTGTGTGTTCGCGACGGCGCCGACTGTTCGGGCCGTGGTTGTCTGTCGAAATTCCGGTGTCTTCCGAGGGACCTGACGATGGTTTCTTCAACTCTGTCCATGACGGGTCGCAACTACCAACGGGCGGTTGTTGCCATCGAAACGATGCTTTTGAATGCCTTCTTTCGGTCTGAGCTTCCTGGTTTGATTGCAATGTCTTGATGGCACCCGCGTCTGACTTCTAGCGCAGCGGATTCGCGGCTCGAACCATGGCAACGATTGGCATCTCGGTGTCGCAGACTCCCGCCTCAACCCCATCACAGACCATCGCGCTGCCCCGAGCCAGCTGCTGGAATGAGGCCGAGCCCCAGCAATTCCCCGTGTGTGTGTTTTCCCACACATGCTCGCCGACGACAGAGACCCCCCGCTTCAACCGTGTCTCTGGACGAGTGATCGTGATGGCTCAACCTCTCTCTATAAGAGGGTCTGGACGCTGACACCATGGCTTCCTGACTTCCTCGTCTCTCCATCACGCACATTCGTTCTTGGCCTTCGGCAGTCGCTCTTTTCCCGAATCGTACCTAATACCACGACTCTCGTCCGAGTCTCGTCGTTCGTTCCAAGCTTTTGCTTATCATTTACAACTGGTACTTAGTGCTTGACATAATCAGTCCATACCTACGCAATGGCGTATGCCTTGCCCTGTTCTCTTCGCTTTGAGCTTGACTGACAGTTCCCAGCTCCATCTCTGCCGTCAGCGCTCCTGCGTCCATTCCCCTCCCAAGGATCTTGACTTCGTCCTTCATTGAGTGCGAGGTCCCGGCGTCGGTCCAGCCCACCAACACTGCGGGCGGTGGCAACAGCCCCAACGTTGTGGTGCACCACACCAGCTACATATGGTACGGCTGGGCTGCCTGCTCGACTCGCCAGTGGTTGGCCACTTACACCATCTTTGAGACGTGCCCCGGCACATGCCCTATTCGTGTGGTGGAGGACCCCCACTGGATTCCTCCCAACTTCGTGGTCACCACCGTCACTTGCGATGTCTGCGCCACCCCGACACAGGTGATTACCTGCCCCAACGCTCTAGGCACCGCCGAGGCCATCGTCCACGGCGACGGCATCACGGCTACCGTTGTGGTCACTCCCACCCCCGCGATTGAGGTTGCTCGCCCCGTCGTGTGCGAGAACCCACCCTGCATTGGCGCGCCTACGCTCCCTGCCGTTTGCGCCCACCCTCCATGCGCCCCGGCTGCTGTGCCCATCGCTACACTCGTTCCCGCTGCCAGCGGCTCAAGGGTGCTCGTTGGAAACCCGGCTGTTACCGGCCCTAACTCGCCTCTCGTCACGGCTGGCGCACCTTCATTGACCCTCAAGACAGGGCTCGCAATCGCCGCCGGTCTCTCGATGGCGGCGGTCAACTTTCTTTTGTAATCTGGGTCAAGGGTGGATTTCATAGGTTTCTGGTCAGGAGTTGGCTCTGTCAGTTTTCAGGGGACTTCCCTTCATATAACAATACCTTTGGGAGCATGTCAGGTTGGATATGACGAGGAGCAATTGGGTTTTGTCTTGTTGTTCGCATGTTGGTACTGAAATTGATCTTTGAACGCTCTCCACACGTGCACATCACTCGTCCCTCGAAACCATCCAGGTCGGAGTGGATTGCAGAAAATTCACTTGAGAAACAGCAGAGTAGGTTGGACCGGCGGTCCTATCCCAGACGCATCCGCCTACAGTACGTTTGCAATGTGGCGGGCATAAAAACATGTGCTCTCGCCCGCTCGTGAAGAACCAATACCGAAAAGCAGTTATTCAATAAGGGGCCAGAGCACAAGTCTGGGGAGACTAACTCATTTCCGTCTATCCAAAGTAAAAGCCCCTAAACTGAGGTTAAATATTCATCGTGGCGTTTTCAACCCCTGGCAACTTGTCCAGCAAGTATTTCACGAAACACAGCGGTAATCGTTGAACATCTGAGATATGCTGTGTACCAGACACCAACCACGTACTTTTGGTTACCATAATATCTGATAATACCATTTGGCCAACACCAACCCCCAAAGAAGAATTACACACGACAACATCATGTCTATAACTTGCGCCGCTAGCCCATCCAAATCACCGGTACCCTCACTTCTCCAAGCTGGTAATCGGGGTGCTCCTATGCTGGTCCCTCACAAATTCCTCAATCTGCGTATCGTGGTCTGGTCTATTTGGAGGACCAGGGGCCGGTTTCTCTTCACGAGGCTGCTCAGGCTCGCTTTGTTTGCCGAGCATCTTCCCAACCACGGGCACGTACTGCGACACTGCATTGCATTCCAGTGAGCATGGCACGTAGTGGGTGGTACGCATCTGATCCTGGTTAGACTTACCATTCTCTACCATGGCATCCACCGCGCCAGTGTCCTTTTCTGGCTTCGCTTCGGGTTGCCTCCTTCGCGACGCGGCTTCATCAAGCTGGGTTTTGTAGTCAGGGTCGGTCTCCATCTGTGGTGTGTTTTGCGTCTCTTGGGATCCAGACATATTGACTATATCAATTTCAATAAAGTAACTGCATCTGAACAGAAATCATCCCCGTGGAGAAGAAAGGGAGAACATTGCTGCTCTTGAATGGTCGTTGCTCTGCAATGACGTCACGCCAAAGTGTGATGATGATGAGACAATCGGAGATCCAGCCCCAATGGAATGGCCTCTCCATTGATGATAGCTTAGCGTACATTCCCAGTCATCGGACGGCCCACTGCATCCCGTGCGCTACTGCAGGAGAAAATTCTGCAAAATGGTTCTTTGGACGACTTTGTTTGAACCTTAAGACCACCCAGGAATCCAGGGGTGGAGGGGGGGGGCTTATCGATAAGCAGACCCCTAACTTGTGAATGGCGGCGGCTTTTAGAATCGCACCCCTCACCACCACCACCCCTTCCGCAAACCCCTAAACTACATACCCATTTTACGGAATCAGTACCTAGACGTGCCCAAAATGACAGCCGACGCTCAACCACCGTCCCCAACCCCAATCACAATGTAATCCCCCTCCCGCGTGCTCTCGCAAGGGACATGCAGCTGACATCCCCCATCCACAGCATAACTGGCTTCCTAGGCTCAGGCAAAACAACCCTCATCCTCTCCCTCCTCCCCCAACTCCGGCTTACCAACCCCTCCTACCGCCTCGCTCTGCTCAAAAACGAATTCGGCGATCTAGCGATCGACTCCCAGCTCGCCACCTCCTCCGCCATCTCGGGCGTCCAGGAGCTCCTAAACGGCTGCATCTGCTGCAACCTCGTCGGCCAGCTCTCCACAGCCCTCGCCGAGCTCTGTTCCTCAGCGCAACCACCGAACCGAATCATAATCGAAACCTCCGGTTCCGCCTTCCCTGCCACGCTCGCGCTCGAGGTGAATCGGCTCGCAAGAGAAACAGGTGGTAGATATGTGCTCGACGGGGTTGTGAGCGTGGTGGATGTGGAGAATTGGAAGGGGTATGAAGATACCAGTTACACGGCCAAGTTGCAGGCGCGGTATACGGATTTGATTGTGTTCAATAAATGGGAGGGGGCGGGGGAGAGGAGGTTCGACGAGTGTTTGGATAGACTTGGGGACTTGGAACTCGAGGTGCCCACGCCGTGGGTGAAGAGCGATAAGGGTTGGGTAGACATGGGGGTTGTGTTTGGGGTTGATGGGGGGCTGGCGAGGGGACTTGAGGAGGGCGAGGTTGAAGGGAAGAATGGGCATGGGCACGACCATGGACATGAACATGGACATCAGAGCGAGGTGGAGGTTTTGTCGGTTGAGTTGAGAGGAGAGGAAGGGAGCAAGGTGGATACCGACAAATTATTGGGGTTTTTGAAAAAGGCGCCTAGGGAAGAGGTGTATAGGATCAAGGCTGTGTTGAGTGCTGGTTCCGGCGTCAAGAACTCGGATGAGGATGTGGTGGCGGCTGTTGCAGAGGGCAAGGAGAGGTATATACTGAATTGGGCGTTTGGGAGGTGGACGTTCACGCCGGTGGCGGAGGGGGTCAAGGAGCATGAGAGCAGTCATGCGGCTGTTTTGAGGATGACGATTATACTGGCTAGATATGAGAGCACTAAGTGGAAGAAGAAGCTTGGAGCTGGTGGGCTGCTTGAGTTGGAGGGCGGAAAGGGGGAGTTGGTTGTCACAAAGATCGCTTGATACCATAAAGAAGCATAAGACCTGATAGAACTCATAGACTTTGGGCAAAATAGGCGTTAGGAGGTTGTATATTTCTAGACAATTGATTTTGGTGTGTTTGTTGTTAATCGTAATATGAGTCGTAAATGTCCATTAGAATGTCTGCCTCCCGCCCTCTTGTGCTGTTCACTCTTACCAAGCCGGCTCTCTGTTCTGCCGTTTGCCCCTCGGAAAACCCAGAGATTGGGGACCTTGACCTATTTGGTCTCCTTGGCGCTGGTGGTTGCTGTTTTGTCCCCCTATCACGTTCGTTATACAGATCAGCGAACTTAACTCGGATATTTTCCATATCCCTTCCCCTTGCTTCTTGCGAGCCACCTCTCGAGAGGTTAGATTCTTTATCCTGACGGCGTCTCAACGAAGACTTTGGAGGAAGGTGCGGTGGCGTTTGATGACGAGATTCCTCTGTCGGTATAGGTGTTCGGTGTCTTGAAGTTGGCGCCGAAGCGGAAACCGGACCAGGTCCCCGAAACACCCCCGCTAGACAAGAAGAAGAAGTAGATATAAACCTCGACATGGGAAGCGGTAACGTCTTGGAAGAAGATGTCTCCGTAGGCTGAGATACCCCCCGTCCAACATCCGGCCTCTCCTTGTCAGGTCGTGGCCGTGGCCCAGCATAACCTACAAGATCAGAACCGCAGTTCGCACAGCGAAAAGCCTCAATCTTGGACCGCATACTCCGGCATTCCGGACAAACGCCCCGTTTATACAGCTCCGTCTTGATCAGCCAGTCGAGATCAACCTCTTGCCCGTCTTCAGATCCCACCGCTTCATCTTCGGACGCATCATTCATCAGCTCCAGATCTGCCGTCGATGCGCTCCTTCTCAACACTGGCTTCGCAAACGCGGCCCGGGGCGGCGTCCATCTCACCACTGGTCGCAGTGCTTCCCTCGAGGCCTGATACTTCCCCGTCATCCAGCGCTGATCCTCCACATCACGATGTGGTTCCGGCGGTTGGAAAATAGGTGGGGTATCCGGACCTCCCATTTCGCGAATGAGACGAGGTTGTTGGTTGACAACAACGGGATTCTTTCTTATTTTCTCCCTCTTGTCTTCCTCCATGTCAAACAGCACCGGGTCGATAATCCGTCGGTTCTCCTTCGTGTCGAAGAACCCTGGGTCCTTGTTTATTATACCGGCATTGTTCTGTCCTGTCGTATTTGACCTGTCACTCATCACCTCTTTTCCCTTTCCCTTGTTCCCCTTCCCTTGATCGCTATCCTCTTCATCACTTTCTCGAAACTCATACCTTTTCTTGAGGCTTCGATTCGCCTCCTTCCGGGTTGGTCTCTGACGAGTCCCCGACTCCGCGGCATTTCGAACCAGTACCTCCTCGAAGCCAAAACGTTCTTTATCGGCAGCTGCGTGCCATCGTTTAATCTCCTCGCGACATTCTTCCTCTGTCGGCGTGGGCCTGTTGGGGATAAGACGGTCAGGGGTGTGCGTGATCTGGAAGTCCTTCTCTTCCGGCCGGGGGGTTTCGTCAACAACCTTGGCTCTTAGACATCCCAGTTTGAGGAGCTTGCTAGAGAGGGTCCTCCCCGGTGGGTTTGATGGCATGGTTGGCGCCCTAGGTTTCTTGTTATACAGGGGTCATTGGTGGATGAGATGGGTGGGTAAAGTGGCTGTCGGCTTGCAGCTTCTCAAACTAAGGCACTGGAACCTATAAAGAAGGAAGAATCGAGTAGATGCAGGGGCAATCTAGTTCTTTATATTCCAAAAAATGCTATCTGTCACCCGATATCTAGTGTCAGCCAAAGCTACTCGTGACAATGCAAACAAAGAAACTTTGACGTCCAGTCCGACAAGGAACAACGCCCTCGGATGCGACCGCTCGCCCCATGCATGCTTGCTGTCGGGTATCATTCTTTGTTCGCTGTGCCATATGCTATGCTAAAATCCACATGGAAAGGTTCAAAAATAAATGCAATTGCAGTCTTCAATCTTGGTCGTCGTGCTCGGTCTTCTCGCTGAGACGTCAGAGGCTCACTGTCACCGTCATGTTGTTGCTCAACACCAAAAGCATCGGGGGCAGCTCGTGGCAAAGCACTTCGACATCAGACAGATAAACTAGACTGGCCTCCTCGCTCTGACAAGTGCCTTCCTCTGGGATCGGCAATGTCGTAAACAAAACGGCGGTTTCACTGCTGTTTTGGCGCACCAACTCATTGAGAATCAGATGCTGGGCTCGCGACGGCAGATCGTTGAACGAGAGCGACATTCCTTGAGTCGAGTAGCTCGAACCGTTCTCGTCGTCCTCACAGACCGGGAATTGATAGGATGACAACAGTTCGGGGATATCAACCAAAGCGTCGCCGCTGCCGTTCCCCTTCTTGGATATGGAGTTTTTCCGCGAAATGGCGGGTGTTCGGTGCCCCTGGCCTGCTTCCGAGAACGAGACTGATCTATCATTTTTGGCCTCGTCGCCGGAGAGCCGGGCATCCGATGTCGATCGCGGAAGACGTGCAACCGAGGACTGTCGAGAAAATGCGGGCCGATCCGGACGGCTTTCCACTTCGGCAAACATAATCCTCGGACCCGTGCCATCTTCGTTGGTAATCGTTGTCTCGGGAACCAACATACTCGAGAATTTCATGGCTGATGAGCCTTGCCGCGAAAGTGTAGGCCTCTCCAATTTTCCTGTCCCCGAGTGGGAGCGGTTGGGGTCGAGTTTACCAAGCCCGCTTCCGCTTCTTGTCGGGTCGCGCCCGCGCTCGCCGCTGGTCCGATTAACAGGGCCAAACGACCCATAAGACTGCACTGGTGGATGCGATGATTTCGCTTTGCGCTCATTGGGAGTGGTCTTTGCAAAGGCGAGAGCATCTCCGTAACTCCTGCGCCGCTGAAGAGCCGCGAGCAGCGGCCGTCTTACTCGTTCGCTTTCACCATCGTTAAAGTTTCCATCTAGATCGTCATCTGAGGACTCCGTATCGCTCCCGCTTCCGTCAATATCCGTCTCTGAGCTGTCGAGGACGGCAACCGGGAGGTTTTGAGTGTGAATCCCCATGTTGACTCCCATTTTGACTAGCTGCGAGACGGTCGGTTTTCTTGGGAACTCGTTGAGGTGAGCCCAGCTTGGACGTCGCCTCTCAGCAGCCCCGGCAGATCCTGAGTGAGGATTGTAAAGCCCGGGGCGTGGCTCTAAGGGTTGGGTGGGGTTTAATTCCTGGGATGCTGTCATGGAACGTGAACCTCGGCGAATCTGTAGGTCAGCCCACCATTCCTCGTTCTTGAGACATTCGTTGACAAGATTGTCTGCTTCAAGGCTCCTGGATTCACCATGAATTATTGTTTCGTACGTTGCGAGATCTCCCGACGCAAGCCAAAACACCAGAACTTCGGCTTCGATGCGCAACTTGTCCAAAAGGGCTCTGACTCTGCCCCTTTCCTCTTCGACCTCACTTTCATATTCAACAAAGACTAAAACGCGTAGCGAGTGGGTCCTTTTCCAAGTTGGGACCGTGTGCAGGATATATCCCAATTGTAGAATCAAAGTGTCTGTTCATGTTAGCATTAAGTCTCACCCAGCCTAAGTTGTGTCCCATCTGTAACTCACATGTATCAAAATTTGTCGTGAGAACATTCTTCCCGTCGGCCGATATTTCAGCCGACATCTGAATCGGCCAGAGATCAATGTACTTTTTCACGTTGCTGCCATCTTTCCTCGGTGTCTCAAGGGTTTCGAAGCCCTTACCAATGGCAACATTCAGACGATAGCGCAGCGCGAGATCCTCGAGGATCGTCATGTAGCTTGTCACTGTCATCATCCCCTCTGTTTTAATAACGTCCGTGGGCAGGAAGCCCTCCAGTAGCCGTGCGGATGTGTCACCCCTCTTCCGCTTTGTGGGCTTGGTCCCGTTCTCTCCTTCCGTCCTGTGATGAGCTGCAAAGGGGGAAACGGGCGGGTTGGGGATGGAATGGGGTGGGCGCGAGCGACGGAACTCTTCCATGTTGTAGAAACCCAGCACCGCGATGTTGGGTCGCATACCGCCAAGGCCAGCTGAGAGGATCAAGTTACGCACACCCCATACTAAGGAAGGAGACATGGTCAGTTGAACAAAAGCCTTGATCCTCGAGTACTCTGAAATCAGCTTCGTCCACGCTGCTTGCTGCAGTTTCGCTTCCGCAACGCCAGCAGAAAAGTCATCAGTGACAATGACATGCCCAAGGATGTAGAGGGCTCCCTTCTTCATCGAGTTGCAAAACTGAATGAGGCGAGTCTGCCGCCGGGGGTTGTTGATGAGAAGGATGATCTGGGGTCTCCAGAATTTGATGTGTTCGGGTTTTAATCGTAAAAGGTATTTCCGCACTTGGTGATAGATGAGATTCTGCGATACGTCGCCCCAGTGCTTTGGCGGACTCAGATAGTGGATGAGGAGAAAGAGGAAAACGAGCAGACAGACGGCGGTTGTGGCGTATGTCTCGTCGATGAAGAACATGCAACCTGCTGAGATAGCACTCCCGGCAAACGCTGTCTGCCAACTAAAAAACTTGAAACCCGGCCGAAAGTTCGGGGCTGATCCAATCTTGAGCAAGAAACAGGCGAGGTTCATGACAAAAAACGTCATCTGCAACAGATTAGCTCACAAGAAGTAGTCTCGACTGGGTATTCTTACCTGGTAGCCCATCGAAATTAAAGTTGCGATCTGGTTCAGGTTGGCAAACATTGCAAACTGAGCAATGATGTAGGTGAAAAAGATAGCAAGAACGGGCTCATCGGCCCTCCTTGTACCCATACCAAATACCGACAGGCCGGGAAGTAGCCTGTCCCTGGCTAATGCTTGCATGAGCTTCGCAGCAGCGATCAGCCCCATCAAGGCCGAGAAAAAGGTTGTTGCGAACTCCCCAGCGAAGATGAGAGGGGGCCAGATGTTTGTATTCTTGATGATATTCGCATTGTGGATAAACGACGAGTGTGTTGAGCTCGAAGCCAAAGAAAGTATCACCACGAGATAGGCGATGAAGGTTGAGAACATGGCCCATAACGTTCCTGCCGGGATAGACTTGCTTGGGTTTCTAAGATCACCAGACATAGAAGCGCCGGCAAAGATGCCCGAGGTAGCGGGGAAGAGGATGCCAAAGAGGTCTCTGAAGGTGCCCAGGCCAGCAAACTCTCGGCCCGTCGTGTGGGGGAAGAGATTGGACCTCAATGTAGCAAGGCTTGCTCCCGTAAACTCGATACCTCGAACAGGGTCCTGGAATGCCGGAACCAGAAAAGCCGACAGCGGGATGCTGAGTATAGAGATGACGAGAATGACAAGCAAGGCATTGCTTGCTTTGGCAAAGATAGAGCTCCCCATGAGACACAGGCCTGTGCAGATGATCAAGGCAGCTGTCTCGAACATATAGTCCCACCAATAGCCGTGGGGCATAACATGACCGTAGTTGAGCTTGAAGCAGTCTATGAGACCGACCACGTTGAGCGCCGTGTTGAGGACCTGGGCGAGGTAGAAGAGGAGACCGATAGAACCGCCAAACTCGGGACCCAGGCTCCTCGAGATCAGGTAGTACGCCCCACCTCCTTTAACTTCCCCATTCGATGCAATGGCTGAGAGGGATAACGTAGTGACAAAATCGACAGCGTAGGCCGTTAGCATAAGGCCTGTATCTCAGGAGTGAGTGAGTGAACTGTTGGAGAACCAGGAGCAGACGGACCTAAAAAGCCGATAAGTCCAACCTGACCCAAAATATAGCCAAATCGAAGGAACATCAAAATGCTTAGGATGTTCAGACAAACGGGGATGTAAACGCCCGATACGACGCCTAGTTTATGGCGTTTACTCGGTGATTCCGGCTCCATCGCGACGGCTGTCTAGTCCTCCGCTTGTGAACCAGCACGAGGTCGTCATCGCCTTTGGGACGCTCTCATGGAGGGTATGCGTTGTCCTATAAGATGGACGATCTGAGGATAAACTAGAGTAGGTTGATGAGGTCAGGTGCTCGCCATACCACCGGCTGCAATGATACGACCAGAGGGCGGCGATATGTTTGATGCACGTCGCGCTCCCCGGTTGGCCGTTGCGCAGATCGCTGGAAGCCAATTCCCCACCAGGTTGTGGGGGACACGGGGAGTAACAGCCGTTGTTGGCTAATGGGACAGCAATGAGCGGATCGACGTCTTGGTGAATGTCAATTATATCTGTCGTCGGCAAGTTCGTGGATCTTCAGAGAGCCGGGTTCGGCCTTGACAAGAGTTGATCTCGTTCACACTAAGGGATCATCCAATAATGGGAACCGACGTCATGCGGCAGGCAGAACACGCAAGTGGCGGTTTTCGGACGAGGAATGGCCCTTGCCCAGACGAGAAAAACTTGCAATCAGATGGTTGTCCGCATATTCAAGGGTTAGGGTTGATCATACTCTCGGCTTCATCCGCGCTCTTTTGCGCCTTCACATTGGACCTCAAAATCGTCCCGGGTGAGGGATCTAGGAGGTGTTTGTATTCTAATCGTTTTCAGTATCTTGGCATTTGGAGGGCGGCAAGTGCGGCATGCTCTTGCATGAAGCTGGGATGTCCCTCTGAACGTCAAACACTGGCGTCGATACAGACTCCTCGAAAACTGACGGCAGAGTTGCTAAACCTCACTATCCTATCTTGCTGAAAAAAGTTGACAACCGTTGCTCGGTAGAGTGCGTGTTTGACCGTTTTGTGTCACCGATGTCCTTGCTGGACACGATCTGGGATCGCGATGCGGCCAACCTCGGACCTTGAATGAGGTGTCACCATGCCCCCGCGCCCCCACCACCGTGCAACGTCTCAAGCCCATGTGCCGTCGTCGGTTACGCCTGGCTGAACATTGATCAATTACAAGGATGAAGGGTCAACCGTCGAGAGGATACGATAGAGTATGTCTGGTATGGGCGACTTGAAGCGTAGAGCGCGTCCTCAACCGCCACCCCCCTCAGGCGGCGGCGAAGCACGTTTGTGAACATCTATCGCGGAGCTCCCCGGTCTTCAAGTGCAGGATCGCACAACATCAGACCGGTACCTTAGCCAGATATAAGGCTCCATCTCTAGACCGCGCTCGGCAAGGGACCCATCAATTGATGACCTCAGCTCTCGATTCTTGCCCTTCCTGCTGTGAACCCAGTCGGGGGTTTTTCGTTACACAATCGCCGGTCGAGTTTGTGCTCTGGATGCGTTTTCGAAAGCCAGCAAGTGTTTTCAAGTCGTCGCCCTCAAGCACAACATGGGCAACCTGAAAAATCTGCAACTGCCCGACCAAACGGCGATTGGGTTCGGGAGGTTGGTCCCTTCAACGCGGGGCTCCTGCAAGCCCCATCGCCCCGCTAAATCCAGGTTCTCCCCTGCTCGGTAGCGGGTCATCAGGCCGCCCACGCCAGCACGTTTTCGGGGGTACTGACCCATGCGTGCCTTATCAGCCACTGCCTTTGGTCACACGCACCGAGCCCCGTTTGGCCTCGCACTTCGGTCTCTTGACGAAGTCAACTGCTGCCTCGTGGAAGGAGGACTAAACATTGACATCTCAGCGGCACCCGTCCCTTCCATTGAGCTCAGTCCATCGTCTTTCTTCCGCCCTTCAGGCGAGCTCGCGCTACGACATTCAATAACTCCGGACGCCGCTGCCCCGGGCGCCGATTCCCAACAGACCCATCACTGCTCGACAAGCTCCGAAATACCATCTAGTCGAACTATAAAAGAAGAAAAGGGTATCAGTTATGTCCGTCTCTGGAAGGGAATCACCCGCTCCGGGTGGGCTTCCAATTGCTTCACCGTATGGTTCCTTTCGAGCACGCTCGATTGGAACGTCGGTGCCACGCGCCGAATCCATCGCCCGCCTCGCCTCCCCAATTCCCTCGCAGAACCATGGCGCCACCACTCCAAGTCCCGGTGAAGAGCTGGAATCAAACCCATTAATACCACTCCCAGGCCCTGGATCACACACTGCCGGTCCTGGCATATCTGCCCTGGCCGCCGCCTTGTCCAATTCAATAGGCACCTCACCACCGCGATTTGGCACTCCGCCCGTCCGCCCTCTTTCCCCTGTGCCGGCTGCCGCCCAACTCCCAGTATCGGGGACGCCGACGAATTATGGCTCGTTTGATTCGAGGTCGCGCGCGTTTCCTGGTGGTGTTGCCGGGGCGTACGAGGACCCCGAAATCGTCAAGAGGCATTTAGTCCAGCCCGGGGACGCTGCTTCGGAGGATGCAGGCTGGAGGAACGTCAGCGACGGATCCAAGGGGAAGCAGCCTGCCGAAGACGAAGATGCCGAAGAGTTCTCGAGCTTGAAACTCCAGGGCGGAGACATTACACGACCGATCTACAAATGGACTGAAGAGGTGGATCAACGGAATAAGATACAGCGCAGCAAGAGCTTCAGCGTCCCAAGGCCAGAGCCAGAAAATGAGGTGCTTGATATTAACACTATCAAAGTACCTGGGGGTTTCAGACGCAACTACCTGAGACGTGCCGTCCGAGATTCCTCCGTCCACCCGAACCCAGAACTTGGCGAGGGAAGCCGAAGTACGCCCCCTCCTCCGCTCTTCACAAACAGCTTCCTCGAATTCTTGTCACTCTACGGCCACTTTGCTGGTGAGGAACTCGAGGAGGATGATGAGGCGCTGAAACCTGGCGAGTACTTCGCGTCCGGCAGCTCGGAAGGGGACTATTACAGCGACGAAGGATCGGATGATGAGCGCGAGCCCATGGAAGACAGCACATTGCTTACGCCCTCAAGACGCAAGAGGAGGAGAAAGCCGCGTGGTGGAAGCGGCACGAACAGCCCAATGGGTGCTGCCTTGCTCCTCCTCAAGTCGTTTGTGGGCACCGGTGTGCTATTCCTCCCACGCGCCTATCTTAACGGCGGCATGGTGTTCAGTAATTTAGTTCTGTTGTTCGTGGCAGCTCTGAGCTATTACTGTTTCGTCCTCCTCGTCACCACTCGCCTGAAGGTGGACGGGTCATTTGGCGACATTGGCGGCATCCTCTACGGCAAGTGGATGAGGACACTGATTCTCACCTCTATTGTCATCAGCCAAATAGGCTTCGTTGCAGCCTATATCGTTTTTACGTCGGAAAACCTTCAGGCTTTCATCCTCGCAGTTTCGGACTGTAAAACACTGATCCCTATCAAATGGCTGATTATCATGCAAATGTTGGTCTTCCTTCCATTCTCGCTGCTTCGAGACATTGGAAAGCTGGGTTTCACCGCCCTCATTGCGGACGCTTTCATCGTCATCGGACTTGCCTACCTGTTCTACTACGATATATTCACCTTGAGTACCCAAGGGCTGTCGGACATTATCATGTTCAACAAGAAAGACTGGACACTCTTCATCGGCACGGCCATCTTCACCTTCGAAGGCATTGGCCTCATCATCCCCATCCAGGAGTCCATGAAGCAGCCAGAAAAGTTTCCCAAGGTTATGTTTGCGGTCATGGTCATCATCACCACACTTTTCACCGTCATGGGAGCGTTCTCTTACGCTGCTTACGGCTCCAAGACCGAGACGGTGGTGCTGCTCAACCTCCCGCAGGATGACAAGTTTGTCAACGGCGTCCAGTTTCTCTATTCCCTCGCGATTCTTCTGTCAACGCCGCTTCAAATCTTCCCGGCAATTCGTATCACGGAAAACGCTCTCTTCACCAAGAGCGGCAAGTACAATCCTTATATCAAGTGGCAGAAAAACGTGTACCGTTTCTTCGTTGTGGCAGTTTGTGCGCTGATTGCGTGGGGTGGCGCCGATAATTTGGACAAGTTCGTGGCGCTTGTGGGCAACTTTGCCTGCATCCCACTGGTTTATATCTATCCAGTAAGTTTCTCCTGCATCTGCCGCGCCGTGATGCCCGCTAACGTTGACAATAGCCGATGCTTCACTACAAGGCGGTGGCGAAGAGCGCCTGGCGAAAGTGGTCCGACATTGGGCTCTGCATTTTTGGATTTGTTGCAATGGCTTATACGACTAGCTTGACCATTATGAGCTGGGCGAGCGGCCCGGGGGGAGGTTTGCCAAGCTACTGCGATACCAAGGGGTAGAAGTTTGTTGCATTTCATACTTTTAGCATAGCGTCAACTGCTAGAGTTAGATGTTGCATAAGAGCGACCGTTCAGGGCTGGGATATCTGATTCTGCTTCATTGGGGTTTGTAGATGAAAGAAGAAGGCATGGGAGAAGAATTAAAGATTTGTTCCTTCGCGGGATCAGAGAAATACAGTCTTCAAGTAGAACTTCCTCAACCGTATGAATGGTTTTGGCACATTGTGCTTCTTCTTTTTGGGTGTTGATGGCCTCTGACAGCCAAAAACGTCTTTGGTCTGAACAAAGGGGCTCGTCACAGCAATGTCGCCCCTGAAATACCGAGTGGGGATGCTGCGCACGGACCCCTTTACGGTTGACATCTCTGGCTGGAAAGTTCACGACCATCACCGCCAATCCAAGGGACATACATCATCAGTTCAATCGATTCTCGGATCACGAGCAGCTGCAGTTCTGGTTAATTCTTCGATAACATAGCTTCTCTTGCTAAACTACCCTTTCTTGGTCTCTTCTTCTTACCCAAAGCTTCTAATTATCGATTTGCAGTTCATCGCTTTGCAGTCTATCACTTCGCGGTTCATTGCTCTGCCATCAACATGAACGCCCCTGATAGGTAAACTCTACTTTCTTTGCTGTTGCGGCCCTCAAATCGTGGAAAAAAATATCAAGAAGCCGGAACTACCCCCTCAGCCTTCAAGTGAAGGGCATGGAAAGCCATGTCGCTGCCGGCGTGGCAGGAGCGGTTGCTGATGGTGTGAAAACATCAACACCGGCCCTTCCTTCCTCCTTCTGGTTCCTCACCGGCTGAGCTGTTACAATTTTCTACCTCTTTCCTCTTCAAAACACACACCTTCCTACCTCACACCCGAACCCCTTGTCACCTTCTCGAATACTGCACCGTCCTGTCCTGGCCCAAGATGGGAAGCAGAAATGTCAAACACCACAATGTTCCTGAATATGGGTTTGCTCAATTGGGTCAACTACTTGCAATGCGAGACTGACCGCAACGCAGATTCGAGCTCTTCCTCCTTCAAGATGGGGAGAAAAAGATTACGGAGAAGGTGTTTACGGGTATGTAGTTTATCCTTAGCGGCACAAGGTCACCTCTAACTCTTTACGCTAGGCATGAGTAACACCTCTGACTTCACCTTGCTCAAGGAAGACCACACCATGGGTAATCTGATCAGCGAGCACCTCAAGCAGGATCCGCACGTCCTGATGGCTGGTTACAAAAGTATGTCACTTCTCTGCCCCCTTGAAACGCAAAACTGACTTCTCCAGTCGCTCACCCTAACGTGCCCGAATTGCTGCTCCGTATCCAGACCGATGGGACTATCACTCCTCGCGAGGCGTTCCGCAAGGTTTGCCGCACCCTGATTACCCACTACAGCGCCCTCGGCCGTGAGTTCCAGAAGGAGTTTGCGCTTCGTCAGTATGCCGACCAAGGCGAGCAGTCTGGCAACAACCCCAACGGCGGTGGCTACTAAGCCCGCTTCATGGGATGTTCGTTGGCGTTCTGGTATCGGCTTTGGAATTGCATAAGCGGCGTTTGGTCAGGGTATAGGCAATGGTTTCTGCTTTCGGCGATTTGCGGTCGGCGGGGTTCTGGTAAGCGGGGATTTAACCTGTGACAAACAGCCATCTGCAAATGTAGTCCGGGCTTTGTTCCCACAAAAAAGCTGAATTTTGGTATCATGAGAAGCTACGGTGATTATCCCCCGGAAACTGCCTCGCATGGGTGCTGTGTGGATACCGTCTCTGCCTAGCCATCCACCACTTCGATGAACAGCTCCCTGTGATATGAGGAACTAAGGGGAGGCAGACGCCCCCACAGGTCCTTCTCCTCCGGGAATCAACTAATTGTATATCGTCAATCATCGTGTTCCAGTGTCTCAGAGAATCCAGTCTCACCATGCAAATGTTGTTGCCGTTGAGGAGAATCTTCTTGAGCTTTGTGTGGTCGCCAGAGTAGTCACTGCGTACGACGTCAATAACAGGGCAAAATGTCCAGTTTAGTAAGGTCTCCCTACAACTCGGTCACATCCTCAAGGACCATATCTGGCAAGGTCAGCACAAACTCTTGGGTTTGGGGGTTTGGAGTTCAACATACTGACGTAATCATCAAATCCCACCAGAGTCCCTGAAAATTCTATATCGGAATGTCAGTACGTAGGTAAAAATTGCACCAAAGATCGGATGCATGCCTTTGTCCCCTTTCATGATGACCCAGATGCGGGACCCGACGCATTTGTCGATGAGCTCTGCGGGATGTCAGCTGGCCAAGTTCATGTCGGATATCTCCACTGAAACTACTGAAACGGGTCTGCATCATACCGAGCGGAAGAAGTTGCGAAGCCATTTTGTCTGTGTTTCAATCCTGCAACGTCAAGGAGCTTGCTCCTCAATCACAAACCCCCACCACCTGAAGGTTAAGTGCCAAGGCTTGTCGTTGCGAGGCACCAGCGACTGACAGGGGTCCAACCCGTGATATCGCGCAAACGGTGATATTGCTTACATGCATAACCCACCTTGAGGACCCCGACAGCTGACGCCCCAAGACGTTCACCCCGCGTCGTGACGCGTCTGCCTGCCAACTCACGGCCCACTCAGGTGACCAGTGTCGCTATGCTCCCAGCTCCGTTATGACACACCATGGCCGGGTGCAGGCCTTGCATGGTATCATTCCTCGAACTCTATCGAGGCTGAGCTGGCTCTCTCGCAGGCGCGGGATTTTCTCTGAGAGACAACACCGACGACGACCCTGCACAGCATTGCGCCACTCCACTCACACTTATACGAACTGGCATTCTCAGTAGGTCTCCTTTGGCTGTGCTATGGGAGCAATCCTCGCTATTGTGCGGTCACACTAACTTGTCCAGATATTTTGCAAGATATTATAACACTCGTGCAAAGATGGGCACTCCAGGCAAGCCCACACAGAATGTGTGGCATGTAAGCCGGGGGTTTGTATTCGCCGAGGACAATAGAGTTGTCTATCCACGTTTGCCTACGGCGAGGTATCACGGTACTTCAGCACCAGAGAATACATCCCCGGTGCTTCCCCCGACTAGTCGCTTAGAAAACGACGAGGGCCAGAGTGCAGTCGTCGGTATCAACAACGGGCATGCCCCTGTCGTTGAGCACCAAAAGCCAGCCGCCGACGAATTGGCAGGCACCGCTGAGACTTCCGCGACGGCTCAGGAGCTCGCCGAAGAGGAAGATGACATACCATGTCATCCGCCCGTGACGGACCTAGATTTCAAGATTCCTGAGGATTTGTTCCAGGCGGCGCTAAACGCCCCCAAGGGCTCCCCCCGATCCTTCTGGTCCTACAATCTGTACCGAGGGCCCGGGGAGGACGGGACTCAGAATCAAAAGGTCAAGGTCCACTACTGCACCAGCAGACACACGACGGAGCGCGTTCTCCAACGTTATTTCATGAACGAAAAGGTTCTGGGATTTGACTTGGAATGGGAGTCCGAATTCAAGGGCCGAAGTCCACGCCGGAACGTATCTCTGGTGCAGCTTGCTTCTGCAAGCCGGATCGGACTCTTCCACGTAGCACTCTATCCCGAGAAGGATGACCTCGTCGCGCCCTCGCTGAGGAAGATCATGGAGGATCCAAATGTGACAAAAACGGGCGTCTGGATTTCTGGAGATTGCACGCGGTTGCGGACATATCTAGGCATCGACTCCCGCGGCACATTCGAGCTAAGCCATCTCTACAAAGTAGTCAAGTACTCTGAAAGTGGTCAACCCGGGCTGGTCAACAAACGACTAGTAAGCCTGGCAAACCAGATCCAGGATTGCATGCACCTCCCCCTTTTCAAAGGAATGGACGTTCGCGCCTCCAAATGGTCAGAGCCACTTGACCACTCACAGGTTGTGTGTACGTCATTGTTCCTGCCCCTAACCCACCTCAAACACTAACACCTCCCAGACTCAGCGTCGGACGCCTATGCTGCCGTCCAGCTCTTCGCTGTGCTAGATCGCAAACGAAGAAGCCTGGATCCAGTTCCACCACTCCCGCATCACGCAGAACTGAAGCTCCCCATTGCGTTGGCCCACACGCTGAATCCCACGGAAGACGACGAGATCGAGATTAGTCTCAGCGAAGACGAGTCGGAAGAAGATATAGTCGCTTTTGTAAAAGAAACGCTCTCCGTCGAGGACGCCGACACCAAGACCACCGTGACGACAACCACAACCACAACTGTCAGGAGAGCTCCCGTTGCGCCCAAGCGGAAGCAAACCCAACCACAAGATGCTCGTGTCGCGGAAGCAGAACTGTGGGCCAAACAGCATTGCCTCGAGCACAAGAATGCAAAAACAGCGCCCTACGCCCTACGGGCGTATTACCTTTGGCACAAGAATGGAGACCTTGTTCCTGAAGAAATCGCGGTCCTCCTTCGTGATCCCCCCCTGGCAACGAGTACCGTCGTTAACTATATAACCAACTCTATCGGGGCCGACAAGCTACCGTTTGACAAACGGCGGCTTCGCGAAGAGGTCCTCGAGAAGTTTCCAAAAACACTGCTCGGGCGTGGGCGGCTAAAGGATCTCGTCAGAGCTTGTCGGGAGGACCCTAAACAGGAGGGTCAAGCATAATGTAGACGGTCAAGTGGGTGACAAGAAACGGCGCGCTGAAGCCAGCTGATGCCACTTCAAGCGGCCTGGACTGGTATTGAGAATCCCGATATGCGTCAACCAAGATGTTGAAAGCCTTTTCAATAGCCTTTCAGGCATTCAAATATCGAGTGATGTGCCTGTTGGAATATCGGAATCACTCCTTTCCGGTGGGTGAATATCCCTTCGACTTTTTTGTGGTGCCATTTATTTTGTCAAGGACTTGGCGGTATAATGCGCATTGCCATTGTCGGTGGTCTCAAAAGCATCTTTATATTCAAGGGTATATCCACTGCCTTACGCAACAACATCCCTCCCCCTATTCACCTGCACCTTCTTGTCCTCACCGCCACTGAAAATCCCCAGCTTGTCCCACACGATGCTAAACACCTTGTATCCATCGCCTGCAATTGCGCCCTTCTTCTTGCCTTCTCGTCCCTCCCTCTCAATCACATATACCGCCTCGCTCACGCTCCCCAGGCCCTCGTCCTTTGTCGCCGGTCGTACGCTGCGCAAATCCCAAATCCTCACAGTTCCGTCATGCGAACCAGATGCAAGTGCGTACTCGTTATCTGGTGATGCCGACAAACTGACAACCTTGTTAGAATGCCCGCGGAGCGTCATGACTGATGTTGTCGTCGCGCTGGCGCGAGGATCAACAATTGTGATGTGGCGCGCCGATGTACCAGCAGCCAATAATGGGGCTGTGGCACGGGGAATCGCGCAGAGAGACAGGAGGGGGTGAGAAGTGCTGAGGGTGCTGACAACAACGCTCGTGGCCAGGTCGATGGTTCGAACTGTGTGATCTTGCGAGACGGAGTAGGCGACAGTTCGATCGCGGGGGTCGAAGATGGCGGCGGTCGCGGGCGCGCTGTGGATAGGCATGAGAGCGAGAGGACCGCGATGGGCAGCGGAGACGGAGGATGTCACCTTCCGCCGCTTGGAGGCGTGCGCGCCCGGGAAGAGCGAGGAATCAGCCTCGGGGGCGGAGGTTTTGGAGGTAGACCAGAAACCAATGTTACCGTCAGCTGAAGCCGTGAGAAGACGTCTTGAAGCACCATCCACAGCCAGAGAGTCGACTGAGGAAGTGTGACCGTAGAGTTCGAGGGTGGGTTTGAGATCGCCCGAGAAGTCACCCGAGGGTGTATACTTCCACACGCGCACCGTGCGGTCCATGCCCGCCGAGGCGATCTGAGTGTTGGTCAGGAACTTGGCGGCTTTTATGCTGGCGATGTGCCCGCCCTGGCTGCCTGAGGGCGAGGTGGCGATGACCTTGCCAGAGGCGTTCCATATCCTCAGGAGGCCGTCGTATGAGGCGGAGAGGATGCGATCTTGACCGGAATGGAAGACATCGCCTGACCAGCGCCCGGCGGGCGACGTCTGGGAGAGGACATCAACAGAGCTAACCCAGTCGTCATGCTCAAAGCTGGCCTCGTAGACAGGAGGTATTAAACTGCGGACGTATTGCAGGGTGATGTTGGTTTCGAGAGAGAGGCCGTTATTCTGGAGGTAATCTTCGAGGCTAGTGCGGAGAAAGCTGCCGTCGATGAGGAAATCGAAGGGAATAGCGCCCGTATCGAGCATGGACTCGGAATTGAGAATGCGCGAGAGCCCATAGCGGCGGATGTCGGCCGGGACGAGAAGTTGTCGCTTGGTCTCGGGGAGCTCGATATCGGCTTCGGTCGTGGTGAAGGTCACCTTGACCTGCGCCCCTGCTTGTTCCATTCGTGGTAGCGTTTTTAACGAGGAATCGACTCGAATTTGCTATGGGTATCGGGATCGAGAAAAACAAAGGCTCTACCACACAATTGCGTCTTGTTTGCCGTTGCAACTGCCCAGCAAAAAGTTGCGACAGGGGTCTTTGCATCTCAAGTTTTTTTTTCCACCAGCCCTGCAGCTGTGCCCCACGCCTTATCTTATCGTTGCTACGCCTGCGGGGCAGCTACCTGGCAGCTCCGCTCATTAAACTTGTCGCGCAAGTCGCGTCTCGATTTCTACGAAACGCGTCGTCCCACCTACACACCCAGCCAATGTTGACTTGTAGAGAAGTCGCCAACACGTAGCTACAGCCAGATAGCAGCAACAACAATCGCAGCTTCCGCCGTCATGGTGACGCTCGACGAGGTGCGGAATGCAGGTTTACTGCAAAAGCCCTCGTAAGCTTCAATCCGCCTCTTGCTGAGAAAGTGACTGCCGCTAATTTGTGATGGTCGGTGTAGAGGTGATGCCCCTGAGGCGCTGGAGCGGACCGATTCCAACTACCACCCCATGCACACATTTGCCCTGGGCAAAGATCTGAACTACCAACAACAGTTCGCCGATATCTACTTTCTGCGTCTGACCAAGATCAAGCCTGCCGTTGAGGAGATTGCCGGGACAGCATGGGAGGGAACGGTGATTGGTGGCGAGACGGCCAAGAGAGTCGAGCGGGTGCTGGACGTTCGGCAGGGTGAGCTCTGCTGGGTCGCCGGCACCGTCTATATGGACATGCCTCTCAAGCCGAATATTCTTGAGGACGTGTCCAAGGATGTTGGTTTACCTCGCGCTCACCATCCATCGGGCTCTGTGCTGACATCATTAGCGCTGGATCTCCGCTCCAACATCAGTGCAAAAGTACTACTCCGAGGACGGGCGCGATGCCGTCATGTTAGAAGACGACTCTGGCCGTATCCGCCTTGTCGGGGACGTTCTGAAGTCCTACTTTCTCGTAACCGGCTGCATCATCGCGGTCATGGGCACGGAGAACGCCAACGGCGAGTTCGAAGTCATTGACCTCAAATTCGCCGACCTAGCACCCCAGCCCAAACGCTGGTCGCTCTCCAAAGCGCCTAAAAAGGAAGATGTTGACATGTCTGGAACGCCCTCTTCCGCTTCCAAGAAGATCGCCATTATCTCGGGTCTTGAGTTCTCCAGCACCGACACCTCGTACGCCGTGGAGCTCAACCTCCTCCTCGAGTTTCTCCTCGGCGAAGCCCTTGATCCCAGCGCCCAGTCCGAGCTCACCCAGATCAGCCGGCTCATCATCGCAGGCAACTCGGTTGCCAACGAAACGAAGAACGCAAGCGACGAAGCCCCGACGGAGAAAAAGTCTCACAAAAAGTACGGCTACGACAGCAGCTCATACAATCCCCTCCCCTCACAGCTACTTGACGAGTTTCTCGCCGAACTCCTCTCCTCCATACCTGTCACCCTGATTCCCGGCGCCTCGGATCCCGCCAACGCTAGCTACCCCCAGCAGCCGATCCACGCAGCCATGTTCCCCAAGGCAAGGTCATACGCCGCAACACCTGGCTCCTCAGAACCCGGCTGGTTTGACACAGTGACGAACCCGTGGGAGGGTGAGATCGAGGGTTGGAGAGTCCTCGGGACAGGCGGACAGAATCTTGACGATATGTTCAAGTACGTCGACAGCAATGACCGGATGGGCATGATGGAGGCGATGTGCAGATGGCGGTGTTCAGCCCCAACAGCGCCAGACACATTATGTAAGTCTCTCCCTTGTCCAATTCGAAATTGTCGCTGACAATAATATCCAGGGGCATATCCGTTCCAGAACAACGACCCCTTCGTCATGAAAGACTGTCCCCATCTCTACTTTGTCGGCTCACAACCCGAGTTTGGGACAAATGTCATCCAGGGCCCAGATAACCAGATGGTACGGTTGATCGCGGTCCCATCCTTTTCTGCCACGCAGGAGGTAGTCTTGGTGGACACGGAGACCTTGGACGTCTCAAGGGTCAAAATATCTGTTTAGCGTAATCCATCCCTATCACCTTAATACCTGACGATGTGCTTTTATGTTTTTATATTTTTTTGGTGCTTTGTGACTAAAAACTAAAGATATGTGAGACCTCCCCTAGAATATGTGCAAGCCATTGATACCCGGCCATGAAATTAGTGAGTGCCGTGATAAGGAGTATCAAGGTAAGGCGGAAAAAGGTGTGCCAGAATATCATCTTGAGGTAGGTAGCGCGTAGCTTCCTCTTCCCAATCCCTTCCCCCCAAACTTGAACAATGAATGTTCTCAATCCTCCTGCCCTGATCCAGCCTGGTGTTGTACATCTTGATGAGGAAGAAAGAAAGAAAACAATCCCTTTCAAAAATTCCAGACAGACCGACCGATCCATTCCCCATTAACCTTGCAACCCGTAGCCGCCCCCCAAATCCCCCAAACACCGTCGTTTGGATGTCTCCGTTTCCGTAGCGGAAAAGAAAGAAAGAAGAAAAGGGTATCGCTTCGTAACTCCATGCCCGTTCGTAACTTCGTTTTCCGTTCTCCAGAGAAGAGAGAAGAGAGAGACCAGAGCCAATGCAAGTGAGAGGACTCAAGATATTGTACAACCAGCGTATCGTACTGTCTTGTCTCTGGATGCAAAAGAAGAGGACTTGTAGTCCGAGATAATGCGACCTCGCTGCTGCTTTGCTAGTGGTGCAAATCGAATGTGCCAAGTAGGTGGTAGGTATGCTTGGTCTTTATGCAGTCCAGTGATCCTTCTCGACGCGATAGATACGGCGGGCACCGGTAAGCGGATGACGATCAAACCTGACCTTGAGCGAAGCACCAGGATACGTGTGTACGACAATATCCTCATCGCATGTCGGCTCGGAATCAGATTCGTCGGAGGCGGCATCAGAGTCAGAATTGGTATCGGATTCGTCGTCGTCGTTGGTGTTGGCGTTATTGCCATCACCGTTGTGGGCGTTGCCGTTATCATTGCCATTGCCGTGGTTATTGTTGGCATAGCTGTTGGTATCATCGCCGTTGACGTTATTGTCACGGATGGTAGGCTCGGGCTGCTCGAACTGGGCCTTGAGTCTCGCCTGGTCGGCCTTGCGCTTGTTCTCGGCAACGGTATGATGCGTCCACCAGTCGCGCAGGATGGCTTGGATGGGATCAACACAGGCACCCTCCATACGCTTTCGAAGCTCGGTCATGGTTTGCTTGGCCGCGAGGCCCTGTGCTTTGTGCTGGGCTTTCATGAGCCTGTCGTTCTGCCACATGGTCTCGACGTGGCCATTACGACTAAGCTGGTCGGGGTGGCGGCGCATGTCAATCGTCATTTCGAGGTGGGTTGTGTCGTTGCGGTCGTCATCGCCGCCGTCATCAAGCCCGAGATCGTCGTCGTCCAGCCCGGGCTCGGTGTTGGGGACGTGGACGTTGATGCGCAAAAAGTTCATGTTGATGCACCGGAGGGCTTTCATGGCGCGGTGACCGTTGCTAAAGTACTTAACGACGCTGAGATGTTCGCCGCCACGGAGCACTTGGGCCTCGGAGTCGTCGACGGGATGGCGTCGGCTGGCAGACATGTCTTCCCATGTTGGAGAGACGGTTCTGGGACGCTGGTTAGCTGGGTCAATATGGGATATGAGAATAGTTGGCTCACAGAGTAAGGGTGTGGAGGTTAACCTCCGTCCTTGGGAACCACGAGGGCACCTTTGGAAGCCCAAATGCGAGCTCATAGGCTCCTCTGTCAACCAGTGCCTCGAGGGCACACACCATGAGCCTTTCGTACTCCTCTCCGGTGCGGTTGCTTTCTAGCTCGATGGTGAGGTGTCTCATGAGGTCAGCAACCTGGTTAAACTTCATGGCATGGCTCTTCATGCCGTGGGCCGCCCGGGACCGGGTGCTGCGGGTCTGGTTATAGGCGTTAGTCGCCAAGGGGTGAAGGGCGTCGAGCCGAGTATTGGCATCAGGGGGGACTGTTTCCATCGTTAGCAGACGCACTCCCGAGAGAGGTAGAGTATTTTACATACTAGAGACAGGATCCCGTAGCTTGTACAGGAAATGGTTCCTAGAGTACAGGATCTCTTTGCCTTCCTCGTAGGCCCGCTTGCAGGTGCGCAATACTCGAGCATCTATCGTGTGCTCTTGGGGCGGGGCCACCCCACGACCCCGACCCCGGCGACGGCGAGGCCTCACCACGTCTCTCCAGATCTCTGCCACGCTTATGGGCTCAGGGGAGATGAGGAGGTGGCCCAGGATTTGTGCCCTCAAATCCCTAGGGAATCGGTTGAAGAGGAAGCTCTTGTCCTCTCCAACCTCCACCTTCTCATCGTCCCCTGAGCCCTTGGCTGTCCTCTTGCCCCGGGACCTGGCTGGTCGACTGACCGGGGCAGGTTTGGCCTGGATGGGCGTGGCCGGAGCGGGTGCCCCCTGGCCCCGCGTCGAGGCGGGCCTTACCCGCGGAGGGGCCGCAACCGAGGCCTGGATGGCCGGCTTGGGCGCCGGCAGGTCCCACGGCAACGAGCGGTGTGTCCGCGGTGGGGCCGACGGTTGGGTGGCCGGACCAACCGCCGGTCGGGGCCTCACCGATCGGGTGTGTGGCCGCAGTGTCGGGACTGCTGGTGGTGCCGGGGGTGGTGGCGCCGGGCGGACAATCTGGTGGGCCACAGGGCGCGGCGGGTCCCACGGCGACGAGCGGTGCTCGGCTCGCTGTCTCTTCCACGGCGAGGAGCCACTTGCCTGCACGGCTGCCCTTCTTCTCCCGTGGCCAAAGTTGGCTGGCCGCGGTATCTCTTCAATGTCCTTGTCCTGGTGACCCCCCCAAGAGGTCACACGGGGGGTCGGGATGCCAGGGGGGGCGGCATCGGCCACCTTGCGCTTGTTCGGGCTCTCTCTGGGTGTGTAGCCCTCCGGTGTGGCTGGCTGCTGCCGAACTGCGCTTTGGTGACGCTGGGGCCGGGGCGTTAGGGGCCGAACCTCGGTGATGATAACATCGTCATCGTCGTCGTCGTCGTCGTCGTCGTCGTCGCTGAGTGACTTGACGTTATTGATGCTGCTGACGTCGCTATTGACGTTGTTGATGTCGTCCATCTCAACATCTTGGTTCTGCAGCCAGTGACTGACATCCTGCTGGGGAGTGGGCAGGACAGCAGCTGCCTCAAAGACATTGGTGGGCACAGCGTTTCTGTTGCTGTTGCTGATGGTATTGGTAATGGCAATGTTGGCCTGGCTGTAGCCAATATCGGCAATAGCAGGGTTGGTCCAGTTCTGTCTAATGCCATGGGAGACTGAGGGCGCGGGGGCATTGCTGTAGGGGCAGTTGGTATGGTTGGCCCAGATGGACTGGCCATCGCGCATAGAGCTCGAGCTGCCCCCGTCATTAACGTTCAGCAGCGTGAGATTGCCAAACATGAGGCCCTGGGAGCGCGGGTTGGGGGTGGCCTGTGTGCCGTTGTTGCCCTGGGTCTGGTTGTTGGAGTTGCTGAAGAAAGACATTGCTGCGAACTGCTTTATGCTGCCCATTGTCAGAACTAACTTGTACAAGGTTATGATCGAAGGGGCAATGGCAAGAACAAGGTTGACATTGGTCCTATGCAGACATGGAACATGGGATCGCGAAGTTGCCCGGCCATAACCGGGGCAAACTGGCTGTGGCGAAGGGAGAGAAGCAATACATACCTTGATTATGAACTTGAGGTTGAAGAGTAGCACAAAGCTGATCTGATCGATTAACGATTGCCGTGGGCTGAACAACGCGGGAAGACAAAAAGCACGCGGGTTGCAAAGAAGTGCGCGCGCGGTGCAAAAGTTGTGATTGAGGTTATTCAGAAGACTGAAGAAACCTAAGTAGGTGAGCAGAAGGTCGCAAGGAATTGTATAAGTGAGGTGTGTAAGTGAGAGGTGTAAGTGCGAGACTTGGTTGTTGGTGGAAGATGGATCGCTTTGAGAAAAAGTGTGGGAGTGCTCAGGAAGAGGTGGGAGAGGTGGGAGAGGTGGGAGATTCTGCGAAATTTGCTTTCCCTCAAAAGCGTTGAAGAAGGAGCCCAAGGAAGGCACGCAAACAATTTTTTAGGGTTGTGATAGGGCGCCGGAGTGACTGTGGAAGGTGCCAAAACAGATCAGATGAGAAGATGAGATCCGCCGGCGGGGGTGTAAGTGGACAGACTGGACAAAGTTGAGGACGCGGCCAGTGCTCAATCAGATGGCTGTGAACATGGTACTTTCATGCCTTCCTTGTTGTGTACCCGAAGACACATTGGCTTGTTTGGCCTGTGATGCTTGGTTTGGTGTTTTGACGCATTGACGATGTGCGCCGGCGTGGTAAAAAAAAAAGGGGCAAAAAACATTGGCAGAAGGCGCAACCTATACTGATACCCCTGGTTGCACCTTCTTCCAAGTCTGGGTTGCACCTTCTGCCAATGTATTGAGAAACAGGGGCTCATGTTGGTGATGGGTGTAAGTGGTTGGGCATAAGAATAACATTTGCTTACCTGGTTGATGTTGTTGGTCAACCGGGGAGACGCAACCTCGGTGCTATTCGAATTTCACTAGGGACGTCGGCGCCGGATCGGTTGCTGGAGAAGACTCAAACGCTGGACGTGGGAAGGGGAAAAGTAGAGGTGGTATGGTTGTAGGGGGGAGGTGAAAGATTATAACTGATGTTTATATAGGCGTTTGGGCAGCCAACGTGGACTTGGGATGGAAATATGGAATTGTTGGAAGGAGACTTGAATGCGGGATGTGGGAAAGGGATGGGTAGAGGTGAGGCTGGGTTGTCGGTGGAAAGGTGAAAGATTAGAGCTACATCCAATGTGGACTCGGGATGGAAAAGTAGAAGTATTTAGGTTAGCTGCTGGAGGAGGCGCAATTTTGGATGTGGGAAGGGGAGGGCAGAGGTGAGGTGAGGTTGTATGTGAACTTGGGATGTAAAACTGCCGTTGTAAAGACGAGCTTAGGTTATGTATGGGAAAGTATAAGTGGGAAGGGTTCATGTAGAAGTGAGGCTAGGTTGTATGCACAGAGGTGAAAGATCGGAGCTCATGTTTACATAGGTGTTTGGGCGAGTCAAGGTGGGCTTGGGATAAATTGGGAAGGTGTAAGTGCTAAGGCCACAGGTGAGGCTAGATTTTCAGGAGAGAGGTGAAAGCTGGGAGCTGGTATTTATACAGGTGTTTGGGGATCCGAAATGAGCTTTGGATGGAAATGTGGAATTGTCAAGGCGAGGCTCTACGTGAAAAGGAGAAGAGGCGAGATAAGGGTAAGTTGGGCTTGAAAAGGTACACTGGGAACGTGTAAGTGGAGGCAAACATGGAAAGTTGAGGATGTATGTGGTGGAAATGGGAGAGTAAAGGTGAGGCTAGGCTGTGTGTACGGAGATGATACGAGAAGATGAGGCTTTATTCGCCTTGCTGTGAGTGGTACGGGCCGAATTGTGAAGGCACAGTCATATCTGGAGGGATTGAAGGTTGTGGGCTGGGTCTGGGAAGATGGGCGCTTCTCGCTGAGGATTCAAGACTATATCTATCTAGGGGAGGTAACCAGTGAAGCTAAAGGTTAGCATGAGAGTATGAGCGGGACGTGTAAGACATAGAAATATTGAAGCTATCAACGATTTCTGAAGCCAAGAATTCATAGATGAGAGGGGAAGAGAAGAATTATAGGGCGGGTATAGGGCATTGAAAGGGTTAAGAGACCACAAAGTTGGAGGCGCACATGTCAACGGAGTAAATTTGAGTCTTGAATTATGTACGGCCCAAAGTTCGAGAAGATGAGTTAACTCGAGGTGAAAGAAGCGGCGCCTCAACTGCCGCAGACGAAAGGATGAGTCCGTAATGGGTGATCGAAACCTCAAGGCTTCCTTCCTCAACTCGTCGAAGCAGGAGAACTCTGCTTCGGGACATTGTCAGAGAACAACACATAGACAAGGCTGCCGACTCATCACTGGGAGTAGAGAGAAGAAGCCAGAGTTCTATTATACTGGATGCTAACTAGTCAGTTCGAAGCCCCCCCCCCCCCCCTAGCCTTATATTTCCAATTTAATATTGAAGAAAAGATAGCAACATCTTCTAGGGTTGTATCGAAGGTCGAGAGGATGGTCTGCTCGTGATGTTGATGACTACAAAACGCTGGCAGGAGGTCAAAGAAGATCAACTGACCACTCGGCACGCCTTGCCTTGTATTATCTTGATATCCCTCCCACCGGTATTTTTCTATTGCCTTGATCTTGTGTATCCGGTCGGTCAGTTTCGAACAACCCGGGGAGTGTAGATACTGTGCGAGAATAGAGGCGACGGCAGTGGAAGAAGGGTTTTATAAGCAGTCAGCCCAACAAATATTATAGTGTTTGTGTGTATGGTTACCGTACCATGGGAATACACCGTCAGGAATAACTTCGGAGGATAACGTGTGATCCAATACACGGACGACTGAAAGGGTTCGAGGACGTTGATGCAGGGCGCCCGAGATTGAGAGAAATGACGCCATTCGGAGCGGGAACGCTGCACAGCAAAATGGTCGGATGGAGGGAGCGGGTATGGAAGAGCGTGGTGCGTGTGGATCTGCAACACGCGGGCGCTCAACGAAAAAAGGGATCCAAGAAAATGGGTGGCACGGAGAGACGCTCCTTTCCGCTCTTGACCTGGGGATATCTCTCGCACGACCGAGGCTTACAATTCACCATAGATGAAAACGGACGGAAACAGACATGGCCTGGTAAGTTTCTGCTCGATTTGAGCTGACCTTCGGATGGCCTCCAGAGCAAAGGTTGGGATGCGCCTTCCTGCCAAGTGTGATCAAAGAAGAGCAATGATGCGCGCAGCGAAGCCCGATGGCAACCGATTCAGCGAAGCAAGATCTCATTGCGATAACCCTTCATTTTCACGCTCCTCCAAACTTGAGGACAAATGCGACGAAATACCATCCGGATGACAATTTTTTTGGCGACGGTTTTCAGCGCCCCTCTTCCTCCTGAATGTAAACAACAATGAGCACAGGGGTGAGACTCGCTGCGGAGCACCACGGCAACGGCACCCGAACACAAAAGCACGACCGTCATGCAACACCAAGCGGCACAACACACCGCAAATCTCCAAACCGCCGAGTCAGAACAATCCATCTTACCTCACAGCCCAGAACACCCCGGCCGAAATGCAATGCTACATCCGAAGCAAAAAGGGCGGAATGGCGGAGTGCATGCCGCTCCGGTCGCGGGGCCAGGCCCGCTCGTTTACCATCGGGATTAATCCCCAGAGCCGCCGGCCCAACAAGCTCTAGACCATTGGAATCCTGCACGCCCTCCCTGTCAACACGCCCTAAAACGGTCCCGCATGCTTGACGGGAGGGGCGGTGGCCGCACCCCGATCTTCACACACCTCCTCCGAACTTATATCGTCGACCTCGGGCCAGCTAAACCAGGTCATGAGTCGTTGACACATTGACTCTCTTTATGTAATAGCTTCGAGGTCAGCAGACCTCCTCACAGCCTTTTCGTATTGTAATTGTTTCACCGTCTCTTCCCATTGTTCCCCGCAGCCATCGCAACCAAGTGGTCCCTTCAGCGTGCCTAGTACCTGGTCTGCATAAGAAGGTGGGCGAGAATCTATCCGCTAAACACACGTTCTTATCAATCTTCCTCGAAACTAGTTTTTCTTTTTTTGCGACTCTACCCTGGGGGTCCCAATTGACTTTTCTTTGCTACCTTACCTTTGTGCCAACTCGAGATACCACCACTCAACCACCATGGGTTCCATTCCTGTCGAACCCCCCAAGCCATGGATCGAGACACCACTTGTGTACTCGATCCCGCTTTCCCAAGCGGCCGGCTGTAACATCTATCTCAAGCTCGAGAATCTCCAACCCTCGGGCTCCTTCAAGTCTCGGTACGGTCCTTCGACCCTCTAGCTTCACACAAGCTGACAACCTCCCAGTGGAATTGGCAACATGATGTTTCTCGCTGCAGCTGAACACCCCTCCAAAGACGTCCACTTCTTTTGCTCCTCCGAGGGCAATGCCGGGCTGGCCTGCGCCACCACCGCCGCAGCGCTGAACTGTAAAGCAACCATTGTCACCACCAAATCAGCCCGTCAGACTGTCGTCAGCCGGCTCCGCAACCTCGGCGCTCAAGTTGTTCAGGCGGGATCCAGCTGGCCCGAAGCCGACGCCCACCTCCACAGCGTCGTCATGGCCCAAGAGAAATCACCCTCCACCCTCGCCGTCTATGTTTCCCCCTTCAACCATCCCGAGTAAGGCACCAAAAGCCACCTTTTGGTCGAGATAAGGCTAACTCGGCTAGCGTCTGGTCCGGAGCCGCCACGCTCGTCGACGAACTCGCTGACCAGATGCGCATGAACCATCGGGAAGCATCCATTGACGCCGTTGTGTGCAGCGTCGGCGGCGGCGGCCTTCTCAATGGCGTCATGGAAGGTCTGGAGCGCCACAAGAAGACGATCGGTCGACCTGGCCAGACACCAAAGGTGTTGGCGGTCGAGACAGTTGGTGCCGACAGTCTGAACGCCAGTGTTCGTGCCGGAGAGCACGTTACCCTGCCAAAGATCACCTCGATCGCCGGGTCACTTGGCGCGACGCGTGTGTCAGATAAGTCGTGGGAGTGGGCCAGCACGAGGAAAGATGATCTGATCAGCATCACGGTCACCGACCCCCAGGCTGCGATGGCGTGTGTTAGATTTCTCGAAGATGTGAGGATTCTCGTTGAACCGGCGTGCGGCGCGACGTTGGCGACGGCGTATTATGGCAACTTGAGGAGGCAGTTGGGGAAGGGGATGAGTGACGATGGATGGCGGGAGAGGAATGTTGTGCTGGTTGTCTGCGGCGGGTCCAATGCCAATATGGAAGCCCTGCAGGGATACAAAGAGTTGTATGGTAGCGAGGTTTGAAAACTGACGGGTTTCTTGTGTTTTCTTTTCGACGGGGAGTGGATTTCTAGATCATGAGCGTCTTGAATAGATTAGCTCCGCGTATCCTTCGGGAGCGGCGGCGAAGACTTTCTCAAAGTCGTGGAGGACAAGCTTGATTTCCCCAAAGTAGTTGACACCGCCTTCCTGTGTGAAGCCCAAGCTTTTGAACAGCGCAATACTGGCGGCGTTGTCGGCCTTAATTTTGACCACGAGCTGCCTCAGCTTTGGCAACTCCGCGTTGTCCCCCAAGCGGGACGTCTTGTACTCAGTCAACACGCCGTCGAGATTGCGTTGGAGGTAATGTAGAAAAGACGAGACAACTGCCCGTCCGACGCCCTTGCCTCGATCCTGGACCCCAGCGATCATGATGTCGACCTCGCCAACGCAAAACCCTTCTTCGTCTTCGCCGTCGTGCAAGAAGAAGTTGACATCGCCGATCATTTTCTCTTCGCAGTCAGCCTCGCCCTCTGTGATGGAAACCTGGCTATCGGTCGCCGAAAGAGGCTGGCAGATGATGAACGTGAGTTTGTCGTGGGATGCCCGCCATGATCCCTGATTTTCATACTCTTCTTCGAGGGTGAGCCGGTCCGATGCCGTGGCTTCTTGGATGGCCTGGTTACTTTATCAGTTTCCATGTCGCAGCCCATGCAATCGAAGCGCAACGCACCGGATCCTCCATCCACGCGTGATATTTGGGGACATGGCGGCGCTCATAAGGCACCAACAGCACCTTTGCTGTCGACACAGCTGCAATTCCACAATATCAGTTATTCAGCTTCCGAAATTACAGAGTATGAGAAATCCACACCTGTTGATTCGTTGAGCTTCATTTTGAGGAAGACCCGTAATTTTGTCTGTATTCGGCTCTGGCTGTGAGGGACTTAGACGGGAGCTTGCGATCGAAAATTGTGCTAAGTTTCTGCGCAGCGGCTCAGAAATGCCCTCCATCGGTAAGTGGGTCTTGGCATTCATTAGAGGGACCGATGCGCTCAGGGGTAGCAACAACCAACAATGACACCCCTAACCTCTATCTTGACCTTTTCCTTCTCTTAACATAGAATTGGGTATATCCCACGCTTGCGCTAGTTTCCTTTATAATACATTATGGTACAACCGTTGGTCTTCAGGACCGACCTGCATGCTAATCCTTTAGAACCATCGGAGGAAAAAGGTTCTCCTTGCCCAGCTCAATCAGCGGAACACCGTACTCGAAGTCGGCCCCCAAGGTTGCGTGTTCCAACCGTCTCTTCTCCTTTGCGACACCAAGGTGGTCTAAGAGCTGTGCAGCCTTGCCAGGCATAAACGGTTGCAACAGAATCCCAGTGATGCGGAGACTTTCTGCCAACACATAGATCGACTCCTGAAGGAGAGCATTGTTTGCGCTTGCTGCCTCCTTGTTTGTGGTAAGCTTAGTAGATCGCTTCGCTGTGTCCCAAGGTTTCAACATTGTGATGAGCTTATTCGTCTATTGCATGTTAGCATAGTATGTAAACTTGAGAATCGGGCGCTGCATACGTCAGATACTGCGCGCAGGATTTGGCGCAGTGCGGTGGGGGGCTTGACAAGTTCCTCCATGGCCCCCGTTACAAGTGGTGTCAGAGTTTGCAGCATCACCACGTGCTGCTCCAGTTCCTGTCGGATATTCATATCCTGCGTAGCTGGCCATTTGTTTCCACGGGCAAATCTTACGGCCTCGCTAACGCTCCAAGTAGCCGACTTGGTGACGCGAGAGGCCAAGTTGCCGATCCCGGACTGAAGTAGTTTTTTGTACCTTTCCGCTATCATGGCGTTATCGTAGTTGGCGTCGTTTTGGATGCCTCCATCATGGATCATGGAGAAGCGCATCGCGTCAACACCCCATCTGTCAATAGCAAAGATGGGGTTGACCACGTTGCCAAGAGACTTGGACATTTTCTTGTGGTCCATCGTCCAGTGTGCATGACTGAGCACCTTTTTTGGCAGCGGAAGACCTAGAGCAATGAGCAAAGCAGGCCAGTAGACACAGTGAAACCGAGTGATGTCTTTGCCAATGACATGGACGTCGGCCGGCCACCCTCCCTCGTGTTCTCGCCCCGGCGTCCACCCTGGAAAGCCAGCTTTGGTGAGATAGTTGATCAGTGCGTCTACCCAGACATAGATAGTCTGGCTAGAATCCCCTGGAACTCGAATGCCCCATCCGAGGCGCTCGACTGGCCGCGAGATAGACAGGTCTTCCAGGTGATTTTCAACCCAAGACACCACCTCCTTCATCCTCTTGACAGGAACAACCCATTCCGGGTTTTCCTTGTAGAACTCCAGCAGGCGATCTTTCAATGCCGTCATGCGGAAGTGATAGTTTGCCTCCTCGATCCACTCAACTTTGTTCCCCGTCTCGACTGAAACCATCATGACCTCGCCGGTATAGGGATCCATCGACTTGGTGATCATCGACTCTGGATAAAAGCATTCGTCGCTCACGCAATACCACCCCTCGTGTTTTTTGTCGTAGATGAATCCCTTTTCCTTCAGAATGATCCAAAAGTACTCAACCGCTTGGACGTGATCGGCATCGGTGGTGCGGATAAAGCGATCGTAGTCGATTTGCGCCTTCTCGGCTAGGTGCTCAAACCTCAAGGCCATCTCGTCGCAGAACTCCTTTGCGGGCATCTGTTGGGCGTCGGCGGCGCGCTGCACTTTCATTCCGTGCTCGTCGGTTCCGGTACAGAGTATCGCTGGCCGCCCGGCGAGGGTATGCCATCGTTTGAGAACATCGGCGAGGACCATTGAGTACAAATGGCCAACATGGGGGGCTGTGAAGTGGTCAGCGCGCCGAATATATGAGAATCTGAAGCTTGAAGTGAAGTCACTTACCAGCGTTAACGTAGAAAATGGGCGTTGTGACGTAGAATGGCTTCGTCGAGGGAGCTTGCCCTGTCGCAATGGAGCGAGTCGAAGGACGGGGAGACAAGACCTGGCCCCGACAGGACCGACAGACCCAATTCCTCGACCAGGCTGATGATGGCTGCAATCTCAGAGCTCGCCGAGCTGCAGAAGCCCTGAGCACATCCATTGCAACTAGCCAAATCCCCTGCCGACGCTTCCGTGTGTTGTAATTGAGCTTTGTAGCTTGTTGCCGTGTCCATCGTGAAAATCGTCAATCGGGGACGTGGTTTTTGCAGATTCAGGGTTAGGGTATGACGTACCCAGACAAAATATCCAGCAACCCGCCCTTCTCTCTCTATCTCAGTATGTTGCAGCAGACGATCGGAGATCGGATTTCATGTTTCATTTTCCAGAATTCCGAATGAGTGAGTTCAAAATACATACGATTTCGTTAAATTGACACTCATGGTGTACTGATTTCTGTATTGCATCATCGTCATTCTCAAAATTCACACGGGAGACGGCTGCTTGAGCATCACCTGTCTTGCCATGAGAATATTCAGTCCTCCAAATTCAGGGATAATATTAAGACTCTAGGGCCTATCTAGGGCTCTAACGCCGCGATAAAGCCCCTTGAAATATCTTCAACCATGTCCCGAATGCTGGGTTTCCCTGTGAGTTGTGGGAGGACAACAACATCCATGACTTTACGCCAGGGCTGTGCGCTTCACTGGCCTAGTCTAGACTAGTCCAGGACCGGAAAGTAACCGAAGGGTAAAGACATGTCAATTCCTACACCCTACCTGTGTATGCACAGCCCATATTCCCGGAAACAGGCATATGCTTCCAGGCGATGTAGTGTAGAGGCAACTACTTCCCGTTTGTCCCGAATGTGCGCTTTGCCTGTCGATGCTGACCAATCGACAAGATGGCAACCAAAGCTGTCGAAAGAAACCGCCATCTCGGGTTACAGAGAGACAAAGATCACAGTTGCGTCCAAAAAGCCACAAAATACCACAGAAACAACTCATTGAGACCGCGTCGCACTGAAAGTCAAGGGTGGGAGTCATATGCCAACTGCCGATACGTGAGCCTCATGAATTCTGCCCGTCAAGGTGCTTCATACCGGGTCAACCGACAAATGGGGGCAATCTACGCTATCTCTGATGTTTGCCTTGTGAGACCGCTCGACGTGTGGGACACTTACACGTAGACTCACCGGGATCCAACAAGGTGTATGATACTGTGCCCGAAGATACCATGTCCACGGCCCCCGACAGTGATTCCGCCATCTAGTGGAATTGGTGGCCGCTGGCCTCTCACAGTTTCGAATGCACATGTCTGCATACAAGAGCGGTGTTGTCTTGTTCCCCAAGTGTCTCCTGAACATTTCGCAGCCGCCGTGTGAGACAATCGTCTTCGACCAAACTGCTTCGGCCTGTTAGCCTTATGGTAGAAAGCCCGAGTTTGTGGGTCGGACAATAATGAAAAACACGTGTGTTTGAGGCAGCCGATGCAGTTGGGATGGCACGGCGTTCAATTCTCGGTGAGGTTGCCGGAGAAGGCGTCATCGTGGGCGAAGGTGGCTGCTTGTGTTATCTCGGCATGTGCCAGAGGGACTTGTTTGGGGTGCCGCTTGCTTACCCATATTAAGTCTCTGTGATCGTTTCTTCGCTTATCTCGTGCCTCTTCATGATAGACTTGACATCTGCCTGTGAAACAAGTATGGCATCAGTACCCGCAAAGTCGGCTGCCTCATCGCGATAGCTTCTGGTCGAGATTGACAACATGGCTGAGATAGGAGATAGCCTTTCTTGGCCCGCAGCCTTCCACGGCGCTGTCTCGAACTTGAGCGATTGTGGGTGTGACTGGACTTGTGGTTCCGGTAGCCAGGCAGCGCCACCTGCTCAAAAGCTGGCCATACACTTCCTTTCCAAGCCTCACTTGAAAGGGTTGGAAGGGTTGATGTTTGAACCACAGAGAATGGAACGGAGCTCCGTTCCACACACAAAAAAAAGCTCTGGCTCAGTGAAGACATACCGGACAGTAGACAGCGTCACGGCTGGAACAAAGCTTTATTTAGAGTAGTGAACTCGTTATTCAGCCACCGTCGTTTTTGGCTAGGTTCGCCGTTGAATATGTGGGAACGGTTGCGCGGAGAGGACAATGGACTCGGCAACTGGAGAGTGAATACAGCAGGCTCATCCGCGCACAGTGTAGTAAAACCTGAGCCTGAAAAGCCGCCTATGTCCATGATATTGCGGCACACTTGTGGCACCTTAGGTAGCAACGAAGCAGCAGTACCGCAGGTCGACCCTTGCAAAGAGAAGAGCCTCGTGGGATTGGGAAAGGGAGGCTTGTCCCTGGCAGGCAGGCGCTAAGACCCGAAGACCAGGGACGGAGAACGACGCATCCTGTCCCTGATGGAAAAGACACCAGTTCATCAGCCGCCGTGCGGGTAGCGCGAGGGGCCGCGTAGGCCCGGCACCGTTTCCTGCCTGGTGGATGCGGATACCTGGCGATTGGCGTTGGCTGGCCCTTTCGCAAAACGCGGCGACGGGAAAAGAGATGGGGGTCGGGGTCAGAAGCCAAAGAGCCAACAAGTCTGGTTTACCGCTTTAAGCTTGGGAGCATCGGTGTGGCATCCATAATGCGATCGAGACGCCCGGCTTCTGAAGGATTCATTAGGCCCTCCACTGTCCGACGACGCCGCAGCCCGTTATTGTACGTGCTTGAACTTCCAGACTGTCGATCAGCCAAGGTGTAGGGAAACACGCGGGTGTGTTGAACAAAGAACAAGTATTCGAACACAAGGCAATGCCGAGAACAAAACCTTGATGTTGCGTGGACATGAAGCCACTCGGGCAGACGGGTGAGGGGAGAAAGTGGGCGCGGCTGCCTCTGGTGCGTTCTCAAGCTGGACCACACACCCGCAACTAATATAATCCAGCCTTGGCCCCGGTGTCTAGAAGAGGACGTGGTTAGATGGTTGATGTCGCTGAGCCTTGCGAACCAAATGCTTGAAGCGCCAGGTCAGTTTCGTAGACCCGATTGGTCTTGTTGTCCGCCCCTTCAAACCCTGGTCCCCCGCTCGCCTGCTCGGCGCGGAGCACCTTCGCATCCAAGTGCCCCACACACTCCCGCATTGCTCCGTCCCCGCCGTCATCAGAATCGCGCCGATTCACAGTTGGACGACGCTCCCGTCAGCAGTTTCTTACTATTTGGTAATATTTATATGCGAGACTCACCTGAATCTGCCTCAATTCGGATCCGTGTTATTGCTGGAAAGTCCACCGTTTTGGCTCGTGTGACTTTCTGCAGGCCTTGACGTGCCCTCCCCCACCAACCGACATCCTGTCGCGACCAGCCGAGAACCAACATACCCATCGCCCCGCCCCACGGCACGATGCCCTGAGCTTGCTTCTGTGTTGACAAATCGCGCCTGGAAAGGAAGAAACGCGCAAAATGGTGGAGACAGACGACTTTAACAACCTCCTCAAGACGGGCTCATGGAGGACCTCGAGATCGAGGAGCCCAGGGTAAGCCAACCCAGCACGGCATACGATCCAAGATGCAAATGCTGTCCTTGGAAGCGTGTTGCACCACAGTCTGGCTAACGTGGCGGGAACGCAGACATGACCGATTGTCGCAATCAAGCCGATCGTACGGTTTAGACGAGCCGAATGACCGGTATCCCCGATCGTACGGCTTACCGCGCCGGGTCAAGGGGCCTCCCGCCCCGAGCGTTGAAGACGAGATCGAATCTCTCGCCCGGGAGCACACTCCCTCGATTGCGCCAAGCTCGTCCGACGATGAGCCGATGCATCGTGGTGAAATAGACCAGCAGCCAATCCTCCTTCCCGTCGCCGAGAACAACGAGGAGCGCCGTTTTGTGATTATGACGAATGCGGACCCGAACTCTGGGGAGAGGAGAGATTCAACGAATCACCCTCGCGACCACTCGCCAGAGAATGCAGAGTACGAAGGAAATACGTGCAGACAATACGTTCTTGTGACGTCAGATGAGGACCCCAAAGACCCCAAAGACGCCCCAAAGGAGACTCGTCTTCCTAGGAAGAAGAGCCACCAGGATCTCCCGCGCCTGGACACGGCTGTCGCGGACGAGTACGAGGAGACGCCGCCGATTCGGCGATCAAATAGCCGACGCAACCGCGAAAAGGCTGTTGTGGATCAACCGTCTCGCGGCAGTGCACGATCATCTGAAGAGACCTTTTCTTCACCTGTCGTGACCCAGACAGCGGGCGGGCGGGACCGGGCCTACTTGGACCTTAGCTCGGCACCCGTTCGGCCTTCTGGGATGAGAGGACCCCGGGAGGAGCCGCGGAAAGCTAAAGAAGACAGCAGACGGTCCGCCCATACTTCTTCTTCTCCATCGGTTCGCAGACGCCTGTCATCCACGGCTGGAGCGCGGCCGCCTCGCGACGCTCTCGGGGCATATGGCTACGGCAACCCCGAAGATGTCTTTACTTTTATGAACCCAGCGAGCGAATTGCCTCCTCCTCGAGGCGGACGGCTGAGCCAATCCCCGACAAAATCCCGGAAGAGTACTTCACCACCTTACCCAGGTTCGTCGCGAGATCGGCTTCCCGACCGCCCGGCAGGCCAGCGAAGCCGGCGGGAGTCAAATGCACGGGAGCAAGGCGAATACTACGGCAGCGACGTGCTCAAGAGCAGTCGCTCCGACAGATCTGAGCGTCCCGGCTCCCGACGTCCTGGGCTCGATACAGACTCTTTGCTGCCTCCAGAACTTCCGCCGAGGGCCGGGCCTAAAGGTCCCTCGCCAATCCCATCACCTCGTGTAGCGCAGGGCGGCCAGTTTCCCGATGCTCCATACCTCTCGGGCCCTAGGAGTCCGAGAAGCACAACCCTGCCCTACCCCTTAGATAACAGAAGGACCGCCGACGAGTATGACAACCCATCATCCACACCCCCTTGGGACGACAATGCGAGGGGCTCTCGGCCCCGCGCACCTTCTCGTTCGTCTTCGATCCCAAATGGGATCCTGATGCCCGTTCCCGTCAACACCACCAGGGCAAACACTTCGGAGAGAAGAACACCCGCAACCGTTCGGGAGGAGTCTCAGGTGTCCGACTCACCAAAGGAGCAATGGCAACCGGCTCCATTTGACCCTGAACACCATAGGAGCTACATAGAGGGTCCCATCATCTCTTACCGACGCTACTCCGAGGATGTCGAGCACGGAGTTTTACCCCGACTCCCCGAGTGCCGGTGGGCACTTCCTCGTCCCAATACGGACGGCAAATCCTTCTTTACGATCCCCCGGGCCGAGAACTTTGTCATATGCTATGAATGCTATGACCATGTGTTCGCCGACAAAAGCGAGTTCACTCAAGCTTTCATCGAAGCCTCAGTCCGCCCCGAGCAGCAGATTGTGTGCAGCTTCGGGTCGTCCTTCTGGTATCGTGTTGCTTTCCTCATGATACTCAAGTACCGTCACCCCGATTTGCGTCTTTTGGAAAATGTCGCGTCCGTTGCCAGACGTAATGCCCCGTGTTCAGGGGACAGGCGGGTCAGTCGGGTTTGGTTCAGCATGATGGATCCTTCTTCCCGGAGGCCCATTAGAGACTTCACCATCTGTTCTTGTTGCACTGGGATGATCGGCGTTCTTTTCCCCAATTTAGCGGAGGCATTCTTACCAGTCGAACAACCGTACGCGGTCGCCTCGAACGGTCGCTGCGAGCTCCGTTTTGTACCGGGGCGCAACCGCTTCACCAAATATTTTGACTTGATGGAAACCACGGCAGACGAAGCACGCAGAAGACAGAGAGTCCCAGATCTTCAGAAGCTTGCTAGGGCTATCCGAGAGGCATGCATGGTGGACGAGTGCTGTCGCAATAGAGCTGTAAGAAATGGAAAATGGCATGTCTCCCCGCGTGGTTCCAAATTGGATTTCGTATCCGGGATACCGACTAACTCGGCGTAATAGGCATATTATGAGCAACCTTCCCGAGCTTACGGTTTGCGACGAATGCTATGATGACGTCGTATGGCCACTGGTCGAGAACAGCAGAAGTGAGGTGCCGGGGCACTTTATTCGAGGCAAACAAACCTTGGCCGCCGCTTCTTGTCAGCTCTACAGCACCCGGATGCGAGACGTGTTTCAGCTTGCATGTCGCGATGACGACATGGGCTACCTCGAGAGAAAGGTGAGAGAGAAACTTGCTTCGGAGGCTGATCTGAGAGAAAAGAAAACGGCGCTCCTAGAGCAGGATCAGAACAACCCAAAGGTGCAAAAAGAGATGGCAGAGCTCGAGAGGATGCTCAGGGAGATAGAGTGAGGCAGGTTTGCCTGCCTCTGTGTCAAAGAAATTATCTGAATGAAGTGATACCCTACAAAAACAGCTACCAATGGCAGCATCTTCTGGCTTGAATGCTCAACGAAGGCCCTTTCCCGCACAGTGCAATTGAACGAGCTCAAGATCGTCATGTCTGAACCCAGGTAAAAACGAAACTGGCGTCGATATGCAATGCCCACTGTCGCGCACATGGTGAAGATGGCTTTCCCCGGCAGTTATACTCCGATTTTACAATACCCGGGTGTAACAGAACGAAGGGTCCTGAGTGGCAGATACAATCAGCCGGATGGACTGAACAAAGCAAGTCGGGCAAAAACCGTCCACCAGCACTGGATGGGGCCAAAAGTTATAGGATTCCGCACTATGTCTATACCTCTCACACCTTGCCGTAGTCCCGGCATTGCTCAAGCCCGGGTCATGGGATGCATGGGAAGAGGTGATATGTGTCCTGGGGCCCGGGGATTTCTTGGCCATGTTGACTGTAGGAGCCACGCCAACGACTTGGCTCGGATGTGTCCTGGCCTCACCTCACGATGCGCTTGCTCCTCTCTTTGATACTGCCTTATGCTGTCGTGGCGTCGGCAGCCATCGTCAAGGAAGGCTCAACGCGCGTCGTCACGCCCCTGAGCAGTGCCCCTTTCCGGAGCATCGGAACTGTCGAGCCCTCACAACGCGATTTCAACCCCGAGGCAGTTTCAGCTGAACCCGATGACCCCACGCTGGACGAACGCCCACCCGGGGCGCCCGGGGCGTTGGGCATCTATCCCCGGCCGATGCCATCTCACGGGAGTAAGCCGCCGACGAAGCCTCTTCCTCATCGGCCGTATATAGGTCCGGAACATGAAGTTGCCTTGACGGAGCGGCAAAGTACCGTTGACCATACGCCGTAGATTCTCGATGCGTTCAAGCAGTGCGGCAAGGATGGAAAGATAATCTTCCGGGAGGGAACGTATCACATCCGCCAGGTCATGAACACGACGGATCTGGGGACTGCAGTGTTGAGGTCCACGGCACATTCGAGTGGAGCGCTGATAACATCCAGCATTGGCTGTCGAGGAGCTATTCAGTGGCGTATGCCGGACGATCAACAGCGTGGCTGTTAGGAGGTCGAGATGTGAGCGTGAGAGGATTCGGAAAGGCGTTATTCAACGGAAACGGGCAGGTGTGGATCGACCAGAACAGAAACAATGCGAACCAGAACGGGCGACCGATTTCGCTGACAGTTTGGAGGGTGACCAATATCTTTATCGATGGAATTACCTGGCGACAAGCCCAGTTCTGGCATACGTTTGTGGCGTATTCGCAGAATGTCACGATGACGAACTTGGATATGAACACGACAAGTAACTCGCGGTGGAAAGCGATTAATACGGATGGGACGGATCCATGAAACTCGAGAGACGTGTTGATTGCGAACTGGACCGTCAAGTGTGGTGATGTAAGTGAGCCCCTTTCGGTGACAATGCACACATGCTGACCTTCTGGACTTCCAGGACTGTATCCAATCTCTGTCAAGTGAAACAGCACCAACATCCATGTCAAAAACATGACGGGCTACAGCTCCGGCGCCATGTGCATGGGCAGTATCGGTTCGAACGCCAACTAGCCTGATTTCGTCGACAATGTTTTGTTCGAGGACGTCCGTCTCTGCGATAGTAGTAACGCCGCGTGGATAAAGACATATCCCGGGACAGGTCATGTTAAGAACGTGACCTTTCGGAATATCCACTTTGACAACGTGAACCAGCCGGTATATGTTACTTCTTGTATCCGCGAGTAATTATTTTTGTGTCTTGAGGTTCTAGGCCAGGATGCTAACAGTCGGAAAAGACTCGCACTCGAATTATGATAGCTCTCAACAGGGCATCACGAACGTAACCTGGGAGAATATCGCAGGCGCGAGGAGATACAACGTCGCGGCGGGAATCCATTGCAGTAGTAGAGCGCCATGCGACAACTTCAAGTTCTCGGGCACCGAATCAAGCCGTTAAAGGGCGGCGCTGCAAAGATTCTATGCTCTAATATCAAAAACCAAGCAACTCCTGGGTTTCAGTGTACAGGCCCATGTCCAGGATCTCACCCACAGCAACTGTCGGGAAACGTATGAGCGGGAGAGCGTGACATTGGGGCGATAAATTTGGACGGGGTCCCGGAGTTGGAGCAGGTTATTGAACAGTGAAGGGATAGGCGTGTCTTCCTAGCAGTCCTAAATGGACAAATGGCAAGAGCTCACCGCTCACGGAAATGTCCATCTTCATCCGCCATGATCTCATCGAAAGCTGACGGAAGTCTCCACACAAAATGGCACACCAAACGTTTTGGTGGGCGATTGGGCGAGCGAACCTAGCATCCTAAGACCTTGAATACTATTAAAAAAGCATACATAGTAGTAGTTTTAGTGCTAGAATATTTATAATGATTCCTGCCGGAAAACATGTCTACATGTTGATGCTGCTGGAAGAAATGTGTTGATTTTTTGTAGCCAACTCTCTGGAGGCGGCGGGCTGCCAGCTCTGAGGGTGGGGCCGTTTGACCCTCACCCATGCACCCTGCCATTTTCGGACTAGCGCAAATTAGGGCCCGGCAGCGGGTCTTGTGTGCCCCACGAACGCACTTCAACACCAGAAAATCCAAAATAATTGGGCCTCGAACTTTTCGCAACTTCTCATACTAACCCAGCAGCCATCCTCGGAGGTAAGAATTTGCACCGCCCCAACGCGCCAGCGATTCTTTTTGAAGCTCCATTCTCAAAGAACTCACTTCGCAATTTATTTTGGCCGAGCCCAGTCACTAATCTTTTTGTTTCGCAAACACAGACCCGACTCCCCGTCGATACAATGGCCTCCCGACCTACCGTTACCATCATCGGCGCCGATGGCAAGGCCACCGGTGCTACCGAGGTCCTCCCCAAGGTCTTCTCGGCCCCTATCCGCCCGGATATCGTCAAGCACGTCCACACCGGCATGGCCAAGAACAAGCGCCAGCCGTACTCCGTGAGCGAGAAGGCCGGTCACCAGACCTCTGCTGAGTCCTGGGGAACTGGTGAGTGGCATTTGGATTTCTAGGGAATGGGATACTGGATATGGAAGAGACATTGGGAGCTTAGGGTCGTTTTGGAATGGAATTGGGAGCAGGACGGAGCGAATCGAGCACCCGGGACAAGATGGCTAACCATGGACGACAACAGGTCGCGCTGTTGCCCGTATCCCCCGTGTTTCTGGTGGTGGTACCCACCGTGCCGGTCAGGCCGCCTTCGGTAACATGTGCAGATCCGGCCGCATGTTCGCTCCCACCAAGATCTGGAGGAAGTGGCACGTCAAGGTCAACCAGGGCCAGAAGTGAGTTGCGCAAAGGTTTGCATTGGCGGGATTGGGTGCTAACGGACTGTCCAGGCGCTTCGCTACTGCCTCTGCCCTTGCCGCCTCCGCTGTTGCCCCTCTCCTCTTCGCTCGTGGCCACCAGGTCGCTACCGTTCCCGAAGTTCCTCTCGTCGTCGACTCCAAGGCTTTCGGCCCTACCGCCAAGACTGCTGGTGCGCTCGGCCTCCTGAAGGCTGTCGGTGCCGGTGCCGATGTTGAGAAGGCGAAGAAGTCCAAGAAGCTCCGTGCTGGTAAGGGTAAGCTCAGAGGCCGCCGCCACCGCCAGAGGCGCGGTCCCCTCGTCGTCTACAGCGCTGCTGCCGACGGCAAGGAGCTCATCCAGGGCTTCCGCAACCTCCCCGGTGTCGAGACCTCCCCCGTCGATGCGCTCAACCTCCTCCAGCTCGCCCCCGGCGGTCACCTCGGTCGTTTCATCGTCTGGACCTCCGCTGCCATCAAGGAGCTCGACTCCGTCTACGAGAGCAAGAAGGGCTTCTTCCTCCCCAGCAACGTCGTTGCCCAGGCCGACCTTACCCGTCTCATCAACAGCTCTGAAATCCAGAGCGTCGTTCGCGCTCCCAAGGGCGACGCCAAGACCAAGCGTGGTGCCGTTCAGAAGAAGAACCCTCTCAAGAACAAGCAGGTTCTTCTCCGTCAGAATCCCTACGCTGCGGCTTATGCCAAGCTGGGGCTTGGGCAACAGAAGGCTACTGAGGGCAAGGGCAAGCCTCTGCCCGAGGCTTTCAAGCAGCAGCTCAAGGAGTAAGGTGTGGGTAGATGGGAAAAGGAATGCATTCATGGTTTCGTTCATCGGCGTAATGGATTAGGAATGTGCCGACGCGCACCTGACAATGAGATTCTGATACCGATCTGCAAAGGCCGTGAGCTGCGTGACACTTGCAGGTAAAGGCATGGGCGTAGCCAGGAGGATGACAGCATGACCAATAAAAAGAACAGAACGGAGTGGCTGGCCAAAGATCTAGTTGCTGTTGGAATGCTTGCTCAGTCAAAGTCCCGGTCAAAGCTGTGACAAGAAGAGCCTAAATCCGGCTGACGCCGTTTCAAATGGACTGAACGGACAGGCTTGTTTTTGAACACGCAGCAGAAAGATGATGTCCAGTATTGACAATACTTCACTATCTCTCGCATGTCTGACACCCTGGAGTATTTGGTGAGTCTCTTCTTCCCGGAGGAATATCCCTCCAAGCTTCAGATTGATATTCTCCTATTACCCTCGTAATGCACGGTTTCATGCAAGATGTCTCATTACTGTTGGGCTCCACAAGCCTATCGCGAGATCCCGTCCTTCTACCTGCTATGATATACCCGAGGCTTTGCAATGCCCGAGAGCTCGTAACTCAATGATCCCGACCTGTCCCATTTTGGCGTCCGTCAAATTACATACAAGAACAAACCTCCTGAACTAACGCCAGGAATCCATGCGCCCCAAGATGCCACCCCCATAAAACCATCATATCCCTACAAAACCCCAGGACTAACCTACTAAATCATGGACCACAGGGACTTACTTCCCCTGACTGCTGCTCCCAGCTTCGGCAAGTTTTTTGTTCGCCCTTTCCAATTTTCCTTTTGCACCCTCATCCATCGCCCGCCACCACGCTTTGAGCATCTTCAGGTGCTCGAGGTACTGTTTCCAATCATCTTCCTCGACGGGAGGACCCTTGATTTGGGGCACGTCCTCGTATTCGCCGTCCAAAACAGCCCAGGCTGACTCGTCGTGGGACCGTAAACCAAAGCCTTTATTCATCAGGGCCTTGACCTGAAAGTTCTTCAACAGGATTGCGTCGCCGGGGCTCACAGTGGGAAGCGTCTCCTTGTGTGGTCTGTACAGCTGGACCTCCACGACCGCAGCAGGGCCTATGGACGGATCGGTAATGTTGAAAAACAACACATATTCACGAGGACCACCCTTGGCACGCGTCGGCTGCGGTGGCTGCGTCGTAACCACGGCCAGCACAGTCGGGTGTTGCTCCACGTAGTTCCGGAGAGACTTGAGTGAGACACATTCGCGATGTGTTTTAAGCCTCTTCGTGAGCTCTGCCTTGAGCGACGCCGCACTTGCGATAGCATCCTTTGCTTTTGCCTTTGGTGGTGATCCCAGCGCTGCTCTCGCGAGGCTGGTGCTAGAATCCTCGAGGTCTGGCGTGGCGCTCATCTGAATGCTACTTGAGCGCGCCCGGGTGAATCGGGGGCTGGTTCGTGTGAGCTGCAACGGCTCAGGCGGGTTTGCGTGACGCTTTGCTCCGACGGCTTGCCGGGCAAGTTGAGCGCTAGGGTCCGGAGAGCCAGGCGACGACGATTCCTGGGCCATTGACAAGTGTTTTTTTCGCAAGTTTCTCGGTGTCGTGACTGTGATCTTATCCTCAATCGCTTCCGGAGCCTCGCTCGAACGGGCCTGGCTTCTTCTGCGGCGCGATCGGGTATCATGTGGATTGGCTTGTTCTCCCACATCGGCCGTGGCTGGTTCCATGCTTGCAGTGCTCACGATCGTTGTATCGTCCTGGAAAGAATCATCTGTGTGTACCGTGTTCTGTGCGTCGCCCATAGCAGGATCAACTCCAGGTCTCTCGATATTGCCCTCGGCTGAGACAATCGTATCGACAAAGTTTGGCGGTGAACGTGCATCTTCAGCGGAGTCTTCGGTAGGGTTCCCAAAAGCCTCTTCGGCGGTTGCCTCGGTGGACGGTTTAGTGTTGTTGTCTTTGATAGAGTCAAACTGCTCCAATACCAGACCTTCCACGGATGAACCCCTCGGTTGTTCGAGCTCCATTTGTGGCAAGGGTTCAAAGCTTTTCTCCGCCTCGGTGAACGAGGGGAGGGTATGGCTCTCTAGTTCCTTCCTGACGAAGCTAAAACTTTCGGTCAGCTCCAAGTCCTCGACAGTTACAGTCTGAGATACCATCTCAACTGTGAGCTGGCTTTCCATCGGCGTGGGTGGTAGGAGATTGTGGTTGTCCTCCGGCAATTTCTGCCGAGGCAGGTCGGGGTAAAGTCTACGAGAGCTTTCGTGATAGGGAGTCTGCAGTTGGGAAGTTTGCGTTTCTGAAGGCGAAGACGGATGGACCGCTCGGTTGTTATCTCGTTCAATGGATGCTGTGCGCGCTCGCGCGTTGCTGTCTGTGGAAGCGTGCACACCAGTCATTTCCGTGTCTTGTTCTTCAACGGTTTCCGCATCTGTGTATTGTTCTGCGCCCTGACCGACAACACCCGAGTCATTTGGAGAAGGGATGGTCTCGACCATCTCTTGATCTTCAAGATCCCTAGAGTGCTGGCCGGGGTCTTCGTCCGCCTGCAGCTGCTTATTGGCACCCATTGATTCATCGTCAATGTTTTCATCGAGCGCTTGCTCAGCATCGGACATTGGTTCGTCCTCACTTGCGACCTCTTCGATCTCGAACACGTCTTCCGAGCTGTGTTCGTCCTCAGGTTCTTCCTCACTTACTTCGGATGACGACGCAATGTTGTGCTCTGGTATCTCGCCATCAGCCCTCTCCCGTTTCTCGCCGGAAGTGTCATTTTCTTCATGCAAAGCATGATCCCCAGGCTGCCGATTGAAGAACTCAGACTTGGAGGGATCACCGATCTCACTACCCTCCTCCACGCCCAATTGTGAACCATGGCTCGACGAATTGGAACTGTGCACGGGTTCGTGGTCAGGCTCGTTTTCGTGGCCTTTTGGTTCAAGATCAGAATCTTCGTTGTCTTGGACATCTTCTCCCTCCACCGTCGGGCTTGACCGCGGTTGAGCGGCCGAGGCTGGTTGTTGGGCAAAGTCGACAACCTGAACATGATTCTGGCTCTGAACCGCAATGTTTGGGGCTTGTTGACCTGAGGGCTCCCCCGCAAACACCGCAGCGGGTTCGTATCGTAATTGCGGCGGCGGAGGTGCTGGTGATGAAGATACCCGCGTCGCTTGCTGTGGCGGCGGTCTCCTTGGTGGCGGCGGAGCGTCATCATCCTCCGAGTCCGATAGCAAACTAATGACTATCGGTGCTGCGCGTGGCACTGGGGGTTTTGGTTGTGCCCGTGGAGCGAGCCTGCTCCAGTTATTGCCGTGCTCGCTTCCATCTCCATCATCATCATCATCATCCTCATCATCCTCGTCTACTTCATCTTCCCCGCTCCATTCCTCGCCAGAGCCAAGTTCATCTTCCTCGTCATAAATTTCGTCGAGTTCGCCATAACGTTCTCCGGCTTCGTATTCATCTTCGTCTTCTTCGACGAAGGACCCTTCGTCATCATCCTCGGGAGCATTGTACATCCTTTGATCGTAGTCACCCTGCTCCACCTCTTCGCCATTCTCGTCATATTCTACTTCGCCCTCATCCTCCACCCCGACCTCGTCCTCGGACCGATCATACGTCTCTCCATTTTTCACAAAATCGGACCTTTCCATTCGATCATGTGGCAAGGGTTTCCCGGTGTCATATCCCCGGTCTTCAATGGCGATGTTTGTTACATTCCCATAACTAGAGAAACCCTCGGGGATACCCTGAGGTGGGATTGTGTCTGATCGGGCTTCAGCCTCGCCCGAAGTCAGCCGCGTCCCCTCGTCCAGCGCATCAGTACCGAAGTGACCACCCTCCACTTGATCGTAGCTAGGCGATTGCGTCGCCATGTCCCACTGGTTCCGGCTAAAAGTCTCCGTGACCGGTAGCTGTGAGCCCATTTCGTCTTGGTGCAACCCAATTTGTGGATGGGTGAGATAAGGAGCCAAATCGGGGTACTGGGGAGGTCTAGAAGAGGCCAAATAGGTGTCAGGATAATTGGGCATATCAACAGGGGGCGACCCCGCGGTGGGATAGACTCCTGCTGGTACCATAGACTGTGAGGTGTACATGTTCTGCGGTATGTGGGAGAACCCAAACCTGACTGAATCGGCAATGCTGGAATTAGAGCCCGTTTGGCCAGCCCCATTTTGCCCAAACATGGAAAACCCGGAGTCCACTGGCTTAGAGGTACCAAATAGAGTGTTCGACAGTCCGTCCTCAGCAGTTGCAGGTCGAGAGTCGAGGTGACCCGTCTGAGGCTCCTTATCACTGGAAGCTCGAAGCGACTCTGCAGTGGCAACTTGTTGAACCGGGACTGGGCTGGTAGGCAGGCCAAACAGGCCTGCAGTCGTGTTCCGCTGCCCTCCAGCATCGACCTTTAGCTCCTGAGATGGCATCACGGCAGAGATCTCGGGTGATACATGCAAACCACCTGTCGATTCCTGCTGTTGGGGCAGGGTCATGATTGCATTGTCCTGGGTCGCAGTGGAAGAATCTGTTCTCGCATGCACCGCAACAGATGACGGCAAATTGAGCTCTGCTGTCTGACAGGCTTCGTCTGTCATCTGTGGCCTAGGTGACTGCGAATTCTGTAAACTCTCGGCCGCATCCACTTCCATTGCATCTTTGACAGGCGATGCCGGCTCGGGCGACCGGGACTGGCTTGTGTATCTCCAAGCACTGCTGTCCCGCCCGAATCGAGACCTCTTACGGCCTCTGTTTCTTGCCCCTCCATCCTCTTCAAAGATGTCTAGGCCTCCTTCGAAAAGGGCACCGTAGGACAGCCTCGCCCTCTTCATCAGCGCCGGTGAAGCAAACTCGTTTGCAGAAAGCTCGGTAAATTTTCGAACGGCCGGAGTGCTGCTCGGAGCTGGAATTTGAGCCTCAAGCACCTGAGGCTCCGGTTCGAGGACGGGGGAAAGGGGTTCGGGTAGTGGAAGTGGAGTTGGTTGCTCAACGTTGGGTTGATCGATACTGATATGCTTCAGTTCGCCTGTCTCGCCCAGCCTCAACTGTTGATAATCAGTACGTTTGCCTCTACCAGAACACCAGCAGTATTGAGCGCCACTTCTGACCTGAATATTGAGCTTTTCTGAGAACTCCAGCTGCCATTGCAGCCGAGCTCCAGGAATGCGCCCAGGAGATTCATCATTCGTCCACTTGACACCGTCAAGGCTGAAAAAGACTTCATCTCCTCCGCCAAGGGCGGTTTCAGCAACAGCCTTTGCCGCCGGTCCACGAAGCTCTACCCGAACTTGGCCTTTGACGCGACGCAAACGCACATCGGGCTCGGCGACCAAGAAGGCGTATGTGTTGTGAACGCTGTTGTAAGGCCAGGTAATTGTAACCTCGCCGCGAACGGCACGTGAAGCAGGATCGGAAATGTCAGGATTGAGCTCAGCAATTGGCGTTCCTGTCAAAGAGGCAAGGAACGCGGCGGATTCGGTCGCCATGTTGCGGCGTATCAGCGAAGTCAGAATCGCGATCGCGACGCGGTCCGGTCGATAGAGTTGACGGGAAGGTCTGAGTTTACTCGGTCATTGTTGAATGTAGGCCCGTAAACGAGGTGGATATTTGCTCAAGCCAGAGCCGGGAGGAGGCTGAACGCATAAACTTGGGCGAATGTTGGCAGCTGATAGAGGGAAGGCACGAGTTTGGATTGTGCACTTTCTTGCGAATAGAAAGCTCCCCAAATGACGGCAGCAATGGGCTGAAGTGGAGCCTTGAGGTCCTTGCGGATTGAATGAAAACGGAAGGCGGTGAGGGCCTGAGCTCCGGATCTTGGCATCCTCAAGAAAATGGATGGTGGGGCAGCAAGACAGCTTCAACCGCTGATCGGGACTTGAAGTCTCCCTCCCTGCCAGGCCGCTCAACGGAATTACCAGACCAACAGTCCCAAGGCATCCGAGACGCCCTAGATGACATGGAAGCTCTCTATAATACAGCAAGAGCCGTGGTATTATACCTAAGTCTATTGTCCAATGTGCAGCTGAGGCTCAGCGCTTTGGCGGCTGAACATCTTCTAAAGCAAAAAATTGGCTAGCTGGTTTGCTGTAACATCTCGTCTTTGGTCTTTAGCGGTCCTCTCGTTTGCGGGCAACACTTAAAGAACTGTTAGGTCTTTATGAATGATTACGACCCCCCATTTTTTTTTTTAGGGGGGAGGGATGTATTTCAAATCAATGTCCCTTCTTTGTAGAAAGCATTCTCTTTGAGATTATGTTGCGCCCCTTCTCCTGTATGGTGCTTGCTCACATTTTTTTGTGAGGAGCTTGTGGTGCCACAACCACCTCGATTGGCGTCATTTTCAAGCCCCTCCTGAGTCCGGAACCTCACACAACACCAATCTTGGCTGTTTTATTTTCATTTTTATTTTTCATGTCAAGTTCTCTTTACTGTCATTAGGTAACAGCCTTTTTTTTTTTTTCCACATTGTAATTCCTCGACATGGGGTCGAAAGAACCTCGATCCTTCACTGTAAAGAGGATCGCCGTCATCGGCGCGGGTCCTTGCGGCCTGGCTGCCGCGAGGTACTTGCTTGCTCAAAAGACATTCGACACAATCGACGTTTTTGAACAACAACCCGAGGTTGGCGGTGTTTGGAACTACAGCCAAAAGCCGTCGGAGACACTTCACGTGCCTCAAGAGAGTGCATTCACACCCCCCGATCCACCTCTTCGTCCCGAGGGCGCTCCTCCAACTTTCCCTTCGCCTATGTACGACTTACTACATACCAATATCCCGCATCGCTTGATGCAGTTCTCAGATCTATCTTTTCCGGAAAACTCGTTGATCTTCCCATCACGGGACTTTGTCCAGAACTACTTAGTCAAGTATTCGGATGAAGTTAGACACATCATCAAGTTCTCTAGTCAGGTTAAAGATATTCGAATCCGCCAGGTTAATGGAAGAGATCAGTGGGATGTGGATATACTCTTTCTCGAGACGGACCGAACAACGACCTCGGTTTATGATGCGGTTGTCGTAGCCTCTGGTCACTACTCAGTCACCTACATGCCGGCTTTGAGAACCATTGTCGAGTTCCACAAAACCCACCCCGGCATCATCTCACATGCAAAATTATATCGAACCCCGACGCCTTTTACAGACAAGAAGGTGGTGATCGTGGGGAACGCTGCTTCGGGACTCGACATCGCTGCTCAGGTCGGCAGGGTTTGCAAGAAGCCGCTTCTCCTTTCCGTTCACACGACAACGCCTCCTGCCAACCTGGAGTTCGTAGGAGCAGAAGAAGTCCCAGCCATTGACGAATTCTTGGTTGACCAGAGGGGCGTCAGATTCCAGGATGGAAGAGTCGAAACGGACATTGATGCCGTGTTATTTGCCACGGGTTATCTCTTCACGTTCCCCTTCCTAACCTCCCTGGAACCACCCCTGGTTGACAATGGACGGCGGGTCCATGGGCTATACCGCGACCTCTTTCATATCGACCATCCAACGCTTGTCTTCTCTGGGCTGCCCATCAAGGTAGTACCTTTCCCCCTTGCCGAGACCCAAGCCGCCCTATTCTCGAGGACATGGGCCAACGTCATACCGTTACCCTCTGTGGCAGAGATGCGTCGGTGGGGACAGGAGGAAGCACAGAAAAGGGGCCCGGCTTTCCATGTCTGGCCAAAAAGGGGCGATGGGGACTTTATCAACTTGGTTCACGATTCTCTCCAGGGGACCGCGGGAAAGGAGCCGCCTCGTTGGGATGATGAACTCCTCTGGGAGAGGGATATATGCTTCGATGCGAAGCTAAAGTTCGAGATCGGAGGCCGAACAGCGAAATCTCTTCGGGAACTTGGGTTTGAGTACCATCCTGCTTGATTGCTATCCCGAGGTCGCAATCCCCATAATTTAAGGCGGTGGTTTTCTTCAGATTGGCAACCTCGGTTGGCAGAGCGTCCGGCCCAACTCAACGTGGGTAAAGTTTTCGATAGGGCTCAACGGGTTTTTGTGACTGGGATCGATATGTCGGAATCATCTTCCATTTCGCAGAGGCCTTCACGAATAAGGGGAAACGGGTCAACGAACATGATGATGCGGCTCCAGCTCGTCACCGGGTGGCTTCTTTTATTCCTTTCAGACGGAGTCGTGGGAGAGCGGTGCGTACTTCGGTTCGCCGAATTGGGAGTTCTCGCAGTCACTGACACAATGCTACAGCAACAGGACTGGGTCAGCCACCAAGCCCTGGATCAGAACAGGATGGACTGCTTTTGGTGATTCATGTACAAGCCCCCACGACGCCGCGATCCCGGGAGCCCTGAAGCTCACAAGTTAACGGCGTGCAGATGCATCCGGTCTGGGGATGGACGGGTTCGTAGGGGACTGTGGAGGGGGCGTCTGGGGCTATCCCGCTTATCTAAACCACGACGACTTTGGATTCACAGCAGAACCGCAACGTCGCTTTCACCACGTATCTTGTTCGGCGGCTGACATTGCTCACGTTCGGAAGCACCAGATACCAGCGTTTGCGAAGGCAGGGAACAACACCAAGGACATGGCGACCATTTCGATTGGCGGTAACGATGGCGGGTTCGGCTCGGTTCTCAAAAACTGCCTGTACCGAGGTTTTTTCCCCCAGAATTGCGACAAAACGCTCGAGCAGGCGATGGAGAACATAGCCAATCTCAGGGAAGACCTAAGTCAGCTGTACGGTGACATACTGGACGCCGCCCAGCGTGCAGGGGCGCCGCCACAATTTACATTATTCGTCACTGGTGAGAATCAGGCCTTGTGATTTGAGATGTAAGACGTGGGAGACTAACACAGCTCTAGGCTATGCCACCTTCTTCAACGAGCACACGTTACAATGTGACACGGCCAACATGCATTTTTGGAAATGGCTTGGGAAAAAGAGTTTCTTGACAAAGGAGATCCGCTGGCGCATGAACGGGATGGTCCGGGGGATGAACAAGATAATCCAAGAGGCAGTCATGCTGGCTAACTGGCGGAAGGCGACGAAGGGGCGCATTGTTTTCGTTTCGATCGACGAAGTGTTCGAGGGACACAGGTTCTGCGAAGAGGGCGTCACCGAACCGGACCGCGAAAACCCCAATGTATGGTTCTTCCACACCAGGGGGAAGGACTCCTTTCCTGCTGGCACCAGGATGACGAACAAGTGCAGAGCGCCAGAACTGATAAGTTGCCCAAAGCTTGACCTCCCACTCAGGTACTCCAAGGCGTTCCATCCAAAATCGGTCGGCCATCACGCTATCGCCAGGGCAATCGCGCATGCGGCGTCTCGCAACCCACCTGCACCAAAACGGCGATCTCTTACATTTGCAGCTTAATGGGGGGCATCGGGTTATGTCAGCAACCGAGACACCACGCACAGCATCCAAGACAAGCAGAAAGAGCCGCACTTTGGCGGAGTGTGTAAGTGTGACGGATCTCGGCTACTCGGCGGAATTCGGCTCGCATTCTCAACGTCACCATCAAGTATACCTTCTCCATCCGGCAAGACAGCGGGGAAGGGAACGATGGATACTATGGGACAGTTGGGGCGTGGCGGGGCTCCAGCGCCGAGCCAAGACACTCGCCGACTCCCGCGAGAGCCGTTGGTTATCACGTCGGCAACAAAAAATCGAAACATTGGATTCAGTTGATGCCATCTCAAGGGTCTGAGTCATTACTTCTTTTGGTCAATCACGGTTATGTAATTCGGCGCTCTTGAGATAATCTAAAGAGATGTTTGGGATGTCAACTGAACCATTTGGATATCGGATTTCGTCTTTCTGGCTAGTGAATATCCCTGTGGCTGTCATGGTGTGCCCCTATTTTTTGTCAGGGACTTAGGATGCTGCTCGCTCCCTATCTCCGACTGATCAGCAACGCATCCGTTGGATCAACTCCCGTGTTTGCCTATTCTCTCACGATTTAGCATCTGAACATTAGTTTCATTTTGGCGAACCGATCTGGCATCTCGTGTCAGTCTAGATCCTTACCACCGTTTACTCATCAATCATGAATACCGCAGCCATCTCAAGTGCCTCCCGGCGCGGCGAGAAACCAGCACCTCTTGATCTGAGCCACCACTACTCGGATGTCTGTCGAAGACGTGTACCGAGCAAGATAAAGGAGGCGTACAAGCTGTTTCAAATTCCTGGCATCAAGAATCTCGCCGGCGGTTTGCTGTCCCCGTCTTCATACAGATCAACTGGTACTAACTCACCGCTCAGGCCTACCAAATCTCCAATTCTTTCCGTTTGACACACTAGAGGCTCAAGCGGCAAAACCGGAGCGATGGACGCCATCGCCAAACTACCCAGAAAACTCACGGGCCATAGCATCTTCATCCAAGCACACTGAAGAGCCCACCCACGTCACGGTCCCCAAAGCCTCGAGTGAGCATGACCCAGTAAAACGGATTGACCTCGCAACGGCCCTGCAGTATGGGCTGGCACAAGGCTACCCACCACTGCTGGATTGGGTGCGTGAATTCACTTGCGAGTATCTTCACCCTAGCATTCCCTACCAAGGCGGCCTCGATGTTGCAATGACGTGTGGCTCAACCGATGGGTTCGCGAAATCAATGGAGATGTTTGTCAACCCATGGAACGAAGAACGAGACGACATCCGCAATCGACCTGGGATATTGTGTGAAAGATTTGTGTATGGCACCATTCTCGGCGAGACCGGCCCCCGCGGAGTCCAGACAGTCCCGGTCGAAGCCGACACCTCCGGCATGCTGGTAACAGGGCCCGGCGGGCTCGAGGATATCCTGGCCAACTGGGACTCATCCAAGGGCAAAAGGCCACACCTGATGTATACCGTGACGTGAGTTTCTCAATATCAGCCCTCGAATCAACAACCCTTACTAACCCTCCCAACAGCCAAGGCCACAATCCCACAGGCGTCGTCCTCACCCTTAAGCGGAAGAGGGAAATCTACGCAGTCTGCAGCAAATACGACGTGATAATCATCGAAGACGAGCCATATTGGTACCTCCAATTCCCCTCCGCCGGTTCCCTCGAAGCCGAATCTCGAAACCTCCCAACCCCCGCATCCCCTACCCCAACCACATACTCATCGACAGGCTACCCCTTCCTCGACTCCCTCACCCCGTCCTTCATTACCCTCGACACCGACGGCCGTGTCGTCCGCCTCGACACCTTTTCCAAAACCGTCGCCCCCGGCTGCCGCCTCGGCTGGATGACAGCCCAACCCGCCCTAATCGAGCGCTACGTCCGCGTCTCGGAGACCTCAACCCAGCAACCCTCAGGCTTTGTCCAATCCCTCGTCGCCTCCCTCATCATGGGTCCCAATCCCGTATCACCATCACCCAAATCCACCACCACCGCCGCCCCATCCAAAGCCAACCCAGGCTGGAAAATGTCCGGCTGGATCCGCTGGCTCGAAGGCCTCCGCGGCATGTACGAACGCCGCATGGCACGCATGTGCCGCATCATCGACGCGGGGTCCCATCTCATCACTTCATCCTCGTCGTCCGAAGAATGGGACGTCATCAGCAAAACCCGCGTCATCTCCTTCAAGTGGCCGCGCGGCGGCATGTTCATCTGGCTACGCGTCTATTTCGAGAAACACGCGCTGTTTGGTACGGTCGGTGGGAAAGTGCTGTCCACCGCGTTGACCATGTACCTGACGACCAAGCCGTATCTCGTCGTCGTGGCGAGCGGTTGGATGTTTAGCGCAACGGACGCGATTAGGGAGGCCGAGGGTTGGCGGTATTACCGGCTCTGCTTCGCGGCTGAGGCTGAGGAGAATATTGACTTGAGTGCAAAGCGGTTTGTTGAAGGAGTTCATGGGTTTTGGGGAATCACTAGTGTGGAGGAGATCAGGAAACTGGTGGATTTGATGCCTCATGCTGCGACTTGAGTGCAAAGCGGTTTGTTGAAGGAGTTCATGGGTTTTGGGGAATCACTAGTGTGGAGGAGATCAGGAAACTGGTGGATTTGATGCCTCATGCTGCGACAGCGGGGATGCAAGGGGATGGGGAGGGGACGGTGCGGTTGGGGAGTTGGTTTGGTTGTTAACTTTGGGCGACTGTTTCATTATTTTTGTCACGGTGTAAATACACGGATATGAGAGTGGAAATGATTAGAAACGAACAAAGATTTCATTAGAAGGCAACCCCAATCAAACGAGCGTTGACCCTCCCCCCGTGAACCAGGATATGGCCTGTCTAGCCTACGGTTTTGTCTATTCGCAGTCTCTTCCTCTAATTGCATCATGTCGAACCTTTTGTTCCGTCACACTACCCTGCCGAGAAGCGAAAAGCTCTTTCTCGCCTCTCTTTCTGACCAATGTAAAACCCAAGCCAAGCCCTGATGCAAGTCCCAAGCGAAACAGCCCAATGACACCAACTCTCAAAACGCATCATTCAAACCCAGGAGCACTTCTCTGGGGGGATCATTAAGTGAAAGGAAAAAAAACATCAAGCATGTCAACCGCCTACAATGTGGGGTTGTAGATACGCTCCTTGATGAACTTATCAAGGGCCGGGTCGCCCCACTCCTCCCACTCAACCCACTGTTCTTCTGGAAGCTGGCTGACACCATCACGTCGAGCGGCCTTCATCACCTCACGAGCCACGATGATGCTGGCCTCGCGGACGCGCTCGATCCGGGGATAGATCAAACCCTTGTGGATCTCCTCAGCGTTGAGCGAGCCGGCAAGGGCAGCAGCCGACGTGTAGATCATGTTGTCTGTCACGCGGCTGGCTTTGGCGAGAATGGCACCCAGACCAATACCAGGGAAGACATAGACGTTGTTACCCTGGTTGGGGTGGTAGGTGATGGCGTGATCGCCGTTCTTAACGGTGAAGCTGGAGAAGGGCGAGCCAGAGGCGAAGATGACAGTGCCGTCGGTCCATGTGACGGCCTGTTCAAAGGTGCACTCGGCCTTGGTGAGAGGGTTGCTCAGAGGGAAGAGAATGGGCCTGCGGCCGAGGCCGCCAGCATCGACAGAGGCCTTGAGGGCGCGGACGACGGACTCGGTGAAGACGCCAAAGGTGGCGGTCAGGCCGACTAGGGCTGTGGGCTTGACATACTCGATGACCTCCTCCAGAGAGCGGAACTGGTGGCCGTTGTTGTCGGTGCGGGCAAAGTACTTCTTGTGCTCGGCAAGCTTGTCGCCGCGGTCCTTGGTCACAAGGCCCTTGGTGTCGACAAGCCAGAACTTGTCCTTGGCGGCTTGCTCTGAGAGGCCGCGCTTGGTGTAGAACTCGACCAATTGCTTGGCCACACCCACACCCGCGGAACCGGCGCCCATGAACACCAGCCGCTGCTCCTCGATGGGGACCCCGGACAGATTTACCGCGCCGATGTACCTGCGTGGGGTTGTTAGTCAGGGGAACAGGGGGGTTGCGTCACGTCACGTGGCGGATGCACGGGACGTGGGGGTCTTTTTTTTTCCGACTTACCCTCCCAAGACAACGGCACCCGTTCCCTGGATGTCGTCATTGAACGACTTGTACTTGTTGCGGTAGCGGTCCAGGTAGTTGAACGCCTTCTCGCTCTCAAAATCCTCGAACTGCACCACCATGTTAGGGTACACCTCAGCCGCCGCCTCCATGAACTCGTCCATGAACTCTTGCTGCTCGGCCACCGGGATGCGCTTCTGGCGCAGACCCAGGTAGAGCGGGTCCTTGAGATTCGTCTCATTGGCGGTGCCGCAGTCAAGCACAATGGGGAGCGTCTTCTCGGGGTGGATACCGGCCGCGGCCGTGTACAGGGCAAGCTTGCCGATCTGTTGCGTTGTGGATGCACGTCAATTTAACCGTCCAAAGCGCTGGGGCTCAAGTGGAGGACGCTGCCTGCCGAACGACTTACCGGAATGCCCACACCGTTGACTCCCAGGTCGCCGAGCCCGAGAATGCGGGATCCGTCCGTGACGACGCAAATCTCGGGATTGGGGTACGGCCAATTTTTGAGAATGGTGCGGATTGAGCGCCGCTGCTTGATCGAGATGTACAACGCCTCGGGACGTGTGTACAGTGTTGAGTACTGCAGGCAGACGTCACCAATGGTGGGAGTGTACACCAAAGGCATGAGCTCCTTCGCGTGGTCGACAAGGAGGCGGTAGAACAAGTCGACGTTCTGGCCCTTGATCGACGACAGGTAGAGGTACTTGTCGATGCCCGTCTGGCGAGACCGGATCATCTTGAGGGCGCGCTCGCACTGCTTGTCGGCATCCTCGAGGACATGAGGGATCAAGCCCGTCAGATTCTTTGACACCCGCTGCTCGGGCGTGAACGAGAGACCTGAACACGATGGGCAATTCATATTAGCGGGCTGATGAGAGGTTACAGGGCGATGTGCATGCGGAGGCGGAGGAGGTGGCTGATATGGGTGGGAAGAGAGTTGGGAAGTCAAAGTTGAAGAAGAGGAGAAACGCAAATAGAGAGGTGCGGACGTGCGAGACGACTGCATGACTCTGCGCAGCGAGACCAGTGAGGCCCGGCGGGGATTGGGCTTCATGACGGGACTGAGAAGAAAGGTGACGAGTGGACTGGGATCTGGCGGCGTCGAAGCTTACCTTTATTCCACATTGGCTCATTGAGGATCTGGTAGCCCAGGGCTTGGTTCTCCGAAATATACTCTGTTGTGGCATACTGGCGCACCTCGCCAAAGTGGTTCTGGGCGTAGCCCCGGAGGGTATCAAGGTTCGCCATGCGCATAGCTTCTTCGATGGTGGAAATGTCGACCGAGGACATGGGGTTTGCGGCGGAGATCCTGCGCGATGATGAGATGGACATGCGCTTGTTGCTGGTAGATATAGACGACTGCGACGAGCGGCCTATCGACGACGAGGGCGAGGTCGACCGAGGCGTTGAAATATCAGAGCTGGAAGTGCTGTAGGAGTACGACGCCATTGCATGTGCGAACGAGGGGAGAAAAAGACTGCAGATCCACGGGGTGAGGGTGAGGTCGATGTACGGAGTGACCAGCTGAAGTACCGGGAGGATGCCGGCGGCGGACGGCTTCGTGGAGGGGGAGGGGGGTGGCCTGTTGTGGGTGATGGCGCGGTATTGTCCGGAATTGGTATTATTAGAATTACGCCTGGGTCCGGGACCAGCAAGTCTTTTGGCAAGCGCAGCTGCAGGATTCGTATTAGACTGGGCCACCAGAGCCTTTGTCAACAATAACGACAGTTGAAGGGTTCGTCCGATCCGCTTGTTTGTGAGGGCTAGCCGGCTTAAAACCTTTTGCACTCGCACCACACCGAGCGCGAGCCTTGCCCACGGTGCCAGCTTTTTACCCATGCGAGCCCAGCTGTGATGAAGGAAACGCGCGAAGGCCGCTCGCAAAACTGTGACAGAGGCCTGTCTGGCGGTTTCGATGTGCGTTTCAAGCGCCGCCGTGCCCTGCTACCGCCGCAGGAACAGGGCCTAGAAACAACCAAGCAATTAAAACAATGAAAAATTAAGTTTGTTATTTTCGTCAGGGCACCCGAAACCACCCGGTGGAGGTGCCGCGGTTTGTATCAGGTACCAACCGGTACGGAGTATCCGTTCGCGACCAACCGAGGGAAGGGATGGGACGGGGGAGGGTGCCCAGCGCAGCGACAAACGCTGTGACGAACCTGGACGACAAGGGCGGGGTGTGTTGAGGCGTTTCTTGGGGAACTCTGGCTGGCGGCTGGAAGAAGGAAAGGGGATGAACGAGGCAATTGAGCAGAGATCGGGGCGCCGAGGTGGGTTCTGCTACGAAAGTGACTAAGAAAATTGCTTCGAGCACCGAACGTGCCTTCCAGGCCTGATTGCAATTACGCTTCTCAACTTGGTGCTCCTGCCGATTCCGATTTTGATTGATTCTAATTGCATCTTCCAACCAGTCAATTTCTGTTGGGCTGACCGCTGATTGCTGTTGGGAAGTTCAAGTTTTTTTTTTCTTGCAACTCGGACTCCCGTGCCGGTCGGGATACGTCACGGCGTTCGGTGTAAGCTGCGGCGCAAGGCTGCTGCCCTGTGTCAGACCCAAGTCCCGACGCACTTCGTACCGACAAGCGCATCGCTGCGCCATGTGAAGGGAAGCCAGGGTACCATCACATCTGCAGCTAGACGATGGGTAATGTCCGGAAAACTCATCCGTCGCCGAGACCTGCACCCAGGACAACAACACCCAGGGGTCGGAGTCATCGTCGACCTGGGAATGTGAAAACGAGGGGCACCAGGCGGACATCCCCAACCGGCTGTGATGATATTCCCTCTCTACGAAGTACTTGAGCGATAAACACGACTGCGATTGAGTTGTTTTGTGGTGAGAAAGGCCTCCAGCGGTAGCGGACACTGGATACAGGTTGTTGGCTGCAAATACATCTTCCCCTTTGGGACTCAGGGCTCGTCCCGATCCGCTGGGAGGTATCCTCGGTGGTCATTTGTGCCGGCAGGCAGAAGGTCGGCTACCGGAACAGAGTTGAGCTGCGGGAGATAGTGCCCCACTATCTTTCCCCATCGGTTACCTAAAATGTGACAGAAGCTCTGGAGCGTTCGAAACCACTCCACATCAGACGAATCGCAGAACACACCAAGACTTGAATGAGGCTTTCATCACAGCTTCAATCTCGCACACAGCCGCTGGCAAGTTCTCCATCACACCCGACACGGGCCATTAATCGCTATCTATGCAAAGGCTGCGCGATATGGCACACCATCAGCGCGATATAAAGGCAATGGTGGTGAGATAAGAGCAAAAGGTCGCACTTGGACAGACTGAGTAAGCTGAGCATCGATGTACCGATACATGTGGTTGCCCATGCCCAAACATGGCCCCTGGGGAAGCAGGAGGTTGTCGGCGGGTCCTTGGTGGGGCCTCAGGGGCCAGCCCGGGGAACGCACGCGGCGCATGCATGGATTTCGCCAAATTCTTCCCCGACTCTTCCCGATATCAAGACAAGGATGCGACGCCTTCTGCAAGACAGACAAGACAGGCAAGACATGTTGCCTGGTTGAGATGGGGCCTGCAAGCCCAGTCCAAAGCGTGAAACGGAGCCAAGTCTGCGAACCCACTGCTCTCAAACGCTCTTCTGGTCGTCTCATCGGTGGGCTTGTCCATTGGCCTGTCTTGTCGGTCTCCTTGACCCCAACCCCGTCAGCCACAGGCTCATCACGAATCGAACGAATCAAAAGCGATGTGTTTCTCATAAGCCGTTTTAGAGCACCTGTAAACGACGACACAGTTAGTTGGCGAAGTCCCGGAACCGCCCAGGGGAGATGTCGAGTGTGTGATGGGAACGAAAAGCGGATGCAGGTTGGGCGTGAACCAAGACATGGCTTTTTGTTGGGGTTGAATTCGATCCTCTTGTCACACAGGTCGGCCGGTCATGCGCACAGCTATTGATGCGACGGTCTGTGAGTTGAGCCTCTCGATTCGGCGGACGAGCTGTCTGATCTTCTCTCCCGTCGCGGCACAGCAATCTCTGCTCTGTGGTTTCGTCGGGAGAGGGCTTGTTGGTTGCATTGATGCTTCCAGATCGACTTCTTCCCTGCTTCGAATCAGAGACCTTCGGATGGTTCCTCGCTCTGAATTTCACACCCTATCCGATGGGCGTCACCGTATACATTCACTGCCGCGGGAGCTTGCGGGACAACGTCGAGGGCAGCTCAACCCAGCCATTCGAACGTGACTGCTCAATGACGCGATTGAATACTAGGAACGCGTGAGCAGGTCAATTTCCTCGAATGCCCCGTACGGTGGCGCTTCCCGATGGGGCCCTCGGCCGTTGACCGGCGGCGTTCGCCAAGTCTCGATCTGACTCTCGGCCCCGGAAGGCGGCCACATGACCGGTCCGCAACCTGAAGGCTGGAATGCGCACGGCACCCGGGCATCACCGCCTTTGCGCTCACGTAAAAACAACAAGGGGCAACAGAGCGGAGAAGCCAAACCCAGTTAGAATGGTCGCGTATTGTCAGACATGGCGGCGGCAACGCCTGCGTTCCCAATCTCCAGAATCGATATTCGCAACCGGCACCGGCATCATGAGTCAAACCTTTGAGGGGAACAAAAAAAGAAGGGCTTGGACAGCAGGGTGTGGGACCCACACCCACGATTGCTCCACGCAGCTCTCCGCATCGATCTCACCGCCTCACCCTTTTTGGAAAGGGCTCAAGTTCAGATCCCCCAGCCAAGCCTCCCCCAGCGGAAGCTACCCCGGCGACCCCAGATTTTGCAAAGACATGGGCTTGTGACTGACAGTCTGACGCTGCTCCCTTGCAAACGAGGAACTAGGTTGACAAGGACAACGCAGGTCACACGGGACTCTGAACTTTCCAGCCCCTGTCAACAGGTGTTTTTTTTTTTTTTTTTTTACGTAGCCATCAACAGTGACAACTTCCTTGCCATATCAACGTGATGAATGGGGGAAGCACAGGACAATTTCACCTCGATGCTCACATGCTCTGAAATGTTTGCATCCCACAGCCCACGCCCACCATCCCCCGGTCTTCCCCGACTTGGGCGGGTCTCCTGGTCGGTTAGCCTCACAGGCGTGACTTTATGTTGGAAGAATGGGGAATCTCAGGGACCGTTTGTTCGGATCACAATGTGTCTAGTGACATTGGATGATAGCCGCTGGCACATCAATCCACCCTTGCCTACTTGTACAATACAATACATGACTGTTCATTTACACGCCTTCCTCCTTCTACATCTCATGCCGGGCTATGGCCTCATTCATGCTCCTCAATTCCGAGGTAGCATATGTGACCGAAGCAAACTCCCGTGTCAACTCTCTTCCCTGACCCTCCGATCTTGTGGTCGATTTGAGTGTTGGTGGGAAAGTACGCCCGCGCTCTCTCTCCCACCTCCCACACACATGTACACCATCCACGGCAACGTCGGGAGGAAAAACACTGTTCGTTGCAACCGGAGAAAGACAAAATCTGAGCCCTGCTTTTGATCTACCTCACACCCCGACATCTGGAAGGACGTGGCTGATTAGTCGTCGTTCCCGTCAATCACCATCCCCAATGCATTAGGCAACCCGATGAGGAGTTTGTCCCGTGGCACACGGATATCCTTGACCTTCATGCATCCAAAGATGATCAGCTTCCGCAGGTTGGGGCAGCTACGAAATATACTGCCGACGACAAAGTCCGTGACTTGCTCGCAAAAGCTAATCTCGAGGATCGTGAGGTCTGGGTATACGTTCTGGGGACCGAACACTTCCTCAAAAGCGGCTGCTTCAATGTGCCGGCAGCCATATATGTTCAGCTGCCTGAGCTTGTGACCTGAATGAGCCATCAAGGCTTTGAAGCCTTTGGAGCACAACCCCGAGCCATCCGGGTTCTCGCGAGGTTGCACCGAGTCGAGATGGCGACAGTTCTGGACATCAATAAACTCGAGTTCCCTGTTCTGCCAGTCTGTGAAGAGGCGAGCGAATCCCTCATCCGTCATAACTTCGCTGTCGGTGATGCGGAGTTTTTTCAGGGAGCGACATTTGTTGTGGATGGCGTCGAGGACGGTGTTATCTGCGTCGGGGACTCTGGTGAGTGAAAGAGTCTCGAGGTTGGCACCTATTGCGCTCAATAGATTCACGAAGACATCGGAGTGGATGTGCTCGCGAAGATCTAGACTCAGATGTCGAAGGGATTTGATCTTGGCGATCGCGTTGATGCCGTTTGCGCTGACTCGCTGGTTGCTGGTGGGCTCTGGCGTTAGCATGCCTTCGTATCACCAGCGCCAATGTATTGTGATTGACAGGTCACCAAGGTTAGGTGGGCAGAAAATATGACACCGTTGGGAGTTGGAACTTACTGTTCAACCTTGAGGCGCTCCAGCGACGGGCAGGTTGTTTCGAGAAGCGCGAGAATATCGTTCCCGAAATGCTTATCCGTCCAGTATACGCGCAGTGACTTCAAGGATTGACCCTTCTTCTCGAGAAACTCTTTCCATTTGGTTTCAGACAAGAGGTTGGCACCATGGAGGTAAAAAGATTCGAGGGCGATGTGTCGAGAGAGTAGATAATCCATCACTTCATCTTTGAAGTGAACGCCATTGCAGATTTTGAGGGTTCTGAGGTTTGGCACTGTCTGGAGCACACGAACATAGTCATCTGCCGTGAGCTTTGCGCCGTCGTATATCATGACTTCCTCTGCTGACGGTTGAAGGAAGAGGCTCAGTGTCCGGGGGTTGAGCAAGCGGTGCTTCGACAGTTTACGGGCAATCTTGTCGATAACAGCTGAGGGTAGATCGCCCAAGTCCTCGGCGAGATCAATGTTCTTAGCAAGTGTCTCGATACACAAGGTCATTAGGCTTTTTGCGCCAGGCCGGTAGGTGCCGTCAAGGATGTTGCTCTGCATTTGCCGACGCCCGGAAATTGCAGCACCAACCCGCTTCGCCTTCTTTTTGGGGACGGAGTTGTCTTTGTCAAGTTCCTTCCCACAGGGGCTGCAGAGGAGCCCTCCATCGGGTGAGTTGCGGGAGTAAGCGGTGACTGTGAATCGCTTTCCACAGACAGCACAATTTTCCATCTGACCGGGAAGAGGAGCGGCCCGTTGCTGAAAGATGGCCCTGGCGATGTCGTCGTCGTCTTCAGAGTTGTCGTCTTTCCGCTTCCGCTTCTCTTTTTGAAACTTCTTGCTGGCTTTGATCTTCTCAACGATCTTTTGCTCCTTCTTGCGTTTCTCCTCGGCTGCACTAGCACGCCCACTTCGTCCTCTTCTAGTTGTGCCCGAGACAATCTCATCATCATTGACGTCATCATCATTCGCTGCTGCGGATGTAGATGCTACACCTTGATCACTCTGTTGGTCGGCAGCGGTGCCGGTGGTCTGGTCCGCTGCTCTTCTCCGTGCCTCTGCGTCCAAACGGATTTGGTTTGCCGAGATATTGTGAGACTGTCAGAGTTAGCAGAAGGGACCTGAGATGTCCAAGTAGCAACCTACAGCCAAAAAGTCGGTAAGGGCCGACTGTCTGTTTCAAAAACACCCCGGTTAACTCTGAGAGACTCGGAATCAACCGAGCTCAACTTACGGGCCCATGATACGGCGCTGCCGATTTGGTCGAGACCTAATTACATCGTTAGTTTGTCGAGAATGAATTGCATCAGGCCTGGGGGTGGAACTGACATCTTCAATGATACGCCTTGATTCAGAGACTCCGAGAAAACGAGGCGCAACTTGATGGTGTCGTGAGAAGACGAAAGTGCGGCAACTCTCAAGGCTGTCGGAGCTATCGGTGTCCGAGTAGTCAGACACGTCGAACGCGATGAGGGCAAAAAGCAATTTAACCTCGAACGCCAATCCACCTGACTTTGCGTGCTTCTCAGTGGCCAGCGGAAAGGGAGAACCGTGCACAAGGAAAGAGGCAAGAAGCTGCCTAATAAAAGAGGCTGCGCTCAATAAAGGCTCACTGAAAGCACGTGACCGCGCGTCAAAAGTAACGCGCCTTCCCTCTCAGTTGCCCGCCTCCCTAAGCAAGTCCGACCAATCCCCTGAGAGTGGCAAGGACCCTAACTCCCGCCCACATTCGGCCTCCTGCCTGTCTTTTGTCTTGTCTCTTTCTTCCTGCAAAAAGTGCCTGGTTTCTCTTTAACTTGCGGCAATAGCCCGGGAACTTTTCACGGCTGTCTTTGAGTTGGAGTGGGTGTCGCAGGTCGTTCCCCGCCTTGGCTGGCCATTTGTGCAGCCTGACGAACGACGCCAACTTTTGTTCCCCATTCCGTCTTGAGGAACCTGGTGCCTTTGCGTCAACTACACCGCGACCCTTCTCAAGAATTTTCTTTTCCACCCCCCATTCGTCACCTCTAAGGCGAACCACACAACTCAACTGTGAAGAAGATGGCACGAACAAGGAGGTCGGTAGCCGCTGGCAAGAGTGATAATGCTGGTATGTATCCTGTATCCCTCCCAGTTTTAATACTTCAGAAAAGGGTCCAGTTCTGCTATACATTTCGATGAAAACTGGGGGGGAAATGCTACTTATGCTAACTCAAATGTCAAAGCCAATTCTGAGCTTCAGCCTGTCTTGTCTGGCGCCGCTCCGCCTTCAAAGCGGTCTCGTGGGCGACCTCCCAAGGCTGTGGTTGCAAGCCGAGATATTTCGTCTACAACAACGCCCGCAGACTCAATATCAGGGGACAGCGAATACCAAACACCGCTCACTAGTAATGCAGCAACACCGACACCGGTAGAGCCCAAGCCTGCTTCGGCAAGACGTTCTGGCCGGATTGAAATTCGTTTGCCGTCTTCTAGACCTAGCGCAACCAGCCAAACCCTGCGAAACCAACATGGTCTTTACGCTATGAACAACAAGCGTAAGCGAGATGTCATTCAAGATAGCGAAGATGAGGATGAGGATACCAATCACGATGCGAAGCTCGCACGCATTCTTCAGGACGAGGAAGATGCAGCAGCCGCAGCTGAACTGGCAGCATCAGTTGACGATGGTACTAATGATTTCACCCGCCGCTCGCGGCGTGGTGAGACTCTGACAGTACCGAGCAAGATCGAGGATGGCGATGAAGATGGCGATGAAGATGAAGATGGAGATGAAGAAGATGATGAAGACGACGAGGAACCGTATGTTCCCGCTCGGCGCGCTGCCAGGAGGGCGACAGCAACTAAAGCCAAAATCTCCATTCCTGATTCCGAAGAGGATGATGATAGCTTTCTCTCCGAGGCTCCTAATGACGAGGACGATAGCGACGACTTGAATCAGCCTCTGAGTAGACGACGGGGAATACGACCCTCGAACCCACCTGAGGGCGATGGTGGCGATGAGGATGTTGATGTTGATGATGACGAGGATGACGAGGATGACGAGGATGACGAGGATGATGACAGTGTCGACGGTAGCGCACCTAGACACAGGGTCATTCCTGAGCGCCGCCGGGCATACAGAGCTTATCACAGCGGGCGCCGAGCTCGAAACGACCGGGACCGCCTCGAGCACCATCATCCGGAGTTGCTGACCATGTGGAAAGATCTGGAGAACATGCCAATCCTCAAAGCTGGCAAAGCAGATCAACCCACATCCATATCACGGCAGCTCAAGCCATTCCAGCTCGAGGGTTTGGCCTGGATGAAAGAAATGGAGAAGACGGAATGGAAGGGTGGGCTTCTCGGGGACGAAATGGGCCTTGGAAAGACAATCCAGGCAGTTTCTCTGATCATGTCCGACTTCCCGGCCAAGAAGCCGACACTAGTCCTCGTTCCTCCAGTGGCGTTGATGCAGTGGATGACGGAGATTGAGTCGTACACAGACGGAACGCTCAAGACCCTCGTTCTTCACGGCACAAACTCCAAGTCCAAGGGCTTGACTGTCAAGGACATCAAGAAGTACGATGTCATCATCATGTCCTACAACAGCCTCGAGTCCATGTACCGCAAGCAGGAAAAGGGCTTCCAGCGCAAAGAGGGTCTGTACAAGGAGAAGTCTGTCATTCACCAGACGGAGTTCCACCGCGCCATTTTGGACGAGGCACACAGCATCAAGACCCGTACGACTATGACAGCCAAAGCTTGCTTCGCCCTCAAGGTCACTTACAGGTGGTGCCTCACGGGTACGCCACTCCAGAATCGCATCGGCGAGTTCTTTTCTCTGATCAGGTTCCTCAACATCCGCCCTTTTGCCAGCTACCTGTGCAAACAATGCCCCTGCTCAACCCTGGAGTGGAGTATGGGTGATGACAACCGCTGTAAGCAATGCAAGCATGGTGGAATGCAACACGTATCGGTCTTCAACCAGGAGCTTCTCAATCCGATCCAGAGATACGGCAACCTAGGCCCAGGAAAGGACGCCTTCAAAAAGCTTCGAGTCATGACAGATCGCATCATGTTGCGTCGGCTGAAGAAAGATCACACGAATGCCATGGAGCTTCCCGTCAAAGAAATCAACGTCGAGCGGCAGTTTTTCGGCGAGGAAGAGAACGACTTCGCCAACAGCATCATGACCAATGGCCAGCGGAAATTCGACACGTATGTTGCGACCGGCGTGCTCCTCAACAACTACGCCAATATCTTCGGTCTCATCATGCAGATGCGCCAAGTCGCTGACCATCCCGATTTGATCCTGAAGAAGAATAGCGAGGGCGGCCAGAATGTGCTTGTCTGCAACATCTGCGACGAGCCAGCGGAAGATGCCATCAGGTCTAGGTGCAAGCATGACTTCTGCCGCGCATGCGCCAAAAGCTATCTGAACTCGTCTACGGAGCCAAACTGCCCTCAGTGCCATATTCCGCTATCGATTGACCTTGAGCAGCCCGAGATCGAGCAAGACGAGGTCCTGGTCAAGAAGTCCTCCATCATCAACCGTATCAAGATGGAGAATTGGACGTCCTCGTCCAAGATCGAGTTGTTGGTGCACAAGCTCCACAAGCTGCGTTCGGATCACGCATCCCACAAATCTATCATCTTCTCCCAGTTTACCACCATGCTGCAGCTCATTGAGTGGCGTCTACGCCGTGCAGGCATCACCACAGTCATGCTTGATGGAAGCATGTCACCTGCCCAGAGACAAGCTTCAATCGAGCACTTCATGAAGAATGCAGATGTCGAGTGCTTTTTAGTTTCGCTGAAAGCAGGCGGAGTTGCTCTCAACCTGACGGAAGCCTCTCACGTCTTCATTGTCGATCCGTAAGTTCGCTTCCACATTTACTCCCCTCCGTGATATCCGTAATATACTAATCCGGTCTCACAGCTGGTGGAACCCTGCCGCGTAAGTGATAAATCGCTTTATTCTCATCCCCACCACCGATGATGCCCATCATCAAACAACTCGTACCCAGCTCGTTCTCTGGGAGGTCTGCTCGAGCTCATGAAGGGATTGCTTGTGGTTGATGCGGCGTATTCCTGTTTCAAGACTAACTTCGTGAACAGGGAGTGGCAATCCGCTGATCGATGCCATCGAATCGGCCAAACACGGCCCTGCACGATTACACGGTTGTGTATCGAAGATTCGGTGGAGAGCCGCATGGTTCTTCTTCAAGAGAAAAAGACCAACATGATCAACTCGACGATCAACGCAGATGACGCGGCTATGGAATCACTGAGTCCTGAGGATCTTCAGTTTCTGTTTAGGGGTTCCTAATCTGCAAGCACCACGGCTTGTCTTTTTGACCCCCAGATACCTAGGTATCACGTTTTTACTGTCGAAGTTCGAGATTTTAGAGGGGGGTTGGTTATGCCCCGGCTGAGGCACAGGGCAGGGTGGCGAGTGTCGACAAAACCACGAGGTAGCAGCACATGAATGGAGTTTCGGGACCATGATTATTTTTGTAGCATAGCGTGTAAGGTAGTAACACCCCATTCACTTGATCAGAACCAAGTTCGCGGGCAGGATAGCTTGAATCAACCCGAGCGGTCTGTACTACACCTTGTACATCTAGAGTAGACTGAAGTGGGAAGACCATATTGTAGATACTGGTTTCGGCTTTATTATCCCGGGCTCCTTAAGATTCTAGTGATTGGGTTCCTTGTCGACTTCAGTCTTTACCCTACTTAGGTATTACTCGTGCTGCTTGGCTGCTTTCTCGAGCCAGCGGCCAGTTGGAACATGCGGGGTAGCACGGCACGACGGCAATCACCAGGGCCGCGTTCCCGTGTCCCTGCAGCCGGGTGCGCATGATCGAAAAGGATTGGACAGGGAATCTGGAGAATCCTTGCAAGGAGGGGCACGAGGACCGATCTCCAGGGTCTTCAGTTTGGAGTTGGAGGCTTGGGGTTTGGACGTGGGCGTAGTGGCTGTCCCTCTTCAACCCCCGCATTGCATGTGCTCACCCGCAGCTTCCATTCTTCTTTCACCCGTCTTGCCTCTCGCTCGATTCCAGGTTTCCGTTGTCTCCCCTTCACCATCAATACTTAGCCTTCGGCATTGCTTATATATTTTTCTCTCTCGCGGCCAATTCTGTTTCGCAGCCGTGATCCGGGCAGCTGGATTGCTCTCTCTAGCTGTGTCCGGCACCGATTCCGGACAATGCAAGGCATTTAACATCTAGCAGACCGTACTTCCCGTCCACGCAGCAGAGTTTCCCCCACAATTACCCTTCGACCAGAACGAAGCCTGACCCTCAGGATGCGGTTCGCCCTCCTAGCGCTGGCCGCTCTGGCGAGCGCATCAACACTCACCCCTTCAGTACTGCCGTTGATTGTGCGCAATCCATACTTGAGCACATGGCTCGGTCGAGCCCGTGAGGCTCCTTGGGAGGATTGGCCGATTTTTTGGACAGGCTCCCATGTGCGTTGTCAGATTCAGGCGCGGGAGGCTGGCACTAACAACTTTGCTAGATTGGCTTTTCGGTCATGGCATCGGTCCCTTCAGCCGGAAGAGTCTATCCGCTGATCGGGCGGCCGCACGACTCCCTCCCTCGCAGCCACAAGTTCTACAACGTAACATTCCCCGAATATCTTGGCGCAACGTTTGACGCCTCAACCACGAACCTAACGTACCGGATCCCTGGGACATCCGATGACGAATCCGTAAAAGTTACGCTGTCTTTCCTGTCGCCCATCACCCCGTCCTCGACATTGAGGCAGTCGATTCCTGCCGCGTATCTGACTGTCAGCGTCGAAGGCTGCCTTGACGTCAATGTATATCACGACCTCAACGGCGAGTGGGTTACTGGGAATAGGTAAGGTGACGGTCCTCAAGCGACACGATAAACTAACCAGTGTTATCTAGGGGCAACGTTCTCAAGTGGGAGTTGTTCGAGCCTTCACGAAAACGGGGCAACTCAGCGTCTGCCATCAAGACCTGGAAGCTTGCGCGGAGACAGGAGCAGCTCCTGACAGAATTCAATGACCATGCCGAATGGGGCACCCTCCACTTCACGGCGCCTGCTGATGTTCACCACCAGTGTGGCACCTCGGCCATACTTCGTCAGCACTTTGCGGAAAAGGGTCTCCTGAAAAACGAGATCGACAAAAACTTTCGACGTGTCATGGAAGAGGAGCCAGTGTTTGCGTACTCCAAGGCGTTCAAGCTAAGCGGTAGTAAGCCCGGCTCAGGGTGCACAGCCAAAACTGACAGCGTTTCTTTCACTTATGCCTTGATCCAGGACCCAGTCGTACAGTTTGCTTCAGCTCGCGGCTTGACCCTTATGAAGCCTTTATGGACATCTTACTTTAGCTCACCGGATGAGCTGGTCAGATTCCACTACAATGACTTTGAGGTCGCCGCCAGTCTTGCAAGAAACTACTCGGAGTCGGTCGCTCGTGATGCCTACCAGTCTGGTTCACAAGATTATCAGGATATTGTTGCTCTCTCGGCTCGCCAAGTTCTCGGAGCAACGCAATTCTCAGGAACGCCGGACGACCCAATCCTCTTTCTAAAAGAAATCTCGTCGAACGGCAATTTCCAGACCGTGGATGTTATCTTCCCCGCTTTCCCCTTCTTCTTGTACACGAATCCAAAATGGCTGGGATATTTGCTGGAACCCCTGCTCGAGCACCAACTCAGTGGACAGTATCCGAACAATTACAGCATGCACGACTTGGGATCTCACTTCCCCAATGCCACGGGCCACGGTGACGGTCGCGATGAGTATATGCCCGTGGAGGAATGTGGAAACATGTTGATCATGGGCCTTGCTTTAGCGAACTCATTGAAATACGATACCGAGCCGGCCTTCATGGCAGCCGCCCTGGAAGACGGTGCCGAGCTCATCGTTGGGACCGCGGAATGGCCTGAGTCTGTTGACAAGTACGGACTAGACCTGCGTCGAGAATTTGTTACGACGGGGACCAAGGCAGCCGAGAAGTGGCTTTCCCGCTCTTACAGACTCTGGGAGCAATGGACAGGATATCTCGTCAGAGAATCTCTGATCCCTCACAACCAACTCTGCACGGATGACTTTGCTGGCTGGCTGGCAAACCAAACAAACCTTGCGCTCAAGGGCATAATCGGTATCAAGGCCATGAGCGAGATCGCTGAGATTGTCGGCAATGAAGAGGACGCTAAAAAGTATCGCGATGTCTCTGCACGCTACATTAAGAAATGGCAAGAATATGGAATCTCAAGAGACCAAACGCACGCCAAGTTGGCATACACGTGGTACGGCTCCTGGACCACCATCTACAACCTCTATGCCGAATCTCTGCTGTGCTTTCACATTTCCGACCCCCAAACTCTCAGGCACCAAGACTACACCGATGGAGTAGAAAGGCAGAAACCAATAGGGGATGGAAAGAGTGGAGGCCCATTCATCCCAGACAGGGTGTATCAGATGCAGAGCGATTGGTATTCGGCAGTTCTGCAGCAGTACGGGCTGCCCTTGGACTCACGGCACCTATATACAAAAAGCGACTGGGAGTTCTTTGCTGCCGCCGTAACGAGCAAGAAAACGAGAACTGAGATCCTTGGAACGATCGCAACGTGGGTGAATGAGACATCAACCGGTAAGCCCCAACTTGCTCCTCTGAGGAAGGCACGGGACTAACCAGCGCTGAAGACCGACCTTTCACAGACCTGTATGACACTGAAGGCAGCGGAGGTTACCCAGGCATCTACTTTATGGCAAGACCGGTGGTTGGTGGCCATTTTGCCTTCTTAGCGCTGGAAAGGGCTTGTGGAGGGAAGGCTGTTGAGGCGCTCAAATTCCTGGACGAGACGCCACAGGGGAGGATAAATGTGGGCCAAGCCCTGCTCGCGGATTTGCCTGAGAGTGTATCCTGGGAGGCCGACCTCTGAAGCTAGAGCTTCGTTTTTGTTTGCCTTTTTTTTAGCCGCTGTTGGTGCATGTGCAACACGAAGCATTGGGTGCACAACGGAGAGGAAGCAGAAAGCAGATCTCACAAGATCCCGACTCCCAGGGCTGCAGACGACGAGGTCCACGTGGCCAAAAAGGGTTAGTTCGGGTGAATTGCAGCTGTAATTGGCTTATGCAATAAAACGGCATTGGCTGGTGCACGGGACCCACAACTGCGTCGTTGCCTGTTTCGCCTCACCTTTCCAAAAATTCGCCTCTGCAAACAACAGCCTTCTCCATCAATCATCCCAGCAGGCTCCTTCTTCGCCTTTCCACACCGGCAAACCTGCCTTCCTAAATATATTCACGTCACAGAGAACCTAATTTCTCTGCCATCTAATTGTGGGCTTCGTTTGATCCGCACCTATTCTTTCAACGGTCGACTTTTCTGCCGATCCGCTTTTCTCGACTTTTGTCCCGGCGCGCGCTGCACTCGACCAACTTTTCGTTGGCGGCCTGGCACAGGATCCTCCAACGACTGGCATCATAATCAATCACCAAACCTAACAATCAAAACTGCTCATAATGGCAACTACCGCAATGGACTATGAAAACGCGAACGGTGATCGCTTCGACGGTGCGTTCTTCAACAAGTCTAGACGCGCGTTCGCTCCTGCCGTTTGCGCGTCTTGGCGAAATCCCACGCATCTTGAGAACCTCGATACTAACATTCAACAACAGAGGAAGCTCCTCGCTATGATCGTGACCGCAGCGCATCCCCGCGCCGCGATGAGATTCACGACTCATCTCGCCGCCGTTCCATGTCGCCCAATGGCCACGATCGGTACGTTTGCTTGTCGCTCTTTCCCATCCCTTCTCATTGTGCGGACCTCTTGTCAGAATCTAACCCGTCCAAATGCAGTGCGCCCATCAAGAACGATTCTGGCCAAAAGGATGACGATGGCGCTATCAACCCTGGCTCCAACTTGTTTGTCACCGGCATTCACCCTCGCCTTGAGGAGGCTGAGGTGACCCGTCTCTTCGAGAAGTATGGTGAGGTTGAGAAGTGCCAGATCATGAAGGATCCCCACTCTGGCGAGTCCCGCGGCTTCGGCTTTGTCAAGATGGTGACCTCCGAGCAAGCCGACGCAGCCAAGGATGGTCTGCAGGGCGAGGTGATCGAGGGTCGGACTCTGAGCATTGAGAAGGCTCGTCGCGCTCGACCTCGTACTCCTACTCCGGGCAAGTACTTTGGTCCTCCGAAGCGTGGTAAGTCTCTACCCCATTGATGTGCGATGATCCGAGTCGCTTACCATCTCGCAGAGGGCGGCGGTGGCGGACGTCGCGGTGGCTTTGATGATCGTCGCCGTGGTGGCTATGGCGGTGGCTACGGCCGTGAGGATTCCTATCGCAGCGGCGGCGGCTACCGTGGTGGCTATCGCGATGACCGCGGTTACGACCGTGGTGCTGGTGGTGGTGGCGGTTACGATCGTGGTTATGATCGTGGTTACGACCGCGGCTACCGTGAGGACCGCGGCTATGATCGCAGCTACCGCGAGGATCGTGGCTACGACCGTCGCGACCGTGACGATGGCTATGCTGGTTCCCGCGTTGATCGCTATGGTGGAGGCGGTGCCGGTGCTGGTAGCGGCGCTCGCGAAGAGCGTGGTGGCGAGCGCTACGGCTCTGGTGGTGGCCGCGGTGCCCCCGAGGACCGCCGTGGTCCCGGTGGTGCTTATGATCGAGAGCGTTATGATCGTGGCAGCGACCGCGATGCTCGCCCGCGCGATCCTCCCGCCAACCCCGGCTATGGCGAAGCTGCTCCTCGCGGCGACACCCGCGAGCCTTACGGTAGGTTATCCCGTGCCCGCCACTGTGAACAACCCAGCTGATAGGTCTAGGTGCCCGCTAAGAACTCGATTCTACAATTGACTAGAGAAGGCTGACCTTGCAGACTCTCTTTTCTCAGAGGTTAAGTAGCGACACCGGTTTTCCCTTTTTTGCTCTCTTTAGTTTGGCATGGGTCACAAAACGGATATCCTAAAATGCGGTTCGGCTGGAGTTTCGGCAGACAATGGGAGGGTAATTGGCCCTGTTCTTTCCGGCAAATCGCCTTGCACCACAAGCACCTAGATCTTAGCCTTGTCAGAGGTTGCGACATTCGACAATAAATGGCGAGAATGGTCTTGGTCAGTTATGCGGCATTGGTCGACAATTTTCTCATCATGGCCTCCACCTCTCCCTACATTTCTCCCCGAATCGGATCAGAAACACGGAGTGGGTGGGAAAGCCGCGCCTGTACGATTATCTTTTTTCTTTCGGCTCTTGGACGGCCACCAGCAGTTCCGTGACGACTTTGCGCAAGCCTATTTCGACGGGGGGTTCTTTCTTACGTAGTCGACAAGCGTGATACGATCAGCAGCCCAGCAATTATTCGTGATCAACAAAACATGCCTCGATTTGTGGCGGTCTTCTCTTCAGGTGCAACGCGCCGAAGGACATCAACGTTTTCGACTTCCCGTGAATGCTTTGGTCGGCACCGGCAGACATTCTTCCCGCCATCTCCTCAACACCATGCGACTTGACCGTGACACATCAATCTTGAGCGATAAAAACCGCCGTGGCCTGTGATCGCCCAAGTTCGCCAAGTGAATAGCGACGCAACCGCCGCTGTTGCCAAATCCCGGACCGCTGCCAAGGGCAAGGTAGGTTCCGACGCCAAGCGACTGCGTCCGCTGTGTCCTGCTGCCAGGTTCTTTTGGTGGGCCGAGCTCAAGACATGGATATTATGTTGACAAATGGAGATCTCTAGGAACAAAGTCTGCCGGCAAAGCGCAATGTGCCAGTCGGAGAAGCAAGGAGTGTTTGGTTGATGATGTGCAAGGTAAGCGTCCTGACTAGTGTCAAGATTGTTACACGGCTTTCGGCTGCCCGCATTTGGGATGAGATTGCCTCCTTCATTGATTATCTTAGTTTCGCAACCTGTTTTTATTATTCTCGCCACGTCATGTTTCTTCTAGTCTATCTTAATCGAATACAAGGGCTTGACGGTCTGTAGTGTATTCTTTTCTTTGCTTGTTGAAATAGGGACTCTTGACAAAGACCAGGCTTGTTGAGTGGTACCGCGAACTGTTTGGCTTTGTTCTCCTTGAACACTCGGGGAGGATGGCCGCATTCGATAGCAACCTAAGCATATCAGACAATGGATGTCCAGCACATACCTGGTAGCATACAAATGGAAACGTCCAAGGGTAGTTTTACGTGTCACTTCGTATTTCTTACCCCATCCTTCGTGGCCTTCTCGAACTCCTTCCAAGGCTCTTGATATCCCCTCCGTCTCGGAACCTGATGTGAATCTGTTGCGATATGGATCCCCCCAAAACGTCCGACAGTGAGTCAACCAGACCACCTAGGGTCCCAAAGACCACTTTCGTCAACGCCTCTGGCGCCAGTCGCAAACGGCGCCCCCCCTCCCCCCCCCATCATTGGCGAGACATCCACGGTGAAGCGCCCAATGGTGAAGCACCACCTGCCCCAAGGCCACGGGGATGATCGGCGGGAGGACTATGAAGAGATCAGGCATAACAAGTGCGACGAAGATAGGATTTTCCAGCAGAGCCGGTTGCGGGGCGGCGACTCATCACGCTCACAGAAGTCGAAGTCATCCAGCCCCATTTGGGATTCCCCGGTCGTCACCGGTGAATATCCGGCACTGCAACTGATGCCGTTCGACAAGAAGCCGTTCCGTCTCTTGCCCAAGGCCGACGATATGTTGGAGCGCGTGGTGGCCACAAACAAAGACGACGGAGCGAGGATCCGAGAGAGCTTCGAAGCGGTTCGTGGCCTGGGGCTCTATCTTGCTCTGAGGACAGCAATCCGCTGGGGTGAACTACAAGACATGCTCAAAAATTGGGGGTACAACGAGACCAACGCCCAGAAAATAGCAACAAGGGAAGTATCGAGGAAACGGCTGTTGGTGGAATTGTGGGCTGACAAGGGGGATAGTATGCCGGCTGATGAGGCCGAGGCGGTATTCGAGGTCTTAGATGATCTGGTGGCAAAGAATGTTGTTTTGGATGATGAGAGACGAGCGTTCCGGGCAAGAATGGCCGGGATTCACTGTTCGCTCAAACTCGACAAACTCATGCCGGCTGTTTGCCCTTGGAGCGCTGACTTTAACACGAGTGATCCTTTTGGGTATATTGCGCGATGGGACGAGGGAGTCAACGAGAACGCCTCCATCGACGATGCTGATGGCGATTGGTATGGTTTCTTAGGGTCGTGTGTGATGAAGTTAGGATGGTGGCCTCCACCAGCTTAGTAGGTAAGGTAGTCTCCCCTGTCGGGAATAAACTGTGTAGGCTGTGTTTGTTTGTTAGACAATGAAGTTCAGTCTACCCAACCTTGTTGCCTCATTACTAGTGGAAGTGAAGTCCAATCCACAATTCGATATCCAAGTTGCGTGATGTAGCCACAGGCAAATGCCGTGACGGTACCGAAGCCATCTTCTGCTCGTCTGGAAGAGTGGATCGCTCACGAATGTCGAGCTTTGATGTAGAGAATGATTGCCCACCAGCGCAACGGTCCCGGGACGGCGCAATTCGATAGAACAGGACCGACAGTGTTTCCGAAGACCGATGACAACGCCAGCGAAGAACAGCAACGTCCCTGTCGGCACTCCCAACAGCACAGAGCCAATTGGGCGTGGCTAAAACTTGGTGACCTGCAGGATGCAGTTCGGATGACTGCGTGATAGGCCCGTCCAAAAGGCAGCGATGTCGGGCGTCGGTGCCGCAGCGGGACTTGCGCACCGACTGACCGCCTCCCGTCGTGTGCCGGATCCCGCTTCTCGTGGCAGTCAGACTCGGCGGAGTTCATCCTGCGGGGGGGCGACTTGGCGAACCGACCCCAAGCCAAGGCTCGACGATCGACCAGGGTTCACACGGACGCGGTTCGAATTTCGAAGCATCTCCAGATCCATTTCTCGATGGAAAGTGTCAGCGGGCTATGGCTGTCAAAAACAGCGCATTTGCGCTTTGTGCCGCCGTCAGCCGTCGGGGCCGTTCAATTGTTGATGTCGGACAACTCAAATGAATAGATATGACAGGGCACAGAGCAGTTCGCCTTCATTTCGTGGCTTCGCGCTTCAACCTAGATCTTATCTCCGGGCTCAACCTTCAAGCCAGGCTCTGGAAGCAAGAGCCTTGAGCTTTCTCAAAGAGCTTTCGGGTTATCACGTTACATTTACTACTGATGCTGCACTGTCGCTTTGAGTCACGCGAAGACATGACAACGAAAAGAAATGCGGACGGGATATCCAATCGCAACTCAATCGTGTCGTTATCTCCGATCGCTGCGCCTCATTTAACTAACTCGCCGTGGAAGGAGGACGTCGGCATGCAGGACCTGCCGTTCCCCGACCTGCGCGCCGATTGTAACCCTGCGACCTGAATGCCCACGCCCCTTTGCTCACTCGCTGCATCATGGGTCTTGGGCAGAAAAAAAAAAAAATCCTGGAACCGGCAGACCAGGCGCGCCGATGGCGCCGGACCCGACGCGTTGGGCAAGCTGACAGATCTCAAGCCTGAAAATATCTTTTCCTGCCGTTCATAATTCATTCCTAAGGACCTCCCTCCCACCGTTGCTTGACGTTGCCCGCGTTCGCTCGTTCGTCATCAATCGTCCAGCCTGCCAACGCGCTAGGCCCTGGCCCCCTGCACGAAGCTCCTAGCTTCCAGCTTTCGACCTTTGCCTCCTCCACTTTGGTTGCTTGGGATTCCCCAAGTTTTACAACATCGTTTGCTCGCGCCCGTTTGTTGTAGGTATCTCGCCCGATGTTGTGGTGAGGTCCGTCCCCTCACTAGCGTAGAGACGGGCTGCACCATATATTAATTTATAATCATTGACGCTTGCCGGTTGCCGCCCTCAACACCACCCGAGGGCGCTGTTCTTGTCACTCTTTTCCCACCTGTTGTCCGTTGTACGCGATACAATACATTGGACACTGTCTCTCGCTCACAAATTCCTGGTTTTGGCCTGCAATGGCAGACCTTCCCAGCTCCGAAAAGGGCAAGGACACCACGACGCCAGATCCTGTTCCACCCAGCCCTGCATCCTCCGATGGACCGCGTTACGAGGAGATCCGGACAGCCCAAAATGACGTGATTGAGAAGGAAGGCGTTCCTAAGAGGCCGGAATTGAGTCGGAATAAGAGCAGCGCGGCAACCAGCGTCACCAGCACGCGTCCGAGCATCCCGCCGCCGCCGCCGCAAAAACCATGGTACAAACAGCCAAATCCTCTGCGATGGGGCAAAATCCCAGCAGTCCCCGATGAGAGGAGAGTGTCTCCGGAGTATAATGCCGGGTTTTTCAACGCTTTAATTTTTCAGTGGATGAGCTCATTGATGCAGGTAAGGAACCTGTGCGGACTTGAAATGGGGTGAGCAGGGGACCGCTAACATGATTGCAGACTGGCTATAAACGCCAATTGGAGCTCAATGATCTCCCAACCATCAATCCAGCGCGTGGTGTTGATCCCACGACGAACAAGATGAGGGAGTCGTTCAAGCGCCGAGTCGAAAACGGCGACAAGTACCCGTTGCTGTGGGCTGTCCATGAGACCCTCTTCAAAGAGTTCTGGCTCGGAGGCGTCTTGCAGCTTGGCGCAGCCTCTCTCCAAGTCGTCTCACCCTTCATGTTGCGGTTCTTGATCCAGTTTGCTGCGGATGCATGGGTTGCCAACATTCGACAGGAAGATCCTCCGAGCCTTGGTCGTGGTCTGGGTTTGGTCTTTGGCATAACGGCAATGCAAATCGTTCAGAGCTTGGGCACCAATCATTTCATTTACAGAGGCATGCTTGTTGGTGGCATGACGCGTGCCTCTCTGATTAGCCTCATCTACGAAAAGTCGATGGTGATCTCGGGTCGTGCCAAAGCTGGGGGCGCAGAGCCGTCTGATACTCCTGCAGCAAGGGCGGCAGCTGAGATTGCTCAAAAGGCGAAGGCGAGAGGGCCTAGGGGACCTGGTGGCCCACCGGGTGGCGGAGGTGGAATGGGTAGTCCTCCGGGAGGAGGCCCTGGTGTTGCCGGCGACGGTGTGGGCTGGGGCAACGGGAGAGTTGTGAGTTTCACTTGTGGAACACAAAAACGACATATGACTGACACGGAATTATAGACCAACCTCATGAGTGTTGACACTTACCGAATCGACCAAGCCTCTGGGCTGTTTCACATCATCTGGACAGCGCCTCTCATGATTCTCGTTACGCTTGCCCTTCTGATTGTCAACCTGACGTATAGCGCACTGGCTGGTTTCGCCCTCCTCTTCATCGGCATTCCCGTTCTTACCGGGGCCATCAAGAAGCTCTTCATCCGCAGAAAGGCCATCAACAAGATTACGGATCAGCGAGTGAGTCTGACACAGGAGATCCTGCAGTCGGTTCGCTTCGTCAAATTCTTCGGGTGGGAACCCGCGTTCCTAGATCGTCTGGGGCAATTTCGAGACCGAGAGGTCAGGTCCATTCAGATTTTGCTCTCCATCCGGAATGCCATCATGGCCCTCAGTCTCGCGCTCCCCATCTTCGCATCGATGCTTGCGTTTATCACCTACTCGTTAACGCACCGCAACCTGCCACCCGCCGAAGTCTTCTCATCTCTCGCTTTGTTCAACAGTTTGAGAATGCCGCTGAACCTGCTCCCTCTGGTTATCGGCCAGGTAACAGACGCCTGGTCGTCAATGGCGCGTATTCAGGAATTCCTGTTGGCTGAGGAAAGGGAAGAGGAGGCTGTCTTCAAGGCTGACGCCCCGAATGCCGTTGACGTACAGGGTGCTTCATTTACGTGGGAGAGAACCCCAACTCAGGATCTGGAGTCAACGGTCGGAGGTACAAAGCCTGGCCCACCAGTCAAAGGACCCAAGGGAGGTCTCAAAGATAAACCCAAGCGGAAATCGAAACTGGGCCCGCCAGCCCCGGCGGGGCCCGAGGACAGTTCTGGGGAAGACGCAAGCACCCTTGTTGAAGAGCCTGAGCCATTCAAGCTGCAAGATCTGACCTTCGAAATCGGCCGTAACGAGCTCGTCGCGGTCATTGGTACCGTTGGTAGTGGAAAGACGTCTCTCCTGGCTGCTCTGGCCGGTGACATGAGGAAAACAAGCGGCGAAGTCATACTGGGTGCTTCGAGGGCCTTCTGCCCCCAGTATGCTTGGATTCAAAATACGTCGCTCAGGGAGAACATTCTTTTCGGCAAAGAGATGGACAAGAGGTGGTACGATGAAGTTATCAAGGCGTAGGTTTTGCTCCTGCCAGCATCCCTTTCGCGACGAGGCTGACAAACCCATAGTTGTGCTCTGCAGCCTGATCTCGACATGCTTCCCAACCACGACCTGACGGAGATTGGCGAACGAGGCATCACCATTTCCGGCGGTCAGAAACAACGGTTGAATATCGCCCGCGCCATTTACTTCGATGCCGATATCATCCTGATGGATGATCCTCTGAGTGCGGTTGACGCCCACGTCGGCAGACACATTTTCGACAACGCGATTCTGGGTTTACTCAAGGATAAATGCCGAATTCTTGCGACCCACCAACTTTGGGTTCTCAGCCGCTGTGACCGCATTATTTGGATGGAGGGCGGTAAGATCCAAGCAGTTGACACGTTTGACAATCTCATGAAGAGCTCGGAGGGATTCCAACACCTCATGGAGACAACCGCCATTGAGGAAAAGAAGGATCCAGCCGCAGGACCGGTTGTGACGGACGCAGACGGGCCTGTGAAGAAGGAAAAGAAAGCCAAGGGTCTCATGCAGAATGAGGAGCGCGCCCTGGCCAGCGTCCCCTGGCCCGTCTACGCCGCCTATATCAAAGCCTCGGGTTCCATGTTGAACGCACCGCTGGTGGCGTTTCTACTGATCTTGGCTCAGGGCTCGAACATTGTGACCAGCTTGTGGCTCTCATGGTGGACATCAGACAAGTTCAGCTTGTCGATGGGTGCGTACATCGGGGTGTATGCAGGCCTTGGCGCTGTGCAAGCAATCCTGATGTTCACATTTATGGTGTCGCTCTCCATCTTCGGCACAACTGCGAGTAAGGCGATGCTGCGAGCTGCAATGGCCCGCGTTCTCCGCGCTCCCATGTCTTTCTTCGACACGACCCCGCTCGGCCGCATCACGAACCGCTTCAGCCGCGATGTCGACGTGATGGACAACACACTGACTGACGCCATGAGGATGTACTTCTTCAGCGTCAGCTCGATCCTATCGGTCTTCATCTTGATCATCTGCTTCTTTTACTACTTTGCCATCGCTCTGGTTCCCCTGTTCCTGTTGTTCCTCTTCGCCACAAGCTACTATCGGGCGTCTGCACGGGAGATCAAGCGCTTCGAGGCCATCCTTCGATCCAACGTCTTCGCCAAGTTTGGCGAGGGCTTGACCGGCATCGCGAGTATTCGTGCGTATGGGCTCAAAAACAGATTCATTGCCGACCTCCGAAAAGCGATTGACGACATGGACTCGGCATACTACATCACCTATTCGAACCAGCGGTGGCTGAGCGTCCGACTGGACATGATTGGCAACTTGCTTGTCTTGACAACAGGCGTCTTGGTGGTGACCTCACGGTTTTCAGTCGACCCTTCCATTGGCGGTTTGGTGCTCTCTTACATCCTCGCCATTGTCCAAATGATACAGTTTACGGTCCGCCAGCTGGCCGAAGTCGAGAACGGAATGAACGCGGTGGAACGACTGCAGTATTACGGTAACAAGCTGGAAGAGGAGGCTCCGCTCAAGACGATCGAAATGAGAAAGACCTGGCCGGAGAAGGGCGAGATTGTCTTTGACAATGTCGAGATGCGGTATCGCCCTGGCCTCCCGCTTGTGCTCCAGGGACTCAACATGCACATTGAGGGCGGAGAGCGCATTGGTATCGTCGGGAGGACTGGCGCCGGTAAAAGCTCCATCATGTCAACGCTTTTCCGGCTCGTCGAACTTTCAGGAGGCCACATTACCATTGATGGTGTTGATATCTCGACTGTGGGACTCCACGATCTGCGCTCCCGCCTTGCCATCATTCCTCAAGACCCGACACTCTTCCGCGGCACGGTGCGGAGTAATCTGGACCCATTTGGCGAGCACACCGACCTCGAGCTCTGGTCCGCGCTCCGACAGGCCGATTTGGTTTCGGAAGAGGCTGGCTCGACCCCGCCGTCCCCTACAGCTGCCTCTCCACCAAACGCGAGCGGATCAGCCCTTGTTGTTGTTGCCGCCGGCGCGCAGAGCCGTATCCACCTCGACTCGGTCGTCGAAGAGGACGGGCTGAACTTTTCTCTCGGTCAGCGACAACTCATGGCGTTGGCTCGTGCTCTCGTCCGTGGCTCCCAGATCATTGTTTGCGACGAGGCAACGTCAAGCGTCGACATGGATACGGACGACAAGATCCAAGCAACCATGGCCAAGGGTTTCCGCGGAAAGACCCTCCTCTGTATCGCACATCGTCTGCGAACTATCATTGGCTACGACCGTATCTGCGTCATGGACAAGGGTGAGATCGCCGAGATGGGTCCGCCACTCGAGCTGTGGAAGAACGAAGGTGGCATCTTCAGAGGGATGTGTGATCGCAGCGGCATCCGCATGGAGGATATCAAGGGAGCGAAGGAAGAGATGGACATACACGATGCCACCGAGGTGGTAAGAGCAGGTGACAATGGGGAAGGATCGTCATCGGAACCTTGAGTGCATGTTTGCTGTGGGAAGAAGATATTTGATTTAAATTATTCTGCCAGGTGGTAGAACGGCGCCTAATGGGGCCATATGGATTGTCATTCTAATTAATGGGCGCTACATAGCCAGGCACAGGGATGGTCATGTATAGAGCTGATTTGGCGTCGAGGATGAGATTCTCCCTTGTGATTGTTGCTCTAAGATATTGCGGAAATGTAAATACATACCTCACATTCGGCACTCGTCACCACAGTACCGTCCAACACATGACTCTCTCTCCTTGACCTACACGGTATCCCCCATATTCCACAGATCAACGAACGAGCACAGCTCTGACTTGTGCTTCGAACCAGCCAAGCCCACCCGAGGTGCCAACGTCGTGTAACTGGCATGGACCATCCGTCCCCACAGCAGACAGTCCAGAACCTGAGAGCCCGGGAAGCTGTGTCACCAACCCGATATTGCTCCCGGTTTTCTTGCTTGCCTGCATTCATCAATCGCACCCGATCATGCAGACCCTGGCCTGCAAAGCAAAGCCAAGACGACCAAACAAGCTCCATGCGTCTGCCATGTCCCACAAACAGAATCCAATGGCACCCAAAAACGGCTGTCACAGTCGAAGAATTGCTGGACCATGAGGCCGTCGGCCGCGTCACACATGCATTTGAGCTCGGCTACTGGCCAACGACATGGCCTGGGAAAGAAACCCTTTCAGAGGGAGGGGCGGGGACAGGACGGGGCCAGGAAGCTCAGGTGGAATTATGTGCATTAAACAAGAGTACTACTGACTGACAATACCTATTTACCAGAATCATAGTCAAGCCCCTGACGCAAAAATCAGAAATACGACGGCAAGCGGCAAAAAAGAGAAAGCGAACAGACTCCCAGTGCAGCACAGGTGGCTTTCATGTCCAGCCTGGTATAAAAACAAGGGAGTACCCCGTATGGTTGCGCCCTGTAGAGAAAACCGGGTTGACATGCTCTGAACGCCTCCCCCAAACACAATTACCTCCACCACCCAGCTGGTATCTAACTCATCCGAGTCGCGTTTTATAAACCTCTCCATGCAAGACCGTCAAAGTGCCAGAATAGTAAACCGCCCTTCCGAACCGTATTGGCTAGTACCGACCTCCTGGTGGACTTTGATGCCCACCGTAAAACTGCCCATCCGGTCCCCTGTATGCGCCACCCGCTGGGAGATACTGCCCGCGGCCCTGTGTTGCCGGATCGTCCAACAAATCGTCCAAGAAGGCACTCGGCGCCCGTCCATTTCCGCTTGGTGGCCTGTTCAGATTCACGGAACTACCGCTGTAATTCCTCATGGGCCCTACACTGGGCGAGTCCGGCGGCGATGGAACAGTATTACCCCTCGAGGACGGCCTTAGTGTGCTCAAGCTGATCGAATTGCCCGCCGCATGTCCACCCCCTGGCATGGGAGACGCAGATGCGTAAAAGCCCGAAGGCAAGAACCGCGAGTCCCGGTTATTTGCGCTTGCAATTCCGGTGCTGCCACCAGGACCTGCAGTCGGCGAAAAGAAGAGGTTCGTCTGGCTGGCCGTGGCAGACGGCGTGGGCCCTCTGTGCGACTTGCGATGGATCTTGCCGACAGCCGCGGCAGCCGCAGCGCCGTGCGGAGGGGTAGGATCTCGCTCGAGGAACTTGTAAAACTGCGATGGGGGCGCCGGGAAGGACTTGTCGTTGGCTGCGTGTTGCGCGAGGGTTGCACGCTCAACCGAGCGGTGCAACAGACAGGCGACGATGCCGCGCCAGACGACGATGGCAAGACCAAAGGCCCCGAGAATAGCGCCCACGCAGATGAAGACGGTGCCGTCGGGCAGGGTGGAATGGTTCATAAAGGGGGCGTTGTTGGTCGGTGGGATGGTCGGCGCGGGGTATTCAGGAATGCGCGTGTCGGCCGTGCCTGTAAGGGTCGGCAGCGTTGGCGCTGGCCCATTCGATGTCGATGCCGTTGTACCGATGGCGGGGAGGGATGGAGGTGTTACCGATGAAGAGCTGCTTCGGGTATTCTGGTTGGGACTGGTTTGGGCCGTGGTTCTTGCCGAACTGCTGCTGGTCGTTTGCCTAGACGTCGTAACGGAGGTCGGCTGGCTGTTCTGTGCGAGGACGTTGTTGGAAAACAGCGACACGGTGATGGCCGCCGACAGAAGCAGCGATCGCTTCAGCGAGAGTCGTGGGAGCTCCATTGTGGTTGTGTTGAGTGCAGTCGCTCACCCGTGGGGAGGAGGGTGCGAAGGAGGGACAACGACGATCCAGACCAGATATTTTGGGCGACTGAGATGTCGTGCCCTCTCACTCGCTGGTCCCTTGCGGCTGGCCGCTGCGTGTCCTGCGTCCGTCTGTCGGTGGGTGGGGTTGGTCAGTCAACCAACTGCAGCCACCATCGACAAAGGGCTGCGACCTGGTGGGAGGGCAGCTGAGTGGACTGGCTGTCGTGATGTCTCAAAAACGACTGGCCGAGGAATTCGCCAACAATCAACAGTTCAAAAACAATAACAAACGAAAGACTGTCTCGCGCGCCGCGAGAATGTAAACACCGGGAATGACAATGGTACGAACACGAGCGACAAGAAGCGGATTGAGAGTTGAACGGTGGTTTTGTCAACTGTTGGCCGAAGGTTGAATTGGATGGAGGGAAAAAGGAGGCGTCCTCGTGTTCAGGGTAACCCAGAAAGGTGGCTCATCGAGCGGGACCAAAGGCGGAGCCCAAGCAGGGAGCCATCGTGCCCGGCGCGCCAACTGCTGTCTCAGTGGCCAAGCCGCCTGCGAACCGCAACTTAGCGAATACCTTGCTGGACGGTACGGGTGTTAGCCGGACACAGTCCGCTGCCCACTTTTCTGATCCAAGCGGCTGTTCAAGGGCTCGTAATTATCAAAATGCATTCCTCAACGGTCTTACGGGACGTCGCGATATTCAGACCCAGCTAACCATCAGACGGAAGCAGGTACGCTGATCGGCCGCACTAAACCTTGAAGTTCCCACGGACCTAGATACGAGCAGGGACCTTCAAGACATTGAGTGTAATGTGCGGGAACCCTGCATCCTGACAGTTGAGATGACGTGCCTGCACCACCCACATTGCGAGTGCGCGAAACGGTCGATGCACTGTGGGTTCAAGTCTCGCTCAATCTGGAACGCCAAAACCTGGGGCCAATTTTAGCCTGCAAGGCCCGCCTGCCTGTCGCGCTCGAAAAGCGGGGCACCCCGCCAGCGGCCACCAGCTGGCGAACTTTGCTAGCGTTCCCCGGACGCCACAGCACCCAGTGCCAAGAATGTTTTGCAAACCGAAAAAAAGCTGACCGCCTTGGTTTGTCAAAAGGCTGAACTCGTCGAAACGGCGACAACTGCACGGCAACCCCTGACCCCTTGTTTCGAGCTTCACGGCACTTGAGAAAACACCAGACCTTTCTGAAAGCTCCCAAGGCTCTTCTGAAAGCCAGTTGCCCACGATGGGTGTTGCCAAACGAACAAGAAAATTTGCTACGGCACGTGACTTGAAGCCCCAGGTTCATGAACATGACGATGCTAACAAGATACAGGTCAAGAGACTGATTGGCAAGAGAGATGACAGGCGAAAAACAGACGCCGAGAAGACGATTGAGCTAGAGAAGAAGAAAAAGGAGGAGGCTGCTGTCCGAGAAATGTATGGCCTCACGGGTTGTGGTTGACCGGACCCGGTTGACTGACACTCTCTCGCAGCCCCCAGATGCCCTCTTCTATGTTCTTCCAGCACAATGCCGCTCTGGTCCCGGTAAGGCCATAAAAATACTTCAAGACAGTCAGTAAGGATACTGATCTTATCGCCAGCCTTATCAAGTCCTTGTCGATACCAACTTCCTGTCCCGGACTGTGGGTGCCAAACTTCCACTCATGGAGACGGCTATGGACTGCCTTTTCGCTTCTGTCAACATCATTATCACATCCTGTGTCATGGCGTAAGTTTGTTTATCTGCTCATCCTCGGATGTCTTGTGATGCTAACCTGCGTTCCAGGGAGTGAGTCTGCCCATCTGATCCAGTGAGGCGACCGTATTGACCCTCTGTCTAGACTCGAAAAGCTCGGCTCGAAGTACAGGATAGCATTGATGAGTAAAGGCTACCCACAGAACATCAGTCCACGGCAGCGATACTAATATTGACCAGTTGCTCGTGACGAGAGATGGACACGCCTCACCTGCGATCACAAGGGCACATATGCCGATGATGTACGAGACTCCCAGATACCCCATGATCTTTAATGCTTACAGATCATAGTGTATCGTCGACCGCATCCAAAAACACCGCATCTACATTGTGGGGAGTACGTCTCAGCCTGATATTTTTGTCTCCCAACTTATCTCTGACTCAACGCAGCAAACGATCGCGACCTCAAGCGAAGGATCCGCAAAGTCCCCGGCGTGCCCATCATGTCCGTCGCCAAGGGCAAGTACGTGATTGAGAGACTGCCGGGTGCCCCGACGACGTGAAGAAGATTCTTCGGGCCAAACATTTCTGGGCAATGGGCACGCGACCAGCGGGAAATCCGAGCGGCCAATTGAGGTGTTATTGCTCCTCCCGATACAAAGTCGCGGCTTGGCATCTTCGACCGCGGCCGGCCCCATCGCGATGGTTACAGGGCCAACTACACATGGCGGTATCATGAAATTCGAGGTGTGACATCATGGGTTGGGCGTTGAGGCGCATAGGGCTTTCGTCGGAACAGGGCCACCATGGCTTGTATGTATGTAGTTCGATAGACAGGAAAAGCCTTGCCGTTAGAGCCGTCTTGGCGGCATGTTGCTTCTGATATAGATCTCCGCGGAGGGGACAGAAAACATGACTGGATTGACAACCAAAGACAAAGCGCTGCGCCATGTATGGCTCTTGCTTTCCAGAGCCTTCGTCATTCCCCAGATATATCCTGTCTCGCGACCCAAATGACCAAGTATCCTTGGGTCGGCTGTCCAGATCGTCGTGCTTGTTCGTGTTCCATCGCGCCGAGGGCCAAGGGTCACTACCCGCGAACCACTTTCCTGATCGATCCCCCTACGAAATCCCCCTCCACCCCTGATTAGATTTGTGCACCCTGTAAGGATTCAGAAAGCAAGCTCGGCATGCATTTTACGTCCCCGCGTAAATCCGAGAGGTGAGAGCTCGCTCTTCCAGAGTTGCGAAAAGTGCAAGGCCAAGCTTTCAAAGATTCCAAATTTAACAGTGATATATGCACATACGGACTCTTGCGCTCACGATGCTTACGTGGACGGGGTTTTCTTGAAGACCCGCCAGGGGTCCGGGTGGACCTGCATCAACAAGGCAGGGTGTTTTGTTCCCAGAACACTAGGAATACCCACGACAATCTTCTGTCTTTACGATCTCTCGCTAGTAGGGGTTGTTTTGCTGTTGAGCGCGTCACATTGCACAGCCCGACATCCTGGGTACCTAGCAAGGAAGAGGAGAATAGGCTTATCGACCGAATCGTCCGCCGAGAGACCCTGTGTGGTTTTGAGACAAACCCCCAGGCCAAAGAGGCCCGTAAAAGTCGACGGGCGAGAGTAACATTTATCATCACCTGATCATCGTCATTTTCGTCGGGTGCTTCATCCGCCGCTTCGAGTTGGAATAAGTATTTTCCAGCGTAACAGCGGCATCTCGGTGTTGTGCCGGTATTGACAAAACAAAAAAGACAGAGTTCTGACTAAGAACCCCCAACGTCGGCCGAGCACCTGCAACTGCACGGCTGTAGCCCTGCCGGGACAGGGACTGTCTGTCACCTGTGTTCGAGAACTGATAGCCATCAACTCTTGTGTACATTTACAGCCCCTGGCAAGGCCTTGTCTGCCCGTGGAAAATCAGGTAAATAGCTTCCATCGTCGTCTTCCATCGCCGCACTTGACTTGCACAACCACCGCCCCTCAATACCTAATTCCCTTTTCTTCCTGGTTGCTGCGGGCAAAATACCGCGAGACGTATTTATGATGTCGTATCTAACCTTTCAAGCACCCCTTTCGGTCAAAGACCGAGGCTACCTAACCCCGTCAACAGCCATGTCGAGTCCCGATGGTGACCTCTCAATGCCTGGGTCCCGGGATGGCTCTATCCCCGAGCCAGACCCGCAAATTTCGACCGAGAGTCAAGAGCCACAACCCAAAGTCAAGAGGACTAGGATTCTTCTCTCATGCGCGCCCTGCCGGATTAGCAAGCTCAAGTGTGAGTTATCACGATCTCACCAGTGCGTGTGCTTCGTCATCCAGCATTCTGACATTCCCCCAGGCGACCGGCAGCAGCCATGCAGGCAGTGCGTGAAAAAGGGTCGGGTGGATAGTTGCGTGTATGCCCCCAAGCCTGAAAAGCCTGTGGCCCAGCCACGGAGCATGACGGCTCGCCTGAAGCGTCTGGAAGCCATGGTCCGCGGTATGATGGATGCCGGCGAAGGTGACGGCGAAGGAGTCGCGGCTACGCTTCGCGAGCGTCAGCAGCGTCAACCAAACGCCAATGACTCCAACAATAAAAGGGAGCAAGCGAGCGGTCAGGTTGTGTTTGGTCGGGCAACCACCTATGTTGGCGCAACACACTTTCTCGCCATGCTGGACGATGTCAGTGTCTTTCAAGCCCCGACTCCCCGGTCAGTTATGATGCTGACAACTCGACAGATCGAAGACCTCAAGAGCTATTTTGACGACGACGAAAATGATTCGGTTGACGGGCTATCGCCAGACCAGGTTCAAGAGCCCTCTGACACGGATCTGCTGTTGATGTCGGCGAGCGGGCCAATGAGCAAGCGGGATATCATCAACATCCTCCCAAACCGTCAAGTTGTTGATCGCCTCGTCCAACGGTACTTCGGTGCAGGCTCGCCCACCCAGCCTCTCGTACACAGGCCGACCTTCCTGAGGCAGTACAACCAGTTCTGGGAGAACCCTTACGACACACCAATGGAGTGGCTGGCCCTCCTCCTCATGGTTATGGCCCTTGGCACCTTCTTCTCCATCTACTCTGCACCCCACGAAGTCAGTTACCCTGGAGGTTCCGCGCCAATCGACATGTATAGGAGATACCGCGCTGCCGCTGGCTGGGCTCTCGTTGCTGCGAAATACACGTCGCCCTGCATGGTCAAAATGCAAGCGTACACGCTCTATGTCACGGCTGAGTTCATGACCAACCGTGCATCCTCGGCCAACTGCTATGTGCTTTCAGCCGTTGGAATGCGGCTCATGCTGCAGATGGGCTTGTAAGTGAAAATCGTCTGTTTTTTTTCCTCCTTCGTATGCGTGGGGATATCCTAGCGGCGGTCAAGTCCCACAGCAGAACGTCCGACTAATGTTCGTCAAAGACACCGCGATCCGAGCAGGCTGCCAAATATCTCGCCTTTCGACGGCGAGATGAGGAGACGCATGTGGCATCTGGCCAGCCAAATCGAACTCCTTGTATCTTTCCACATGGGCTTGCCCAGTATGCTGAACGGGCTCGAGAGTGACGTTGTCCTTCAGTCAAATCTCAGCGACGAGGACATTTATCCCGGGATGACCTCGCTTCCACCCTCGAAGCCGGATTCTGAACCCACCACCATGACGTATGCGAGGTGTAAAAGCGCCATCTGCGTCGTCTTCGGCCAGATCGCTGCCCAAACAAACTCGACAACCGTTCCTGCTTACAGTGAAGTCATGCGGCTTGACGCTCTCCTGGAAGAGAAATGGAAGCAAGTTCCGTCATTCTTGATGATGAAACCGCTTGCCGACAGCGTTGGCGATCTCCCGGTGACTGTCCACCAGCGGTTTGGGCTGGCATCATTGTACCAAAAAAGCAGATGTGTTCTACACCGTCGATACATCACTGAGGCCAGTCCCAAAAAGGAGCACGCTTACTCGCGTCGCGTTTGCCTTGATGCCGCTATTTCCATGCTTGGATACCAGGAGGCGATGCATCTGGCGACTCTTCCAGGAGGCTCATTGCGAGATCAGGGGTGGTTCCTTGCGGCTTTGGTTACCTATGATTTTTTGATTGCAGCCACCATCATTTTCATTCTCTATCAGAGCAAAACATACGAGGACGACGAAGCCTACACTAACGCCGGATGGCGCGGTGACGGAGGACCCCTCCGGCCAACTAAAGGTGACCTTCTCGAGGTTTTGCGGAGATCGCATCAGATCTGGGTTGCGGTAACCAAGGAGACGCCAGTGGCAAAGAAAGCCGCGGACATGCTAGAAACGATGCTCAGGAGAATAGACGAAGCAAGCGAGAAGAAGGCCTTGAACGGCGAAAGCCAATCGCAATTTTTGCAATGGCAACGACAATCCACACTCGCTGACACTGGGTTGGCAAACCCTCAGGTCGGTGTTTCACTGAACAGTACGTCTCACCCCCTCTTCCCTACTCTTTGTGTAGCAGACGGTGACCGTGATGCTGGTGTCATAGAACAACCCTGGTCGACCAGCTTCAGTCCAGGCGAGACGAGTCAACCAACGTTGCCAATCGATGATGCGCTGGCTCGCCAGCTCATGCTCGATGAAACATCGTGGCTCGACCCCGGAGTGTCAGTCGGCGATGTGGACTGGGTAAGGTTACCGTCCTATTAAGGGTATAGGTTGAGTCACTACTGACGCCGGGGAACAAGAGTACCTTCGAGAGCGCGCTCAGCGCCAATGGCAATCCGCATCTTGACATGCCGCTTGCTGGATGGACGCAATTTGAAAGTACAAACGACCCACCCTTCGCAAATTTGGGCTATCCTGGGCTTTATGGGTCTTAAACGAGGCTGCGACTTCGACTTGGTGCAAATCTGCTGGCAGCCTGTGATCAAATGTGAGTAACCTGGTAGAGCTGCTGGGACGGAGAGATGGCGGAGTGAAGGGACAACGGTTGTCAACTTCGGCGCGATGTACTACCATCCCATGAATTCTAGGTGGATCGTGAAAGGGACCCTCCACTCGTCAAACTGCGCACCGGTCTCATCACCGCCTTTGCGTCCGCGTGACATGACGCCCAGCGCTTTGCAGCGACATCGGGCCATTCGTCAAGGAAAAAGGACCCTTGGCTCGCGGGTGAATCAATGCAGAGGAGCAGCGAGTTACGTAGTGTCTGCTCACCTGTCCCTATTGTAAGCCTCAGTCGACATGACGCTATCCGATGCCCCTTTCCCCGCATTCCTTCTTTGTCGCTGGGCTCATGCAAAGGGCGGGGAACGTGGACGGTTACGTGCTCTCGGTAACGCCTAGCTGTGGTGTCCGACTGTGTCCGCTAAGTGACCTCGAGTCTTCTGCCCAAGATTCACTTTCTCTAAGCTTTCATGCCTTTGCCTCCCATCCGCGGAGATGCCAGTCCCGTTGGCGGTTTCGTGACCAGTTGCGCAACCCCGAATGACGGGAATGGAGACCGTGGCCTGCCCAGAGGGCATTAGCGGCCCATTTTGTACGTAATTGAAAACCGTGTCGGCGCCCGAGTTTCCAGCTGTTGGATTCGAACCTCACCCACCAAGCGAGCAACGCGGGCTTCACAGGTTCCCCCAGGTGACCCGCCACTGCGAACACACCGTGTGCTACCGGAGACTTCAACAAGGCCGTACTATGGTGGCGTGGAGCGACAGGAGCGACCCGGATGTTACCGAGCGAGGGCGACGATGAGTCGTCGACGTTGGACGCGGTTTCGGTGGCGGGAAAGTACCATCTGGAACCGACCGATACATCGGGGGCAGCTTCTGGCGGTATGACTGCTTCCTTCTGCAGGGCCGCAGGCACGCACGCTGCGTTGTCTCCGGCTCAACCTAGGAGAACAGACGAAGGATGTTGTTGCGGCGCCGAGCCCCGAAGTATACCAAGCCCCACCAGAAGCGAAAGCCGACCCAAACGGAGGCTCGATACGGAAGGTCTCAGGTAACAGGAACCTCTAGCTGCATGTGAACTGGGACCTCGTCAAAGGGTTGAATTTTGGGTTCGATGACACAAGAGGTTCGTTTGTTGATTCTTAGGTAAATCTAGTCAAAAGTGGTGAGGAGGAAATTGGACATGCGAAACAACACTCCAATCGAAAAGTTTGGATAGGGACGGGCCAATGCGCCTGGACCGTTCTTTCCGCCCCTGCGTCATGCCCGGAACGCAAGGCAAAGCAAGCACTGGCTGATGTGAAGTCTGCTCCCTCCTTATCTCTCGCCCCGAGTTAATTCCTGGTAAACACCCATGGTGACTCCTTCACTTGGAGTCGATGGCATTCTGTGCGGATGGTACGACATGACAATCAGACTTTGATCGATGGTCTCGACCTTCCTCAACCCTCGTGGACTAAATGGTATCTTCCCGTACAGTCCTGCCTCTGGGGTGACACTGTGGTTGTTCCCTACTTTGTTCCCTACTTTGGGAACGAAAGTTGATATTTGCCATCCTGTTTGTGGATGGGAGCTCGACTTTTTGGCTGGGTGGTGCTAAGCATGCACTCTCTTGGATGGCGCTGAATGGGCCCTTGGTAGCCAGTTCCCTGTGCCACGACAACGATGAAAATAGCCCGATTGGCCAGTAAGCTCGTCATCATCGCCCGGGAGTGTGAAAGCTGCACCTTGTCGACCGACCAGCAAGGTGCTCTCCGTATCATGGAACTGGCGACCTGGACACAAAAAAATATGTCCATGAAGATGCTTGTTTTGCGCCAAGATGCCACCTTGGCCAGCCCTCTGTCCAGTAACTTGATGAGTTTCCTCCACGCCTCCAAGGACGGTTTTCAATATCCAGACATTTTAAAGCTAGGATCATCGACCCATACCACCCCTGAGCAAGGAACCACTTGTCTGATGCTCTGGGGACGGCTTTTCATGTCATCCGCTTGGCAGGTTTTTTTCCTTGTGGATTCGACCACCGCACTTTCCCGTTTGCCAGCCCCATCTCCCCCGAGCGTCCCCATGAAATAGCTGCATGAGAGAAAACTGTGGAGAGGGGACAGCTCTAGACCGTGAAACCGGGGCTTGGTTGGTTGTAGCTCGTGTCTTTCGTTGCCTCTCTTTGTTAGCCCTCAGCCTATATCGAGCCGGGTTGCCCCTTGCTGTTCAACGGTGCTCGTTCCGTTCCCACAGCTTTCTTCCACCGAGTCCCAAGCCGAGCCAGCTTATCTTCAGCCCATCTTTTGTTGTTCCCACAACCAAGACATTTCTTCTGGAAACCTCCCCAGATCTTGCCGTCTTGTCAACTTGCGCCGAGCAGTTCTTGAGGGTTCTGAGCCATAGTCAGCCATTTGACGTCCTTCTGGCCCTATCGCTTTCCTATCGGTTCCCCTGTCCTCCACAGCACAACAGCCAAGGTCGCCCCGCAATCGCCAATGAACCCCGCCAAAAGATAAAGGTCAGGGCAATCAAGGGCACTTTTTTTTGGCGTCCATCTGTGATACGGCATCCGGTTTCCGCCCCGGCTCGCGAGCCATTTGGGCCTGCCAGATCTGTGCCAGCTACCTAGCAGGAAGCAGCGGAGCAGAGGGATACCCGTTTGCGCAACCCGGCCAAGAGTGGGAACCCTCTTTCCCGCGGCGTCTTGGTGCGATCTTCTCCTTTCGATCCGCTTGCCATCGTGCATGGCTTCGCCCTTCCTCCCTGGCCCTGGTTCCTCTAGACTCCCAAGACAACAACGCGAGCGCGACAAAAGAGAAATCCGGGAAACCTTTCCCACCTAGTCACGAGGCATTTTGGGAGGAGTACTTGGTTGTAAAAACTACCGAGTCGCTACCGCCCGAGCACTCCAATGCCAGGCGAGACCATGTCGACAGAACTTGCCCTCAGGCCAGCGCCGAGGGAGATCAAAACCACAAGCAATGGCGCCCACGAAGAGCGGAGGCATAAGCACTCGAGATCCTCGTACTCGGAAGTGTCGCCACTTGCCTCGAGGAATAATTCACTAACTTTCCGCCCCGCTAAGCGACCTATGACCTCGCCCGACAAGACTATTGCTGTGATCAACGCCAGCGGCCGGCAAGCAGCCTCCTTCATTCGAGTGGCCACCGCCGTCGGCTACCATGTCCGGGCTCAGTTGAGGAATCTTGAGGGCGTTGTGGCGACCGAGGTAGCGACAAATCCGCACGTTACCGTTCTTCGAGGGGAACTCTACACCAAAGACCGACCTGCCGACAAAGCAGCTGTTGATGTGACAAAAAACGGCCCTATCTCCGGCATCGGCGTCAACCACGCTTTGATCTCGGAACTGTTCCGCGGCGCCCAACTGGCATTCATCAACACCACATTTTATGGCGACGAACTCAAAATTGGCGAGGCCCTTGCCGACGCTGCCAAAAAGGCTGGCATTCAGCATTACATATACTCGTCGATGCCCGATCACAAGGCCTACAACAAGGGCTGGCCTTCATTGCCTCTGTGGGCATCCAAGCACCAAGTGGAGGAGTACGTTCGGAAAATTGGCCTTCCGGCGACCTTTGTCTACACGGGAATCTACAACAACAATTTCACGTCGCTACCCTACCCCCTGTTCGAAACGGACCTGCAGCCGGATGGCTCCTGGGTTTGGCAAGCGCCTTTTCACCCGGATGCCAAGCTTCCCTGGCTTGACGCGGAACACGATGTTGGACCCGCGATCCTTCAGATCTTTAAAGATGGCGTGAAGAAATGGGGGAATGGCAAGCGCATTGCCCTTGCCTACGAGATGCTCACCCCCAAGGAGGCCTGTCGTGTCTTTTCGAGAGGAGTTGGCCGGCCCGTTCGGTACGTGCGCGGTTCGATCGAACTCAAAGTCAAGATCCCGGAGGGATATCGTTGCCAGCTGGAAGCATTAGAAGAGCTCTACTCGCTTAAAAATGACGACCCAAGGAAGCAACCACCGTACTTTGGCGACCAGGAACTGGAAGACAGTTGCCCCAAGGTGGCATTGGAACTCTGGGAGGGACCGCGGGGCTTGGAGGAGTATGCCAGGGAGGTATTCCCCTTGGAGGAGCAGGCAAACGGACTGACATGGATGCTGGAGGAGGATGATGGAGGCGGAGGTGACTACCATGCCGGCAACGGCAACGGCCATGCGCATGGTAATGGGCATCTTTACCACCACCAGAACGGCGGTCTCAGCCCGGCGCAGGAGCAGGACTCGGATGGAGATGATGACGACGAGGGTCTCGTGATGAAGGCGGGTCGAAAGAGGGACGAGGAGGAGTGGCTAGCCTGAGAAGGTTCTCCCTGCTTGTTTTGACTGTTCTACTGGGCTGAAGCTCGTCGTCTTCAAGGGCGAAACGAGCCTACATCTTTTATGTTTGCAACGGTTGCATTGTTCGGGCGTGCGAAGGGTCGGATCGGGTGTCAAAAAGACGAAAAAAATTTATTGGATTTTGGGGCACTGGCCAAGGTTCGGACGGCGAGGCGGTGTTTACTTGCGACTTCATAAAACAGTGTTTCTGGTGGCATCTGATTCGCCAGACTGGCTGGCATGTTTGCCTTGAGAGTATGGCTGCAATGTTGGTAGGAAAAGATAAGCCAGAGAGCGCCTTGCCATTTCGCATTGTGCCATATTCATCAACCCTTTGCTTGAGGTTCTTTCAACACTATGTGAATGCATTGTGTCCATGTCCAATCCTCAAGGTAATTACGCATTACCGCCCAACGCTAACATGCAGTCGTCACCATATATTACATATATGTACATCGGCTCTCATGACATCCACAAGCCCTGTCCCCGACATTACACATCCATGCCCAGTGTTCCCAGGTGTTTAAAATTTTCCAACCAACAAGTTGGCAATCATCTCCCTGCCAGTGACAACGGACGTGCGCCATAGGGTAGGGAAGTCAAGGGTGCTGCTGAGTGTGTCCGCATACCCGAAGAAGAGCATGGGGGGGATCCAACCGCGGGCGTACTCGAGAGCAAAGCAGGAATCGGGCATCTTGTACTGCTTGACCTCGCCGCGCTTTAGGTGGTGCATGCTGCCGGCAGGGTAAACCTCGGGCTCGTACTCGCCCGGCTTGTATGCGGTCTGGGTGCCAGTCAGGATGTGGAAGTAGTCATCGGCCGTGTGGCGACCCGTGTGGCCCTCGGTGCCAACTGCTGTGCCAAAGATGATGAGGTACTCGGTAATGCCTGCTTCCTGTCAGACTTATGTTTGGGGGGACATGAAACTGCGGTGATGGAGAGAGAACGTACTGGCATGGAGAATATACATTGCGCCCATGGCACCGCCGGCGTTGTTGAAAACCCACTCTTCGTCGTGGTTCATGTGGCTTGCTGTGGCGGGGCGCACGCTCAGCTCATCCATGATGTACTTGACGATGGAGCGCGTGTCATTGCCGTGGGCCTGGATGGCGCGCGTTTGAAGATCCTGGAGGTGATCGAGCTCGAAGATGTAAAACTTCTCGAGGTTCTGCTCCAGCATGTAGTACACGGGGTAGAGAGCGCCAATGAGGATGGCGAAGAACTTGAGCCAGCCGGTGATGCCGCCGCTGGGGGCGGCCTGGGACGTCCGTGGAGGGGCCATTTTTGGGGGATGTGAGGTCAGGATGAGGCCGTAGGCAAACCTCGGACTGGAGAGGATGGGGCTAGATGGGTTATAAAGGATTGAGAGCGCAGGGAGCTCGCAAGGAACAAAATTTCAGGGACCGCGTCGCGCCGTTGCCCGGCAGGGGTAGTTGCTCTTATCGTTTATCGCCGGTTCTGGTAATTACCGGATGCTTGGTGCGGAAACTACCCCTGAATGTGGTTGGAGCCGGTTTTTGTCATCAAATCCCATCAATTGCTCATCACCGTTGAGATGCGCGGTCCCAATGGTGCATGCCAAAGTTACACAAAAAGTGACGGGATGTTCAATCGTTGGTTGTGTCGCTCATGATCGTATCATTTGTGCCTTCCGGGTTGTCGAGTTTCCGGGCTCGGAGATAGGATGCACTGGTAACAAAGTGGAGTCTGATGTATTAATTTCACACTCTCCGTGAAATTCTTTGCGGGCTGTGCCAATGGCTCGCAAAATTTCGTCTAGCAGTTGGTTTTGCTGCGAATGTGTAATATTCCCATAAGGGTTTAGACTCCGATTGAAATGCGATGCCAAGGATTCCGGGAAATGTTTAACTCCACCATGGGGAGCGGAGAGACACAAGAAGGATTTGTTCGATTTGTGGTTCGTGATTCTACTCGGGGTCCGCGGGAAGCGACTTTGGTTTTCTGCTTGGCAGGTGGTTGTTGGTTCGTTGTATTCAGTGGGCTTCTGCAAATGATGCGAATCAAATCTTCCAGTCCAGAACAATATTTGTTTGAGACCCATGAAATCTTGCCGATAAGATGGGGTTGGACCGGAGTTCGTTGATTTGTTTGGGCTCCCCATGAACAGAAGTTGTGTGTTTCACAGGGTCGTCGGTGATGCATGTCTTGTCAACAGTGCCAGGGTTTGTTTGCTTGTCGCCCGCCACAACCTGTGGAACATGTTTGTTGGAAGGAAAATGCTTTATTCATCCTAACCAAGTTGTCGATAGAAGAGCGTTCATCTAACTCATTTACGACCCAAGACCTTACTTATGTAGGTTGGCCATGACTGGAGCGAGAACCCTGATAGCCAAGTCTTTGGAACAGAAAAAGTTTATCGGAGGCCTGTTGTTCTTATCGATAGGCTGATTACCAACCTCAGCCTTCTTTCTTTAGCCCCACCTCCTCAATATCTGGGAATCATCGTCCAAGCACCTCAACAACACAATGGCGGCAACTACCTCCTCGGTCGTCATTCCGGGCCAGTTCCTAGGACCTACGTCGCGATTTAAACCCGGGCCAGGCACTCATATTCACCAATCGAACCTGTACTCATCAGTGCTGGGCGCTGTTCATGTTACACAACCCGCGAAAGCACCAGGACCCCCAAAGCGACTCAACAAGATTGTCCCGGCCCCGGCCCCTACCGAGCTTCCAACGATCTCGGTGTCGCGATCTGGCATCTCGGAGAAACGCGAAGTTCTTCCTGAGGTCGGTAATGTCGTCCTCTGCAGAGTTATTCGCATCTCGCCGCGGCAAGCCGTCGTCGCCATTTTGATTTGCGGAGATACTGTTTTGGAGGCGGAGTGGCAGGGCGTTATTCGTGTGCAGGACGTACGTGCCACGGAGAAGGATAGGGTCAAGATTTACGAAAGCTTTCGACCGGGAGACATTGTTCGTGCGGAGGTGGTGAGTCTCCATCTCTTGAGCCTGTGTGTTGTTGGACTGGCGCTGATTGAATTTGACAGATCTCCTTGGGAGACCAGACCAACTACTACCTTTCTACTGCCAAGAACGAGCTGGGAGTTGTTATGGCTACGAGCGAGGCTGGCAATGCCATGTATCCCCTAAACTGGAAAGAATATCGCGATCCTGGGACTGGGGTGGGGGAGCTGCGGAAAGTTGCGAAGCCGCTTTGAGATATTGCAAGGTTCAAGTCGGCCGCAAACCCCGGTTCTCGCAGTCATTTCAGTCGAGTGGCCGCCCACGGCAAGGTGATTTCGCGCTGAACTAGTCTTTGCCACAGTGAAGGCGCTGGCATTTAGGGCTAGGAGACGACAACGCATCCATCGCGACTCTAGCATGGTCTCGCGCTGTGGATTGGAACGAGAGAGCATTCCAAAGCTAACTGGCAGTATGATGAGACGGCGTGTCGTAAGATGAAGATGATACCCGGAGAAGATGAATGAATGAATGAATCGGAGACTTTGGCCAAACAGATCGCTTCCAAGCAGCCTGGAATTCAATGCGGAAAGACTGGCGTGATGGACCTGTGCGGTTAGATTGTGCGAGTTTACCGGTTCATGGGAAACGTGCCGGTCGATCTCTAGACTTGGCCGCGAAATCCTGGGGTACTTTATCCGGTAGTTCCCTTGAGATGATGCAACAGCCAATTCTTGGCTAACGGAGCTTAGCGGGGTACTTGCAAATGAAGTCCTTTGAGGTTTCAAGGGTACTGAATTCCACATCAGTTCTCGGTCCTCGCTGCCGATCGTGGGGGCGGAGCTATGCGCATTGTCCACAAGCATAGATGCCAAGCAGGCCAGCCCCGCTTAGCCGCCCGCCCCCATCGGCGGCGGCGCAGCGAAGGTCTTTGCGCCGCATGAAGAGACCTGAAAAGCGCGAGTGGTCACCACGGCTTTGACTGTTGCCAACTCACACCACCGACAGTCGACGAGGAACTGCCCCTCAACAAGCAACCGCTTTGTGCGACTCACCGTATCCCGACTGCCGCGTTCGAGGTAGCCATGTCAACAGTAACAACGACAACCGACACCATGTCTGCGGCCGCCACGATCTCGACCGCGGACCTCCATTGCTGTCCGAACTGCGGCTCGAACATCGCCCTCCCGCCTCTCGAGAAGACGTCAACGGCCCTCCTCATTGCAGAGAAACAAATCGCGGACCTCCAAGCCCAGGTCCGCCTCCTAAACCAAAAGGCCACGGCCGCCGTCGACCGCTGGGCCGACTACGAAGACGAACTCACAAAACTACGGGCCGAGCTCGAAGCCTCGCGGCAACAACAGATACCCCAAACACCACCGCAAACATCTGCCATGCAGTCGCCGACAAATTCCTGGGTCACGTCAGCGCCAGCAACCGCAAGCTCCATCTCATCCGTCACTTCGTCCTCTCCCGCACGCTCCTCGTTCCTCTCCTCGGGCGCCGCATCCCGCCTCTCCTCCCTCCTTTCTCCTCGAAAATCAACACCGAACCTGAAACCACAGCCCCTTTCTCGCAGTCCCCACCCACTCGCAACGCCAGCCTCGGCACCGTTCACCCCCGCAACTCCACTTTCTCCCGCACCGAGTACTGAAGACCTGCTGGAGGCGCTGACGCGCGAGCAGACGCTACGGCTGGAGGCAGAAGGAAAACTAAACGAGACGAGTCGAGAGGTGGAAGAGCTCAGCGTTTCGTTGTTCGAACAGGCCAATGAGATGGTTGCAACCGAGAGGAGGGCGAGGGCGAGGCTGGAAGAGCGGGTCGAAATGTTGGAACAAAGGGATCGCGATAAAAAAGTCAGGCTAGATAAGCTAGAGGGGGCGGTCGGCAGGATTGAGCGGGTTCGGAAGTTGTTGGGACAGGAAGAAGAGACTCCGGGGGTGGCGGTGGCATCAGCGGCTGAACGGAGAAGCATTTGAGGTTGGTCCTGGAGGTTACGGACGGGGACCAAGTGTGCATGGATAAATGGCTGCATAGGATGGGAGAGGGTATGACTTTCTAACGACATCATGATGCCAGGCGGACCGGATTCTTGGCAGGGGGCAGGCAGCTTGGGAGCATCTACGGATCTTGTTAGCTTCATTGTTGGTGCTGGGTATCATTCTGGGCATATATACGGTTAGACTTCACTTGGGTATTTGTGGGATAAAGTACGAAGAATAGAGTCAAGATGCAATCGTTCTTTACCTAGGTCACTGCGTCTTGGCATCCGGGATACGAGCTTGTTCAAGTGAGTACTGTGAGAACGGTGCCACTGATTGGCAGAAAGCAGCTACTCTGCGGTGCTATCAACCGTCGAGATGGCCCAATTCTAGACAGTGTCGTTTTCTTGCTTTACTTCCGGCTCCGATTCGGTCTTCACGGTAAGTTCCGTGTTCGAGGTTGCTGGCTCTTGCGGAGCAGGCTCCTTGACCTCGACCTTCACCTTGGCTTCACTCGCTGAGTTTGTGTCCGGCGTCGGCTTCTTGCCTTGTTGCTTGTTCGGTAGTTCAACGGTGCGGGGCTGGGTGTTGTTCTGCTTGTTCCACATGTCCAGGGCCTTCTCGACCTTGGGGCCCCAATGATCCTCCCCTTGAAGGATATCATCGTATTCGATGCAGTTATCGCTACCCAGGACGAAGTCGCTTTGCCGGGTTCGGGCTAGCTCAGCCATGCAAGCTGCTGACCCAAGTTTCTCGCCCAGGTCGTGACATAAGCTACGGACGTAAAAGCCCGAAGTGACGGTCATGCGAATTTTGACCGCCGGCGGCCCCTTTCCCTCCCACGGCGGTGGGGTGTCTGCTGATGGTGGTGGCGGGACCAAGTTAGAGCCCCTGCCAGGGGGCGGGAGCTTTCCGAGTGCCCCGGACATGACAGGAGACGAGTTTGATCCCTGGGCTCCGTTCTCGACCTTTCTCCGTTTCTTTGGAGGCTGCTCCTCGACAACCAAACCGTCAACCCGCTCCTCAGCCTCGCGTTTCGTACTCTCGTAGTCAGCCAATGCTTTGCTTTCCCCCTCCTTCTGCTCCTCCGTCAACTTCTCAGGCTCGGTTTCTGCGTCGCTTTGGCGCTTGGCCACGCGCCACACCGAGTCGACCAGATTCTTCTCGGCCTGCTCCGCCTCTTCGGTGGGCCATCGGTGGTTGTGTGTCCCGGGTTCGTACCATTCGACAATCCCTAGCTCACTGACTTCAACGTCTCGGGTCTCGATTTCTCGTGGGATCGGCTTTCCCTCACGCGCATATTCGTAAAGGGGCTTTCCGTTCATCTTCAACGCGGAGAATAGCGGCGGTATTTGCTTGAACTTGCCACGGAAGCCCTCAAGAGCCTTTTCTACCGCAGGTCTTGTGATCTCATCATAGTTTGCCTTCTTGATGATGCGGCCTGTGCGATCGTAGGAATCTGTGCTAGCGCCGAAGAGGACAACGGCCTCATACGTCTTGGTGCAAGTGAGAAAGTTCTGGAGCGTCTTGGTGCCTTTGCCAACACCCAGAATCAAGACGCCTGTCGCGAGGGGATCAAGTGTGCCGCCATGCCCGATTTTGACTTGAATTTGCTTTTTGGCTTGCCTCCGACGGTTCTTCTGGTAGTTTGACTCTTTGGCGCGAGCGTCTTTCTCCGAGTGTATCAAGGGCGCAAACAACTTGGAGGGGTTGAAGAAGTTCTGGCAGTCTCGAATTACCTGCGCAGAGCTCATGCCCATAGGCTTATTGATAGCTACATTCTCTGATCAGACACTGTTGCTGAGGAGTCTTGTGCGGGAGGAACATACCGAAAACGCCTTCGACAATATTTGTTTGCGCCATCGTTTTGAATACCTTCCTGGCGAATCCCATCTGGGAAGAATCAGAGAAGGTTGAAGGCACGCACTCCAACGATGCTGATGGAGCCGGATTTGAGAAGCCCCGCTTTGCAAATACTGCAAGTGAGTTGCTGCAACCACGGCAGAAGCAGCTTTTCAGCGCAACAACAGCTCCAATTCAATTTTTTTTGGGCACCTCAATTGAAGGCGCGGGGAGAGATACAGGGGTCAGCCTTGCCGCCGCCGCTATCAGCTGTTATCGAGCTGCCTGTCCCTGAAATTGTGGGGCACTAGACGGATTACTGCCCCGCAATCTGGCTCCCTGCGCGTCAGCTGGTCGCGTGTCAATCAATCAACGCGTGCTCGGCAGGGCAGGAACAAAGAGACCCTAGTGAAGCAGAAACCACAGCCCGATTCGCGGCCGGTCGACCACTGCCGAAATACCACCCTCGAATATTTCGACATCGTGCTTACGCCGCGACAGGACCGCCATCGGCTCTAAAGCTGTTCACCAACATGGGGCGCCGGCGCAGGGTTTCCAACTCAACAGCCTCTTCGACCGACACCCATAAGATATTGTGGGTGAAAGAAACGAAGATTCTGACACCGGCAATACCTGGCGCGGACAAGCCAACTGTTGTTCTCGACGATGCTGTCATCTACGCTAAGGATGTGAAGACGCTCGCGAACCCGTTGTTCTTAAACAATGGCAGTATAGGCCCAGTGGTCGTGCGCGGTAAACTCGAGCCTGTTGAGAAGGCGGACCCCATATACCCCCAACGTGAGTCTCTTAGGTTGCTGCCAGAGCCCTATTTGTACTGACAGATTGCAGTTGTCAAACCCAGCGTCAGGACCGCGAACATCGAAATCTCCAAATGTGTCGAATTCGCCATTGGGTATCATGGCCTCGTTCTTTGGGTGGCTGGAGAGTCCGCGTGGTATGAGGTTAGACCTTCGCCAATCTACGAGGCCATGTTTCTTGAGGCTGCCGAAGCCATAGCGCTCTACTACGAAGCGGTCGATAAGCAAGAGGAGTATGAGAAAAAGTGTGGAGACTTCAGGAAGAGGAAAAAGAGCAGCAGGGAAAAGCCGCCCCAAGCCCCGACATTGGAAGACTTTTTTCTCAGTGTTTGTTTACGGACGATTCCCTAAGTCCTTTAATATCAAGCTAACAATCACTAGTATGCTATTGGCGTCGGCGATGGTGTCACTCGAGATGAAGCCGAGGCACGGTACCGCAAATGGGCGCCCTTCTTGGCCACCCATCTTTCCAAAAAAGAAGATGGCGTCACCTGGGAAGGGACACCCTTTGCCCAGTGGATAAAAGGCGTAGCTGCGGTAAGTTTACAGCGACTCCCCTATCCTTCACCCAGTATTGACGTCCCCAGGAATCAAAAGTCGACATTGAGAGATTGGCACTGCAAGCACGGCCAGTTTTGCAAGAACCATCCAGATCTCGACGCTCTACCTTGGCACGCGATATCAGTGAGTCTCGATCCCGCAGTCAACTGTCGGTGCGGTCCCGCAGGCGAGATAGCAGCCACGACGTCGAGATGGTTGATATTGCCCCGCCCAAAACAAGACCAGTGCCCAACGTGCTGCCGATTCTCAGGAAGGGCAAGGAGAAGGTTGAAACCCCTGTGCCTTTACCTCCCGAATACCATCTTGCCCGGCAGGCATCTGCCTCCAATCTAGCTTTCACCACTTCACCCCACATTGCCCCGGCGAACAAGATGGCACCTACGCCCAACATCACGTCAACCTCGAGTCCGCAGGTCGACGCTATTCTGGAGACTATTCGCGAACATGCCGAGGGCAAAAACTTGATGAAGATGAAGCCCTCCTCGATTTTTACGAAAATATACATGAAGTGCAAGATCGGCGCATACAAGGCCGCCCCCGAGGTCATCCACTACTACGCCAAAGAACTCCGCCCCCGCCTCGGTCCCGAGTGGAAAGGAACCCCCTTTGATAGCCATTTGAAGGAGGTTTCGCAGATACCGCTCATTCCCGAACATACAACGCTGGATAAGATCCCCGCTATGGCCGCGCGACGCGCTGCCAAAGCCAGCTCCAAGGCTAACCCTAGGGCTCCTGAAGCAACGCCCCCTGTCGACACAAGGAGGCACAGACGTTTGTCCCAGGAGGACATCTTTGACGATGATTCGGAAGGGGAAGACGCTCAGCCTGCCAAGCGAGGCCGAATGTCGGGCAAAGCAGCAGGCCTACGTCTCATAGGCTCAAAGAAGCGACCCGCCTCAGCAATGTCGCCTGACTACGACTCGGACACAGGCAGCCGTCGTGGTCGTAAATCAGCCAAAGCGTCCCATCCGGCAACCGATGACGACGACGGGAGGATCAGCGACAGTACCGAAGACGCCTCTAGCAGTAGTGAGGACGAGGGGGACCAAGTAAACTTCCCCGTCCCGCCGCCACCCGGCTCGGTCCGCATCGTCATCCACGCCGAGCGGATTCCCACCATGTCACCCAGCGGTCCCAATGGCACATGGACCTGCGAAGAAGAGGGCTGCAGCTACGTGGTGCGTGCGGCAGACGAGGAAGACGGCCAAGACCTCATCCGGGCGCACTTTCGCGGTCATGAGGCCCAAGTCGAGAGGATCAACCTGGCAATGAAGGAGAGCCAGAACCACGGACGGATGCCTATTAAGTACGTCTATTTCCCTCCAGTTCTTTTGATCATTTACTTTCATCGCCCGAACGAAGAAAAAGAGCCCATCGCCCCTTCACCCCCACCCCCGGATGTCCAATCTGACTAAACCTCGCAACCCCTAGTCACCTGCTCGACAAGATTCAGGCTCTCGGTCGGGATGCCCTCGAAAAGAGCGGGAAGAACGGTCAACTCAATGGGCAACCCCTGCCCAACCCAATAAAACGTCGCTTGCTGTTCTAGGCTGGCATGCGCTTTTGCTTTCTCTGCTCCACTGTACGACCTGGATAGAACTGGGTCTCATTGCACGGTAATGACTTACGATGGACACGATACCCCCCCCTCCCCCCCTTTTTTTTAAACGAGCGAGTCGGTGGGTCGAGGGTACTTCTAAACAAAGCGTTCTACAGTCTTAGACGAAGGTGACAGGTTCCGTAACATACATAGTATGTTGCATCTTACGGTAGCACAGAGTGTAGCAGCAGAGAATAACCTCAGAACATGTGTCTAAACACGTCTGATTGGTATAACATAGTCGCTAGATAAACCGAAGATGGCCTTCACAGGTACTGGCTACTCGCTATTCTCAATTGCGCTCTCCCTCAGTGATTTGCGCCTAACCGCGAATTCAAGCTAGGACCCCCGTGCTTTGTTTGGTGTTTTGGAGAGATTCCGCTCCATACCCGCCCAAGCCCGGCGCCATTGAGATCTCGCAGCAGTGTCCACTGGCTACTAACAAGCGGATGTCGGCTTCTTACTTTCTCGCTGCCAGGTACACCGCCGCCCTATCCCACGCTTGCCGGTCAGCACCGGGTATCTCATTCTCGAGAGTCTTGACACCAGCGTAAAGCGAGTCAAAGAAGGAACAGGCAACGTCCAAATCTTCCGCAAAGCAAGTGGCGTACGGAACATATTGATCCGGGAAAGCCTTCTTTCGTTCCAGTTTCTTCTCCGCCGTCCAGTCAGCGCCGATATCGTCAAAGTACGTCTTGACAGCAATACCAAACGCGACGTCAGGGTCGGAGAGGAAAGGAAGACTGAAAGTGGATATTAGCACAGGGGCGACTTGTCACTTGGAGGGGATAATAGACATACCCATGGCTCAGCTCCCAGTTGTCATCCCGTGTCCGATTCGCTTGCGCGTACATGAACATGGAAGCGAGTAAAGCTTCGATCAAATCACGATCTGTCGATCGCACCTCAGAGGCTAACGACCGGAACGCCAGCAAGTTCTTATTAAGAGGTCCGGTGTAGCCATTGGCTTCATGTCGGAGCTTCAACAACGTCGCGCAGCGGCTGATAAGTAGGAGGGAAAGCTTGTCCTCCTCAGAGCCATTGATTGGTAGACCGCGAAGCTCCTCGTGTCTGTGCCTGGCATTGAGCAGCTCCAAGCGGAGGAGCTCGTACGCGACGAGAACGTGTTCAAAGAGATGGGCATCGGGGACATCTTTCGCCGTCGCCTCGATAGAGGATAGAGATATGGCGAGAGCCTTGCCCCACCGTGTCAGCTCGTGTTGGTCGTCGACATAGCCGCGGATGTGCAGGAATCTCCAAAGGCAGATAGACTGAATAAGACCGCTGGACTCGATAGTCTTGGGCTTCTCTTTGATCTTGTCCTTCGAGCCCGCGAACAGCGTGAGAGCGGCGAACTCGGGATTCTGCAGCGCGGTAACCTCCGACAGGATCGACCCATGTGCGAACCGAGGGAACTTCGACGCGACGACAGATTCATCTGCTACCCTCCAACCAGAGACCTGCTGTGAAAAATCGGCCTTGGACTCGTGGCTGTCCCATACTTTGTATGTGAAATTGCGGTCGTACCAAACCTTCATCGTGATATCCTTGTGGTGAATACCTCTGTTCAGTCGAGGGATAACCAGGCTCAACGCAGCCTCTTTGATGCGGACCGATCCGTTTGTGACGAGTGCCTTATACTCTTCTGACACCACCCCATCTAGCGTGGGCGCCACAAGGAGCTGGCCGTGAGTAATCCAGCTGAGGATTCGAGGCCCGATCAGACCAGTGTTGAGATAATGGAATAGCTCCGGGGGAAGTTGCAGGCCGAGATACTCATGGTTGTCGTGGGTGAGGCGGTCATAATCATGCACCTTAACCTCTCCTTCTTCGGTGATGTAGATGGGGTGCTTAACAGCCATTCGTGCCTTGCGCCACTTGTCCAGCCAGTTGGGGTCCTGCATTTTCAGAACATCGTGGAACGTTGTGCATGCGACGCTGATGTTCTTCTCGGCGGTTCGCAATATATTCACAGCGTCTGATATGCTGTGTGTCTGGTTCTTGGTGAGGGTTCGATCCAAGAGAGGAGGGAATGGCGGAAGAAAAGATGTGCCGGCCATTAAGAACGCATCGACAAACAATAGCTCCGAAACATTCATTGCCTTGAGAATATTCGGCTTGGAGACGGCATCGACGCTACTGGTCTCCCAATTGATAGAACGAATGACGACATCGTTGATCGGGTACAGCATGAGCTCCAGGGACCCCATAATGCCACCAACCTGGTCGGAATCGATCATGTCAAAATACGCAATCTACCCACGGTTAGACAGAAGGTGGACAGAGTTATCAAGGTCAACAGTACCTGCGCAGCGGCATTGTATGGGGCCACAAGAAAGTGCAGCTTGCGCTGTTTCAGTATTTGCTGGAGGAGGGGATACAGGTTCTGGGGACGGTACGAGGCTATTTTCTTCGTCAGCCAGCAATTACAACTCATATCAGAAACAGCATACACGAGTCCTGTCCGAAGGCAGTTACAGCGTCGTCGGCCTGGCCCTCAAAATAAAGATTCCAGGCATATTTAGTCTTCTCGTTGGCCTGCCGGATTTTGGTTGTGGTAACCTCCTCTTGGCCGATGATAGGCTGGCCATCAAAGACGAATAAAGGAGTGATATCGTTCGCCGCCCAGTTATCCAAGTCGGTCTCGATTCGGCCTTGGATGCCCGTCAGGCCGCCCAAGGCGGTGAGGAGGGGCTCAGGGGGTGAAGCTTCAAGCTGGAGGTGAATGTAGTAGGAAGCATCGACGGCAATGGCACAGCCTTGGAGGTCAGCGACCGCATGTTGCCTATGCAGTACGTCAGGATAGCCATCGCTACAAACTAAGGGAGGAGGGAGACAACATACACAACCTGGGTCTTGATCCAGGGATCCTCAGCGGTGGCTATCGGTAAAGCATTAGCATACATCTGCGGCACCCATTGAAGAGCAATGTGAGTAAACTGCGGGTCCATCTTGGTTCTGCCGCGTTGGTCCGGTAGTTCTCAACGTCCGGTCGTCACGATGTCTCGTCGTGGAGAAGCTCGAATGACGAAGACGTCGGTGGGTTCGTCAAGTGGCGGCGGAAGTCACCGCGTGAGGAAGGAAGACTGCATGAACTTGCGGAAGGAGTGGTGCGGGAGCGAAAGACGACGATAGCACTGTTGTTCGACGGCGTGGATCGCGACAATAAACCCGGTGCGACAGCGCACGGGAGGACGAGAAGACGAGCGGGCCCGCCTGCTGTCTGCGCGGGCAACTAGGGCCTACCAGCAAGCGCGCGGTGGTAAATGTGGGAATCGGCGAACGACGTGGTTGTGAGGTGTTCGGCGGAAGGGGTGTGTGGAGGAGGGGAAGGAAATACAACAAGCACCTACCCGGCATCATGAAGGTTCAAGGGGACGGAGGGGTCCCCGCAGCTGCACCAAGCTCTCAATCTCTCTTGCTGTCTCCCAAGCTTGTATCTCCGTAGTGGAGCCGGTGGTCTCGAGTCGTCCAAACACGGCGGCGGGTTTGGCTGTCCGCGTCAGGCTGGCGGGTTGTGGCTTCTGGTTTTTGCTGCTGATGCAGGTGCAAGGCGGGAGGCAGTCGGGAAATACCTAAAGTCAATCGCCAACGCCGGCAAGGAAAAAGTAGGCCACACGAAACCAACGTGTTGGAAACGGAATCTCAAGGAGCGACTTGGAGTTTGTCACCGCAAACGCAGACCATCATCGGAAGTCCAAGGGCGGAGAATCTGACGCGGAAAAAAGAAGAGGGCAAAGCTCCAACGTTGAAGTTGCCACACGAGGCTCAGAACGCCAAAATGTGCCCGCGTCGCAACAGCTTGGTGCGGTTTAGGCTTGCGCTTGCACTGTGGTGCTGCTTGTTCTGCGGGCAAATGCAGGGTCAGAAAGCACAGTGGGCAGTGGTCTTGCTACTGTGCGACCTCCACCAGCGAGAGGGTGTGGCGCGACCTTGACAGTGTGGCTGAGATAGATTTATTTGGCGGGATGAGCCTAGATTCGAGTGACGGTTAGGGAACGATTGAACCAAGCACCGACACGGCCCGAAACGCAGGCCCGCTGCAACCGGCATCCAAAATCAATCCTCCGACTACGCGGTAGAGTAAACGCTCCATTTGGTGTTGTTATTTTTATCCCATGCACACAAGCCCATCAACACGCCGGTTGTCGAATCAGGGCACACGGCGCGACCTCTTTCAGGGGAAAGAAGCATTCCGAAACTCGTGTGAACATGTGCTCTCTGAGGCCAGGCTCGGCTGTCATCCGAAATATCACTCCTTCCAAGCTTCAAACCATCCGGGCTTCGAGGAAAGAAGGTTAGTTTCAGGGTAAGGCACCCGACCACTCGACCCCCGCAAAGCGTTTCCGGTTGTCCAACATCTGTCAAGATGATGCGTCTCCCATTCGGTCCACTCAGCAAGATGCCTCGCGATGCGTAATTCACTCCCGCAAAGAGCAAAGCGTTGCCAACGTTGAGCTAGGTACTTGTGACCAACTGCCATCAGCCACCCGGACCCGGTCTGGACTCCAACCTCAACGGTCGCTGGCGCCACTCATGCATCAATCACCTTTGGTTCCCTCCATTCGGTCTGAGCTGCGGCCGTAGAGTGACAGATCCCTTGCCGAAGTGGACATACTTCAAAACGAGTGGAAACCAAACTCCTCAACAAGACGACACAGTCCCCAGTGAGCATGCGGACAGCGGGCAGCGGCAGATAGCCCACCACGCACCTCTTCAATCACCTACCAAACCTTGATGTGGCGCAGACCGAGCAATGCCAAACTACACAGGATGGAGATGCTCTGGACTGTGCAGAGTCTGTGGGAAACCCACCTCTTTCGCCTTTCCAATGATGAATGCTCTCGTTCCGGCTTCACTTGATGCGTCCAAGGACCAAAGACTTTCCCCAGACGACCCCACCGATCTCCTGCTTCTCCCTTTGAGCCACATGTTTCAACAACTTCCTAGACGAAAAGCATGTCGACACGTGACACTCGCCAGTATTACACAGATCAGTGACGACCCTGCAACGCTGACTCTGACAAGGCAATGTGAAGATCGCGAACAAACTAGGTAAGGATAGCAGTGGAGTGCAAGGACATGGGAAAAGGAAGGTCAAACCTCAAAAGAAAAGGACGTAAGGGGTCGGCAGCCATCCAGGTCGGGTGTCTATCCACTTCTCAAAATAAACCGAGATATTACGCAAGGTATGCAAGGGTCAGATACCTATAGTCAAGAGAAGCTACTGTGCTTACCTTCCAGGTTGTAGCTCTGCGGTGACTACCTATCATGGGGTGCTCGAAAGGGTCCTCATCATGCATAGCCCGAACGGTGTAGATGCTCACGTCCAATGGGACGAAACAAGTCCCTGTCCCCACCCACGACGCGCTCATCCCCCGGGGGATATGAACAAAGATAGGAGGGTGAACTTTCAACTGGAAAGGGCCATGGGTCCCAAGTAATTGCCACCTATGGCGCAGCGGTATGGCGAGGACTGCAATTCGATACCTTCTGAGTTCGAATCCTGCAGGCGTCTGAGATCATTTCTGCACGCCCTTGGAATCGACGAGGACACCACCCGCCTTGGTGCTCTGAGATCGAGTTCCCTTTCCAGTTTTCTGGTTGTTTTACTTTTGGCCACCAACGAACACACACAATCGAAGAGACTGGATCACCCAAAGGGAGGACGCCCACCCTGTCGTACCTGCCAAATGCGTCTCCAACGGTGTGTGTTTCCCACGAGAGAACTGATCGACGGGCATAAATGCGTATTCACTCAGATACCTTTTCTCTCGTTAACTCCAACTCGGGGATATCTCGTTGTTGAAGTAGCACAGCATGTCTCAACATGCCGACAACAAGGCGTGAGACGTGAGCTGTAGTCTGACGACGGGGGGGATCTGAAGCGAACGCGAGGCAGACTGGATGCAAGGGTTTTTTTTTTTTTTTTTGGTGCCTTGCTAGAGATGTTCTGGAACTGAACAAGCCATGTTACTACCTTGATCGATAGTTAAGCAAATAAATTAAAAAGATACGGGGTTGCCCACGCGTGGTAAGGGGATAGTTTGCCCGATTTGGGCCCCCAACACCAGTTGTCGCGTGGGTAGCAAGGCGCAGGGCTGTCTGTCTGTGTGTCTGATACGCATACATGCGTCCCGCAAAAGCACAACGACGACAAAAATACCTAAACCGTCGCGAGACGTCAAACACGGTCGAGGGAGGGCTTCGCAACTGGCCCAACTAGGCGATATGATGCGATGTTGATTATACAGCGCGCGCGGGGAGAGAGAGAAAATGAGTAACGCTGACGGAACACGAAACAACTCGCAAGAGATGAACCGAGAACACGATGCCCTCTGCAGCAGAGCCAAGATCATGGCTGCTCTCGTCGCAGCGATGATTTGAACCAACTTACCCGGGATTCGTTGGCGGAGCAAAGTCCGCAAAGAAAAGAAGTCGGACGCCGCGTCCCTTACTGAGACACGCGGGACGTCGGTGTCGAGTGAAGGCATCGAAATTTCTAGGGGTTGCCGGCACTTGTGGAGGGTCGCGCCCAAGCAGTGACGGCCAGCACTCAACGAGCCGAAAGCTTGGGGTAAACGGCCGGCGAACCAGTCAACACTGACTCAGTCCCGGCTGAGGCAGGTGGGCGCCGGTCGACGGTCTTACTGGGCGCCAAGATGGCCCCCAATTGTGCGTTCAACACGGAGCACCCGAGTTGAGCTGCGGACCCTGTCTCGGAGCTCTGCCGGAGCAATGGGAACGGTGGCCGGGCACCCTCGAGGCTCCCCTCGATTCCGCCAAGTCCTCGCACAGCAAAGCCGGGCCCAAGGCAGCAAGATTTCCAAGCTCTTCTGGAATGCGACAAGGGGGCACCCCGAGGGTCCATCCGTTGCGGCAACAGTGATCCCCGCATACCAACCGCCTGGCCGCTGGAAATAGACAAGCATACACGCCGCAAACTTGCTTTCGTCAAAACACTCGTATCAATCTTCAGTATTCCGTGCCACAGCCTTTCGCGGGGCCGCCCGTCTCCCTACCCCAGATTGCAGACACTCGGCAGGTTATGCTTGCTGCGGCACAAATTGCAACCCTGGGTCCGCATCTAAGAAGAAAGATGGCGTTTCAGTAGTGCTTGCATCTAGGTAACCGTATAAACAAGGCGGGAGCCTCAGGGTTCCCGTCTCGGACGCAACGTATAGCCAGGGGGTCAAGGCATAAGACCCTGCGCTTCATCCCACCTTCGCATCGTGGGTGCGCCATGAACGTGTTGAAAATATCCCCGCCGGCCTTCTGCAAGGGCACCACGTGGTGGGGCATCTTGCATTGCCAAGAGCTGTCAACCTCTGAAGCGTCGCTGCGCAACCAAATGCTGAGTAACATTTAACTCGTGTAGACAAGACTAGGACAGACATGGGATGGGCCAAACGTTGGCAAGGTGCAGTCGAGCCCAGTCAACGACGAGAGGCGGAGGTATCCAGGAGAAGGTGCAGACCCGGCTTGACGAGCAAGATACCGAAAGCGCGCATCGGTATCGCCGTATCGGGGTTACGGAGAAACAACGACAATGATATCCGCCAGTCGACTTGGTGCGCGTGTTGCGTACTTGGTACTGTGGTACTTTTGGTGGCATGGCGCGAATGCCGTCATGATGGCCCATGAATCGCCGGCTCTAACCCGCGATATGTTGTGCGTCCCCACGAGGAAAACACGCGGTGAGATGAGAAGGACAGCAAGCCACTTTCTCGTGGCTCGGTGGCTTGATTCGGCAAAGCGCACCCGTTCCAGCGGATCTCCCGGCAGAGCATCGACGACCATGGACCGCCAGATCGGTGTAGGATTGGGGGTGAGGAGGGGTGGATGGCCAAGCCTGCGAAGTTGATCCTCGCCCTAGCTGAAAAGGGTTCTGTTCGGACGGGCCCTCCATGAGGCACAACCCAAAAAAGTCAGAAAGAGCGGGCTAAGAGGAGGTGGGGAAAAAACGAGGCCGACCCTGCTTGCGAGAAAATGCGATGTCAGCGAACACGTCTTAAGCTGCCGCACCACGGTGGCTTTGCTCTCCCCACCTGTGCGACCATATCTGGCGCTTACACACAAGAGCCGGAAGGTATCACCAGGAAAGTTGCCATGTACCTCGCTGCAGTGCTCTGCACTCAGCCCTACAGATATGCCATTGGCCCAGGTGGTCCCGCAGTCAGGCCCCCAACTCCCAGACTTCGCTCGTCCCAACTACTCCGTACCTGCTTGTCCTACGGCTTAGTTTGTATGCACGCCGTAACGATGGAATCCCAAGATTAGGCGCATCCGTGGAACCCGCTCACCACGAGCTGCAAGAATGGCACCGGTCCGGCATCAGGCGACCAAGGTACTACCTGCAACGCGTGTCCGGAGTTGACTATGCCCGGAGGAGGCTGAAGTGTCTAAGAGCCGCTATGTCATCCTCCCTTTGGGGGCTCCTGACTCTGCCTCATTCGCTGTCTTCGTGGTCGACATTGTCAAGCAGATGTGTCGATGATGAGAGTGTGACGACTCGGCTATCTAAAGGTCGTCGAATATCTATATAAGCCTAGATGTCTCCCGAGTTTGGATCACCGTTCTTCTCATCATCAGCATCAACTTCAGCAAATAACCCAAGAAGCCTCAGCTCAACATCTTGCACTCACAAGCACCTCCATCTCCAACTCACTCCCCATTCACAACCGTACCCAGCTCTTTACAATGGCCGCCACGACCAGCTTTGTCCTCTCCTTCCCCGTTGCATATGGCCGCTCCGGCTACAACAAGTAGGCGGCCTCTTGACTTTGCTTGGCATGCTGGACATATACTAACAATTATCTGCCAGGGACGGCGACGATGATGATGATAAGGACAAGTGTGTCAACCAGGGCCGCTCTGGCTACAATAAGTGAGTGCTTGCAATTCTCGTGAAGCTAGATGACCGGATATTAACTCGCTCGCCTCTTAGGGATGATAAGGACGACGAGGATGAGCAGAAGTAGATTCTGCCTCATTTTCGGCCAACACCATCTACAGCGGAGACCCTTCCCCTAATACACGCCGAGCAAAGTCAACACGCTTGCTCCTCGGGAAGGTGAACCGCTGGTGTTTGAATATAGCGGCGATGGACTGTGTACACTTTCTTTTCCGGTGCTGTTGCTCTCATCACTCGTTCATGTTTGGATCATCAACCTTCGGGACGGATGGACACTCTGTACCAATAGCGGAATATAGACGGCAGGGACAAGCGGCAGGTGGGCGGATAGAGGGTCAATCGTAGAATTAGACAGGGGTCTCATGACAATGATACTTTGCAAGTATTGAGTGTCAGCTTTTAGAAAACATACTATTTTCCAACACAAAACCTAGAGAGGCTTGTCAGCGTATGTTTACATAATCCATCCGGCCATGGTTATCTTGGTCTTACTTTTCGAATATGACACCAAGGACTTCTTCTACATCGTCAAATTCCCCGCGTCCGGTAATGGCAGCCAAGCAATTGGCGGCGTGGCGCAGGTGCTCGGCTGCCAATACGATGTCAGGTTCTTCTGCTGTCCCTCCAGTGGCCGCCTCGGCCATAAATTCTTCAAGATGACGCTGGCACTGCTTGAGCAGTTGGCTCTGGCGCTCAGTTACACCAAGCAGGTGCTGCATGTCATCAGGCAACGAGGTCAGCTTCGAGAACGATTGGACCAATCTTTCAGTAAGAGCATCAATCTTCCCTGGGTCCGTCAGCCCTACGGCTGGTGACTCGGCAGTCGTGCAGGAAATAGAGACCGGCTCAGGGCAGCCAAGGCCCGGAATATTACCGAGAACTGACTGCTTGAAGCCGTGCACGAGGGCCGAAAGTGTCTGATGATCGACCACGTCGCATTTATTGATCGCAATTAGACACTGCTGCGCGCTGCTTGCCAGATGCAGGGTTTCAATGTCGTAACGCAATCGAGGTTGACCTCTTTGGTCATGTTCCACAGAAGCCAAGACAATGATTACATCAGAATCTTTCGCTTTCTTCCTCGCTCTTCGGATGCCCTCCTCTTCAACGGCGCCAATGGAGGAAGACTCGGAGTCATACGGCGATGCCCGTGAGGAAGAATGCGTCCTGATTCCCGCGGTATCCGCGAAGGAACAGAGGTAGCCTCGAATGTCAAGGCTAGCCTCGACAATATCCCGCGTTGTCCCGGCCTCGGAGGACACGATCGAGGCTTCCCGACCGACAATGAGATTCATCAGCGAGCTTTTGCCAACATTCGGTGGACCAAGAAGCGCAATGCGGATCCCATGTCGAAGCAACTCGCTCCGTTGGCTGCCGTCCCTGTACAGTCGTATAGAATGCAGCATGTCCGTGACAAGCCTTGTTACGTTCGCAAGCAGCTCGGTGGGCGACTCATCGAAGTGCTGGTCCTCAGAGAAGTCGATAAGTGCCTCAATCTCTCCACGGGCGAGGAGCAGCTCACCGCGCCAATCCTCGTATGTCCTACCTAGGACTCCTGAAGCACCACGGACTGCCGATTTTCTTTGCTGTTCAGTCTCAGCAGCCAGAATATCGCCGAGTGATTCAACCTGAGCAAGATCAAGGCGATTATTCAGGAAAGCACGCTTGGTGAATTCTCCAGGTTCCGCATATCGAATTGTCTCGCTTGACGGGGATTTTGGGATGGCCGTAAGCACAGCCTTCACTGTTGCAGGCCCACCATGAACGTGTAGCTCCAAGACATCTTCGCCCGTGGCAGTTTTGGGCCCAGGAAAGTAAAGCACGAGAGCATCCGAGTCGACAATGTTCACTTCTGGACCCTCTCGAGGCTCAACAAGAGTTCTGACAGCGGCATACCGGGGATTCGGTAAAGGTTTTGTGGGACATAACCCTCTGTAAACCTGCACGTAAGTCAGCCAAAGCCCGGGGTTACAGAGACAAGAGCCTTGCATCGGAGCACCCAGGTCCAGAGATACGAATCACGGCAATCCCACCCTTCCCCAGTGCCGACGAAAGAGCATAGATGGTGTCTCGCGTGGAGAGAAAACCGGTGGTGACGCGTCTGGACGTCCCGAAATCCGAACGTGCTTCATGAGCCAAAGGTTTCCTTGCCCAGGGAACACCAATAGCATGTAATAATTGAGAGCCTTGTGCAGAAAGGTGGAAGGGGATGCGGTGGGGTTTTCGAAACCTGGAGACCGCTGCTGACCTTAAAGCATAGCGAAACATTGACCTCGAAGTTGTGAAGACGAACTCACTAATTCAAGAAGTGAGCAGCTCACATCGGGTTTGCATTGCAGCAATTGGTGAGCTTGGAATACTTTGAGACCGAAATTCGGTCTTGGCCGCTGTTCATTGGCCGGTATTCACGATAAGCCGATACGACACAGTTGCTATGTTGCACGGGCCAGTTTTTGAACAAAAGTTCAGCAACACCTCCAAAATTTCTTCGCAGCCAGACACCAGAACCCCTCCAGATTGCAGCCATTTTCGCCGCTTCTCGGGCACCTCGTGCAAACACGAAGAATTGTATCCGACGACATTCACCTGATACCCAGAAAGAATTAGGAAAAGGATCTCCTCAAAATGTCTGACGAAATCGTCTGGCAGATTATCAACCGTAGGTCTTCATTCAAGCCACTGAGTCGCGCTAGCTTCAAGGTCGCTAACCTCCAATGCAGAGCAGTTTTGTGCTTTCAAGCTCAAGTAGGGGAATCCTCCAGCACCTGTCCCACCTCCAGTCTAACATCAACTAGAACAACAAAAGGGAACAACTTTTGCAGAAATGAGTACTCCGTATGTCCATGACCATCTTGTGTCACGCCTACATGCTAACAATCCTCCAGGTGAGCGGTCTCTGCAACAGGCAGAGCTGCCCCCTCGCCAACAGTCGCTATGCAACCGTGCGAACCTCACCTAAGGGTACCATCTACCTGTACATCAAAACGGTCCGTCCACCTGCTTCTCAGCTGCCCCAAAACCCGCTAACCCCCGTCCGCCAGATTGAGCGTTCGCATATGCCATCCAAGTGGTGGGAAAAGATCAAGCTCTCCAAGAACTACCAGGAAGCCCTCGCCCAGATCGAAGACCGCCTGCAATATTTCCCCAAGTTTCTCCTCCACAAATGCAAGCAACGTTTGACCCGTCTCGTCCAAGTCGCCACCCGCATGCGCAAGCTTGCCGCCGAGGAGGACCGTCTAGGCGAACGTCTCGTCCCCAAGATGGCACCCAAGATCAAGCATCGCGAAGAGGCGCGCGAGCGTAAAGCCCTCGCCGCCGCCAAGCTCGAGCGCACCATTGAGCGCGAGCTTCTGGAGCGTCTGCGCCAGGGCGCATACGGCGACCAACCCCTCAACTGCAACGCAAGTGTCTGGAAAAAGGTTCTCAATGCGCTAGAAGCTGAGGGCGAGGGGACAAGGGACAAGGATCTGGACAAGGGTATTGAAAGCGAGGACGAAGAGGAGGAAGAACTTGAGAGGGAAGACGAGGATGCTGAGTCCGAAATCGATGGTCAGGTCGAGTATATCTCTGACTTCGATGAGAGCGACGACGATCTGAACGATATCGAGGATTGGTTGGGTAGCGATGAGGACGACGCGGATGACGATGACGACGATGATGACGAGGACGACAGTGAAGAAGACGAGAAGAGTAAGAAAGCTAAGGCTGGCGACAAGCGGAAGAGAGGTCGCGTGGTAAAGATGAAGGGCAAGAAGAGGAAGGAGATGGAGATTGAGAGCGAGAGGGATACAAACAAGTTGTTGGCATTCTAGTCGACTTGTTGGTTGGGCGATTATAGATCTGGCAGCTCTCTGGACTCCAGAGATTTACATTGAGTACCCAGGCTGAGGGAAATGTCGAATGACCTTATGAAAAGCCGCCATTTTGAGCTCAATCTCAAGGTATCCCGTAGGGAGGGCATGCAATTACATGGATCCAGCCCGAGGCCGGTGCTTTATCTATGATGGTACATGGATCTTACCCAACACCTGCAAGTTTAGCAAAGAAACCCCCTGGGATTTAGCTGAGTGATTTCCAAGCCAAACCATATGGTCATGCTCAACCACGCGATTCGTAAATAATAGGGTTGTACACAAAAATATACCACCCCCTTTCCTGTTGTGAAGATGCTACCCACTAACCTCGAATCATTCAATCATGCAATAGCCCACAACACCAAGATTGTCCAACCAGCTGGTACACGCCTCGACACAGCAGAGCCGCATCAGGTCTTGTTGAATATGTGGTCTGGGCCTGTGCCCAAAATATGATCTCACCCAAAAGCCCAGGCCCTACTACCTCTTGTCTAGTTTTTGAGGTTCAGAAGGCCTTGTGGAGCCTTGGTCAGGCTTCGTTTGCCCTCCAACGACGGTCATCTCCTTAGCCTGTGGCGCGCGTTGCTCTCCCCCTTTTTCCACGTGTGCCTCCTCAACGTGTTGACGCTTGGGTTCGCGAGCGGTGTCACCGGACTCATTGGGCCGTTTGCGGTCTCGATCTCGGGGATTCTTCGCTGTGGTTTCTTTGTCTTTTTGAGCAGCTCGTCGTTGCTCCTTTTCCTTTCTCTCATTCTCCTTTCTGATGGCCTTGGACTCCAGCTCGTGCCATTCGCCATCGATATCCTTGAGTCTATTCATACTGGTTAGTATCTGATTCAATGTGGTTGTGTCTGAACTGCAACTTACTCAATGGCTTGCCGTGGTGGCGGCTGCTCCGTCACAAAGTAAGAATGTTGCAAAACCTGAGAGGCCGTTGGGCGCTTGACCGGATCATACTGGAACATCGCAGCGAGCAAGTCGAAGGCGTCCGGAGTCAACGCGTTCTTGAACTTCTCGGTAAAGGTATTGGGGCGGCTGTAGTCGGCCCGAAGAAGCTCGTACCACGGCATGTGTACCAGACCAGGCCAATTAGTCCTGTTCGGGGTCCCAAGGACATTATTGATGACCTCCAGCTGATTAGGCTCAGATCCATCCCCCGGAAAGATAGGACGTTTGGTGAATATTTCCATCATAACACAAGCTGCGCTCCAGATGTCGACTGCCGCGCTGTACTGAGTTTCCCCAAGTAGAAGTTCTGGGGATCTGTACCATATAGTGATGACGCGATTTGTGTAATCCAGCTGATGGCGCTTGGCGTAGAAGCGAGCCAAGCCAAAGTCAGCGAGCTTGAGAATCCCTTCGCTGCTGACTAGGATATTCGCAGCTTTGATATCGCGGTGGAGAACACCCCTGGTATGAAGATAATCCAGCCCTTTGAATAGTTGCAGGGCCATGTGTTTCTTCTGCGCCGCGTCCAGAGTATAGTTGGGGTTGTGGAGAAGGCCCGTCAGGTCATGTGACAGGTATTCGAAAACCATAAAGCATTCATTGCCCTCAACCATGACCTCCTGAAGTTGGACAATGTTTTCATGCTTGAGAGAGCGGAGCAGTTTGATCTCTCGAACTGCCGTGACAGGAAACCCATCTCGCTCACCTTCCATTCGTATTCGCTTCAAAGCCACCAGTTTCTTCGTATAAACGTGCAAGCCCTTAAACACCTTGCCGTAGGTGCCCGAACCAACCACAGACTCGTTCCCGGGCTTCCTGAAGAATACCGACTTTGATTTGGCCAAGTCAGGCGAAAGAGTAGGTTTGGGCTTGAGGCGCTTCATCGTCTTCTTCACCTTTCGCGTCTTTGGTGGATCTGGCAACCTGCTCTGCTCTGGCGGCCTTCGGTCCGAGGGACGATTTCTCGCTGACGCGGGTTCCGTAGGGGCGTTCCTGGGAATCCCGCCGCGATGATCAGGCTTTTGAGGTGGTGGTGCTGGTGCTGGTTTCTGAGCGGCTTTGAAAGCAGGTTCGCGAGCGGTTGGTGTAGCGTTGAACTTGGATGATATTTCAGGCCGTGGAGCCGCAACCGCTGGCTTTAACGCGTTCTTCATACTAAAACTGAACTTATTGGGCGTCTGGGACTGCGGTCCGGTCGGAGGAGGCCGGCTGGACTGTGCCATTTGGTCATCCTTAGGAGGGTCTGGCTTGCTCGTATCCTCTACTTGCAAGTCTTTCGAGGGCCTGAAGGGGTTCTGGTTGTCGCTGTCCTTCATCTGGATATCTTCTGAGTCTTTGGGGAAATTGGGGTTGTTGGGGGATGGATGACTGCTGGTATGAGCCGACTCAAGCTCCTCTCCGGAGCCGGGTTGGTTTCTAGAGGCGCCACTGGACGTGTTGGCGTTCCATTGTGCGGGCTTAAAACCGCCTCGGTGGCCGCCGCGACCCGGCCCTAACTGTGTCCCGCGAAAGCCGCCGGGACCTCCTCGATGGCCGCCGCGGTAGGTTACCTGCGGATACTGGGACAATGGCCCATTTGGCGGATAGGAAGGCGAGTGGGCTTGGTTTGCGTGATATTGACTTTGCGGGCCAGGAGGGGGGCCATAATTACCGTGGGAGTATGGCGCTGGGTATTGGCTACGTTTTATGTTAGCAAATGGTCTTGGGGAAACCCTTCTGCTGACTAACTTTTGTGGGGGATACTGCTGTTGATTGCTCCAGCCTCGCCCACCGCCAGGGTATGGTGACTGAGCTGGAGGTGACCCGTGATAGGATGAGCTTGGCGTTCCGTGCCCCGAGGACTGCGAATAACCCTGGTTATATGGACGTTGGGGATTGAACCCGGGACGAAATCCGCCTCTCGCAGCCATCTTTGCATCAACGCTCGCTACGTCAGAAGCAGTATCAATCGGCGGTCCTCTCGACTCCTGACCGTTTCTGCCCTTGTGATCTGATGGCGAATCTCGTCGACCACGGGAAGACGCACGCTGTGGACTAGGCGGAGCACGTGAGCCGCGTTCAGGACTTGGCCGACGGGGCGGCCTGCTATCGGATGAAGTCGTGGTTCGCCCGCCCCACTGAGGGGTCGTACGGCGGCGTGACCCTGACCGGCGGCGACGATCCGGCGGCGGCGGAGTCCTATTTCGGCGCCTTGGTGACGTGCTACGCTGGCGGACTACGCGTTCCCTACGTGGCGGTGGGATACTATTTCCCCGCGAACGGGAGCGTGGTCGGAGTCGACGGTGACTTGGTGACCTGGAACGGTCTGAGCGTTTATCGTGCCTGTAGCGGCGGTCGTAGTGGTCAGGGGAGATTGGTCTTTGCGGGCTTGGTGGCGCACGCCTCCGGCTTTCTTGTGGGTGGGGGGATTGAGCTGTTGACTTTTCTGGTCTTGTCGGGCTGCGTCCTCGTCGGGACTTCTTCGGGTCGAACCCACTAAATGACAGGTCTGGGCTGCGAGGTCGCTTGCTAGATATCGGTGACCGCGACGCTCGTCGTGACCCGCTACGGTCTGGTTGGTTCCGAGCGCCCTCAGTCTGTCTAAGAGGGCCCGGGTCGGGGCGTGACCTGTCAGGGGAACGATCGAATTCACGGCGGCGAGGAGGTTCGCGAGAGGGCTCTCGGGTGCCGCGTGCAGGATGACGAGGCGGACGGGAGGAGCGGCCCAGGGGCTCTGGGCTGCGGTTGCGCGAATGCTGACGATGTCCGGGGTTGGGTCGCGATAAATCCACCGAGCGTCGTCGAGGGGCGTCGTGATAATCGTGTCGGCGGTCGTGGTGATGGGGTGCTGGGTTTCGCCCTCGCTCTCGCTCTCGGGCAGATTCTGAGAACCGGTTCACAGCAGCAACAGGTGAGGTTGATCTACGTGAAGTAGTCATGCCGAATTCATTGTCGCTCTGTGGGCGCCGTATAAGATCTCGGTTGCTGCGGTGGCCATTTGGCATTGCACCATCGTTTCGACGGCGACGCTGTGCTGAGGCTGCCGACTGGAAGTCCTTGCCCGTGTCCATAGCGGCACAAGAATCGAGTTTTGAGTTTTAGTTGGCCCAGGCGGTACCTTAGCCGAGCGACAGGGATTGCTGCCCACGGTTCAGCCGCTAGACGCGTTGCTGACAAGTCCCCAAGCCCACTGTCGGCGGACGCGACGGGGACTGGTTTCGAGACCCTGATCTCCCGACTCGACCCAGAATAAAAACTTCGTCAACTGCAAAAATGTAGCCAAGAAGAGCTCCCTCGCGGCCTTGTTTCCTGTCTTCCCGCACAATTGCTGTGGTTGTACGGTCGACCGATCGCTGCAAAGTTTGATGCAACCAACTTTGACTTTGGTATTTGTTGAATGAACCCCAAGCCAAATTTGCGGTTGTGAGAGAAATGCGAGCAAAGAAAATACACAAGTTAGTAAGTGCAGCATGTGAGCAAGACCTGGGCGAGCTGGGCAGATCGGTGGGCGACGGTTAGTGGGCGAGAGGTCGCGGTCCGCCGCGATATTGAGGATGAGGGGTGGTGTGCCTCCGATAGCGATAAACTCACGACGAGTAGTCGTGGGTTTGGGTAGATCAAGTCGCCCCAACCACGATCGGGCAGAGGCACACCTGCACTTGCAACCGCGCCATTCCCAAACCTTGACAACCAGAGGTTCCCCGCTTGCAGTAACAAAGGACCAGAAGTTGAGCTGGACCCCTCCACCCACCCGCCTCTGCTCAGGACCGACCACGCTTCTGGCCTTGGCAGAACTCCCAGCATCAAGCAGCAAGACCACTATATACGGCATGAATACGCTTTACGAGGCTCTTCAGCCTGACCCAAGTCTTGTTTCCTGCCCTGCCTGCGCCCAGTGGCCAGAGAAAACCCTGCGTCTGTCAAACTTCCCCACAGCCAAAGTGTCAGTCGATACTGGTAGTAACCTGAACATCCATGTGGATGCAGGCCATAGTCAATCGGCGAGGGACGATCGTAAGTCCAGAGAAATGGTGTTTCCAAAATCTCATCGGTGAGATCCGGCGAGATCCAACTCCATCCGATCAACCGCTGCTGCGGGGCCATAACACGCCGCTTTCCTGTAACATAAAGCATGTAAGCACGCTGGCATGAGGCCCTGTGCTTCATCGGGCACCCGATAGTGAACGCTCTGGGGCCATCCATATTGTCGTCAAGGATGGGTCGAGAATGTTTAGTCAGGTGGGAGAAGAACCCCATCGTAGTTTGCGTAAATCCATCCATTTGCTGGACGCATAAACAGCCCAAGCCAGGTCACCATATCCAAGATGCAGGACCCCGTGCTTGCTCGTGCCCACGCACCACCGTTGGCCAGATTATTGATGCCGAGTGCCGACAGCCGTTCGATATACCGGGCATTCGGAGTTGTTAATGGTGAGGCTCGGTCGAGAAAAGACAACCAAGCGAAGCCAACGCGACATTGCGTCGGTCGCAGATGCGCCTATTGTATCGTCTCCGCCAGAGGTAAACGCCATCAATCACTCCTTCAAACCGCGTTGGTAGCTCCATCGAAATAAGATGCTCAAGCAAATGGCGGCGTGTCAATGTCGAGATGGTCGAGAGCAGAACCCCAGCCCTAAAGTTGAGCCCAAAGGCCCCCGCATTCCATCCCTCATTCCGGGAGACTGTGGAAGCAGAAAGCAGCGACTGAATTGGAGGCGAAAATATCAAAATGCAGATGTTCTCAATTTCAGAGCATCGTCGGCGTTTGGTTCGGTTGCGATGCTCCGGACTGGCGACCTTAGGTTGGGCTGGGCCAGCAAAGCGTGGGAAGATTTGACAGTTGGTGGAGGAGCTGAAGCAGAAAACGGAGCCAGCGCGCTGGAAAGAAACCCAGCAGCCGAAGTTTAGACGGGACCCGAAACCCGTGATCTGTGCGCACGGTCCCCAACGGACGGGAAGACAGCACCCGAGACTCTGCTTCTTAGACAAAAATAACTCGAGAGGAACTCCAAGATGTCTGGCCCCTCATTAATTGGGGGTAATTGGAATAGTACTTAATACTAGATATGGGAGTCTTTTTCATGTACTAGATCTCCTCGAGGACTCAGAAGATGAGAAGTACCATTTGGGTTGGCTGCGATCAGCTTTAGTAACCATCTAGTATAGATTTTTGTTCCCCCGCTGCTGACATCAACGGCGAACACCACCAGCAACACCCTCATTCGACCATGATAACATCCTAAAGCACCCCGTTAGATCTCCGAGTTCTTTTTGGTTGACCCTGAACTTTGTGTGCTGGCTTTCCTCTTTGCATCGCAGTCAAGGTCTTCCTCCGCGCGGGTTTGACTTTCACTGCAACATTTTACATTTGCCTTTGCTCTCCGGGTTTTTCATGTGAACTCCCGAGACATCTTCTCGAACTCTTATGGGCATATGATAGCAAAGAATTATACCGCATATCAAACAGATCTGGGACAAAGTCCAGAGTCCAACACTATAGTCCCCCTGATGCCTCCCTTCTTATATGATAGATAGCGAGAAACACGGAATTTGGGTTTTGCTCTAGCGGTATGACGCCTTCGTTTACATGTCGATCATGAGCTCCGTAGGAAATGGGTGCTATGAATTTGCAAAAGTCAAGATCAAGCTCCCAGTTTGTATCACGGATGATTTATGAGCACTCAGGATTGGCCTGGGCCGAGCGTTTGGCACGTATGCCTGCCCTTCTCATAGACTTCACTTGCCGTAGCAGGGAGTCCGAACGTCAGCCCATAGGTAGAAAATGCCATTATATATTTCACCTCAATGTTGCTTCCTTTCGCAGTCATGTCTTCCAGATAGAATCAGACTATATTCATCATCAATATCTACAGTGCTCTACCTCTGAAACGACGAAAAACAAAATGCCCGCTACGTGATGCTGTTTGGCGTAGGACCAGAAATTGTCAACCGCAAAGACTTACGCCCGAGGGACTGTCCTCTCCTGCACCCTGCTCAGGTAATCTAGTAAGTTTTTGCCTGCTGTCCCTCTCGGTTCTTTTCCTCCTGGAGCTTGACAAGCACTTCCTTTCTGTGGTTACTGACGGTTATAAGATAAAAGAATGCCCTGAGGAAGCACTCGGGAATCAGAAAGTTTCCGGTCATGCACTCGCAGAGACTCGGCCCGTCACTCATAAGCGTGTCGCCTGACAAATCCTTCTTGATACCAACAGGGTGCATAAACATACACATCCCGTTGTCGACACCGGTAAATTGTTGTAAAAAATCCCATAAACCCCTTCCACTTCCATCGGCCTTGAACTGGGTCTGGATTTCCTGCTGAAACCGTACAAACAGTTCCCTGCTTGCATCGGCCCGGACCAAAAGGTTGTTGTGAAGGTCCATATAGTTGCTGCCCGGGGGTGGGAGGTCTGGCAAGATCTGGTTGCCCTCCCAGAGTTTCTGCCCCTGCGGTGGAAGGTGCCAGTACTGTGCATAGTTGCTGGGGTTGTATGGGAACGTCTTCGGTTGTTGACTGCTTGGGTTGTTGCTTGTAGTTCTTGGGGCGTGCGGGGCGTGGTAAGGCGCAAAGTGTTTGGGGCCGCTTTTGTGGTGTTGTGGCCCGTCTCCCTTATTATGTCTGCCATCGTTCTTCGACTGACCACCCCGCCCTCTGGTCCTCTTGGCCATCGTGATAGTATTCGTTAGACGCCGTCGAATATTGAATATCTGGTGATATGTACGTTGTTGCAAATCACTTGCAATTCCAAATTACCGGGAACCCCGAAATTGAGCAAGATATCGTGAATTAGGGGCGCTGCAGGACATGGAGTGAGCAGGCCGCAAGCAGCAGGAAACCTGCTATATAGATACCGCATTTCCTTTGTGTGCTTTCAATGTCAGTCCCGCCCATCCAGATCGTCACCTTACAATGAATCCTTGTCTGAACAAGAGGCGGCCGTTGCCTTTATCGAAACTGCCCAGCACAATGTGCACAATTCGCTTTTAGCAAGCGGTGCCCCTTGGGCCCCATCAGAATGGCCGCCGTGTTTGTTTCCGACTGGAGCTCTTTCTCTCGGTGTGATATGTATTGATCCCTCGTCCTCCGTCTACCCGCCGTCTTTCGGCCCTGCCAACCTGCGGGAATCGAAAGGTGAGGGCGCAAGACAGACGACTCGGCGTTGGGGCCCAATGTTTAGCTCAGGTTTCGAAGACCGTCTTTGTCATGGTCTTGGACCACCCGCTCTCGGGGCGTTGCCAGGTCTACGCGGAATCCCTCCTTTGTGCCAACGAGTAGGGCAGCCAATGGCTGCTCTTCCCCCATTTGAGAATGCCGACCTATAATTAGAGGCTGGCAAAGTTTTTTTTTCTCTTTTATGTTTTTAACGACTCAGGATAATCCGTACGGTGTATTTCGCTGCGGTTCTGCCGGGATTACGGAGGAGGCGATAAGGTGAGAGATACCTATCCGCTGTGGCAATTGTGTGAATTGCATTGCGCTCGTGTTGAGCTCGCTGCAGAAGCGCTGTCTGCATTGTAACCTTCACTCACGATGCAGGGGAGACGTTGGTGGGTTCCCTGGTTCCGTTCCATTTGGGCTGAGTGATTGTGGTCGATCATCAGTCGTCTCTGTTCTCCGCCACCTTCAGCTGCTCCAGTCCAGTATGGGCCTCCCCTCAGTCCCATGGGGTTTCTGTTAGTCACCGCCGCCGCTCTCCGCTCTATTTTGGAGATCAGATGGGTCTGGCCATCGAAAGGTGACATGAGCCCGAAGCCCAGCGTGGATGCAAGACAACAACGCATGGAGCAACGGCTTTGACGAATCAGGACCGGAATCTTGAATGGGTTTTGCGGAATGGTCTGCGATGCGCGCCCCGCATTTGCGTCATAGGCGTGTGGATTCTTGAACGAAGGGCTACAGTTCCAAAACCACCAGAGGACGCTGCGCACTTGTTCAACCGCTCGCGCAATGACGCATGTATACGAAGATCTTTTCTTCCGCCTGAAAGAGCGGCAAACAGAGTGCCAGAAGAGAGGGAACGGCAACCAGCGGCCGATTGCGGAACCAGGATCTTGATAATCTTGCTCGTCGGCTGCTGGGGGCTGAGGGCAACGTGGGAGGGATGTGGAATTTGAGGAATGCTCGGGCGCGCCGTTGACCAGGCCTGGCTCGCTCGCCTGGTCCCGCGTCGGCGCGCCGACTGTGAGGAATTTTCCTGACCTCTGGCCAAGAGGCCAACGGATGGAAGCGGGCTAAAGGCAAATTGTTGATCAGCTCACTTGCGGTGCCCACCACCATTCGGTGCTTGCGGCAAGAAGGACCGAAAAACCAGCACTTCCAAGATGGTGGCCGTCTCTCAATACGCTAATCATGCATCTCGATCGACCTTTGCAGCAGGTGCGGAACCGGCTAGCCATGGCGTGCACAATCTGCGGCCTGCGCAAAGCTCGCAGTAGCTCCGAACAGCTCCCCCGGTCTGGCGGGGCGCAACGGACAGGGGTTGCTCTGCCAGTATAAACTTACCTAGTGTTGCTAGCGTCACTGCCCGCCGCGATTGTCCAACCACCAACACCTTCGTCACCTCCCACTTCCATCCCTCCCGCTCTCCTCTTTGGCGTTTTCCTCTTTTATCCGTCCTCACTCACACTCGTCCATTCCCCTGTCTGTGCATTGCTTGCTGTTGCGAGCTGCCAGGCTACCGGTCGATTGCTTGCGACGTCAAGCTAAGGCGTGATCCCAGCTTCTGCATCACTCATCTCGCATCCGCAACCCGCATCCGGTGACAGAGCTTTCGCTGTGTCTCTATACACTAGGAATCGGATCGGAAGTCATTCCTGTCCACATTCCACCCAATTTATCGTATGAGCTCTATTTTCTTTAAGTTTTGTCGATTTTAAGTTGGGAGTCTACGGATGGGCTTTCGAGCACTCTTCCTTGCAATATTTAAGCGCATCGGATCTATTTCAGCGCAATCCAACTGACACCACGCTTCCCAAGACACCTACTTTTCGACCATCTAAGACACATCTGTCACAATGGCTAACGAGGACCGAGAGCCTCGTGAGGTCAAGAACCACCTCCTCTTCGAGATTGCGACCGAAGTTGCCCACAGAGGTAGGCGTTCTCAGCAACGGGAAATTGCGGAAGAACACCGCGCTGACTTGGTTGTGCCGTGTAGTCGGCGGAATATATTCTGTCATCAAGTCTAAGGCTCCAGTGACCACTGCCGAATATGGCGACCGCTACACCCTTATCGGGCCTTTGAACCGCCAGTCTGTATGTTTTCCCGTATAATCCGCTCGCGGTGCTTAGACTTACCGACGTAGGCTGCGGTTGAAGTTGAAGAACTCGAGCCGAATACCCCCGAACTTGCCGCGACCATTCAGACCATGAAGGATCGCGGCGTTCAGATGCTCTACGGAAGATGGCTCATTGAAGGCGCCCCGCGGGTGCTCCTTTTTGACACCAAGTCGGCATATCAGTACCTGAACGAATGGAAAACGGACCTTTGGAACGTCGCTTCGATCCCGTCACCAGACAACGATGAAGAGACCAACGAGGCCATTGTTTTCGGCTATCTTGTCGCATGGTTTCTAGGCGAGTTTGTCTGCCAGGAGAAGAAAAAGGCGGTCATTGCGCATTTCCACGAGTGGCTTGCCGGCGTTGCCCTCCCGTTGACCAAGAAGCGGCGGATTGATGTGACAACCATTTTTACAACTCACGCAACGTTACTAGGTCGGTATCTCTGCGCCGGCTCGGTCGACTTTTACAACAACCTCCAGTGGTTTGATGTTGATGCTGAAGCTGGCAAGCGTGGCATTTACCACCGCTACTGCATCGAGCGGGCTGCTGCCCACTCTTGTGACGTTTTCACGACCGTCTCGCACATCACGGCATATGAAAGTGAGCATCTTCTCAAGCGGAAGCCTGATGGTGTACTCCCCAACGGCCTCAATGTCACCAAATTTTCCGCGATGCACGAGTTCCAGAACCTGCACCAGCAGTCCAAGGAAAAGATCCACGACTTTGTGCGTGGCCACTTTTACGGCCATTATGACTTCGACCCTGACAACACTCTTTACTTTTTCACTGCCGGCCGTTACGAGTACAGAAACAAGGGAGTCGACATGTTCATCGAGTCGCTTGCCCGTCTCAACCACCGGCTTAAGACCGCCGGGAGCAAGACCACTGTCGTCGCATTCATTATCATGCCGGCGCAGACATCTTCTCTCACAGTGGAGGCCCTCAAGGGACAAGCGGTTATCAAGTCTCTCCGAGATACGGTAGACATTATCGAGCGGAGCATAGGGCGTCGTATTTTCGAGCGATCCCTGAAATGGCACGATGGAGATCCGTTGCCGGACGAGAAGGAACTCATCACTAGCCAAGACCGCGTGCTACTCCGCCGTCGTCTGTTTGCTATGAAGCGACATGGCCTCCCCCCAATCGTCACGCATAACATGGTCAACGACAGCGAGGATCCTATCCTGAATCAGATCCGGCGCGTGCAGCTCTTCAATCATCCTACAGACAGGGTCAAGATTGTGTTCCACCCGGAGTTCTTGAACTCGGCCAATCCCGTCCTACCTTTGGACTACGACGATTTTGTGCGAGGAACGCATCTCGGTGTGTTTGCGTCCTACTACGAACCCTGGGGCTATACACCAGCCGAGTGCACGGTGATGGGAGTTCCCAGCATCACGACCAACCTCTCTGGGTTTGGCTGTTACATGGAAGAGCTGATCGAAAACTCGAGCGACTACGGCATTTACATCGTTGACCGTCGGGCAAAGGGCGTGGATGATTCAGTCAACCAACTAACGTCTTACATGTTCGAGTTTGCGCAGAAGAGTCGCCGCCAGCGCATCAATCAGCGCAACCGGACGGAGCGGTTGAGTGATCTGCTTGACTGGAAGAGGATGGGCATGGAGTACGTCAAGGCTCGCCAGCTTGCGCTGCGACGGGCATACCCGACATCGTTTGCCGGCGATGAGGAAGAAGACTTCATTCCTGGGGTTGAGCAGAAGATTTCGCGCCCGTTCTCCGTTCCTGGCTCACCTCGTGACAGAACAGGCATGATGACGCCAGGAGATTTTGCCAGCCTTCAGGAGAGCCACGAGGGTCTCAGCACTGAGGATTACGTCGCGTGGAAGCTTCCGTGAGTGGTATATCCCTGAGAGAATATAAGGACACCCGCTAACGAAGTTTTTTGTTTATAGTGAGGAAGAAGATCCCGATGAGTATCCTTTCCCGCTCACCCTCCGGACGAAGCGATCAGGCCCCGCGAGCCCGCTTGATGGCATCCAGCTCAACGGGAACTGAGAGCCGTGTGTTGTACAACATCATAGTTGCTTTACCCTCGCGGAAAAATGAAGGCATTTTCAAACGGAACTTAAAAGCGATGCATGTTTGAGGTGTAGTTCCTCCTGGACAGGGATGGGTGGGGTAATGGCGGGTGAGAACGAGACTGTCCCAGTTATAAGCCATCGTGTATATTGAGCTGCAGAATTTGTATAGTTGGTGTGAGAATTAGATTGTCATTGGAGTTGTCGAGATTGACGAGATTGATCATAGTTTGTTGTTGCTGCTATTCAATACCTAGATGTCGTGGTGAGCTGTGTGTTTGCCTGCAGCCCCTGAGTTGTTCCCCGCAGCAAGCCAAAGGCTAGCTGCCGCCCCACTTTTGCTCTTGAGCTCTTGCACCGCATACAGCTTTGTCATTGCATTGTCTCAGCTCTCATGCCAGCCAATCCCTCACACGACTTCTCATCTCGGGCCCCTTTTGCCTCGTGTTCTTGTCATCGCCTTATCCGGCACAAAAGGCTCTGGCTCGGTGCCACGCGATTTCTCCGTAGCAGCCGGTCGTTCCTGGATCCTAGCTGGTGTGTAGTGGACATCTCCTCACAGCCTGTTCGGCGCGACCCTATCCCCCGCTCCCCAGCTCCACTTCCCCTCATACCGCCGAGTCAAGAATCGGGCCGTGCAAGCTTCCCCTGTTATTTTTTTTCCGCTGGCAAGTGTCGGTCCCTAGTCTCCCCACGATCTAAGGTTTCCTGCTCGGCGTGTCCTACGTCAGTTGGCCGCCGGTGCATGTCGCCGGCCCTCTCCGACCTCCCGGCATTGTAACCACGGGCGCGGCCCCGTTCCTCCGGCCAAAAACACAACAAGCGGGTCCGGAAGCGGATCGGCTCACACAGCGTCGCACACGGCCGCGGCGGAACCGAGCAGCTTCTTCACCTCAGCAACAGCAGAGTGCAAATTCACGTTCCTGTTTAGCAACTTCACTTCCCTTTCAAATTACCCATCTTCTTCCCACTTCCTAACCACAAACAGCTCTCCTGTTGCTCGGCGCCATGAAGTTTTTCAAGAAGAAAGACAAGAAGAAGGGTGGTAGCAGCAACAACATCCCGACTTTCGGAGGTGACGTTGGAGCTTTCGGAGCTTCCGGTACCCACTCCGGCCCCCGCAACGATCACGGGACCGATCTCACCCGGTTCCGGCCCACAGCAACCCCGAGGTCGGGTATGCTTCTCGCCAACTTCGACCCCAAGATCCTTGCGCGCATCTTCGCCTTCGTCTGCCCCCAAAGTCAAGATGAAAGCTACGACAATTGCGAGGAAAGCTCCGTCGACGATACTTGCATGCTTTGCGACTTGCGCGACCTGGCCCACTGTGTCAACGTCTCCAAGGCCTGGCGGAAGGTAGCTATTAAAGCTTTGTAAGTCGCTGGTCCTCCCAATCATGGAGCCTAAGATGATCAACATGCTGACGCTTTTGTAGATACCACAGCATCCGAATCGATGCCGTCCACTACTGTGAGCGCGAGGGGATTCTTTCGGAGAAGCGCAAGCGCCGTTCGTTCTTTGACCGAAACGGCGAATCAGAGGACACCGCAAAAGCCCGTCTCAAGCTCTTGTGCCGGACCCTCCGCGAGGATCCTGTTCGTTTGGGCCGCTTGGTTCAGTTCCTCAAGATGCCCTACATGCTCCGCGAATCTTCCCAAGTTGACCTCGCCCGGACCATCGCCGTTTGCCCCAACCTTCGCTATATTGATCTCCCCGAAGGTCTCTTCACCGACGACGCGTCCTTTGTCACACTTAGGCTTGAAGTGCAAGCCCGCTGCCTCGAGCTGCGGAAGATGACTTACATGGGCGGCTCGGAGCGCAGTCTGCAAGCCCTGGCAACAGGTACGGTGTGGACCAAACTCGAAGTCCTCGAGTTGATCCGTATCAATGTGGACCCGGCACTCTTGCGTCAGGTACTCGGCTCTCTGGGGTATCTGCGCGCATTGAAGATCACCGATACCGCATTCGTCAATGACCAGACACTGGCATGGAACGATATGCTTCCGCCGTTCCCTCCGCTAGAAGAACTCATCCTGACAGACGTTCCCAATGTCACCGTCGAGGGTTTCAAGGCTTGGCTGGCAATGCCGACCGCGCGAGACACGCTCAAGGTCTTGACTTTGAATAAGACGGGTGTTTACGTTTGGGGCCTTCACGAAGTCGTTGCTAGCGCTCCGGGGCTCAAGCACGTGTCTATTATGAACAGCGTGGCCAATGCATTGCCCCAAGGCGTTCCGCATCTCAGCTCGACAAGTCTCCAAGCATTGCACTACGAGATCGTAGCCGGACCGACATCCCCCAAGTACTCCGACACTACATCGAGTTACTACAACTATCTAGCCAGTTCCCTTCTCTCCGGTGGTCTTCCTAACCTCAGCGCCGTCTACGTCCGGGACCCGAACTTCCCCGACACACTGCTCGGTCTCCCTCCCCCAGCCCCATCCTTTGCTGAGGGCGGCTTTGCGCGTCCGGCTAGCAGCGGTTCGAACTTGCCCTTTCCTCGTCAGAGCGTCGGTGGTGGTTTCCCCCAGGGCTTCCAGCAGCCCAACCCATTCGCGGGCCAGAATCCCCGCTTCAGCAGCAACAATCCGTTTGCGCCCATGGTCGGTTTGCCTGGAGGAATCGCCAACCTGCCAGCAAAACTCGAAGTCTTTACGAAAGGCGAAGATGAAATTGGCTGGTCGTTCCACAAAGTGAACAGCAACGGGGCTCTGACCAGAAACCTTCGGACGAAGTCCGACCGCCCCCTGAGCAGCTACGGCCTTGGCGCCGACGTGCTCGGCGGAAGCGCTTCGGGCTGGAGCAGCGGCGCTGGCGCGAGGAGGAGTGTTTTGGTCGGCGGAGCGGCCGGCGGCTTTTTGGCGGTGCCGGCGGAACCGAGCACCGGGAGCAAGGGCAGAAATGCCGGTGGGTTTGGCGCCAGCGCGGGTGAGGAGGAGTGGCCACGGCCAATGAGTAGCGCGGGCGAGAAGAGGAAGGAGAAGCTGGACTTGTGGCGTTGAGCCTGCAACGTCGGTTGGGTGCGGTGGTGTTTATTTGGTAAGCGTGTTGGACTTCTTTGTGAGAAAATAGCCTTTTTGCTGGTGAAAGTTGGTGTGAGTGTTCGGAATATACCCCTGTGGAATTTTGTAGATATGGCAATTTGACGTTTCCCTGTTGCTTGTAGTCCCCTCCTTGCCGCTGTGAGGTATCGCGTTGCTCGTTTCATGACCAGATATTCTAACAGATTCCCATGAAAGTTGAGCACACCAACCAATGACCAAGCGCAGAACACATACTCCAGGAATGGATTCAAAGGCTATGGTTCTGAAGAAAACGTATCTACACACCTCCCATCCTGTGTCTGAGTATGGGCCCTCTTGGACGAGGCAAGCTTGAAGCCCTGACGCGAAATATCACAAGTAGCACATCGTGTCTTCGGCTGTCACTTGACATTTGCAATCACATAGCTAGCATTCCTTTTCAGGTGAAGCCGAGGCTTGGTTATTACTCCATCAAAGTACTACAATGCTCAACCACATTCTTTTCGAATTGTATGTCCCGCCTTACGATCATCGCGGTTCGAAGATTGAAGTTTCACTTGCTGGATGGGATGCACCTGATGGAGGAGACAAGAACCTAGATTGCGCCCATCAGCACACAAAAACCAAGCGATTCCAATAGAGGGACGGCACATCACTCACAATGGCGGCAATGTGAAATAGTCCGACGTAGTGGTGTATCGCTTCGGGTATATTGCAACACCATTACGTGATGAGGCAGACGAGACACCGTCCGGATGCTGGCGGGTGATCCCCCGACTTGACAGTCGCAAAAAAAGAAACAAGCCCAGGGCTGGTCCTACGTGACAGCTCGTTGGGAACCCGGAACCTCCTCCTCTTCCGTGGTGTTCCTCGGGCGGGGATTTTTAAACAACCTCCACCACTTGCAAGGGTTTGTTCAATCGGCCTGGGTCCGAATGCTTCCATCTTGACCCAGCGAAGGAACCCGTACCCGCCGAGTTTACAGACGCTAAGCCGCCAAGTTTTGGCGTTTCAGCCGGCTGCAGAGCTCTAGCGGCGCGAAATAGCTGATCATCGTTTGGCGCGCGTGTTCGCGTCTCACGACAGAATTAGGAAGATGATCTGCGGCAGTTCTTGATCAGACGAGGATCAGATTCGGGAAACTGTCCGAGGTGCAACTTGGCGCATCATGTACATGAGTCGAATGTGGCACGGTAGGGCTGCTGGAACTCGGTCAGATAAGTCATCCGCGCCGAAACGGATGGCGTGCTCCTCGAGAACCTCCGCCATTATTGAATGGATGGGAGCTCGTGTGGCACTGTTGGCTTTTTTCTTTCTAGGGTGTCCGTGACCCCACGATTCAAATGGGATACATATGCATCTTGCGTAAACCCCAAGGAGCCCCAAAAGCCGGCCTTAACCATCTCCCCAATGGTTGACGAGAAGACGTGGTTCGGCGTCAAGGCACCCCGCTCTCATTGGCAGTAGCTTGCTTTTCACGGCTAGGCGGCTTCCGCTTTCGGCTTCTCGCTCCGCGGGATGGATGTGTGGAGGGCGGCTTGCAGCGGAAGTTGAGACCATATTTGCCCCCAAAGCTTGGGGAGTTTTGTGCCCACGAGATAGGGCGGGTGATGAGAGCGCTGAACTCCTTCCGGCCCGGCAGAGGTTGGAAAACGGATGGCACCGCATGCAACGGCAAAAAGGGGCTCTTCGGGAAGGGCTTGTGACCGATCTGTAGATGAGGTGACGGGCGCCAAAGATGCAGCCACACTGTCTGGCAAAGACACTGATATGAACCTACCGTGCCTGTACCCGACGGGAAGCCTGGAGACTCGGTAAGCCACCTTTGAGTGGCTGCGGAGACAGCTCCGCCATTGGTGAGGAGGCAGTAGTGCAACATGAAGCAATCAAGATCTGTTCATGGGCAGTTTGATAAGGCTGGGTTCTTACGGGTTTTCAGCAATGCGGAAGACCTCGCTGAGTATTGATGGCTACCAGGTTTCTTCGAAGCCCCTCTCTGCATGGCAAAAGAGGAGTGAAGAATGTTTCCGGTGATAATCGGCGGGAATTACTAAAATAATCGCGATAGTATTCATGTTTTAGATCCAGTTGCCAGTAGCCTTGCCGCATGCTGTGAGGTGTGGGAGGCGAAAAAAAAAAACGATGAGAAGGGTGGTGTGATTCGAGGAAATGGAGGAGGGAACAACCCTCGGCTGCAGCAGCTTGTGTCCCCATCTTGGCAGGTTGCAAACAAAAAGCAGCAGAGGGGAGGGGCGGTATCAACAAAGCCCTGGCATCAACCATTTTTTGAACCGTGATTCGCACTTCCAGCGTTGACGATGATCAGTAGGCTGGCGTCAGGCAGCGACGAGCATGGTCAAGAGCTGCTGCCAAATGTTCCAGCAGAGCTGACGCTCTGTAGGGCCGAGAAAAAGAGACATTCTCATGGCGTGTTTCAAGGTATCCGGAAAGCGACCTTCATACGCCACCCCACTTCCACCACAACCTTGGCGTTCCCTTGGACCAGAATCCATCGGTAGCGGCGTGCTGCGTGCGACGCTGCGAGCGTGCAGGGAGGGTGCATCCAGAAAACGCACGACAGTCGAGACTCGCGAAGAATCCCGACCTATGTGCTGATTGAGTCCAGCCAATCAGCTCAGTACCCGCAGGGGTATTCCAACCCTGTTGGTTGCTTGATGGGGTGTGGCCTTTCCCGTTTCGTTCCCTTTGGTTCCCAGCGGGGAGCCAAGGGCTTTTCCACCTTCACCGGGCAATCAAAGTGCACTCTGGAGACGACTGCTCCCTGCACCTGCCATGTTGCATGGAAAAAGGCGCGGCTGATAGTGTGGTGATCAGACCAATGGGACCGGCTGTGCCCTGGGAGCTTCGAGGGCAGTGATGCCCAGCGCTTCTCTGCTTTGCTTCTCGTGAACAAGGCTCGGGGTGAGCGGTGAACAGGCGCGTTGAAATCGGTGGGGGGAGCCGGGATCTATTCTGCCCAGATGTTTGAGCGTTGTTTCAATTCTCTATATGACTGCGTTCCATTCCTGCTTCGAATCAGCTTTGCAACGGCACGTATTATGGTCGACCATGCGCATCAAACCTCGAGGTAGCTCTTCGGGTCGGTTGAGCTCTGGACCACTCCCCACAAGATTCGGGCCGGACGGTAATGTCGGAGGAAAAATTGAGGAGCTCACTCGTGACAAACGTGAGCGGGCGTCTAGCAACTCGAATATGACATTGACGCCTTGTCTTCAGAACATCAAGATTTCTCAGCGATCAACCTGCGTCGGATGTCTGCCGGTCGGGAATCTCGGTCGTGTATCGCTCCACTGCAGGCCGGCTGATTACTTACCGCATCGGAGCCGTGTATGGTAGAGCGTGAAAAGACTCTTTTTTGTTGAGGGCTGCTTCTGTGAGTGAGCATCAGCGTGCAGATGCCAGTGGGACCGAGCGGTTGAGCGAGCCAGCATGGATGGAAGCAACGGGCATTTGTGGGTGGTGTCCACAGCGGGAGGTCCACACCAGAGGTCTGCTTTTACCTATCCCACGAAGCCCTCCCCTAGGGAACCTATCCAAGGATGAGTCGAGGTTGTGGGGTGAGATGAAATGGGGATCCAGTCTTGTAGAGTGAAAGCAGATGCGAGTTCGATTGTGTAGCCGATTCTAGGGTCCCCGCTCTGCCGTCGCCTTGCCTGGAGTTAGGCCAACCCGGGCAAGCAGGCCCAGCCTCGCGGGGTGAGCCGTGGTCATGCCAAGACCAGCCAGCATCAGACTTCCCCACCTGAAGTGCTTGGCCAATTCTGGCCCTCTGCGTCTTGCTTCCCCTCACATCCCATCCTCTTGAATTGGAACAAGCACAGTCTTGCTTGAACTGATCCCTGGTGGCTTTCGCAGCTGCATACACAGCGAATAGAAGCCGACAGTACCATGGCGCACGGCGAAAAGTCGCTGTTTTCCTGGGGAATGGGGTCAGCTTCGTGACATCTAAACCCCACGCAGCCGAAAATTCCCGCGGCCAGTCTGCAACCCCAGCAAGCTCATCCTCTCGCCTCACGCCGGTTGCAGGTCCGCTGCCGTGGGACGGGTGGAACTAGCTGAGCGGGATCCATGTATTCTTAACGTGCCGGCTTCAGGTGAAGGGACAAGGCGTGGAAGCTCGACAGATCGATTGTGACGCCGTTTGCCTTGGACGGGAGTTGGTTGACGCCATGGAGTCTTCCTGCACAACGCAGCTAGGTACGGGAATAGGCACGAGTCGTGCGATGGACTCCCGTCACGGCATTCATCAGCGAGACGCTTGGAGACGGGAATCGGGACGAGCAGGCTCACCCGCAGCTCATCACAATTCCCGGCGAGCTCCAAGTCCCTTCGTCCTTGTGCTTGCTTCCTTCAAAGCACCCTTGCCAATACTTGGAGGGGCACACCCCTCCTGCTTCGGCCCACATCTATGGTCTTCACCGGTCTTATATCCAGAGCTTCATCGATCCCTCCATCTTCACTCGTCCCGCGCCATATCGAGGATGTGTGGTGACAACACATACTCCCCTCATCAGCCGGCACCACGGGCCAACGGTCGCCTTGGCTCGGACATGAAAATATTCTGCTTCGGGTCTTGGGGGAAAAAAATATGTGCCGCCATCAGAGTCGCCATTCCCAATCTTATCTTTTTCCCGCCCGCTTCCGCTCCACTTCTCGACCAATGTGGGATTGTGGCGTCTTCTACGCTACATGACTGGTCAAAGCATCATCGTGAAGCTGGACGGCGGTTGACGCAACCGGCACCACAGGGCAGGACGCTCAAAGGAAGAGCTCTTCGGGTATTTGGATTTTCCAGCCTTTTTTCTGCGATAGGTGTTCTTTTCTCAGCGTGTCGGTGCGAGTTCGGTCAACTCACCGTCAAACCTCACCCATCAGCATCAGCGACCATTAGCTCCGATCAGTTTGTTTTCGTTTCGGTTCCGCCCTAAAAAAAAAAAAACGTATTCTCCTATCTGTCCATACCCTGCTAGATGTGACAGTCAGGCGCAGAGATAAAGACACGGCTCAGACTTGGCACACCCTGCTGTCGGTTTGTCAACCCGGGGCAGGCCGACGCGTGCGTAAGTTGCGGCTGCGCGAATAGCAGAATACTGTCGATGTCGACACTATCGGCTGCCTCTGTCGGTATTGCGCAAAGGTATATATGCACAGCTGCCGAGGGATCGAGAGCCTGTGTAGCTGCTTGCAAGGCTATCCCCAACACCCTGAACGACCAGTTGAGGGCCGTTTGCGGCATAACGTTTCGAGTCTTTCGTTGTGCAGGATACTCTTCACCCAGCGAACTCTTCCTTACAAACAACCAATCTTGAACGTCATCCCAGTTTGCCATGCGAGTAAATGAACAAATATCAGGTACTTGGTGCATCCATCGGCATGTGCACCATGGAGTGTCCCGCCTCGGTGTGGATTCGACATCTCTGTGGGTCAGCCATCGTAGGCCGCTTTTGACGGTGGTCTGAAGCAAAAGCTTCCGATCACGAAATACCCCTGCTCCTACGACGCCGCATGGTTGAATCGACGTAGCGTTGCAATCAACGAAATCGTGGATAACCGCGGTTCATCGATTTGTAGCCACCATTATGTGCCTGGTCTGGAGGTTGACAAACGAGATGCTGGCACTGATGGCTTGCTTCTTGGCTTTCAGTCACACTCAATCGAGATGTACCCATCATAGAACGGGAGACGGTGGATTCATCGGCCTCAACAGTAATAAAGTTCGGCAGTCTGTGTGAATGTGTCCATGGGCACTGCTTGAGTATGAGCTGCCCGTTCGCTGTTGCGCGTCATCCGGCCCGGGTCGCTCTCAGGACACTCGAGAAGCCCGGTGCCCGTGGCCCGTGGCGCCAGCGTTTGTCCCTATCGCGAGCGTAGCAACAGCAGCAACAAGTCTGGTTGCGCACAGGGCAACCCGCATCCAAGCTTAGCCGACCGACATAGCTACAAGAGGTGTGGGTGGGTGGGAGTGTGCTTCCCCTATCAGGCCCACCAATAGCTGCTCATACATGTGCACCCTCGACAAACTTTGCGGGCGCTGGCACCATCGCGGTACTTGGACCGGATGCACACTTCTGACGCGGTAGAAGGTACAGTAGCGAGTGCAAGGCACAGTGCCTACTGGGCTCGACATGGGTAGGTGTGGTAGAGAATGGGGGGTAGGGGGATGGAAAGATGGAAGATGGGGGACGCATGCTTCGTAACTGTTGGTCCCAACAGCCCACGGCAGCTAAAGGTACTTGGGCCATTCCTTCCTTGCAGGCCTGAGGACGTGCGCCCGCAGTATAACCTGGCAAGCACCCCATTCAATGGCGCGCTGGGCTTTCTAGGCTTTTGCTCCTCCAAATCCAATCCCACATTCGCGACAGCGCTCGCCGCCCGCTGCCACAAAGCTGCCCCCCATCCCACACCAAAACTCGTTCTCCAACCCCAACTTTTTTCCCACTCATTTTCTCCCGTCGTTGCCCCCCGTACCTGCCTTCGCTGCACTCCCTTCCACCCGCCGTCGGATAGGTTGCGATTGCGCGCCCACCCCTCGCTCGCCGCCGTCATCACCAATTTTTACCCCTTCGGTTCTCGTCTCAGCCAAGCAATCCGACAAGCGAGAAGTACAAAAAAGATAATAAGTGCTCGCGACTCGCCAGCCGCCCTCCACCCCGTTATCTGTCTGCCCGCTGTCTCCATCCGTACCTGACACAAGGGCACCATACCATCTCCACCTGCCACGTCCCTGCCCTACCGCCGTCCGCCCGCTCGCTGCATCGCAAGTGCGTATCCGCTCGTCTCATTCGATCAGCGCGATCGTCACCTAACACGCTGTTCTGGGTTCGCAGGCAGGCGCTGTGTATGCACCGCGAGGCATGATCGGGAACCAGAACGGGACCGGCGCATCCTCGGGCGCGTCCACCAACGGCTCTTTTGCTTCGCTCACGACAACGACTCCGACGACTCCGACGACTCGCGCAAGCCCCTTTCCAACGACTACAACCGCCGCGGCAAAGAATGCAATGGCCGCGTCGTCGTTTTTGCCTCCAGCACAGTCGTTCCGTCCGAACGTAACGGCCCAGACCTCGTTCGCGCCCCTCTCGATCGCGCCACCCGTCAATTCCTACGATCGCGATGCGACCAAGCCCGTGGGCACGCCCTTCTCCGCGACGCCGGCGAGTGCCAACCTGTCGTCAGCTGTGATCCACAATCTTCCCGCAGACACGTCGGAGCAGTCAATTCGCCTCATGCTCGTTTTTTCCAAGGACGTTGTCGATGTTGAGATCCTCCCGCCGAATCAAGCTGACGATTGTGGCTCTCGCTCGGCTCTTGTGAAGTTCAAAACGCCCGCCGGCGCACAAGAAGCTAAAAATGCTCTTGATGGCAAGTCCGTCTCCCCAGCCGCGGGGGAGTTGACGGTGGAGATACTCGGATCGAGCCCTACCATGCTGGGAAAGAGATATCCTATCGATACCAGCGTCTCGGGCGGCGTGCCCACGCCCACGTCCTCTGTGGCCTCCTCAGCCACATCGACCCGACAGACATCACGGTTCAATGGGACCTTTCCCCCCATGGAGAAGATGGCGCCATCCTTGAACGGCGTTTATAACCCGGATCTCACCAGTCCGGAGATCTACCAGAACATTTTCTCCCCACAATCACCCATTGGGAACCATCTCACCGATCGCAACCGCGTATCCGGAAAGTCTTTGATCATCGGGAACGAGTCGGCCGACGACGATGAGACTGGCGAGCTGCTCAAAGACCCAGTTGGGTTTGCGGAGAATGGGCTTCAACGCCGCCAAACCGCACCCCAGATTCCCATCTCGCGCATGGCCAACCTCAATTTGAACACAACCCCAATGAGCGGCCATGCCCCAATACCTCACTACGGTCACCCTGGTATGAACACTTTGTCGGCAGTTCCCAACACAATGTCACCCACAGCTATGGGGTCGGGACTGTCGGGGCCCTCTCTGGGCTACAATCAGCAGCAGCCTTACCGCGCACACAACTTCCCGCCTGCTAACCCGGCAGACCAAAACCCGCCATGCAACACCCTCTATGTGGGTAATCTGCCAATTGACACCTCTGAGGAGGAGCTGAAAGCCATGTTCTCGAAACAGCGAGGATACAAGCGGCTCTGCTTCAGGACCAAACAAAACGGACCCATGTGCTTTGTCGAGTTCGAGGACGTTTCGTTTGCAACAAAGGCGCTCAACGACCTCTACGGGCAGCCGCTCCACAACAGCGTCAAGGGAGGTATTCGCCTGAGCTTTTCCAAGAACCCGCTGGGTGTTCGATCTGGCCAGTCGTCAAGTCAGAATGGAAGCAGTTCCATGGGCGGCATAAATGGCATTCCGGGATCGACAGGCTTCACCACAGCTCATGGACCACCACCTGGGCTGAGCCTCCCACCCGGACTCGGACTGAACCGTGTCGGGCTTTCGGGATCGCCCAGCATGGCATCTGGTAACAGCGCCTACGCTTCGCCGTCGTTCTCAACCTCAACCAACAATCCGTGGGGTCCCGTGTACAATACCCACAGTACGATGACCAACGGTTCTTCCAATTTTCCACCGCACATGATGGGACGATAGAGACGGCGATGATTTGAAGCGGCAGGTGTTGGTGATGGGGCGTTGGGGGCTCATTCGGGAAGCGGCATCACATGGGCTCTATCCCTACAAAGTATTGGAGCGGGATCATTGTTTTCTTTTATTTTCTTCTGTCGGCGTGACTCGTCGGTTTCTAGTTTTCCGACCGCTTGGACATCGCACAGCATGGCCCTGGGTGTTGGTAGGGACGGTCGACAATGTTTGACATTGAAAAGGGGCATTGCTGGCATCTAGCGCGTGCATCTTTGGCACCACCATCATCGGCGCATGGTCTGCGATCAAGGTTGTTGTCATGTTCTTTTCGGCATGGGATGATTCCTGTGGAGGATTTTGCACTTTTCGTTCGGGTTTGCTTCGGAGGACATGGGAGTTTTAGAGGCTGCTTGATGCCAGAAGCTACCTTGGCTTCCGGACTCTTCTCTGGCCGATGGTCTCGCGGCTTTTCGACCACGGTTTACACGGTATAACAAGGCAACCAAGGGGCGTGACCGGATTGGGCGTCGTGACAGGCTTTTTCATCAATCACATTAGGGGCAAGCACCGGGCGATACGGATTCGCGGAGGTTCCGCAGGAGTTTTTCATCTTTTGGGTCACACAAAATCGTTATTCGCATTCCAGGGACGGGTCGGCCGTCTTCCGAGCGGACAAAAGGGTCGAACTACGGAGAGTTTGTGTTGCCAGCGCTGGAAACACACATGCCTGTACCTGTACGACGAGACAAGTGCTTCCTGGTTTTCTTATTAGCGGCATGGGAGGAGTGCGGGATTAAAGAGAAAACGTGTGGAAGGGTCTGTTTTTTTTTTTAGCTTGCTTTGACTTGTTTTTTTGGACTGAGCGTGGCGAGAGAAAAGAAGCCCAGTTACCCAATCCGTTTCTTTTTTTTTGCACTTGGGAACACACAGACAACATATTCCAGCGAAAAGATATGGGAGGGACAAGTATCTATACAGGCTTCGCAACCGCAAAATGGGATCACATGGGCGCGGAAAACAACACATTTCCTTATTCACTTCCAATTTTTTTCCCTCTCCATCTGCGTCTTGTCTTGTCGTCGCCCTATTTGGATGGATACCTACATCTCCCTGGCTTCTCTTCCATCTCCTCGCTGCTGAAACCAGTCAAGGAGTCGGCGCAAGAGTAGACGGGGGGAAACCACCTGCTTCATACGAGATACCTGGGTTAGCATTGGCATTTTTGAGAGACGGGCATGGCTTGGGGTTTACTTGTTATTTTTTGGATTTCCATGTGGGGGAACAGGGCTTCATGTTTTGTTTCTTTCTTTTCGACATTTTCCATCCAGCCATGGCGCAGTTATTGTTCAAGGCTCTCTGGATCAAAGTTGGCTGTGTTTTTGTTGGCCTTTTTTTGTTTCTTTGGTTTTGCAAATATCAGGAGCTGTTTGTTTGTTCATTGATCTCTCTCCCATTACCTGCATGGCTTGAATCGAAAGATAAATCCAAAGGGGCTGGCGGTGGGGTGGAGTGGTGGGTAAGGAGGAAAGAAGACAGAAACAGATAAACGATAATGAATTTTCTCTCTTGTTGGCGGCATAGAAAAGCCCTGAATGGTTGGACTGTTTGAATCATCGGTGGTGAATATTAGTTGTCGTCTGTGGCGGGTATACTCGACACCCCCTTTTCTCTGGCATGTCAAACCAAGTGGGTTCGTCCGAGTGTGTGAGCGTGTTTGCCCGCATCAGCTGGGCTGCCCGGTTCCGGGAATTCCCACATGCTCGTAGGCCTCTTGCCCGGCAAGTCTGGGTTTCTAAGCTGTTCAATCCCGACCCTTTGTTTACGGGAGCGGTGGTCGGCGTTGTCGCGTACTCTCGGCTCACCGCCCGTTTGTACTCCTTTGTAGAGCGGGATTGCAGAGCACCTACTTGCGGAGTCCAGAGTCGTATTTGTAACAAGGCTTATGTATCGGACACGGAACGAGGCACTAGCTAGGCCTACCCAAATGGGTAGTATTCTGATCAAGTGAGCATTAGTGAGTCTTGCACGCAACGCAGAGCAAAACAGACCCATATCTAAACAACCACCGCGGAACGCCGAATTTGCCAAGAGCTACGACACAGAATCAGCCACACCGAGCCAATGATACGCAGTGATGAGAACCTGTGAGACAACCCGTGCCCTACGCCCTCGCCTTCGTCGCCTTTCGCTGTCCCAAGTAAATCCCCCATAGATCCTTGACTGTGCCAACCCAGCCCCTGACCCTCTTCAAAGCATTGATCATGGCAACGTATCGCCAAACGAAAATATCCACCCTTTTGTAATCGTGAGCGTAAATCTCCCAGATCGCCGCCTCCTTCTTGACAAGCTTGCGTTCCCCTTCCTCCCCATCGACCTCCACCTCTACGACGCCCCTCGGCCCAATGGCCAGCCCCCGCCCGACAACCCGCTCATCCGCCGCGAGCCTCGTGGCAGCGTCCACGACATCCTCCAGCTCGCCCAACGCCCCGCCGGCCAGCAACGCCTGCCCCTGCCACGGCAAAAGCGACGTCTTGACAAAGTACGGACACAAAACATTAACCCTGACGCCCTGCACCCACGCCGTGCCCCTGAGCGCCCTGAACAGCCCGATAACCGCATGTTTCGAGACAGTATACTCAGTCTGGCCAGGCAGCGGGGACACGCCCGCAATCGAGCTAACAAGCAACAAATGACGATCCCTCTGCTTGCCGTCCTCGGCCTCGCCATTCTTCCTCAGCCAGTACAGCGCCAGGTGCGCAGTGTACATGACACCCGTCAGATTGACGCCCAATACGCCGAGTTTCGGCGGAGGCGGGTTCTCGCCGTCCAAACCCTGCGGCATGTCAAAGGGCTTGGGGCCCATCTCGACGATGCCCGCGCCGGCAACGACGGCATCGATGCGGCCCGTGGGACTGGCGCGGACGCCGGCTTTGAAGAGGGAGACCTGGTCGGGCCAGCTTGTCACGTCGCAGCGCTGGTAAAAGTGGTGGCCTGAGGAGCCGGGGAGGCTGCGGAGCTCGGCGACGAGGGCTTCGCCTGCCGCGTCGTTGAGGTCGCCGGCAACGATGTGGGCGCCCTTGGAAGCCCAGTGGCGAGCAAAGGCGGCGCCGAAGCCGGATGCTGCACCCGTGATGAGGATGGTTTTGCCGGCGAGGGGTGCGGTTGAGTAAGGGGCTTCAAGGTCGACCGGGGAGGAGATGTTGGTCATGTTGATGAGGGAGAAGGCCGGGTCATCGTCGCTAGCTGTGTAATAGGCCATGTTGGGTTTTGGCCTTGGGACAGGCGTTGGTGTCAAGCGTTTTGGGAGTACGTGCGGATATGTGTTTCTAGGGAAATAGTTAGCTGACAGGGTCCTAGCGAGGTGCTCACGGGGTGTGTATGTGGTGTTGTGTTCAGCTTTCACCGCAGGAGAGGCCAATTTGTGCCGCCAAGGAGGGAGCGTGGAGCGGCTACACTGCTTGGTGTTGTCGACAGGGAACGAGGTGAGTGTGGGGGGCTGTTTATGACACAGCTCCTCGTGGGCGAAGGTGCGGTGTTGACACTTGCCAAGAGATAAACAGGCGGCTTACCGCTAGTTCACGATGTTACCCACGATCCAAGGTGTCTGCTGGGCGAAGTGAGGATAAGCTTGGTGAAACGGTAGATATAAATGCCTGCGACACGAATATAGAATTGATATGATCAAGCCGATGATCGCGCTGGGGAGGCAATGGGAGAAGAATTATCTCAGTGACAATTACATGTTTATATACCAAGATACCCCTGCCCCGTAAGGCTGAGAAAAAAATGTGACAAGCGGGCAATGTGGTCCGGAACCGAGAGCGGCATCTTGGCCACATTCAGCCGCTGCCCCTGACAGGAACCGAACCGTCAAGTCGCCTGATTAGCACGTTCCGGAGAACAGTAGATTCTATAAATCCCTGCTGGCAACCGAACCTGTGGCCGATTCATCGAAACTTTCGGTGATCGCATCGCCGGTCTCCAGTCGCCCGTGCATAGGCTTTATTGTTTGATGCCCTGAGCTTGAGCTGCCAGGGCTGGGAGGTGGGTATCTCTAGTCGCTGACCGCATCAAGGAAAGGACGGGAATCCCGGCACGGCACGGCAGCCTGGCGTCCCGTAAACTGTGAAATGAGATCAATTGATACGCCCCGCGGTGTGATTTGGAGCCGGCCACGGGGCACCAATGTGACCTTGACCGTTATCCGCCGGGTGTCTGGGTGTCTTGGTGTCTCGGTGCTTCACCGTCTGGCGAAATCTGCCCGAGACAGCCTCCGGCCTTGGAACAGCAAGACGGCGCGGGGAAATTCTGATCCAGCCAAAATAGCTTGAACATCCGGCGGCCGTCAATGGTGTTTGTGTTGCGTGTCGCTCGCCATGATAGTTCGCGCATGGCTGCAGTAATCCGTCGGCTCTCGAGTTTGTGTCCCTTGTGTTGATTGCGCTACAACCCAAGGTCCTACAATTCTCAATACGGAAACATGGCAAGCTCCCCAAATGGCGCCGTCGCCCCATGCTGAGGCACTTCACCTTCCAAAGACTTTGGATCGTCAAGCTCCCTGCAGCTGGATTGGGGGCACGATCCCCAAGCTGAAGAATCGAGAGAGATTGGATGGTCAATCAAGCATGGGACCCAAGGCCTGGTACTCGCAACGGGTCCCCATCCTTCAAAAGCGCATGGTAGGTCGCATGGGGTTCCAAAAGTAAAATACCAATTATACCGGCTTCATACACGCCAAACCCCTTGGCGCAATACGCTTGTCGCCGTCGATCGGGAACCGCTCGATTGTCTTGCCTTGATTCCCGACGGTTTGGTTCTTGTTTTGCTGTGGGGCCGTTGGCGGCGCTGGTGGGGTCCTGGCCCACCCCTCCCCGGCTCCGATCGCGGGGCATATGGCGGGGCACCGATTGACACGGCGGAAGAAAAAGTTCCAGCAGCAAACACGGGCAACCACTGACTCACCCCATCACCAAGTCGACTTGTTATTTTCCCTGTGGCTTGAGCAAACGTGTCCCAAAGGGTTCTCTGCAGCAATCAGCATCGTACTACCACAGCATCAAGCACCATGTCTCAATTGCCGACCAAGAATGTTGGTGCGTGCCTGGGATCCTTTGCTTCTGCCCCTCCATACGCCACCGCGCTCCCCAGATGTGATTAGGGACCACGGCTGACTATGTGTGATTTGCAGGTGTCCTGGGCTGCACAGGCTCAGTCGGCCAGCGCTTCATTCTTCTTCTTCAGCAACATCCCTCCCTCCGCCTTGTGGCGGTTGGCGCCTCTTCGCGGTCGGCCGGCAAGAAATACCGCGATGCCGTCAGGTGGAAGCAGTCGAGCCCCATCACACCTGCTGTCGGAGATTTGGTAGTGCGCGAGTGCAAGGCTAGCGAATTCACCGACTGTGACATCGTCTTCAGCGGCCTCGACAGTGATGTTGCCGGCGACATCGAGAAGGAGTTCCAGCTCGCCAACTTTGGCGTTTTCTCCAACGCAAAGAACTACCGCCGTGACCCCCTTGTGCCGCTCGTCGTCCCAACCGTCAACCTTGGCCACCTCGACCTGATCCCCCACCAGCGCAAGACACACGGCCTCGAAAAGGGGTTCCTGGTGTGCAACAGCAACTGCGCCGTCATTGGCCTCGTGATTCCCTTTGCCGCCCTGCAGGCGCGCTTTGGCAAGATCGATACCGTGTCTGTCGTGACGATGCAGGCTGTTTCGGGCGCTGGCTACCCAGGTGTGAGCAGTATGGACATCATCGACAATGTGGTGCCCTACATCGCAGGCGAGGAGGACAAGCTCGAGACCGAGGCGCAAAAGATTCTGGGATCCATCAATGCCGAGGCCACCGCCTTTGAGGAGCAGAAGACGCTGCGGGTCTCGGCAGCTTGCAACCGTGTGCCCGTGATGGACGGTCACACGGCCTGTGTGTCCCTGCGATTTGCTCAACGCCCACCACCCACCGCCGAGCAGGTCAAAGAAGCCATGCGCAGCTATGTCTCCGAGGCCCAGCAGCTCGGTTGCCCGTCGGCGCCTCAGCCGCCCATCCTCGTTTTCGACGAGCCCGACAGACCCCAGCCTCGTCTTGACCGCGAGTTGTCCAAGGGGTATACCGTCAGCGTTGGACGTGTTCGTGAGGATGAGAGTGGCATCTTCGACATCAAATTTGTGGCTCTGAGCCATAACAGTAAGTCCAATTCCGGCCATGGTGTGAACTATCAATAATGTGCTGATACCGTCACAGCGGTCATTGGTGCTGCTGGGTCATCCATCCTCAACGCTGAGGCGGCCGTGCTCAAAGGCTTTATTTGAGCTAAATGACACAGCCTGACACCGAAGATAATACAGGCTATTGACAGATAAGACCGAGACTTTCCACATTTTTGCATAGATAAAATAGGCGTTGGAGTTTCGCGGTCAGACCAATCATAAATAGTAAAATGCCACTCACGAATGAATCTAGTTTCCAACCACTGCAGATCGCTTGACCGACAGAGGAAACAAGCAGGTGGGGGTGAACCCCGATTCTGATGGAAAGCATTTTATCCCGTTGATTAGTCTGCTGTCCACCGTAGCTCTTGAGTACAAGCATATATCCTCGTCATGCAAGCGGCGAGACGGTTTGGCCTTGCGTGATGTTGTGCAGTGACCAGCGGGGAAGAGCAAGGACCAGGCTCCAAACTCGCAAGTCCCAACAACTCTGTATTGAGGCATTGGTCCATTTGACAGCGAACACATTCTCATCCAGGCAGTCTGAGGGCTGACCTGGTCACACGTGCCTGGCAATGGGGGACTCGGCTCGGAATTCAAGCACAAAAAGTTCCGTTTCCAACACCCAAGGGAACCAGGTAAACTCGGGCCTTGGGGGTAATCTTCAGATGAAGCACGCTTCGGGGAGCCTGAAGCAAATGATCCCTGTGACAAGCAACAATCCGTTTCCGACGTGCATGTTCGGCTTCCTGCTCCTGGGCGCGGGGGTTATGGAAATCCACAGATGTCTTCTCTTGCAGCTCTCGCGTTAAACAGACCGGAAGCAGTACTACCACACCTCGTCAACATGGGATGTTCGTTTATTATTGGTACTGTTCCATTGTCCATTATTTGTGTGTGTGTGTGTGTGTGTGTGTGCGTGTGTGTGTGCGCGGTGGTGATGGTGGATGCGGAGACGCAGGAGCGGACGCAGGGGCCGAGCTTCGCTTCCATGTTTTGTTGCAGCCGACCGTGCGGGAAAAGGCGTACGATGGCCCTAGTGGGTGAGGGTTCCAGCAGCCCGGAAGACTCAAAATACAGTACACATGAGACGGACGCTAACAGGAGTTGCTGCTTAAGGACCGTTGCAATCCGGGTCTGTCTGTGAAGCGGCGGCGCTTGGCTGTGTTGACGAGGCAGTTGAAGGTGACTTGGTGAATGATCGTCGTCAAGGATCCCGAGGGGAAGGAGGGGTCACCAATTCCCCGTGCGGCATTCTCGACCAACGAAACCTGGGAGAGAGAGCGAGTGCGTTCCCAAATGCGGACGTTTGTCGTGATGTTGGTCTGGTTGACGTGAAACTGCAGCAGTTCATGCGTTCCGGTCCCTCTCCCTCTGGCGACATGGGACCTGTTTGGGTTGCAGGAGCAGCGGGTGCTGAGAGGCTTCCCTTCGGCTAGACCGTGTGTGCAGCGTATCTGCTCTGTAGTAGGTGGTGGGCTTGCAGGCGGGCGCGGAAGGATACAGTTTGCCGTGTTTGCAAGAATAAGCCAGCAACTGGACGAAGTAGCAAATGGGCCCGGTTCGGATTGTATGTTGTTTGTTCAGTCCGCTATCACGGCTTCTGCTCCAGGGGTTTTCGCAGCGTCAGATCTGCCGAGCTTGGGCCATCAGCAGCAGCTACTGTGTGCAGTGTCTTTAATTAGTAACGCCTGGGGCCACCGCCGGCCACAGACAGAGCAGCTCCCATTCCCGCCCCAGCCGTTGAATCGTCAGACGAGGTCGGATCCCCATTGGCCTGTTTGCTGGCGGGCTTTCGGCGCGATCGAGGTACGTAATGCCCGCGGTCGCAATTCTGGTCGACGTTCGACAAGCCACAAAATCCTGCCGACACACGCAAGCCCCTCTCCCACTTTAACCTCGTCTTCCGTCACACGACAGTTGAGCTGTCACCGACATTTCGCATTCCCAGTCGTCGCCGCCGTTGTCGCCGTCGCCATGTCTCTGGGCGAAGTGTCAACCGCCGTTCCGGGCGAGAATGGGGGGTCGACGATTGCGACTCTGGGCCTTGCCAACTCGCTGACCATCGCCCCGAGTGAGGAGGCGATGGCACATGTGCAGGATGTCCTGTCTTCAGAGGTTCGCGCCCTCGCCTGCTCGTTCAATCTCGACGAACGCCTACTGACTCGCCTCCCTCCCAGATCGGCATTTCTGCCATGCTCAATCGTCTGAAGCAGAGTATTGCTGCCGCCAAGGTACGAGCCTCCATCCGACCGGTGTGATGTTCGCACAACCCAACCTAACATGGGAGCTATAGGAGTTTGCCCTATTCCTCAAGAAGCGGGCGTTGCTCGAGGAGGACCATGCCAGCGGGCTTAAGAAGCTCTGCAGGATGTCCCAGGACAACATCCAGCGATCCGAGCATCGCGGCGGCACTTTTGCAAAGGCCTGGGAGGATATGATGGTCATACACGAGCGGATGGCCGACAATGGACAGCAGTTTGCGATGTCTTTGATACAGATGAACGAGGACTTGCTAGAATTGGCGGCGGTCGCTGAGAAGGCTCGAAAGGGTTGGAAGCAAAATGGTTTGATCGCGGAGCAAAAAGTCGCCGAACTCGAGACAGCGATGCGAAAGGCGAAGTCCAAGTACGACTCTCTCGCTGAGGAATATGATCGAGCGCGCACTGGCGATACTACTGGCCGTCAGGGCGGCAAGATGTTTGGAATCAGGGGTCCCAAGTCGGCACACCAGCACGAAGAAGAGGTGTATCGAAAAGCACAGGCGGCCGACCAGGATTACATGAGCAAGGTGCAACTCGCTCAAGCTGGGCGTGGCGAGCTTCTGTCGAAGACGAGACCCGAGACCGTGCAGGCGCTTCAAGAAACGGTTAGGGAGTGTGATGCCGGTGTGGTATTGCAGATGCAAAAGTTTGGTAAGAACGCGCGTATCCGAGCATTAGAGGGCATCGTGCTGACGGCTTGTTAGCATCCTTCAATGAAAAGCTGCTGTTGAGCAATGGGCTCAGCATCAGCCCGCTCAAAAGCTCAGCAGACGCACGGAGCCTGCGGGAGTGCATCCTTGCCATTGACAACGACAGAGACTTGCACGACTATCTCAGTGGTTACTATTCGCGCTTGCCACCAAGGGGTGGGGAGCCCAAGTACGAGCGCAATCCAGTATGTTAACTCCTGTTTTGACAACCGAATGGGTGTTGACCATTTTCTAGCTCCTGGAGCAGACACAACGTGTCCCGGCAAACCCCTATGGTCAAAGCCAGCAGGCACTGCCGCCTATCCAACCCCCACAACCACAAATGTTTGGGGGCCCGGGCTCGAGGTCGAGTACATTTGTAGACACGCCGAATACTCCACAGGCTCAAGCGCCTCCCATGGGACACCACTACGGGCAAAGCACCAGTTCGATTACAATGTTGAACCAGCGTCCTGGGTCACAGCCCCAACACGAAAGGACGTTTAGCCACGGAAGCATCTTGAGCAACGGACCGGCGGCGCAGCAACCCTTTGGGGGTCCACGGGGTCCTGTGCCGCCTCAAAGCCAGCCGGCTCCTTCGAGATTTAACGGAGACTATAGCCCGGCTACGTCACAGGGTCCGCCCCAACTCGGCGCCCTGCCCTTCCAGCCGGCACCGCAGCAGCAGCAGCAACCGCCACCACCACAGCCATCCCATATGCTATATGCCCAGTCCCCGGCACAGCAAGGGCCCCCTCCTAATATGAATCCTCTTGGGCAAAACCCGCAGTCTGCTTCAGGGCTCCCTTCAAACCCCGCCCAGGGCCGCAACAACTCACCGCCCACTGTGCCACAGATTGCCCCATCCCGACCAGTATTCGGTGTTTCTCTGTCCAACCTCTACGAACGGGATGGCCTGGCGGTACCGATGGTTGTGTATCAATGCATCCAAGCAGTGGATCTCTTTGGACTTGGCGTCGAAGGAATCTATCGCCTCTCTGGATCGCTCCCTCATGTCAACAAGCTGAAGAACCTTTTCGATACCGGTATGCTTCATATCCAGGATTGTCCTGTCATGATCCTAACGTGAATGTGTAGACTCGACCTCCGGCAACCTTGACTTCCGCAACCCAGAGAACTTCTTCCACGATGTAAACAGCGTGGCCGGTCTCTTGAAGCAGTTCTTCCGAGATCTCCCCGATCCGCTGCTGACCAAGGAGCACTACTCCGCCTTCATTGAGGCAGCCAGTACGACCCCATACCTTCTACATTGTATCATCCTCTAACGCTTGCAACAGAAAACGAAGACGATGTCGTCCGTCGGGACTCTCTCCACGCCATTATAAATAGCCTCCCAGATCCCAACTACGCCACTCTTCGGGCACTCACTCTCCATCTCCACCGTGTCATGGACAACGCCGGCACCAACCGGATGAGCTCGCAAAATCTCGCCATCGTATTTGGGCCAACCCTCATGGGCGCGGCACCGGGTACCGATATCTCCGACGCCGGGTGGCGTGTCCGAGTGGTCGACACGATCCTCCAAAATACATACCAGATCTTTGACGATGACGATTAAAAACTAGGTGCTGAGAAGGGAAAACTGGGGCCGTGGCATACATGATCAAGGATGCGAGGCGTTGTTGGCTGGATTTTTTTTTTCTCTGACTCCTTTTTCTTTCGTTGTATGACTAGGATTTGCCACGCGTTTGTTGCATAGTTGCATACCAAGAGATATCACATTGGAGGTTTAAGTCTAGCAAGGAAGGTGCTTAATGATTCAGGACGAGGGAGCAAGCGAGGGAGCGGTAAAGTGGCGGCGGGTAGAATGATTAGATGGTGAAGAAGAATGCAAAGTTTGTGTATCTTCAGAGGTTGCTTCTGCTCCTACGTCTCAGCTGAATACCACCGTTGCTACTCGGTTGTGATTTTATACCTGGTATTGTGTCGGGTTAAATCTCTGACTTTCTGGGTTGGATCTCGGTTGACTCCTGGTTCGATTCTGTATTCGAATGAGATTGTAATGGGGTTGAACCCGGGTGACAAGGCAGCAACAACCATGATGCAATGGTCGCTAAATAGGGTATTGTGCAAGAGCTTTTTGAGTTTATGAATCAACATCTGTAGAAGGAGAGATAAGGCCGAAATGACATCACCTGAATCACCATCGTGTTCTCAGTGTCGACTCGTTCGTGAATAACACAACCAACGACAAGGCGCAGCAAATGACGAATTGATCAGATACTCATCATTATCCTAACAAGTATAGGCACGCCAGAAAAATCCCACACGCCAGGCTAGGCAATGCTAAACTATAAAACCAGAACCGCGATCTCGTCCTGCACAGTATAAACAAACCCCTTTTTACCCACTCATCCCGACCCACCCGTCCCAAGATACCATTACACCCACGCATTCATCCCAATGAATGGAGAAGAATAAAAAAAGAGCCAATAAGGCCACAACCAAACCCCTCACGCCCTTCAATGCCAACCCAAGACCACCTTTACAAGAACCCCTTGGTCAAGCTCGGAACTCTGCTAATGCTGCTCTTTCGCCGGGGGACCTTGACTTCGTCACCCTCGCTTCCACCAAGACCGGCTCGCCAGCCGCTCGGAATCTTCATGCTTTCTCTGCTGCGCATGCTGCCCCCAAGAACACTGCCGGCAACGCTACCGTTGAAGGCAGAGCCCTTCTCCATACGAAGGTTCTTCCAGCCCTCGAGTTCGCGTTCGAGCCGCAACGACTTCTCCTTTTCCTCGCGCAGCTCCCGCTCGGCGCGGCGAGCAGAGAGCTCATTTGAACTTTCAGAGGCCTGGAGCTCGTCGATTGTCTTGAGCAACTTGTCGACCTTATCGCGCATACGGCCGAGGTCGTCCTGAAGTTGGTTGTTTTGCTTCTCCTTTCGATCAATCTGCGACTGTAAGTCCTTGACCGTGCGGTCCACATTACGGACCGAGCGCTGGCTCTTGCTGCGCTCAGTTTCCTGGTCTTCCAGCTGTGTCTCCAGCTGCGAAATGCGGTTAGTATGTAAAGAGCCAATGTAAAGATTGCGGTGCCTTACCTCTTGGATGCGTTTGTGAAGAAACTTGATGTCATGGCTGGCCGTTGAGTAACCCTTGGTTTCGAGATCGATGAGCTTGAGTTGCACCTCGTTGAGTGACTTCTCGAGCGCAACCTTTTGCTTCTGGAGCTCGGCGCTTGCTTCACGTTCGGCAACGATGTCCTTTTGCACCTCCGAGATAAGTGCCTCGGCACGGCGCATCTTCTCGACTGCTGCAGCGGCAATGTCTTCTTGCTGAGCCAAGCCTGCCTTGAGCTCAAGAATCTCCTTGTCAATGTTGGCAGCGTTGCGCATTGACGGGCTTTCACTCCTGGCCAGCTCCTCGAGACCAGCCTTGGCTTCCTCCAGACGCGCCTCGATGCTCCGTTTCTCCCGGAGAAGATTGTCGCGCTCCGCCGTCGTCTCATCGACAGACGACCGGAGCGCCCGGACCTGTGAAAGCAGCGACACAATCTTGCTTTGGGCTTCATTGTGCGCGTTGACCGCTTCGTCGCGGGAAGCCACAACGTCCGAGAGGGTTGCCTCCAGACGTGTCTTCTCCTTGGACCATGTCGAGCTATTGAGAACCTCATCGTCCCACTTGGATCGGAGCTCATCGAGCTCCTCCCGCAGCCGTGTGATCTCGGCTTGCTTGAACAGCTTCTCCTCGCGGGTGAGGTCGAGTTCCTTGGTCATGGTGGCGAATTCAGCCTGATACTTCTTGCGCATCTGTTCCATACTCGACTCCTTGTCCTCGATGTCATTGGCTCGCTGGTTGCGGTAGTCCTCCAGTTCGTGCTGCAGTCTCTTCTTGGCCTGTGTGACGGCCGCGAGGTCGGTCGACATGTCTTCGATCTTCTCCTCAAGGCGCTGGTTTTGCTGCTGGAGATCCTCGATCGTGGCATCGAGTCGTTTCCGCTCCGAGGCCATCTCGGCACAGCTGTCCTCCGCCTCCCTTGCCTGAGACTTGGCAAACTGTTCCGCGCGGTTGGCCTTGAGGACAGCGATCTCGGCTTGCTCGAGTTTGCTAAAGTACTCGTCGGCACGGCTCTTGTATAGGTTTAGGCTGGCAGTGACGTCGGTGAGCTTTGATGTTTCGGCATCGAGGCGGATCTGAATGTCAGCAAACTCTTGAAGGAGCTGGTTTCGGCTGGCAGCCTCTTGCTCCCTCGCCAGTGACATCTCTTGGAGATCGGACCTTGCATCGCGCAGGTCTACTTCGATCTTGGCCCGCTCGTGTCGCATCTTCTCAAAGTGGTCCTTCATGTCGGTCAGTTCTGCCACAGTGTCCTTGTGACTGTGGAGAAGTGATCTACGCGACTCCTCCTGCCGGTTAAGCAAATCGAGGATCTCCTCGTATGACTTTGTCTGGATGTCACGAAGTGAGAGTTCACCAGTGCGGAGGGCTTTCTCCAGCGCCGAGACCTTCTTTGCCGAGTCATCGAGAAGGTCATGGAGCCTGCTGTTGGCCTTTTCAAGTTTCTGCACTCGCCGGAGCGACGGGCTTTCATCCGAGTACCCCGGACCAGGCGTGGAGCGCTCCAGCTGGCTCTGAAGATGGCGGTTCTGCATCTGTGCAAGCTGCAACTGGTTCTGGAGCTCCTCGACCTCTGCCTTGAGATCCATGCGGTTGTTGAAGCTCAGGATATCAGCGGTGCGGTCAGAGCGAGTCGAGTCCTGGAGATGGTCAACGTCGTTGTTGCCAAAGCGCCGAGGAGGCGTTGATGCATTGGAGTAGTGTCGGCCGTTGGGCTTGGAGCGCTTCTGCGTTGGGGAACTGTTGAACGGCGCTTCGTTATTGCTGATCTCTTCGAGGCGTGGCCTTGTGGGAGATTCGTTCCTGGCGGCTCGCAACTCCGCAAGTTGGGCTTCCGCGTTGGTACGCCCCGCAGTTTGCACCCGGAGGTTTTGCTGGAGCTCCTCAATGCGTCGGACTAGGTCGAAGTTCTTGGTGAGAAGCTTTTCGTTGTTGGCCTCGCTCGGAATCGCCGGGACCGACTCAGGGTCAACGGTCCTCAAAGCGGCCAGAAGCTGGGATCGAAGCTCTGTCAGCTCCTGGTCGCGAGCATCCAGCGCTGACTGCAAAGAGCGAACGGTGCCTTGTGCTTGGTTCCGCAATTGTCGCTCTGACTCAATCGTTCGATTCGCCTCTGCGAGCTGAACCGTGAAGTTTGAAGTGGCCTTCTCGGCGTTTCGACTGCTCTGCACCTCCCTGGCTACCTCGTGGTTGAGATCCTCAAGGTTCAGCTGCAGCTTTTCAAGCCTTTTCTCCAGAGAAGCAACCGTCACCTGAGAGTCACCGAGTTGCTTGTTGAGTTTGGCGTTGTGCTCCTCCAGCTTGACCTTTTCACGCTGCAACGTCTGAATTTGACCGCGCGAAGCCTCGTTGGCCCTGGAACTTGATCGCGCAATCTCAAGGCCCTTTTGCTGAAGCTTGTTGAGCAGTGCGCGGTTGTCATTCTCTGAAGCAGCGAGGCGACTCTTGACTGTATGGAGCTCGCGCTCCAGCCGCTCCTTTGCTTGGTCATTCTTGAGCCCAAACTCGCCAGACTCAAGGATGAGTTTGTTCAATTCCTCAACCTCGTGGTTGAGTTTGGCGCACTCCTCCTCGAACCATTTCAGTCGCTCGTTGGCTGCATCCAGGTCCTTGAGCAGGCTCTCCTCACGTTCACGAGCAACTTTCGATGCTGCTCTCTCGCCAACGATCTCGGCCTCGCGTCGAGCTTCCTCGGCCTGTGTCTTTGCGATACGCAGTCGCTTGATCTCTTGCCGGGCCTCGTCGCGCTCTTTCTCAGCAGCAGTCCTGAGCTCCATGGTTCGACGAAGTGTGTCTTGTTGGGCGTACAGCTCCTTCTCGATGGTAATTTTGGACTCGTTCAGGTGGTCGTATTCGTCCTTGAGAGATTGGTATTTGTGTTCACCGAGGAGGAGAACATCGTCTCGGGACTGACGCTCCCTGCTCAGTTCCATCTGGGCCTTGTAAAGCTCATCTTTGAGGTCCGCAATTTGAGATTCAAGGACCTGTCGGTTCTGATCAGCCTGGGCATCCTCTGAGAGCCGGGCCTGCAAAAGCTTCTTAGCATCTTCGGCTTCCCGTTGGAGCTGGGATTGTTGCGACTTCATGGCCGTGAGCTGCGCCTGGACTTCGTGCAGACGCTCCGTGGCCTTTTCCCTTTCCTGGCTCAGCGTCTTCCTCTGGTCTTCGAGAGTCCGGCGCTCCATGTCGTACTTCTTGTTGTCGGAACGGAGGAGGACCAGCTCACTCTCCTTCTTGCGGACAAGATCCTCGTAATCAGTGGACGTTTGGGAGAGCTGAGACAACTGGTGCTGGATCTCGCGGTTCTCAGCGATGAGCTGCTGGTTCTTACTCTTCGAAGACTGGAGCTCCTTTTGGGCCGCCATCAACTTCACTTCCAAGTCCTGATCGACCTGCAGCAGTTTGGCCTCGAGGTCTTTGACCTTGCGGTCCTTGAGCGAAAGTTGGCTTTGAAGCATTTTGACATCAGCTTCAAGAGCGGCCTCCTGTTCGCTGCGCTCAGATTGCTTCCGGGTGATATCGTCGATGGCTCGCTCTAAGTCGGACACCCTCCCAGCAAGCTCGGATTTTTCCTCCTCAAGCCTGGAGATGAGACTGGCCGCCTGCTCAAGCTGGACACGATATCGTTCGACATCCTCTTCAGCACGCTTCTTGGCCTCCAGAAGACTATCAAGCTGATCTTCGAGCCGCTCTTGGTCGTCCAACGCCCCGGCCAGCTTATCCTCGAGTTCCGCCTCGCGTAATTGCAAGCGCTTGAAGATTTCCTCCTTGTCGAGGGCAAGAGCTCGCTCGCTCTCCAGAGTCTGCTGGATTCGCATCATCTCCGCATGGACATTGCGGCGATCTTCTTCGAGACGTTGCCGATCGTGTGCCTCCATCTTCATCTTGTCATTGAGTTGTCGAATCAGCTCGTCTCGCTTCTTGACCTCGGTCGCTGTTCTTGTCGCGCCGAGAAGAGGTTTCATACGAACGAGGAGCTGCCACCACGGACTTTGGCAGAGGTCCAGATAGACCTGGAAGTTCCTCTGAATTACTCTTGTGGCCTCAGCGCGGTAAAGGCGCTTGAAGGCAATCCTCCGCTGCATGTAGCCGCGCGCGATGGACTGGAATCTCGTCATGATCTCAGTAATCAGGGCATCTCTTTGCTCTTCCAGCTCTGCAAGGACACCGGCCCGGAAGAAGACCTTGGTCAAGCCGACCCGATATAATGATCTGTCCAGACCAAATCTATCCAGCATCAGCCTCGCCGCTGCTTGACCTTCAATGTAACCCTTGGGCATATTCTGGCAGAGAACTTCATATCGTTGCCGAAATTCCGCGAAGGGAAGTCTGTTGGGGAAGCCGGTCCTGGCGATACGGATACCCTCCAGGACACCATTACATCGCAGCTGGTCAAGGACAAGCAGGCCATTGAATTGTTTGGGGCGCTTCTTGTGATTGGGGAGAATGCAGCGGACAAAGTGAGGATGTGTCGAATGCAGTTGAACCATCAGGCTAGACAGTTGCTCCTTGTGTCTCTGGGCCACAGTGCGGAAAAGACCCTTCTTCACTCTGCTGCGCATCGCGCCGACTTCGTCCTCCTGTTCAGCGCAGTCGGAGAACAACCCTGCAATGTGCTTGTCGGCGGAAGCAGCAAGCAACCTTGTGATGTTGTCGTTCAGAGGATCCTTGTTCTTCTCCAGCCACCCCTGGGTCGAGTACTCGACTTCGGCGGCATAGTGAGTGAGGATAAAACCTTGACCTAATCGAGATGGTCGGTACTTTTGTGACTTCTTATCCCACAAAGAGTTCAACTTCTCGGTGAAGGTCTTGTCAGTCGCCTTTGGCATGACGCAATCCTCATCAAGGCAGGAAAATATGCCGATCGGGTTTGGCAGTTCAATCAGATCGATGGTGGGTTGGAGGTCCTTGCCAAAATCGATGAACTGCCACTCAATCTGTTCTCTGGCATATTCTTCTTGCTCCAAGACGAACATGTGATGGTTGAAGAACTGCTGTAGTTTTTCGTTGGTATAATTGATGCACAGTTGCTCAAAGCTGTTGGTTTCAAATATTTCGAAACCCGCAATGTCCAGCACTCCGATGAAACGAGTGTCGTCCATACCCATTGTGGGACGGTCGAGCTGGCGATTGATACGGGTCACAAGGTCACCGAAACCACGCTCGTAGATTCCCTTCGCCAGTGCATCAATGCCCAGCCTGACTTGCTCCGGTGTCTGGACTTTCTCAACCCATTCACGACCAGCCTTGACCTTGGGGTGAAGGAGACCTTGGAGGAAGGGTTCAAGGGGCACACCCAGCAGCTTACATGCGGTTGCAGCTACAGCTTTGGCGTCAGGCGCGAGACGGGCTTGGTCGGCGGACCTACTCTCCTTGACGACAGTGATGTTGCCAAGGTGCAGAACTGCGGCGATGGTGCGAAGGATTGAAGCCTGCTCTTTGTCCGAAAAGCCCATCACAACAAACGCCTCCATCAAGGATTCCCACTCCTCGCGGTCGGACACTCCGGTAATAATATCATTGCCTTGTCGAGTGTAGGCGAAGTCGGCCACGTCAAGGCCGTCAAGCAAGAACTCCTGTTTGAGCTTTCTGTCCGCGCCTTTGAGAAGCTGGTAGAAGATATGGTAGTTTCTCTCTTGTGCGTTGAGCCGTACAACTCGAGACTTTTCCAGCAAATACCAGTCGATGTACGCACCAGCGATAGAACCGTTGCGGGAGAACTCGATTCTGATGAACTTGCCGAATCGGGACGAGTTGTTGTTGCGCACCGTCTGGGCGTTTCCAAAAGCTTCCAGGATCGGGTTGGCTCTCAAGATCTGAGCGGAGAGGTTCGAATGCTGCTGGCCTCTGCTCTTCACGGGGGATTCCGAGTGGGCAACAGCGGCGAGATACTGGATCACCTTTTTCGTGTTCTCCGTTTTGCCAGCTCCAGATTCGCCCGTCACCAGGATGCTCTGGTTTTCGTTCTCGTCGACGAGATTCCGGAAAGCTTCGTCTGCCATGGCAAAAATGTGGGGTTTGGTGTCTTCCCGACTCCTCCCCTTGTACATATTGACATACTCGTTGGTGTAAATGGGAAGAGGGCAGTAGGGGTTGACAGTGACGAGGAACAGGCCCGAGTACGTGTAGATGAGATCGGACTGGTATCGCATGTGCAGGTTATGAACTACCGAGGCCTCGTTGAGATGCGTGAGCTCGGCCATGTCGTTAGCTTTGTCGAATTTCGCGGGGTTGACCTTGTCAACCGTCTCAGCGTCGACCTCGCGTTGCTATCAAGCAAGATTAGCAGTTTCCCTAGACAACCCTTGATCCAAATACTCACACTCCCGTCGTCACACTGGACCAGTAACCTGCCGCCCTGCTCTTCCACTACCCAGCCCTTCACGAAGGCCGTCTGGGGATCCTTAAGCCAGACGTATTTCCTCCCAGAGAAGTCATTTTCACCTTCAATGCCTCTCACAATGTCGGTTGGCTTGCGCATCTCTTCTGTTTTGATGAACGAGGGGGCGAATGTACTTGTCGACGTGGCCGAGGTCGCCGACCTCGAGAGTTCGCGGCCATGGCGGAGGGATGCAACCGGTGCCAGCCCGGCGGTGGGCGAAGCGTGAGACTGACTCCTCGAATGTGTAGGCGGGGCTAGGGGGGCGGTGGATGAAGATAAAGGCGAAGGTGATGTGCCGAAGAGGGCGGATTTAGGTCTGCCGACCGAACTCGGGCCTGGTGATTGCGAGGCGTTCCTCGCAAACGGGTTGTTGCGAACTGACATTGTGGTAAGTGCGCCGGCACTCCAAGCTTAGCGACGCCGAGGAAACATGAGATGCTGGAAGACCAATTTCGTAGTGCTGTTCTGACCGACACGCAGTCATGTAAACATTCAACCACAAGCTGCAAATTAAGTTACGCGGTTCGTGTCCAGCAGCGGGGAGGCGGGATGGCAAGACAGAAACCAAAAAGAAAAGTGACTAAGAGCAGAAATGCAACTTCCGGACGCAATTGTCGCTGCCCTAGCAGATTGAGGTCGTGTCACGGAGACAAGAAAGGGCACCAGGTTTAGAGCAGCTGGTGGTATCAGCAAGTAGCCGCCCGCGTTGCCCTGGGCACGGTCCACCGAAGTAAACAAAAGACCTCAGCTGAATGGCAGCGGGAACTGATGTCAGAATATGGCACGTGCGCCCATCTGGCGTCGGGTTGGGCCGTGCACAGTGGCATCCCTATTTGGGATAGCGTGATCTGGGCAAAGAGCACGAGCCGAATTTATTCCACCGTGAGTGTCTGTGTCGCGGTTTTGAGTGCCGTTTTTGGCTAGTGTGGACCCGCCATTTTCAACAAGCTCGAGCACACATATACCCCTCCAATAGCTTCCCCACACATCCCGCTTGATCCCAGCTTCAGCAACACTTCGCCATGGCATCAATTGCATCGAGGCCGCCGCCGGCGGTTATCTCCATCGGCTGCATCTACGTCGGCATCGGCTTTATCGGCAGTTCCGTTGGCGTCTACCGTACTTACTTCATTTATGTCGACAAAGGATAGCGATCCCCCGAAAGATAGCGATCCCCCGAAAGATAGCGATCCCCCGAGCGATCCCCCGACCGTGCGATTTACCAATACGCAAGATCTCTTCGATGACATTGATTCTACTCCTGGGGATTTTCTTACCGTCACAAGTATGATATTACCGTCTTGTTTCTGTAATATACTAACTAATTATATAGACGTCTCTCCTGATCAATTCACCGAAATCGAGCGTGTGCGAGAGAAGCGACGCCGCAAGTTCCGGTTTCGTCGTTATGATAGCAATTCCCAGATCTTGATCATCACAATCCCAACCGATTTACACGAGGCCCTTCACCTGGGACTTTACAGGCGGTATTGTAACCAGCTTGTCCGGAATGGTATGGAGGAAAGCTGGAAAGATATTGGGTCAGCTACACGTCGAGCAGTTCAAGGTCATCCTGGAGGAAATGGCGGAGAAGGCGACTCGGCAGGTGGCCCACGGCCGGAACGTGAAGGAAAAGGTAATTGGCCGACGCTAGTCAATGAGTCTGGACATTCCGAAACATTACCTGAGCTTCACAAGGACATGCAGTGGTGGTTTCGGGCATCGAACCACGAGGTCAAAATTGTTATTCTGGCAAAATTTGACGACCAACAACACCACATTTTGCTAGAGAAATGGGAGGAGGAAATCTCGAGTCCACAAGGAGCGATCACGCGGAGTCGGGCTGCTGCCATATTGCAGCAAAATGGCGTTCTCAACCCAGTGAAACGGCAGTCAATCACCATCACCCGCGACGAGACAACAGATCCAGTATCGTATAATGTTACTAGGGGGGCATTGGTACTGGGATTTCGACTTCTTTTTCTTCGCAATCCGGGTCCGCAAGAGGGAGATTTTGTATTTAGCATTCAGGACCTGCAGCTGTTTGCAGCTCATGTCTGGGCTGAGTCATGACCCCAACATGTAAATTAGCAGCCAATCAAATTCGGCATAGCCGACCAATAAAAAACGGCAGCCCCGACCGTGACACAGGAATTCCAGCATCTGTTCCCCATCACGCGTTTCTGCGGAAGCTGGAGGAACCACCTTGTGCGAAGCTCTTAGTCTTTTTCCACCCCTAACTACTGGCTTTGCTGGCTTTCGCTTTTGAACGACTTGGCAAGTGGCGTCATTTGGATTGTTATTTCGCTGAAAGTTTGCACACAACTTGACAGCAATCTGGAGACGTCGCGTTCCACCAGTGCTGCTTGGAGTGATCTCAAACCACCGACCCTCGAACCCGAGATGCTGACCTGTTAGCACGCCGGTTGTGCGTCGCTCATCATGTCCCAGCACCCATACCCCTACGGGGGATATGGCCATTTTGGCCCGCCGGCACAACAGCAGCAGCAGCCGCAGCCGCAACAGCAGTCTTCGTATCCTGGTTACCCGATACCTACCTCCTATCCACAGCCGCCATACGGGTACAATCCCTACGCCCCCATAACCCATCCCGACGCGACCAACAGTCAGGCTGTTTCGCAGAACTCGTTCAACTACAATGCGAACCTCATCCCGGGACTGCATGTGGGGATTCCGCCGCCGGTCATGCCCGCTTTCAGCGGGACGACATTCCCGTCGACGGCTCCTGGCCTCGCACCAAACCACCAGGCTCCACCTTCGAGCTCACTCATCGCGCCACCTAGCCAGAATACCTGGAATGCCCCAAAATCTTCGGCCTCGAAACATCCCGTAACATCGAGTCTCGCATCTACGAAAGCGCAGCCCCCGACAGATCACGACTTTGAAGAAGGCGAGCTGAGTGAGGGTCAGTTTGAGGACCTTTACGAGCCACGTGGGTCAGATAAAGCGCCTATCCCGTCTACACGCGGGCCGAGCCCACCCACCAGTGCTCAAGATACACCAGAGGGCGGCTTCTATGGCCGGGACGAGGACGAGGGTGAGATTGTCACGCATGGCAGCAAAAACCCCGTATCGACTACCGAAGGTATGTATCTCACAATCCAACTGTGTACCTTTGGACGCTGACCGGCTTAGCACGGGAACGATCTGGTTCATATTCGCCCTTTCTTTCACCCAGGGAGATCCAGACAGGAAACACAACCCCGCAGGTTACAGGTAGCGGGGACAACGTTGTGCAGCCATCTTCCAGTGTAGGGAAAGGGAAACAGGCAGAACCCTTCGAAACACTTTCCCCACAGAAGATGGCTGGCTCGGCTGGCACGCCCCTGGTTCCAAACGAAACCCCAACCAAGACGTTCGTCTTCGCCTCCTTGCAAGAAGCTAGGAAGGAGGTGCAAAAGGCAATTCTTCAGCTGTTATCGATGGGCGTTAAGTTTCAGGATTACATCGACGAAGGCTATGACGAAGATCTCATGCGAAGCCTCTACAGCGACCTACATCTTGACATTCCCAAGAAGGATGAAGAGTTGTCAAATGTCTCGGAACAGCAGACTCAGCCTAGCGGCGCAGTCAACACCCAGCCATCGAAACCAACAACCACTGATTCCAAGGCAGAGGAACGGAAGGATCGTATTGCGCGACTTCTGGCTGCTAAAGCTACTAAGCCGCCGACTTCGTCTCATCCGGAACCTGCCACGGCGGAACCAAAATCTGCTCCGACAGAACTGCCGTCTCAACCGAATGAGCAACCGATTGTGCCTCCAGCCGGGCCAAAGCCCAAGGCCTGGGGGGAGAAAGAGTTGCTGATTCAGCAAAAGATTGCCGCTCTTCAAAAGTCTCGCGAAGCTCAGAGTCAGAAAACGGCAACATCCACCGCAGCGTCGACCCCTCGATCAATGAGCGTTAATGGCGCCCAGGGTGTGACCCTTCCGCAGCAACCCGCTGCTTTGAATGTCGAGGCGGCGCCAGCAGCACCAACCCCGCGCGGAGCAGTTCGCCTGACTCAAAGTTCGTACCAGCAGGGTGGCGATTCTCAGTTAGACTCAATTCCGGGGCTGTCTCTTCCATCTTCATCACAGTCTGCCCAACGCCCAACTCAGCGGAAGCGGCCTGTTGCTGCCGACTTTGTTGAATACTCGAACTCAGTGGACCCGCTTAAGCGTCCATTTGGCCATGAACGTACGGAATCATCTCTCGTGATTGATGTTAGTGACGACTCCGACGAGGAGATGGATATGGACGAGGACATGGACACGGACATGGAATCCCCCAGTGAGGGTCATCCTCCATCAACCGCCTTACCTTTTGCACGACAAGGACGGTCAATTCGGGACTTTCCTCCGCTCTCAGACAACGTACCATCGCGTCAGTTTTCGAGCCCGGCACCGCTTTCCCATACATCATCCGGCGGGTTGATCAACGGCAAGAGAAAGGAAAAGGAGCTAGAATTGAAAGAGAAGGAAAGGGAGATCGAGGAGTTCAAACGGAAGATTGCCGAGGCCGAGGCTAAGCGGAAGGCTAAGAAACCATCAGTGGGTTCCCAGACCCCGGCCCAAGCAACACCAGAGGTGAAAGACAACGACCCCTCCCAACAACAACCGCGGAGTCGAAAGGAAGTGGCCAACTCTCCGAAACCCCCTTCAACTCAGGCCACATCAGACAACGCAAACAGCTTGCCCAAGCGCCCTGCTCTTACCCTTCCCGGGAGAGTAGGAAAAGCCGAGCGACGTGACAGAATCGTCAGTTTGGAGCTCCCAAGGATCGATGAGTCCCTTGAACATAAGGTGAAGAAGTTGGCTCAGATGCGAGAGGAATCCAGACGGTTAGAATCAGAAATCAACCAAGAGCTCTCGAAGAAGCGACAGCTGGCTGAAGAGCTCGAGCAAATCGATACCGTTCCTTCAGAGAGCCCCTCTCAGCAGAACAGTACAGATTCGAGCAACAGCTCTGGTAAGCACTCCTTCACTCCCGAAATGCGGGTTGCCGGTGGACTAATAGAGGATCACAGGTTCGGACTCTCGAGTGGGGACAACACCTAGCGACCAACCCGTAGCATCTGCGCCGGAGGCTCCATTTTTCCCGGACCAGAGTGACTCTGATAGCGACGTCTCAATGGAGGAGGAGAGGTCATCGCGGGAGTCATCGCAAGCTGACGCTCCTGATGAAGATTCTAGGCCAAATCTCCAGAGCCCTGCACAGCAACATCCTGAAGCTGATTCCGCCAAAATCGCTCCGGATGAAGCCAACCCCGTCCCGAATAACATTGGCACTCCCAAGTCGACGGATCCTGTTGGTGATCAACAAGCAACCTCTATCCCCGAGCCGAAAACGAGCGATCTCGCCGAGACTGCCCTTGCCCCTGCTCCGCAGAGCGGCGCGAACAATATGGTAACTATCCCAGAGCCCGAAAAAGCCCTCTCTGAGGCCAACGTCGACGATACCGCGCCAATGGAGCTTGATTCTGTCCACCCAAGCCCAGCGGCTCACTCACGCTCAGCACCGACTGATGCGTCCGTTGATCAGTCCGCAACGGATGAGGAATCTGCCGAAGAGGAAGACCAACCAGGCTTCTACTTGGATCAGATGGCCAGTACCACGCAGTTTCGCGAAGGCGCGCAGGACAGCGATGATGGCAGCTTGCATGAAGTACACGTCGTTTCTTCTTCAAGTCCTTTTGCACGCTAACGTATTGACAGGCCATCGACGCTGCTCCTGCCAACGCAGGCGGAAAATTCACACCCTATGAAAGCCCCTTGAAGTGTTTCAAGGCCTTTCGCTATCACCCGAACTTCTATGATTGGGTTCCCGAGGGCCTGAGATCTCTGACCTACATGAACAGGATTGATCCGAACAAGGTGTTCTGTCCCCACGAGCTTTGGGGTCGGGCTTGCCCGGACGGCTGCACGTTCCAGCACTTGGCTGACATAACAATTCCTGGTGAGTCCCATGACCTTGTGACTAACACCAGGCCCCTCTCCCCTCCTAGTGCTGACTCCTAACCCTTCGGTTTGCAGATGATCAAATTCTGGTTGAGCTTGGCTCCGCCGATGACTTTACCGGCGAAGAGAAGAGCCGTTTCATCCAGGGCCTGCGAGAAGTGCTTGCCGAATTTCGTGTCAATAAGGTTAAAGATTTCCACACGATTGCGCGCGGCATTGTTGCATATCGCACTCGCTTCCGCGGGGACAAGTCCAAGATCCTGAACTTGGAGGGAGTCGCCCTTTAGGTTATAATTCTCTGCCGTTTTGTCGCCACCCCGTGTTCCTGAATCATTTTCCATCGATGCGCTCTCTTTTCGTTCCACGCTTTCCTCGAACAGAATGCGTCGCCATCAAGGTACACTTGGCACGGTGATTGTGTCGCACACATATCACTGAGCATCTCGGTCTCGGCATTCATTGCCCCTGATACCCCAGGGGCCTGTACAATTTCTGGAGTTCGGGATATGAAAAGACCCAGGCCCAGCACTGTAGGATTTACACGTGTTTTGGTAGGCGTTGCCAGGAATCATCAAGAGAGCGACATGAGCAAAGGAAGAAAAGGGAGTCTCTGTGCTTGAGACCGAGTGATTGAGCACCTTTTCCAGCTGAAGCGAGGTTTTGATAGCCCCTTGTTGCGATACCGCGAGAAGGAAATCCTGAGAGGCTCAGGCTGTTTTTCTCGTATTTACACCATAATGATACCCGTGTTCATCATTCTGCATTTGTAGTGACCGATTGCATGATGATACGGCATTTACTTTGGTGCATGTTTCTCGCCTACATAATCCTGTGTTGTCCCACACACCTGGACACCGTGTGATGCACAACCTAAGGGGCTATCTTGATCCGGGCGCCTTACTACTTTGCAGTAAACAATCCCATCAGGAATTCATCTTCCCATTGGGCACGATACAAGAATTCCAGACAGAGACTTGCAGTGTTACTGGTCAGAAAGAAGGGCACCTGAAAGAAGGACGAATTGAGAAATACAAAGGAATTTTGCAATGATCAACGTCTATATAATCTCCAATATGATTTCAACCTGCTTTTTGGGTTCTATCGGCGAGATGCAACGAGGTGCTCTGATCAGCCCTTCTGTACATACGAACTTACCCTCATACGAATCAAGCACAGTATATTACAAAAATGATCAAATCACAGCTTTGACTCCTTGCCCTCCACACTAGGCAAATCCTTTAGTCTCACAACTCCCTGTGCACAAGTCAACCAGTTGATCATGGCCGCGTCTCAAGACCAATGAAATGACATACCTCCTGGATGCAAGTAGCTAGCAGCGTGCCATCCTTGCTAAAGATTCTCTGCGTGACCACGCCTCTCCCATCACCGGCCCAGGGACTTTCCATCTCATTCATCATCCACTCGTCGGCTTGGATCTTTCTCGGTTCGTGGAAGTAGATGGTGTGGTCTAGGCTGACCATCATGCCAATCTCGGGGCGGCCCTTCATCTCCTCAATGTCCCCTAGGCCTTCCCACTCGTGCATCAGCTTCACCCGCTGTTGCGCCTCGTCAGGGAGATTAGGAATCTCGTCCGGCTTGAAGGGAAACCTCCAAAGCGCGTGAATCCTTGTAATGGTCCCGATGAAATAGCTGTCCGACACATATGCCAGCGCGTTGAGATGCGCCTGGTGTCCGCCAGTGATTTTCCCCCGCGCTCGCACCCATTGCCGTGTCTTCTTCTCGTGCGGATGGGCGCTGTCGCGGTTGATCACCTGGATCTTGTGGCCCTGGAAGGGGCCCGAGTTGAGCAGCTCGGGCTCGTCATCAAAGTCATCCGGGGGCGGCTGTAGCGGTTTTCCGTTGCCGTCTGGGCCCAGCGGCATGGGAGCGGCGTGCGATACCTGCGGAGTGGGACCGCTGGACCCTTCGCGCACAAACGAGATGGTGGTGGTGAAGATGCAGCGGCCCTTTTGGCGGGCTTGGACGGTGCGGGTGGCGAACGAACGCCCGTCGCGAACTTGCTCGACGTGGAAGAGGATGGGCAGCTCGGAGGAGCCCGCAAGCAGGAAGTAGCAATGGCAGCTGTGGACGGAGAAGGTGTCGGCCACAGTGCGCTGCGCTGCCGCCAGGCACATGGCGATCACGGAACCGCCATAGATGCCGCGCGCTCCTGGGGGGTGCCAGGCCTTGCGGGTGTTTGTGAAGATGTTCTGGGAGAGTCAGTCATGGTGAGATAAGTATCAATTGAGTTTCTGCGGGAGGCAGGGTTGCGAGGGAGAGTGTTGGGATAAGGTTCATGTTGCTTTGTGGGTAAGCCCGCATGCATAGCTGTTCCCTTCGGCATGTCCCATTCTGGAACTTACAGGGCCCAAGACAGCCAATTCTGTCACTTCTAGCACATTCTCAATTGGAGCCTTGGAGGGATCTGGAGGCGGCTGCCGGAGGAGTGTCGCTCGATCGTCCATGATGGTGCCGTTTGTTCGTGCGAGTGAGAGCTAGGTGAGACGGACTGAAGGGATGAATGAACACGGATATTAGCCCGACACTGGCCGAGGTTCGAGACTTGATACCCAACAGACACGACAGGAGTAAATAGCTGAACTATTCAAATCAACAATCCACGCGGCGACAGTTTGGGATTTTGTACTTGTCGATCCTGGGTGGACGCGGACGCACTGAGGAACGGGCTGCGTGATGAGATATAGACGCGGCGTTGGAATTGCCGAGGTTCACGGTTGGGACCTTGTCGATCCGCGACGCCCGGCCGTCGGAAGGAGCCGAGGGAGCTTTTAGGTCCCCTGAGGAACGAAACCAAGTCCAGTGCTCCAACGCTGACTGACATGGGATCGTTTCACCGTTTTGTCTTCGTCCGAATGCCTGACTCGGCGGAGAATATCCAACGGCTCTTACGGATGGAGCGCAACGAGCCATCCCGATCCTTCAGAAGGGCTTCTATCAAAACGTCAAGCTTCGGCCAATACCACCCCGTGAAATGGGGATAATTCTATCTCCATCCATGCGCAGCCGAGAGCTTCACGTGGGACAAACAGGTCCAAATAAGGTACACTACAAGGAAAGTGCAAGATTGACGATGAATGACGAATAAATTCCAGGCCCTCTGCAACTGTTGACTTCCCCAAGCGGTGTGAAAATAGAGTTCGACTGGCAAGGGCGCGTTGTACAAAAAATACCACATCCTCGAAAAACTGAGAACGGGGCACTTCTTTACTGAAAAAAAAAAGCCCCAGATATATTTCTGGAAGCATCCAAACATTCTATATACCTTTAAATATGTATATGTATGTATATATATTTGTATTGAGGATATTCTCTGTGTCTATCGAAAATGATGGTATGGCTTACGACCATTTGATGCTGCTGCTAGCAAACAAAGCATGTTGCCTTTCTTGTACGGTTTCAGGAAGTCGGACTCATTCTTCACGCCACTTGTTACCCCAAAGAGGTGACAGCTGGCAGGCATTGAGGCCTGTAACGTCATTTCTGGTTGCTCCTCACCCCAAACCCCAAACCCACAGGGATGCAGGATGGAGTCCGCCCAGGGTCTCGAGCCTTGAAAATACCCACCGATCTCCCTCACCCCGCCCCCTTTATGTACATCTTTTGAACCGCAATCTGGGTATCGGCTACATCCCCTCCTCCCTCACCTGAAAGCCAGCTCTCTGTTTACCGTCCGCGAGTTCTTTGACCGACTCAGCATTGTGTGCAAACTGCAAACCAGGCGCAACCATGTCTGAGGCGGGGGAGAGGTATGCAATCCTCTCCATGTTACATAAACCTTGAAAGGTCCATGTTGTGGCAGCGGCCTAAACCTTGTGACTCGTACCGCCTTGTCGGAGCCGCGAAGAACTACACAACGACTTTGGGTCCCGGCCACCACCTGTTCCCCCGCGCGCCATGCAATTTTCCGCCCAACCCTATCTTGCTAACCACCATCTTCGATAGCTCCCACCGCCGTACGAAATCGGCCCTGTCCCTTCTCAGGCGAAAGCCTACGAACGAAGACGACATGCATTCGGACGACAGCAGCCAGCCGGGCTACACATCGTCCCCACTCGCCTCGAACCCCGCGAACGCAGCATCCCAGGCCTCTCTCGCCACGTCCCAGCTTCCCACTCGGGGTCATAGCTCCAGACTGTCAACTGCCGGGAGCGCCATGGGCCGAACACCTTCACAACACACGCCATCAGTTGGCGGTGCCAAGTCCGCGCAAAACCTCACAGACAGAGGTGTGTCCCTCGAATCGTCGGTCAAGAAGTTCCGCATTGTCGAGGCCCTCCGCAACGGCGACACTGCCTCCATCTCAAAGGCCATCCGCGAGAACGCTGACAACGCACCACGCGCGAGCACGTCGTCCTTCTCTGCTCAGGCAGGCACCCTCGAGGACACCACCATATTGCACCTGGCTATTCAGTGCGCCGAGCAACCCGTTGTTGAGTACGTGCTGTCCGACGGGGCCGGCTCCCTGGACGTCAACGCCAAGGACAAGGATGGGAATACGCCCCTCCATATCGCCGCCGCCCAGGGGCGAAGTCAGGTCGTCCGCCTCTTGCTGGAGACAAAGGATATCAACGACGCCATTGCGAATCACCAAGGTCGCCTCCCCATCGATCTCGCTCGCAACCCTGAGATCTTCCAACAGCTCCAGCTATCGAGGTCCTTGTTCGCCGAAAACAAGATTCGGCAGGTTCAAGATTTGATTCTTCATGGCGACTTCAAGTCTTTGGAACAAGTTCTTGAGGAACCTCGTTTCAAGACTGTTCTGGATATCAACAGCACCGAGTTTGCTTCGGATCCTGTCACTGTTCAAGCTGGCGGGACCCTTCTTCACGAAGCCGCTCGGCGCAAGAACACTCGCTTGATCCAGGTTCTCTTGCTGCACGGCGCGGACCCTTTCCGTCGGGACCGCAAAGGCAAGCTCCCGCAGGATGTCACCAAAGATGAGATTACACGAGCCATGTTGAAGAAATCCCCCGCGGCTGTGGCGGCGCAAAGAGGCATTCAGGAGAAGGCCGTTTTGGGCTCCGCGACTCAAGGGGCGGCCACATCAACACCGGGAGACCCGCTCGCTGGGAGGGAGGCGCGTGAGATGAAGGGTTACCTCAAAAAGTGGACCAATTACCGGAAGGGCTACCAGCTAAGGTGGTTTGTCCTGGAAGATGGCGTTTTAAGCTACTACAAGCATCAAGACGACGCGGGATCTGCTTGCCGCGGCGCTATCAATATGCGCATTGCAAAGCTGCACATGAGTCCGGATGAGAAAACAAAGTTCGAGATTATCGGAAAATCCTCGGTCAAGTATACGCTCAAGGCAAACCATGAAGTTGAGGCCAAGCGCTGGTTCTGGGCCCTGAATAACTCGATCCAATGGACCAAGGACCAGGCCAAGGAGGAGGAAAGACAGCGCGCGCGGAATGCTGAGCTTCTCAAGCAAGCAAAAGCAGAGCACACACATCCTTCTGAGCCCGCTAGTGAGAATGCCAGCCTCGCCGAAACTAGCAAACGCAACAGCCTTCAGTTGTCGCGACTGCACTCTTCCAGGATGTCAAACAAGGTGTCATTCACTGGCGCCAGCACCGTGGGTGGCAGTGACGAAGAAGACTTTGTTGATGCAGGCACCGAGGCGGACAAGGGTGAGCGCCGGGAGGCCAGCCCTGGAATCGACGACGATGACGATTATGGAGAGGGCTCGAGTGTTGGGGATGCCCCAACGGCAAGTAAGGACGCTTTCAACATCACTGCCCAGTCCGCGAAGCTTCAACTTGACACCATGGCAACTGTCACGTCGGCTCTGCTTGCTGAGTCGGCCAAGAATCCCAACCTGCCACTAGGAGATCCCAAAGCATCGCAGGCTCTCGCTACGTACGACGCTGCGATCCGCTCACTGACTGGCCTTATTGGGGACCTTCTCCGAATCTCCAGAGACCGTGATGCATACTGGCAGTACCGGCTCGACAGAGAGAGCGAGATGCGGAGGATGTGGGAGGAAAGCATGGCTCAGGTGGCCAAGGAACAAGAGGCTTTAGAAGCCCGTGTTGGGGAGGCGGAGCTGAAGAGAAAAGCGACCAAGCGCATCCTCCGGGAAGCGATAGAAACGGGTTTGGTCGAAGAAAGTCAGGTACTGCCAACAACACCGGGGATCGTGGTTGAAGAAACAGTCGAGGAAAAGACAGCCGAGCTAGCCGATGAGGCGCCAGGCCCCACGTCACCAGTCTTAAGCCTGAGTAGACGCCAGACGGTAATTGCCCAGGTCGCTGCTGAAATTTCCGATTCGGAGTCGGATGAAGAAGAATTCTTTGATGCAGTCGATGCTGGTCAGGTTGAAGTGTCTCAACTCCCGCCCTCCGAGGTTACTGCATCCCAAGATGAAACGCGGCTCGTCATCTCGAATGCCTACGACATCAGTGACTCTTTCAAGGGCTACGAGAATGGCATCCGGAAACGTTTGAAGATGGACGCCGACGACAGGCCGAAGATCTCGCTATGGGTATGTTTTCTCGCAACTATGATTTGGTCGACCCAGCACTGATGCAAAGTCTAGGGAATTCTCAAATCCATGATTGGAAAGGACATGACCAAGATGACACTTCCGGTTTCCTTCAACGAGCCCACATCGCTTCTCTACCGCTGCGGCGAGGATATGGAATATGCCGACCTTTTGGACCTCGCAGCGGATCGCACCGATTCGATCGAACGCATGATCTACGTCGCCGCATTCGCTGCCAGTGAATACGCGTCCACCATCGGCCGTGTCGCGAAGCCTTTCAATCCACTGCTTGGTGAAACGTTTGAGTATGTCAGACCGGACAAGAATTACCGATTCTTCATCGAGCAAGTCAGCCACCACCCGCCAATCGGCGCTGCTTGGGCCGAGTCTCCCAAGTGGACCTATTATGGCGAGTCGGCCGTCAGGTCCAAGTTTTACGGCCGGTCCTTCGACATCAATCCCCTGGGAACGTGGTTTCTAAAGCTCAGGCCTACAGCTGGTGGTGACGAGGAGTTGTATACATGGAAAAAGGTAACATCTTCGGTCGTCGGTATCATTACCGGAAACCCCGTGGTCGACAACTATGGCCCCATGGAAATCAAGAACTGGAACACTGGAGAGGTGTGTATCCTTGACTTCAAGCAAAGGGGCTGGAAAGCCTCGAGTGCATATCAGATTACTGGCAAGATCAACGACGCGAGTGGAAGAGTGCGCGTCAGCATGGGTGGCAGGTGGAACTCGAAACTCTATGCCCGTCTGACACCCGGTTACGAGGCCACTGTGGATGAGCCCGCGGATGCGGATCCGGGAAACCAGGGCAGCATCAACGACCCGACACGCGCTTTCCTCATTTGGCAGGCGAACGAGCGGCCCACCGGAATTCCTTTCAACCTGACACCATTCGTTCTCACGTTTAACCATATCGATGACAAGCTGAGGCCGTGGCTGGCACCGACGGACTCCCGCCTGCGTCCCGACCAGAGGGCTATGGAAGATGGCGAGTACGATTTTGCGGCCACAGAAAAGAACAGACTCGAGGAGGCGCAGCGCGCCCGCCGCCGGGAGCGTGAGAACAAGGGTGAGGAGTTTGTCCCGGCATGGTTTTCCAAGGCCAGGTGTGAGATCACAGGTGAAGAGTACTGGAAGTTCAATGGACAATACTGGGAGAGGCGAAAACGTGCTGGGCCCGATGGCGAGCCGCACGTGTGGGATGGGTTGGAACAGATCTTCTAATCCTTCACCCTAAGTAATGAAACACACAAATATACCTTCCCTGGGCATCCTTAAGTCACGACTTTTACCCCTATGTTTTACTGCGTAAGATGGGTATTGTGAGGACTCAACACATGACGGAAGCCAACCGCTTTGGATGGTTATCAAGACAGTAAAAGAAACAAACATGCGGATGCACATGTCCCCACGGTTGATAAATGGCTGGAACAGGCGATACGCCCTATCTAGACTCTTGAAAGGCAGCCAGAATCAACTTTGCATTCACGACAATTACTCCGGAATGCTAATCCCCAGATGTATTAGCAACGGCGGTACCGCCACGGGGCATGTCTCGGCTGCAACACATTACTGGGGAGACACGGCGCGACTGGCATGGTGATGGGTTTGTGCATTCCTCGCTTCCCACCAAGCATGCCTCGCCCCTATACAATCGACACTCGGGAACGAATACATTGTCAATACCAGGCGCCATTGTCTGAGAATTCACCCGATGTGTTTGGCAGGAATCCCGAGAAGACATGTTGAAATTCGAGAAGTGACCGAGGCACGGTCATTCCTTCCTGCGTGTACGGAGCTTGTGTTCCCGACAGGTGCGCTCCGTCCGTTGTCGAACAGTATAAAGTCGCACCTGCTGTTTCTTGGTTTCTGTCCGGCGTCCCATAGTTAAGGACTGTTCCCCTCTCTCCTCTTCGTATTCCTCACAAACCTCTCCCTGCATCTAACTACCTACACACACCTTGTGACGATTGCTTCTCTACCTCGAGCAACGCGCTATCGCGATCGAATTTGCATTCGGGATCCCCGCTACTGCTTCTCACCGCTTCTCATCATCTAAAACAGCAACCATCGTCATGAAGGTCATCATCCTCCTCGCTGCCATCGGCTATGCCGTGGCCCAGAACCTCGCCGGCCAGCCCGCCTGTGCTGTATGCTTCCAACATATCTCTCCCAGCTCCAAGCAAGGACCACGCTAACATTGCAAACAGACGGACTGCATCATCTCCGCTATCAGCGGATCCGGCTGCGGCGCCGACAATCTTGCGTGCCAGTGCGGAGTTAGTCAAGCCGCCATCGCTGCCAGCGCCGCTCCCTGCATTCTGAGGTCCTGCACCGTTACTGGCGAGGTCAACCAGGCCCAGTCTGCCGGCCTTGCCGCCTGCGCTTCCTACCACGCCACCGCCTACACGACCGGCAACTCTACGGCCTCTACCACCAGCAACGGTGCTACAGCGGGCCAAACTGGTAGCGCGACGACGGGCTCTTCGAATGGTGGGAGTAGGACTTCGGCGACGACTAGGGCAACGGCATCGAGCACCAATGCCGCATCCGGTCCCATTGCAAAGGGTGCTGGCGTGGGGGGTGTGATCGCTTTCCTGGGGGCACTTCTTGCCCTTTGAGGACAATCCAGATTTAGGGAAGGGCCTTAGGATATTGAAGCAAGATCGATGTTCTCGTCAGGAGTTGGAGGTATCTTTCAATACTCGGGCTCATGGAAACTGCGGAGTGTCTGTGGTTGTGAACTGGCTGATGCGGAAGAAGGACGAAGATGTGGTAGACGTTGGACGAATAATATCTAATATGATGCCTCACTCCTCGGAGACTTTACTGGAGCTCAGAAACACTCAATCCAGAAAAGAATAGACTCTAGCTTCCGTTTTATCCATCACTACTTTCAACCATGCTTGTGTGTGCATTTGTGCTTGTAATTATATTGTAATAAAACGCGGGTTGGTTTACACCAAGACGATCCATGCCACCGGAACTGTTGGTATAAGATCAAAGGGTCGAAAGTCAAGAGAAAAAAGACAAAAGCTCAGCCGTCAGATTCGAGAATCGAACCTGACAGCTTACGAAGACCGACTGAGTTGCACGGTTTCATGGTTGGGTGTGTGGTAGGCAAATTCCACTTCCGCTCGACCACAACGGCCTATATTTCTATGATGAGTTCAACTTGAAAGCACCTCTGCAAAACTGGCCTATATGTACCGTGCGTGCCCTCTTGCTGTCCTGACAACTAAAATATATGGACAACTGGGCTTAAGTCGTAGTGAACAGTTATACAGTGCCAGTACAGTGCATATTTAGGTTCTCGCCATATCGCAATACTTTAGGCACCGTGCACCGAACCTCGCTTCAAGCTCCTGCACTCTCTCATCTTGAACAATAAGACGCCAACACCAAAAAAACTCACACCACAACAACCGCTTTTCCCCATCCGTTTCCCCCCTTCTCCCTTCTCACATACCTCCATCTCCCATATCTGATCTCATCATCTACCCTTGAAAAAAATGGCAACAGACATCCAGCTCGAGACCTCCATGGTACCATAACCCCCCATCCTCGTTGTTCTCCAGATTCAACCGACTAACATGCCTCAAGGGAATAATCGTCCTGGAACTCTACAACATCCACGCTCCCCGAACGTGCAAAAATTTTGCCGCCCTCGCCCAGCGCGGCTACTACGACGGCGTCATCTTTCACCGCATCATTCGCAACTTCATGATCCAGGGCGGCGACCCCACGGGCACGGGACGCGGCGGGAAGAGTATCTATGGGGATACGTTTGAGGATGAGATTCATCCTGGGTTGAAACGTGAGTTTTTTTCTTTTCTCGTCTCATATATTGGGTGTTTTGGGTGATGTCATGTTTTGAACCTTTTGGGCGACCTCATATTATATTTGGTTTGGGGTCTGTGTGTGTGTGTATTGCTTTTGTCAGTCAGCTATAAGGCAGGAGACGATAAGTAGGGAAAGATAGGATACGATGAGGGGAAAGACAGAGCTAATCCGAACGAAAAAAAAAAAATAGATACGGGAGCTGGGATCCTGAGCATGGCGAATGCGGGCCCCGATTCCAACGGGAGTCAGTTCTTCATCACGTTGGCGCCGACGCCTTGGTTGGATGGCAAGCACACCATTTTCGGACGGGTTAAGAGCGGGATGGGCGTTGTCAAGCGCATGGGGCTTGTGCCGGTTGATGATGACGATAAGCCGCGGGATGAGGTCAAGATTATCAGGGCAAAGGTTTTGGGGGAGGAGGAGTGAGTGGGTTAGTGGTGTCAACGGAGACTACATGGCACGTTACTGGACGAGATGTGTGTCGTTGGCTGTGAGAATGGTGGTGACGGGAAAAGAGTGCACCCATGAAGGAGGGTCAGTGCTCTGTTGCTTCATCATGAGATATCATCATACGTCTCCTGGCATTAAACAAAGGTTATAAGGAGGGAAGTCAAACCCGCTCCCGTCCTCTGATGAATAATTTTTGTACAGCCATGGCAGCAGGGCACCGCAACCACCCGCGACCTCGGAGTCCCCTCTAAACAGAAGAGCACAGCGAAACAAAAGTCATATTTAATACAAATGCCAGTGAAACGTCGTGTTATCAGTAAATGGACCCGTTATAACCCTGAAGCCCATTCCGTGTAAAATGCTGAAAACGCCTCGACCCCTTGAGCCGGCCCGCCTTTCGACAGGCGATGCAGAAAAGCGAAACCACCTGAACCCCGTACCAATGCAGTTTTGTGGGAACCAATTTCATCGTGCGGACGACGCCTTGTGTGTCGATATGTCATGAGTGCTGTAAATGCGATGCCGTGTGGTGAGCCCATCTCCAAGGTCAGCCAACATGGCCTTCTTTCCAAATCTTTTGCTCCACGACAGTCGTGTGATAGAACTTGGCTTGAAAAGATGGTTGTGGTACGATATGAAGAGCCCAACTAATGTGGTGGCGAGGACAAGGTTCCCGATGACTCTGATTCCACATCCCGCTCCTTCTTGGCCTTGCTGGTGGCCGGTGGGAGCTTCGGCTTTGCACTCAAGCCGAGCTTGAGTTTCTTCGCCGGCGAGGGGTTTGTCTTTGGGTTCTTCTTGGGCGCAACCTGGACGGTCGAGTCCTTTGCGTCATCGTCGTCAAACTTTTGCTCAACGTTGAGGTTTGACGAGCCCTTGACCTTTTCCTTCTTATTGGCAGCGTTGGGGGTTTTCGCCGTCTTGAGAATCACCTTCTTGGTCAGGGGAGCTGCCTTCAGCTTCTTCTTCGGGTTGGTAGGGTCCGACTCGTCGGCATCCTCGTCAAACTCATCGACGTCGCGTTTTCTGGGACTAGCAGCGCGACTGGTCGGAAGAGGTGTGCCCTTCTGGCTGCCGGGAGGCGTGTTGTCATTGTTTTGACTGCCCGCATGACTTCCTCCGTTGCTGATCTTCTGCGCGGCTGCTCTACTCGCGTTGCGACCGCTGTTTCCTATACAGGATCCCATGTGATTGTTGAGCCGAGTCACCAAGATGCATCGCTTGCACTTGGAGCAAGTAGCACTAGGAAAGCTGAGAACGTTCGGAGGACGGTCTTTGGCGCTGCCTTCGGTAGCGACGGGCGAGTTTGCGTCGTTCGGATCCATCTTCTTCTCCATATCCTTCTTCTTCTTACCTCGACCCGGTCCCTGAGCGATCCACGTTTGACCGTAGATATCGTAGCCGGGTTTCTGAACGTACGGATGCTTCTTGCAGTAGATCACGCCCGGGTCAGGTTTTTGCGCACCCTTCCCGTCAGTCGGGTACAGAAGGCGCGGCAGGTGGCATAGTGGACACAGGATGTCCTTGGTCGTTTTGAGCGGATTTCCCTTGAGCAGCACTTTGCCGTCTTCGTAAATCGCAGCATCTGTCTCGATTCGCACATCGGGTCTCGCGTCGGGTGTTGTGGACTCTGAGGCGTCAGAAGCCATCTTCTCGACCTTGATGGCGGCCGTATTGGCGCGGGCCACCTTCTCCTCCCGATGCACTTTAATGACGAGATCGTGGACGATGTTGTATAACAGGTCATCGAGGATACAATGTGCCTGTAGTGAAGGGACAGAGGCCCGCGGTTAGCAAGTGCAGCGGCCGGTGCAGCAAATAGGGACGCGATAGGATCCAGTCGTGCCACTTCCAAGGCAACTTACAAGTTTGTCCATAGGGCTGGCGTCCTCGGGGGCGGCGATTGCGCCAACCTTGCCCGTTCCCTCTCCTCCTGACGCCATTTTGATGGTGAAAGACGGACCGCTCTATGTGTGACCGCTGGCCGGGGTGTGCTGTCGAGAAAACTTTGAGATGGTGTTGTGTCGAAGTAAGGCTTGCCGCATTCAAAACTTACGGGGAAGCCGACCGCGATTGATTTGGCCGGATACCGAAACCGTGCTCAAGGTTCTGACCCAGCCGCAAAGCAATGGAAGACAAAGTTTTAATCGCAAACCATCTCTTGATTGCATTACTAAGGGCGCCGGAAGGAGAACAGTGGCTGCCGAGATGTTGTGCAATGCTTGCGGAGAAAGATGATCAGGCAGAAGATGCTTCCGTGATGAATGGAGGATCACGGCCTGTGCTGAGCGCCAAGCGGCGGCGATTGAGGGCCGCGAATTTTCTGCCCGATTGCTCGGCAAACAGGAGGTTGGAGGATCGGGCAATCGGGATGGGATGTGGTCACCGCCCGCACTAACAAGGTTATCAGGGGTTTCGGCACCGGAGATAACCTAGCACCTACACTTCAGCAGGTTGTGGAAGCTGTCTGTGCCTGAAACGAAATTTTTGAGCGGCGGGGGTCTGCGGGAACATCTACGATGATGCGATTGCCCAAAACTTTGCAGATCGGGTGTAATTGCTGATGAAATCTAGGCCTGGAACTCTCGGAGGCAAGCTTCTGAGACCCCCATTCCCGCGTTCTTGGATTCTGTGGAGTGCATAGGGGCCCCCCGCTTCCAATGTCAAACTGGACCTAACAATATGGACTTCCAAAGGGTGCTTGGGGTGTAAGCTTGGGCTCAGGTGTCTAGAAGAACTGGCTGGAACCGGGAAATGTGCTCGTAAAGCTTTCAAGTTTCTAGGTCTATGAACATGGCCTTCCTCAGGTTCTAAAACACTGCAGGAAAACGTTGAAGTTTGCCGTGAGCCTCAATCAGGGAGAGCCCCGGACTAGGTTCCTGGACCGCTCGACAAGGGCGACTCGTTCAGCACTAGAAATAACTGCGGGGCGGCCGCAAACACTTCAATAGCCGCATTCAAAACCTCCAGGTACCCCCAAGACGCCTTCCCTTTCCCTCCCTCCCGTGAAGAGCTGGTAGAACAGCACCCGAGACCCGACAATGGCGCAACAACAGTCAATCCGATCCTTCTTCCAACCCCGGCAGCAGCCGAACTACTCTGCCCCTCCATCAAGCTCGGCGGCCACTACCCCACCATCCTCGTCCGCGCCTGGGCCTGCAGACAACAATTCGACAGCATCACCAATTCCTTCAGCGCCAGCGCCAGCACCGCCCACCGTCTCGCCGACGATAATACTCCCCGACAACCTCCCCAACCTCCCCTCCCCCCCTTCTCTCCCTCCACAAGCCTCCATCGTACCCCTCAACGCCGATCACATCCCCGCGCTGCGCCGAATCAACTCCCTCCTCCTCCCCGTCGCCTACCCCGACTCCTTCTACGCGCGTGCGCTCGACCCCCTCGCGTCAGGTCTCTTTTCGCGCGCCATTCTCTGGCAAGACAGCGCCTCCTCATCCTCCGACCCCAAAGTAATCGGCGGCATAGTCTGCCGACTGGAACCCAACCCCCTCGTAGACCCAACAACCGGTCAAAAGACGCTCTCACTCCAACTCGGCCCGCGCTCCCAGGAGCTCGTCCCGCCGCCCACAACCCCGTACTACGCCATCTACATCCAGTCGCTGACGCTGCTCTCGCCGTACCGCTCGCAGGGGCTCGCAGCCGCAGCGCTTGAGCACATCATCGCAAGCGCGGCGCTCCTCCCGACGTCGGGCGCAAACATTGACGTGCGGACCATCTACGCGCACGTATGGACCGAGAACGAGGAAGGCCTGAAATGGTATGCGGCGCGGGGCTTCAAGAAGGAAGGAACGGAGCCGGTTAAGGGGTACTACTTCAAGTTGCGACCCGACACGGCGTGGATCATCCAGCGGGATATTGGACCCGATGCGACACCTCCTCCGCCAGGCGGACAGATCAAAGGCGCGTGGCCATCGGCCGCTGGGACGCCTCCAGTGAGCGTCAGCGGGGGCACGGTGGCGGCTGCAGTCAACCTGCCTGCGGCCGGTGGACCGCCGAGACGGCCGTCCGCAACGCCGTCACCGTCGGCCTCGTCGCTTTCGTTTCAGAACGCAAGGCCCGAGACAGAGTGGAATGACTTGCCAGCTGACATGGTTGCCGGAGGTGGGAACGGGCGCTTAGCACCGGGTAGCGGCCAAACTTCTGCTGCAAGCTCGAGGAGCAGCTCGGCTGTGAGAAAGAAGAAAGAGAGAGCCTACCACGCGTTTGGGAGTTAGTTGAGCACTGGTACCCAGGTCTGGATGAGTTCAAAAGCGATCGCGTAGATTACGAACTGGTTGGTCCGAGATGAAGAGCTTGCGGGCATGCATGGATAGAGGCGTACAGTCCAGGTTACGGTCCAGCTAGTTGTCTTGATAGAGATATTCAATATATGCCACGCAGCAGTTCAGTTCGACTAATAAAATACCAATACCGATGCTTTCGTAAATGAACCTGCGATACGATAAACGCAGTGTCCATCCCGTCCCTAGTAGGTGACAGGCGATCTTACGCGTAACCATGCCAAAATTTTCAACCATAAACCATCGCCATCGCTTCGCGCCCACCGAGAAACGCCTTCACCCTAGTTGTCACAAGATGTGTCGCGAACCACCACGAGCACACCAGTCATGATTCATATGCTCATGCCTTCTTGCTCTTCTCCATACCCGCAGCAACCAACGCAATCAGGGCAGCACCGACGCCGGACCCATCCTTTGCGATGCCGATGCGAATACGCTTCGCACCCTCCTCGCCAATGCCGTCAATAACTCGCAGCGCCTCATAAATCATATCCCGGAAATACGGGTAGTGCTCAACAAGACTCCCATCAACACCGATGTCGATTGGCTCGTCCTTGGACTCGGGGTCGTCCAGCTTGCCGGTTTGCAGAACAATCGCAGCAATCGCGACCGCAGAGAGACGGGCGGATCTACGGACAACGGCACCCGAGATAGCCTTGAACGCCTGGGCGTCATCGAAAGCTGGAGAGTAGACATGGAGAATAGACTCCAACTCCTGGCGGAGCGTAGACAGTTCAGGGGTATTGTCGGCAGCGGCAACCGACATGATGGCCGTGTCAAGCCCCCACTGGGTGTAAATCCCGGAGGTCGGCGCGATATTGGTCGTGGATTTCCAGTCATTGTGGCTCGAATTCTCGTCCTTGAAGAAAGAGACGTCGTTGGTCTTCAACAGGTCGACGATGACGAGACGGAGAATCTCGCCCAAAAACATGCCAGACACACGCTTTTCGTACATTTGAATACCAGGGTTCACGCTGTCCTTGTCGAGGGTGATATCCCAGGAAGTGTTGGGCAAGACGTTGAGCTGGTTGTCGAAAGAACCCCACTCAGTGTTGATGACCATATCGCCGGTAGACTTGTCGTACTCTCCCGACAATGGTTTCTTAAGGTTGGAAAGCTTCTCGACGTATGCGCCGTTGGTGCCCGTGCCAAATATGGCACCCAGAACAGCGCCAGCCTTGCCAGGGGAGGAGTAAGAACGAGCCATAAGCGTTCCCACGGTATCGTTGACGAGGGCGGCAACCTTGACCGGAAGGTTGAGCTTGTCGATCTCGTCTTGCAAAAGCGCACACACATCCTTGCCGATGGCGTCAGGGATGTCAAACCCCTTGGTCCACCTGATAAGTGTGCCCTTGTTGATTCCAATTTGCTGGACGGGGAAGCTGAAGGTGAAGCCCAGACGGAAGACATACTCGTCTCTAACGCCCTCTGGGGTGCTCTGCGTCAATCTTCGCCGTGTGTGCTTCTCGAAATGGTCTTCGTGGTGCGTCTGGAGGAAGAGTTGAATCTGTTTCGCGAGGAAGGCGAAGAGTTCTTCAGCGGTCTTTGCGACCATGAGCTCTTTGGGAATCGCGACCTTGCTGTAGGTAAGGTTGAAGGTAGTATCACCATTGAGTTGGATCGAGCAGACGCGGAAGTTGGTGCCGCCGAGGTCGACGGCCATGTACAACCCCTGGAGATGTTGGTCAGCTTCGTGTAATTGGTGCACGAGTTGAGTTGTGAACTGACCTTCTCAGTGCCATTGGGCACCGCCGTCACATACGTAGGGATCTGGCTCAAACTGGTTCCATCCTTCTCCAATCCCTCGCCTTCCAACCCCGTTAGGACCGCCTTGTGTGCCGCAATGATCACGGGGACATACTCATCTGGCGGAGGAACTCCTTGACTCCTTTGTTGACATCTTCGTCGGTGTACTCAAACTTGGAGACAATTGTCTTGGTTTCGGCCTCGAGCCCCATTGTGAGTGGGCGCGAAGTGGGTGCGACCGTGGGAAAGGGGAGGGGGTTTTCACAGATAGGAGAGTTGCGATGATGTCTCGATGCAGGTGGGGAGTAGGTAGCTTTGAGGAAAGAATGGACAGTAAGGATATCAGGATTATAGAGTTTAGTACCAGGAAGGAAGAATTGGAGAATCTGGGTCGGAAGATGGTTAGTTATAGGGAGCAGAGGGTTTTGTGGCACACTTGATGCCTTGCTGGGATGGGTGATGGAGGGGCGGAGGGGCAATTCAGCAAGCGGGGTAGGTACCAAGCCCCCAGCAGCCTTTTTGGTCAATTGGAACCCAGGCAGTCGCTTCTGGGGCCAAGCATGGTGGACCAAGGAAGCTGATTCGGGAACGCTTCCGACAAAGCAAAACTAGGCCGTGACTTACAAAGATGAGGATCAAGAGGGCCACCGAGAAAACGTGGACCAGGCCGAGCGACGGGCCCTTTGATCCCGTCTTCTTGCCATTGGGTTTTGTGAAGGCATTTTCATCTTTTCGTCCGGCGTCGGAACTGGGTGGGCGGCCCCTTTGCGCGCTGTTAATCGCGCGTCGCCGCGGGGCGCCTGGAAACCTTGGGGACGACGTCTTGTCGGTTCGAAAAAGCACGCTGATGCGGATTTGCCGGACCTTGGGCCCCCGTCTGATTTGTTACGGGGCTGCACGCGGGGAACCCTCGGGGCTAATTCCTCGTCAACTCCAGAAAACGGCCCGGCTCTGGGTAGCGATGACCCATGAACAACTGGCCGATTGCGACAGCCCAAAGTGGAATGCGAAGAGTCTCGTCTGAAATTAGTCTTGCTGAGGATCCAAGGCAGTGGGTTCAAATCGCGCAGTTCCAGTTCGTCGTCCGCAAATACGCCGAGCGAGGGGGCGGGTGACAATGAGACCCTCAGGCCTTTCAACGCAGGCTGATGTCACAGTTGTCGTCGGGTTCTCGGATATTGGTCGAAGTCAGCCAGTGACCTCACGTCGGATTCTCGTGCGTCTCAGCGGCTCTCGGTGGTTCGATCCCCCCAAGCACTTCCGGGTCACGCTGCGGCTTCCCCAGAACAGCAACAATCGAACGCTGTGGTGACGAGTGTCGTGATGCAGGCCTTCCCAGTCAAGAAATCGGTCCGCGAAGCAGGGAGAGTGTCATCGAACATCAAAAGTATCCACAACGCCAGACACCGTACATGCAAAGACGGCGAGAATGAGGACGAAGGAGAACAACCGATAAAAACGCCCGTAGCCCTGAGACTATTATAAGAGGCAGTCGGGAGGTGGATATTAGTAGGTGAGGTGATGCGTTCCAGGACTAGAGCAGTCCAGCGGGGTTTCGTTGAGCGTTTCGACGGTGTCCAGGGGGTGCGACCACTCTCGTTGGAGATGGGAAAGCTGCGGTCAAGTGATCGGGTCCGGATTGGTGGCTAGACGGTGCACTTGCTCCCTTGGGAGACGCCAATGCATGCAAGATGCGTCGAGATGCAAGATGAGTGAGGAGAGAAAACGGTGTGTGCGGGCGGTTCTGGAAATGTCGGGGAGAGAGGCCTTGCATCCATTGAATAAGGCATTCGCCCTCCTTTTACGCTTCAAGTTCGTTACGTCTCGCTGTCACGAGTGCAACACGACAATTGGGTCGGTAATTATAGAGCAATCTCTCGATCTGCGGGATGGAAGGTCAGGGATGACGGGAGGGGCGGACAAGAAATCCTGGTTGTTCGATGAACCTGAAGATCCCGGCAAAGCAGATGGATGTGGGGGTCCACTGGAACGGCATTTCCTTCCAGCGCGACTCTAGCACACCCGAGGTTGTGACGCAACGGGGATACAAGAGCGCAGATTCGTGCCTCGGGCAGTGAAACAATCCACGCGTCATTCCTTGGACCCTTCCGTGGAGTTGGCGTAAAGAGGATTACGAGCAGACGCAATTGGACAGCGAAGCTCCAAGAGGGAACCCAAGTGGACATTCGCGACACGTGGAATTGACCAACTATGATGATTCGGCATAAATCTACGGTTGGCTAATTTGTCGCTTGTCAACCTCACCTCGTGTCTCGACATTCATGTCGTCCCGCCCGTGTCGATCTCAGCATTGACATTACCAAAGAAAACCAAAGAACGTCTGGTTGGTAGGACTCCACTTTGGATGTCAGGCAAGTTAGTGACAAAAAAATCGGCACACTGAATCCAACTGCCCGATGCCACCAAGTGACGTAAATTCCAATATGTATCAACAAAGGATCTCTAGGTTTTTTCAATAATATCTTAGGCGTTAGAATAATAAATGATGCATTAGGATCTTGGATTTACCCCTTTTCAGTGGGCAAATATCCCTTCAACTTTTTGTATGTGTCGTGGATGAGGATTTGTCAGGGACAACGGCTGTGACTTGATGACTCGATAGACGTATGCAGCCCCATCTCCCAACCCCAGCTGTTGTCGTTGGACATGTTTTATCAGAAGGTATCAACAATTGGTCTGTATGTGATGTCTCAACGAGTCTGCAGTTTCACGCAGACTTGCGTCGTCTAGAGAAACAGCCCTTCAGTTGAATCCGGTGGACGGCTTTATCGACTTAAATCGGTGAGTTTTAAAAACAATATGCTAACTAGGGTATAGATTTAGATCGAAGAGGTATAAGAAGAGGAAAACATGAGCTCTCAGGGATCATACATAAAATCGAAATGAGGCCTCTTTTCCTCTCTTACGATTTACGCTCTCAACAGCCAAGGGGGCTGAAGGAGCTCTGAAACGGCCGACAGAAGAGGAACGCAGAAGAGGAACCCGATCTCAGGACTCCAATCCTGTGAGTCTATGTCGATCCAGCCCGTGATATCAGTACATTCGGGAAGCGGCCTCTACAACCATCCGTTCCTAGGACGTGGGTGTTGGTGTTGATGACGCACTGGACGTCTTCGTCGAGGTATATGTTCCGTTTGATAAACTGGTAGGAACTGCCGAACCATCAATGAGAACCCCAAAGTTCCAATCTGGGGTCGCTTCGTGCGATTTCTTTAGGTTCTTCTTCATCCAACAAGTTCCCCTGGCTTTGTTCGTGTCGGTCGGAGGGCCCCATCCAGCACCTGTGCATTCCTCAAGTTGAGCACAGGATTCCATGCATTCGGCGAAGTTCTGGGAAATGACATGTTCAATGTCCGTGCCTTCGTCGTAACCAGAATAGTCCAAGCCGCAGAGATGGAGGAATTTCTTGCCGTTCGACGCTGTATACTGGGTGCTGCTGATTCCGGGACACGAGGAGCCCGCCACTGTTACTGTTGGTGCTGCCGATGACGCGGTCGATGTCCCATTATTCGCGCCGGATGAAGGCGATCTGCGTGTTTTTTGTTAGTCTACATCGCTAATGTGGCAATGGAAGTCGAGGCTCACGTTTTCTCTGAAGAGCTACTTGGCTGGTTGCCAACACCAACGCCGACGCCTACACCAACGGCAACTCCAAGCAGAACCAGCCCTCCCAGTCCGAGTAGCAACAGAAATAGGCCTCTCCTGATTCCGCATATTTTTCCTTCGTCGCTTTTGGGTGGGGGTACAGGTGGGACTTCCAAAGCGGTCGGGTAACCTGTTGGGGTCCCAGGCGTATATTGAGGCGGCACGCCTTGGAACTCTGGGGGAACCCAGTATGGTTGGCCTTGTTGTCCGCCCACTACGGGGTATGCATTGTGAGCTAGTGGTGAACTGAATACCGGCTTCTCTAAGTCCTTAGGGTAGGGTTGAGGAGGGTAGTTGTGATGTTGGACCGGGATGGCCGCTGGTTGGTGGTACACCTCGGGGGCTGGATGCTGGTACACTTCCGGCGCGCTGTGGTCGAGTTCTCGCATCGGGACGAATTGTTGCTGACTCTGCGGCGTTCCAACCCGTTCCGAGTCCATTGCGACCCCCCTTGATGGCATGCGACCCCGAGGTGGTCGCGAGGAACAGGACAGTCTTGTTGAAGGGCAGTCAACTTTGACGTAAAAACGCCGTGGCCTGCGAACCCTGGCCAAAAGATACCAAAACGGTTGCAAATGTCATCTTGCAATCAAAGGATGTGTTGTCTGGTCAATCGGGTGCTTGGGTCGATCTGTAAGTAAGCAGCCATGTTGGCGGGATAGCTTCAGGGGGTCTTGATAAAAGCAGGCACTTAAAATTGGGTGGGTAATATGGTCAGATCCGCTGATTTTCTGTCATGCTGAACTGCTGCAAGAGGCTTGTTCGATCTTTCCTTGAAATACCCCTCTGTGCCTCATCGGAATCGCAAGCAACGCTCTTCGTTGTCGAAGATCCCCCCCCCCCCCCCGGTCTTCACTCGAGCCATGGCCCCATGTCAGCGCTTCGGAGGTAAAAAGCGGAAGCAACAGCCGACTTCAATGTCGGATCGCGGCGGTTTTATCTTCCTCTCTTGAGGAAAACAACCTGCAAGATCCCAATATTCGCACTCATAAACAAGTGTTGTGCAGGGGAACACACGAGCGCCAACGGGTTACACTACTCCAGGCTGGTGGTGAGCGAGGACCGGACGGGAAGTCAAACCACCTGCCGTCTCCAACTTCAAGTTTCCAACTCGACCTTGCCTCTTCGTCTTGAGGCACCGAATGATTTCGTCTTGCAAGCAAAGGACATAGATGCATCGTTCATCGGATGACTTAGAATCCCCTTCACTCACCTGGTGGCTCTGATACCTCGTCGATGTGACAGATGAAACGCTCGTCTCAGGCTCTCATCATCAGCATAAATGGTTTCTTGGTAACCTCTTGCCGATTGAAAACCGAAATGACGATAGTTGTAACAGAGGTTGAACTTTGAGACTAGGGGTGACCAAATTTGAAGAGACACCTTGTACACCGTGTGTGAACAACAAGCACGCGTGAACACCCGGACGGCGGAGTTGAAGATGTTGGCTATCGCTGAGGGATCGGTTTCACATCGGTGCTGTCCGCATCAAGGTATTCCCCAGCATGACAAACAGCCGGATAATGCCTGTCCTGCCCTTGGGTAGGTACAGCACCTGAGCTCTCTGTTCGTGTTCGACAGCGGGAGGGAAGCCGTTCAAATGAAGTGTCGTCATTCCGGAGCGGCTTCGCTCGGTATCTTCCATGCCGGCCATCTGGCAGTTGGCACGCGGGCGGCTGAGTCGCTGGGAATGTCGGGACCGAGAGAGCCGACCTTGATGCCACCGCTGGGCCGTTGCCAATTGGCTGGAGCGCCGCACATCGCGGGAAAGATGGGGCACAGCCGCTCGCGACTACTCAGCCACAACCCCAATACGACGCCAAGTCCAGTCCTACCCTAGGGGTGAGAAAGTCCTAGGTAAGGTAGGCATGCGTTTGGGCCTAGTTCAGGCACGCATCGAGTGATTCCAAAGACCTACCGGGACGCCGCATGTCACTGACAGCTTATCGGATGGCACAAGAGACCCCCGACTGTCCTGATCAGTATTTTTAGCCCCTTCAGCAGAGAGCATGTTGCACCAGCGCCTCGAGTTTTGATCTGGAGATACTGCACCGTGGTGGTGCTCCTTGTCGTTGATTCTCACAAACTGCAATTGAAGTGGGTTCATTCGGGCAGCTGCGAGCGAGGGTGGGGCCAACCCCACCGTTGCTCCGCGTCCTGTGGTTGAAAATCGACGAAATACGGATACGGCCTCAGAGCTACCGGCGTGTTTTGATCCAAGCAGATCCATATGTGTCCTCAGGCCATGCGAGATCTGGGTAACAGCAGTGATGCAACCCTCTAGCTTTGCCAGCCTCGGTGGTTGAGCAGTTGATCTTGGGGCATCCATGGCACCAGCGTCTCCTGGTGTTCGCCCTGGTGGAACAAACCTGTGGGACATGTTGGGACTGATTGGGAGGCTCCATGAGACTAGGCCGCAAGGAGCATGCTGTCAGCGCAGCAGCCCCAAAGTCCTCTGCACCTAAAAGACGTCAGACTCTTGTTCCTGGTGCGGCGCCATGTCACGCCTGATGAGGTTCTGGATAGATTCCGTCGATCAATTGCTATCTTGACCTGATTTAAGACTTTGAACAGCTCCCGTGTCGTCTCTAATCTAACCGACTTTGGGGGCTGCCGCTATTCCATTGATAGGGAAAAACATCAACCTCGACGTTTGCAACCCAAGCAGGAGAACAGACCCTTCCCCTCCCCCGCTCGATGCCCGCTGCCCCCTGGAGCGCTGCTCAGCCTTACACCAAGCTTTGCTGGTCTGTGCACAAGAGGAATAAGCCACCCTCCAATCCGCGCGCCCGTCGCCCCGCCTGGTCTCCAGTCCCCGGTCTCCAGTCTTCATCCTTGTCGCTCGCATCCGTGGAAGCCCTCCACCCCGTCTCCCAAAGCAAGCCAGCAAGCAGTGCGACGGCCCCCGCCTCACCATCTGCCCGCCCAGCTGCTCCTTACCCGCGCTCCGTTGTTTCCAATCTCGACCCAGACCTGCCAGAGAAGCGATCCGTTGCTGCGTCCTACCCAATTTTCCTCCCCCCCCCAAATCAGCTCAGCCGCCCGCTCGCTCTTCAGGTTCCTTTGCCGCCGTTTCCCTCTTAGGTCGCCGCCCGCCCTCGCCCGCCCTCTTCCCCCAGATTCTTTCTCTCTTAATGAGCTCTATCAACTCCCGCCTGAAAGGGTTTGGCTTTCGTAAGCGAACATCGACGGCTAGCATACAAAGTCCCGACCTGCCACAGAATCGGACCCCGCCACCTGGTGGTGCCCCTCAAATACCGCCGCTCTTCCCCTCCCGCCCAGGGCCCGCCCCCTCGATTGCTTCCACATCCTCGCAACAGAGCGTCCAAATGAACCATCCGGGCGCTGGTCCACGACCGCCTAGCTACTCCGCCAACAACTATCCTCCAGGCCCTCCCGGTCCCGTCGGTCGCACCAGTCCTCTGGCCGGTCAAGGCCCTGCACGCACCCCGCCTTCGCAAATGGTCGGTGGTCCTCCGCCCATCAACACCGGCGGCCCGCCCGCCGGCTACCCCCCGCCGGTCATGGGCGGTGGTCCTCCTCCCCTCCCCGGCGGTCCTCCGGGCTACGCTGGCGCTCCGGGCTATCCCCCGCCCCCTCCCCAGCCAACGGGTCCCGTTGCGCCATATGCCCGCAACACCGCGGCCGAGGTCGAGGGCAACAGTAGGAGCAAAGCCCAGCTGATCGTCGGTATCGACTTTGTAGGTGACCTGCTTGCGAGCGCCATGTCTGCACACGCATAGTTCTAACGCAACGCACAGGGCACTACGTTCTCCGGCGTGGCCTTTGCCTTTGCCACAAATAACGAGGCCAAGGAGGATATCATCACTGAGTGGCCCGGTGCCGGTTCATACACAAAGCAAAAAGTTCGTAGAACACGAGACACCCCACAGGGCACACAACTAACCCGCGTTACTCGTAGATTCCGACTGTGCTGTACTACGACCAGTACCAAAAGGTAGTGGGTTGGGGCCCCGATATTGCCGATGCCCTCGCTCCTACTGGGTACCCCAAGCCAGGCGTGCAGAAGGTCGAGTGGTTCAAGCTTCAGCTGATGTTGTCGGGCAACACATATATCGACCCCATCAATCTGCCGCCCCTTCCCCCAGGAAAGTCGGAGATTGACGTGGCCGCCGATTACCTGTTCAAGCTCCGTCAAGCCATGCGAGCAGCCCTTCAGAAGACGCTGGGTGAGGTGTTTAATCGCGAGGAGAGGAATATCCGGTACTATTTGACCGTGCCCGCTATTTGGAACGATGCTGGAAAGGCGGCCACAAGAGCCGCTGCCATCCAGGCTGGCTTCCTCCGCGACGAGAACGACAATCGCTTGACGCTTGTCAGCGAACCCGAAGCCGCAGCGCTGTTCTGCTCCAAGACTGGACTGCTCAATATTAAGGTGCATGATGCGGTCCTGATTGTGGATTGTGGTGGCGGCACTGTCGATCTTATCGCCTATGAAGTCGAGGACGAGAACCCTTTTACCGTAGCCGAGTGCACGGCTGGCTCAGGCGACTCATGCGGCTCAACGGCCCTGAACCGCAACTTCAGCAACATCCTCCGCACAAAGATCAGGAAGATGAAGCTCCCCGACGGTTCCAAGACTGCCGGTCGCGTCTACGCCAAGTGCATCATGGACTTTGAGAACAGAATCAAGGCTGATTTCAGGAACAACGGCCAGAAGTGGGCTGTCGACGTTGGCATCGAGGCAGAATTCCCAGAAGCAGGCATCGAGGAAGGGTACATGACATTCACCAACGAGGAGATCCTTCAGTGCTTCGAGCCCGTCGTCAACCGAATTCTCGAGCTCGTCCGCAACCAGATCATCGCCATCCAGGCCCAAAACCGAACACTTCAGAACATCCTGGTCGTGGGCGGTTTCGGTGCTTCCGAGTACCTCTTCCAGCAAATCAAGCTCCATGTCCCGCCCCAGTTTCAGTCCAAGGTTGTTCGTCCAATGGACTCGGTCGCTGCTATCGTCAAGGGTGCTGTGACGGCTGGTATCACGGAGCGGGTTGTCACTCACCGTGTGGCCCGTCGCCACTATCTCATGGCCACTCTCCAGCCCTTCAAGGAGGGGTACCACCCCGAAGCGTACCGTGTTCCCTCGCTCGACGGTAAAGATCGCTGCAAGTTCACACGGCAAATCTTTGTGCAGAAGGGTCAGAAGGTCAAGATTGGCGAGCCCGTCAAGGTCTCCTTCTTCCGCCAAGTCGCCCCTGGAGCCACCCTTATGTACGAGGATATCCTCTATGCATGCGATGACGATGTCTGCCCAGAGTATACCAAGGATCCCAGTATGTGTTTTTTTCCGGCTGAAATATATAATCGACGCTAACTGGTACTGTAGGAATCAAGGAAGTTGTCACACTCACCTCAGACCTGTCAAGAAAAAATCTAGAAAAGGACTTTGAGCGGATGGACACCCCCCAGGGTACCTTCTATCGTGTCTACTTCGACATCTACCTGACACTGGACGGTTCGGAGTTCAGCGCCGAGCTCGTATGCCAGGGAGAGGTTATGGGTCGCTGCCGTGCTAGGTTCAGATAAAGACGGATATATGGCGGAGTTGTCGGGTTTTACTTTTTTCCGCATCGGATCTCTAATGATACCTCTTGATTAAGCACAGTATGAGCGACAAGCGTGGCTACTGAAATGAATGGGGTTGTATCTGCTGAGGGAGATGATGACTATTGGATCCAAGTGTGGAAAAAGGGGCAGTATGAGGCTGGCAGGCCATACTGAGTTGATTGGGCACAGTACCCGCCTCGGGATTTCGGAGGCAGTCAGCTTTGGGGGAATCTTCAAAGACTTCTTATGGGCAGTTGAAGACACGGGCATGTAGCTCGCTTCCACGTGAGGTTCGATAGAAAACATTGTTTTGATCAAGCCACCCACTCGCCGTTTCTTAGGGAAATGGACGACCCAAAGGGTCTGGTTATGCTCATACTTATACTTTTGGCTCATAGCAAACGTTCCAAGACACATGGGAGATCATGGCTGCCTTAGGTCGGGGATTGGTGTAAGTGGGGTGGCCCGAGCCGATCCCGGCTGCCAGGTTCCTGCGTCATTGCCCCTTCCAAGTCTTGCCTCGTTCCCGGTCTTGTTGCAACAACGAGTGGCATTCGCTGCCTCCTCGCCTACCACGCGGGTATTTCTTGCCTCTTGCAGCTTGAACCGAGTGGAAAGCTTGATTCCTGTTTCTGTGCACGTCGGCGAAAGCCAAGATCGCTTTCGTCAAATGCTCTTGCCCATGTTCAGCAGCACTCTCTCAACCACCACCAGTCTTCCTCCCGTATTCCCTTGGTTGATACCTTGGATTTGTAGCCTTGACCGTGCATTCATACCCTTATACTGCTACCTCCTTATCACTTTCAACGACGTCTCCTACATTCCCCTTCCCTATAGTTTGCCTCAGCCGACTTACTAGGCCAGTGACTCGTGACCTTACCTCTCTCAAAGGTCGGGACGGGTCTTTGCCGCCCCAATAATGTCTGCTACCCGAAGAGCTCGAAACGACGGCAAGATCAAAAGTCGAGATAACATGCATAGCGTCAGCGTCTCAGTTGAAGCTAGGGGACGGCAAAAAGTATGGTCGCTGGCCACACTCCTTGACCAGTGTGCAAGGATATTTATGCTGCGATGTCTCTTTCAGTTACCAGTTACTCGAGCTCAGCATATGAAGTGGCCAAACGTAACGTCGGAAAATAGCACGGAGACTCCCATCCCGATCATCATCACCAACGGCTGCTCCGAGATGCTATGGCCCGGCATCGGCACCCAGAATGGAAAGGGTCCAGGGACCGGTGGATTTGCTCTCGAAGCGGGAGAGACGAAGACGTTGTTTGTTGCTTCGAATTGGCAGGGGAGAGTCTGGGGACGCACAAACTGTTCGTTCAACGACGACGGCACGGGCCCGGTCAATCTCAATGGGGTCAATGGGGCTGGCGCAGCTTGCATGACGGGGGACTGCTTCGGTATGCTCAACTGCCAATTCACGGTACGTCTCGCGTGCCCTTGGTACTCAACCAGGAGGGCCAACTGATGTGATGCGTTTGTAGGGCCAAGTCCCCACCACACTCGCCGAGTTCAACCTTGTCGGCGGCACCTATGGCAACCAAACCTTCTACGATATCTCCCTCGTGGATGGATACAACCTGCCTATGGCCATCGTCTTCCACCCAAGCACAAACACCAGTTACATCCCTCCCAACCTCACAAACTGCGCCTGTATCGCATCATCGGGCTACCTCGCCGAGCCCGCTAGATCTGGACTCGTCTACAGTCCCAACGCATCGTTTCCGATACCGTGGGAGTCTGCCCAAACCAACAACACGGTAGCTAGTTGGTGCCCCTGGGATCTCCAAGAGTACCCCCCTTCCAAACCCGGCGATGGGATTTACCCTTATCCAGACGACAACATCCAGCGCCCTGTGTTCGACCCATGCTACTCGGCTTGCTCGTCTACTGGCGACCCTCGGGATTGTTGTACGGGCGACTTCAACAACCCGGACAAGTGTGCACCAAGCTTGTACAGCCAGCAAGCCAAGGCAGTGTGCCCGGACGCTTATAGCTACGCCTACGATGACCAAACGAGCACATTTATCATTCCATCTGGGGGCGGTTGGGAGATTGTGTTTTGTCCCAAGGGGCGAAGCACAAACATTCTCGAAATATTTGGGGATGAGCTGAGAATTGTGGGTTCGGGTGGTCGGGTCTCACCAGATATGCTCACTCGACTGACTGATAGAAACTTTATTGAGCGAGAAGTGAAGAGCAGCGGCGTTCGGGTGATACCGTTCCTGTGCACGATGGCGATCGGGGCGTTGGTGATTACGGCAGCTGTGTTTTGTTGAGGATGTTGTGGGCGGCGTTTGCGTTGGCTATTGATACCCCGGCGGATTGACAAGAGGTTGTTAGCTTTTGCGGGCGTGGTAGAGTGGTATACCCGTTCCGAGACGAATTTCTGTTTAAGGGGGTGTCGACTGTTCATACACATACCCTAGGATAAGTAACTTTGCCCTACCCCTGGTTCCCTTGTCCGCGATCATGTTGGTTACCGGAACCATACGAAATAGAGCCTAAAATTTGAGCAAAAATAGAGGTGAAGAGCCTGAGGAGACAGGAGGGCGATGGGGGGGGGGGAATGCAAAAGCTCAGGCCCCGGTGCGGTTCCTGAAACTGTCGACCACGCCGCCGAGTAGAATCGAACCTGGGACCTTACGAAACCGTTTGTGGCATACCACGCATGCGCACAGGGACGTTTTCTGGTTGGCTGTGTGAGCGAGGCGACGCTCACTACCGCTCGGCCAAGACGTCCCTCTTGGTGAGTCCAACTTGACAAGACCTCCGCGGATCTAGTACATATAGTACCAGAGTCGTCCACACAGGTACCCGTCGCCTCCATGCAACTCTTCCACGCCCCGCGCACATCACCAAAGCCAGTGCTTGTATGGTGCACTGTACCTTTGCAAAGAGAAAAAATCCCATCACATTGCTTTCCTAGCGCTCTCAGTACGTAAACCCACGCATTCCAAAGCCATTCCCGGTTGGAATCCTCGATTTCCTCAACAGCCACACCCACACCCGACATCACCATCCTCTCACCTCTTGGCCTTCCTCCTCCTCTCCCACTCAGCCCTCTCCTCCTCATCACTCCCACTAAACTCTGCATCCTCATCACTCTCCTCCTCCTGTTTTTGCTGCCCCTTGGAAACCTTGACATCCCCCGCACTCACAAAATCACCCGCATTCAAACTAGCATACTCATGCTTTTGAATCAACTCCCTCAGCCCCTTATTCCTCGGATCAACCAGCTGAAGCGCCGTCAAACCGCCCTTGTTTTTCACTCGCGGGTTCGACCCGGCCTCGAGCATCATGTCCACCAGCGCGTTGCCAAACTCGCGCTGCTCGGCTGGCTCGCTGTTGATCCACCGGATCGCGCTGTGTAGGGGCGTGTCACCTTCTTGTCGATTGATGGGGTCGCATTCGAAACCGGGCTGGTCGAGGAGGGCGTCGATGATCTCGTAGTTTCCGCGGGAGGCGGCTTCGTGGTAGAGGTGGTTGCCCATCACGGTTGTGGTTGTGTTGAGGAGGTCCGCAATTTCGTCGTCGGATTTGGAGTCGAGGATCTCGAAGAGGAGGTCTGTGTTGTTGCGGCGGCAGGCTTCGATTAGCTGTTCGGAGGAGGTGGCGCCCTTGGTGTTTGTTAGTTTTGGGGCTTGGAGGAGGCAGAGGGAGAGGGGGTGATTTACTTCGTGTTCTTCTTCCTTGGGGCCGGCCATGGCGACGTTTGGTTTGGGTAGGTGGTAAGGACGGGGGTTAGGTCCGAGGAGGAGGAGGAGGAGGAGGAGGAGGAGGAGGAGGATCGGGGAGGGAGGGATGAAGCGGGTTGCGGATGTCACGGATGGTTTGGGTTACTCGCGAGCGGGGGAGGTTGAAGCTTTTGTGCAAAGGAAACCCTATCTGCCCGTCCAAGATAGCTGGGTGAGCAGGCGCGCGGCAGCTTGAGCTACGTTGTCCGTGTATAGGTAATATCAGCCCTGCGCCAAAGGAGGTGGCAGTGTGAGTGACACAGGACCTCAAGACGTGACCCCTCCTTGTCAGGGGCTCCGCCGAACCCCTCCAGCGACGGACCAGGGGGGCCAAGCAGGGATGTTGAAATGGGGAGCCATGGCGGCAAGTGGGTGACAAAAAAAACGACACGCACAAGCCACTCATACAAAAAATTCATCCCCGATCACCACCAACAAACTGCATCACCAACTTCAACATCAGCAAAGCGAATATTTTGTGCAGGAGACGATCACTAACCCAATTTAGTATGGCGAACCTGTTTCTGCGTGCCGTTTTTTTTGTCACCCACTTGGGCGGGTCCGGAGGCCAAGTTTCAGCGGCTTCCGGAGGGGTCATGGTAAGTAATATTATTGGCCAATCAGAGCCCGAGCGCATTGCTTTGGTTTGGCGATGGTTTTCTCCAAATCTTTCGAGTTGCAGTTTACTAGAGTAGTTTGCAGGGTGTTATTTTCGTCACTTCGATATCTTTGCCTGCCTGGAACCTCTTTCAGGAACCACGTTGCCCACCGGAATATTTTCGCAAAAGGTTACTTTCTAGATCTTCGCAAAGCTTTCAACACCGTTTTTTTTTTTTTTTTTGCGAAGCATCACAGCCCTTTCCAAAGTTTTACCCGCCCCTCCATTACTGGCGTGCACCGACACAGTCATTCGCAATGCCTATTTTATGTGAGTTTTTTTTCGAGATGTTAGCACTCCGGCCCCCAAACGCTAACTTGGGCAGTCTGCCCTCACTGCGCCAACCTCCTCATTCTCTCCCGCATGGACACCGGGGGAAACCGCCTGGAGTGCCGCACTTGTCCCTACCAGCACGCCATTGAAAAGACAATTTTCTCTCGCAAGACCTTTGTTCGCAAGGAGCGAGAGGACGTTTTTGGGGGTGAAGATGAATGGAAAAACGCAAGCAAGACGACAGTTGCATGCACAGCCAGCAGCTGTGATGGCCAAGAGGCAGCCTACTTCCAGGTGCAGATTCGCAGCGCCGACGAGCCTTCGACGTCCTTTTATAAAGTACGCATGCCGCTGCTCAATGGTGGATTCGGAGAGCTAACATGGCCTTGCAGTGTATGACATGCGGTCATCGGTGGAGAGAGAACTAGAGAATTTCTATTTGGTTTCTGATTTTGACACCTGCAAGGAGTTTGGGGTTGGTTTCGTTCAAGGGAGACATCGCCCCCGAAGATACCACCCTCTCATCCTGTGGCCGCAAGGCTTGAAACCCCAGCTCAGCTCTCCTTGTGCAGCTCTATAGCAGCTCTCATCCCCTCTACCTCCATCGCCTGCACAAGATCGGGACTGATGATGTCTTGTCGGAACTTTTCTTGCTGCAAGAGCTGGAGGTTTTTGAGTGCAGGGCCTGGATACGTCAAATACTTGATGTACGGTGGTCGGCTCCAGTGTTGCAGGTAATCGAGATAGGCGATAAAGCTTGGGTTTGTGAGCAGCTTCCGCGACGCGAGATGGTTCAGGTATTTCGGATTGCCTAGGGCTTGGACCAACTGAACAGTATTAGCGATAGCTCAAGAATAACGGATGTCAAGACGACATGCCTCTAGTTCCAGCTCAAAGCGCGTGTACCCTCCATGCTTGACCTCCTCTGTTGCCCCCGTTGGTGGTGCGGGGGGCTCCATCGATGAGCTGCCGACTGACATTGGTTCTGATGCCATGGTTGTTGATGTGTGGGGTTGGGGACTCAGAAATTGAGGGTAAAATGAGATCCCCTCGAAAGAAACTCTCACTGTAATTGTGTGCTGTGGCCGCTTTGTATGCTGCGGGCTCAAAAGAGATTGATCCTTCTCACTCACAAGAACTTTGTGGTGAAGGTTGAGTCCAGGCCGTGCAGGGGGTTTTGCGCTAGGCTGAAGATGGTGCAGGGGTCCCCTGCACTTCTTGGCTGCCGATGCAACGGAGTGGAGCAAACTGGCCAGCACCACTGCTTGCGCCGGGCCATGGACATCACAGCTGGCAAACACAGGTTGAAAACCACCGGCAACACAACGTCTTCCTTTCGTTTTAGGAGCTAGGGCCATACTGCGACACCAGATTTGTTTGTATATTGTCTAACCAACGAGGCCCGCGGACCTTTTCCGCCACCTCAACTTCTTCAACAACCTCTCTCCCGCCGCTGCTCGGCACTCAACCACCTTAGCAGACAAGATGGCGTCTGAGAACAGCACCACCCCTGTCCAAGGGGACACGTTGAACGCGACCGCACCCTCTGCACCCAAGCCATTCACCCTTCAGATGCTGGTAAATCCTCAGTTTCTCTTGGTTGAAGTGCAGGTCATCTTCAGTGCTCTCCTCATCATTTGGCTTGGCGCCCACGCTTCGATCCGGCGCCCCCCATCTGCCGCTCCGGCCGTTACCAAGGGCAAGAAGCAGAGACCCAGAGATGACCAATTCATCGAGGGCTTTGTGGCATCCGACGCCATCATGCTCCCCATCGCGGCAGCTGCCGTTCTCATCGGACTCTACTACCTGATCGAGTGGCTTCAGGACCCGGACCTTCTCAACAAGATTATCCGGGTCTATCTCTCTATCGCGTCAATTCTCGGTTTCGGCAGGCTTGCTGGAGATGCTCTGAACATTGTGACAAGTCTCGTTTTCCCCACAATGTGGGCTGATCAGCAAGGAAACGTCTACCGCATCGACGCCGAGCACCGTTGCCAAGTTCGTGTCGCAACAAACAGGCTCGAGAGCGACGTGCCGGGAAAGAAGACGCCGTTTCCTAGCTTTTTGTCAGTTTTTTCGAGGTCGGATTGGGTCAACAAGGTTGCCTGGGAAGTTCGCCATCTCTTGACTGAGGAGTGGACGGTCCGCTTTGCCGTGCATGGGCTTGCCTTTGTCAAGTTCAACATTGGTTTGAACAACATCCTCGGTGTCCTCGTGTCTACCATGGTTAGTATCGGCTACCACTTAACCCAGTGGCCCATGTTGTCGAATCTTCTCGGCTCGGCACTCAGTTACTCTGTCTTTTCGCTCATGTCGCCGACGTCGTTTCCCATTGGGTCAATGGTCCTCGCCGGTCTCTTCATCTACGACATTGTCATGGTGTTTTATACGTGAGTCTACTTCAACGCGTGCACTATGCAGCGTAACTAACGATTTGCAGACCATTCATGATCACGGTCGCAACCAAGGTTGACGCTCCCATCAAGCTGGTTTTCCAGAGCGGCACTGGCGTCAGCATGCTCGGGCTTGGCGACATCATCGTGCCGGGCTTGCTCATGGCGTTGGCCTTGCGATTCGATCTATACCTCTACTATCTAAGGAAGGTCAAGCTCGAGAAAGTGACTCTGGCTGTTGAGCTTTTCACGGGCGACGGACAGACGGTAATGTCAGAAAAGGAGGAGGAGCGACGAGTCAAGGCGCCATGGGTTGATCCTCAAAGCCAATGGGGCAACCGATTCTGGACAACCAAGTTCGGCCATCTGTTTCCTGTCGCACACGCCGAGTCTGTGTGGGCGAGTACAGTCTTTCCCAAGCCCTACTTTTATGCCTCCATCTTTGGCTACGCCTTGGGCATGGTGGTTACAATCACCATGCTCCTCGTATTCAACCATGGCCAGCCCGCGCTCCTGTATCTCGTTCCGGGTGTGACGGGATCCCTCTGGCTCACTGCCCTTGTTCGGGGGGAGTTGAAGGAGATGCGGAGCTACACGGAGGATGGCAGTCTGGACACGGAGGATGTGATTGTCGAGGTCGATGCCGAAGGCAACGTCGAAGAGAGGAAGTCCTCGCCCAACTTGGGTGATAAGAGGAAGAGGGCTGACATGAAGGACACCCCGCCTCAGAAGAAAGCATCAGAGGATTATGATGTCTTTTTGTTTTCTATCACCGCCCCGCGCCACAAGGCTCCAAAGGAAGACTAAGTGTGCCGAAGGGCAGCGTTGGAAGGCGTTTAGAACAGGCAATACGACTCACGGGATACACAGATTCGGACAGACAGGGATGTAACAAACTGAATGGACGCCCGCTCTCTGGGATGTTCGTGAAACACAGCAATGTACACACGTTGATCCCTCAAGTGTCGTGAATCTTGTCGTTTTTTGGTTATTTCTTTTTCTAATGTTTATATACAACAGGCACCAGACTATCAATCAAACGAAGTCGCCCAGTGTCCCGTCACCATTGCGCCCATCATCCAGTGATTCCCAAACAGGCTCAGGCATTTCGTTGCCCCACTCTCGGCGTTATGAGGGGCTGAGTATAGTGTTGCTCTCGATCCATTCATCCTCTCCTCCATAGCTTCAGGTCGCCGCTGAGGATTTCGCAAACAAAGACAAGACGGGGGAAAACTCCTTCGCTGCCAACTTTCCAGCGGATTCTGCAATCACCTCAGGCATCTTCTGCATTTTGCATGCAGTGGCGCTTCCGGCGGAAGAATCAACGCTTCCAAGGGCGGCGGGTCGTTTTACGTCTGTCGTTGTTGTAGGGCTTTGTTGACAAGGGGTGGGAGTTTGCGAATCGGTGTCCGAGAACCCTAATTTCAGGGGGGAAGGTTAAAACACACAAGGTGTGTCGGAACCCGGCCCTTCCAGCAAGGTACAGAAAAGATGGGAGAGAACAATCAGACGCGCGCCCCCATGGCGCAAACTTTGTCAGCTGCTACTGCGACCACCTCAGCGTCTCGTCGAACGCATTGAGGCTCAAGACGATATCTCTTCCGGTGGGAGTCGTGACAAAAGTTGCGCGCTGTGGGGGAGGTCCAGGGGGGTTCGCTATCAACGTCGGGCTCGAAAACATTTCCTCGTGAAGTTGAAGGAAGGGAGAGGAGATGTTGAAGCTCGACGGAGCGAGTCGCTCGACGCAAATATATTTTTTTTCCCGGGCGACATCTCTTTGCTCGACGGCTACAACGATAACGAGAAAATCGGAGCCGGAACAAGAGGGAACGTCCTTCGGCGGAACGACGGCGCTCAACGCAGGATGTCTACAACTCATTTTCAACCGTCGTCATGTCGTAGTCGGTAGACGGGAAAATGAGGAGACAATAGCGGAGCGCTGGCTGGTTTCACTGGTTGCTCGACACTTGGGGGTCCGGTTCGTGTTGGTGGTCCGATCGGGTCGGTCCGAGTTTGCGGAGAACATCGGGGGTGCCCGATGGTGGTTGTCATTGGCGTTGACCGACCGGGAACAGCGGACCGGCTTTGGTGGAGCGGGCGTGAAACTGCCGGGGGGTGTGTGTGTCTTCGGCATCGGATCGGAGGTCTTGTGCAGACAAAACTGGGCCGTGTCGGGTGTGTGTGTGTGTGTAACCCGCTTAGGTCGTCATGGCTGTTGCTGCACCGGAGTGCGCAAGTCATTTTGAGGGAAACATGACTGCGGGATGCCGAAGGTGGGGGAGGTTGGTCCCTCAAGAGAGTGTTGTTTGGCTTTGACTGTTTGAACGGGATGAGGGAGCAAAGAAAAAAAAAAAAAGACAAACAAAACCCGGTGGGACATTTTCAACCTTAAATAACGTTTAGCACCTACATATAATCCCAGTCGCAAACCCGTTTTCGATACCCGAGTCAGCCTCAGCCGATTTTGGGTTTCATGCCGCATTCTCACCCGGGGAAACACCATCTCATGAGCCGATTCTTGAAACCGAACCACTCCAAAATCGAACCACCAAAACCCAACACACGGCCATCGCCTCATAGACACAATGTCAACCACCGCCGGCGCTGACAGTGAAACCAAGCCGCGCCTGATCCAATGGCTCTTTGACACCCGGCCCTGGTTCCCCGAAATCACGAAAACCTCCCAACTCTCAGCCCACGTTCGCATACCACCCCCTTCCTCGACAAGGAAAAAACACTAACACACACAACCCAGCCCCTTGCCTCCCGAATCCTCGCCCTCCTCCCTCCCTCCGAACGCGCCTCAGCCCTAAAATACTACCACCTCCGCGACGCCAAAATGGCGCTCGCCTCCTCCCTCCTCAAACACGCAGCCGTAACCCACCTCGTCCCGTCCACCCCCTGGCACGGCACGACCATCACCCCCCACCCCGTCACCAAAAAACCCACCTTTTATCCCCCATCACCACCTTCTGACGGTACCGCCCCGCCCATCTCCTTCAACGTAACCCACCAGGCCGGCCTCGTCGCCCTCGTCGCATCCCCTTCGTCCCCATCCCTCCCCGTAGACGTCGGCATAGACCTAGTCTGCACCTCGGAGCGCCGCACGCGCGACCACGACCTCATCGGCTCCAATTCCTGGTCCTCCTTTGTCGACATGCACGCCGACGTCTTCAGCCCGCGCGAAGCATCCTACCTAAAGTGGGAGGTGCTGTCCGCCGTTCCGGGACTGACGAAACCAGGCATGAGCGCCGCTGATGTCGTGGATGCTAAGCTCCGTGCTTTTTATGCCCTGTGGGCGTTGCGCGAGGCGTATGTCAAGTTGACGGGGGATGCGCTGCTTGCTTCGTGGTTGAGGGAGTTGGAGTTTAGGGGGTTTAGACCTGTCGCTCCGACCGAGGGGTTTGGGGTTCAGCCGACCGTGGTTGACACAGGGAACGGGAAGGGATACGGGGCGCAGGTGATTGATGGGTTCGAGGTGCGATTGCAAGGGAGGAGGGTCGAAGGCGTGAATATGAGTTTACGGGCGATTGGGGAGGATTACATGGTTTGTTCTGCGTTGCGGACGCCGGGGAGGGAGGAGGTGGGAATGGGATGGAAGTTGGGAGGGTACAGGGTGTTAGATTTGGAGGAGGTGTTGGAGATGGTTGAGGCGAGGGCCGAGGAGAGTGGTGGGAGGTGGGAAGGGGAGTGAATGTGATGTGATGTGATGCGATACCCATGAGTTGGAGATGTTGGATGATCCTTTGAACGGTTTGCTGGACAACAACCTTGGCTCAGTTCTCCGCCTTGGAGTGCCGGCCGGGGTCATGTAACATACCTCACGAGAGAACAAAATCTTGTCAACGTCAATGGGGTGTTCGAACCTGTCCTGGCCAACACCCCAAGGGACAGATTGTAAGGTTCGCTCTTACCATCCCTCCCTGAAGCCAGACACTCTAGTAATGAGAAGAGTCCATAACTGCCCATGAAACTGCTCAAGTGACGAATAACAGAAGCCAGGATTGTCTCACGATTGGGACCAACGCAACCATCGAAGGATATTTTTTTCTCTACCTTTCGCTACGAACTTCTCCAATCTCAATTCAAGTCCACTAGTACATACATACTCGCTGCCGAACCCGAACACGCTTCCTTCTATCAATCTCGATGCATCACTTCACGCCAAGTCTCCTTACCCAGGTAGAATTAGGCGCCCACTCTTCCTGCTCCGAGCTTGTTCCCACAGCCGCATCCGAAATGTAACCGAGCATGGCTACCTACACCGACATGGGATCCAGCATATCGAGTCTAGGCCTGCGTTGGAGTGCAGCTGCATATGCAGAGCGCTGGTCATCGTCGTCTCTGATCCCACGTAGCTGCAAACTGGACCACCGCGGCATACGCAAGATGCGAGATCCAAGTCCCCAGGCATGGGCTGCCTGCGCACGTCCTGGGAACCGTCCTTCTGTCTGTGACGTTGAGACCAGACCAGACATCCATGACCTACGCCTTAAACTAGCAGAGGGTGCAGCCTGTCGGGTTGGTGGCACCCAGCCCCCTGATTCCGGCCCCGACTGCCCCAACCGTTGAGCCATCGCAACCAACGTTTCCCATCTTGGGGTCTCCTGTGCTGTCCGCGCGGGTGGATGGGTCGTAGTATTCGCTAAAAATTGTTGGCTTAGGGCTGCAGGAGCCAGGTCCGCCGGCGGATATCTTGGGTCGTAATAGGGTTGATAGAGTGCCGACCCGGATGAAGGCGCTCCCTCCTAAGTAGATGAGCCGCCGAGCGCCGTTCCTCCTCGGCCTCTTCCCACGCCTATAGAAGCCCTGCCCCTGCCCACTTCCTAAGACGATGAACCGCCGCGCGCCGTTCCTCCTTCGCCTCTTCCCGCACCTCTATTACCGCTACCGCTACCGCTACCGCTACCCCTTCCCACTCCCCTCCATGGAACTAGATGCTGCTGCTCGTACTGACCCTGTGGTTGCGGGGTGACTTCTCCGCAGCCTGCAACACCTCGCCCACGTCCACGAACACCTCGCCCATACCCGGCATGACCTCGTCCACGTCCACCATTTCCGTTGGCATCATAAGGTGCGTTTCCGCGTCCCGAGCCTACGAACCCGCGACCTCGTCCCAGCACTCCTCGGCCCCAACCAGATGGAGGAGTCTGCGGTTGTCCCTGGTTTGGGTTCAACGGCCCAGCACCTCCCTGCTGGTGTGCGGCAAGCGACTGAGCAGGCTGCACATCCCCAGCTCCGGCGGGCGGCGCAGCCTCACTATTCGGAGGGCTACCCGACGTCTGGTGAGACCTATTACCACGTCTAAAATACGGCCGCCTCCCTGGCTTAAAGGGCTTTCCGGCAACAGAGAACTCGATTCGCTTCGCCGGATCCGTCACCATGATATTGTTTTCCAGTCCGGCAGCCCGGAGGTCGTCTTCGCTTGTTGTGGACACTTGGAACACGTTCTCCAACTTGGAGAGGGTCGAGAGCTCAGGGACCCACGACCGCACATAGGTCCCTTTCTGGTCATAGTCAAACGCCTGCTTAATCGGGTTGAAAATGCGCATCTCGCCCCTAGGGTCGTTGCCCACCCCGCTGACGTACTGCCAGTTTGCCCAGTTGGACGACACATCGTAGTCGACTAGCAGCATTTCGTACCACTCTGCGCCGTAACGCCAGTCAATTCCGAGGTGTTTACTCAGGAAGCTTGCCACGTTTTGGCGTGCGCGGTTTGAAGTGTATCCCGTGTGGAGCAGCTCCCGCTGCGAGGCGTCGATCAGGCCCATACCCGTTGATCCGTAGTTAAACCTCTGCAGCAGATACGCTACCCGCTCAGGAGTCGGATCTTGATCTGCCGCCGCGCGTTCCTTGTTGGGCGTCTTCCACCTTGCGTCTTTGTATGGTGTCTGTTCGCCCTTGAAACCTTCCAGCCGAAACATTTTGTGACTGTACTTCTGGTGGCAGAGCCTCATGTAGTCCCGCCAGAGAAGCTCAAACCGAACCGCCTTAGTCCCCTCGTTTTCTCCCTGACCAAATCCGTCGGCATGCTTGAAAGCCTCGTTGGTGCCATCCTCGTAACCAGCCACCGCGTGGTGCACCTGTCGGGCCGTGATACATCCAAGAGCGAGGTATGCAGACAGCTTCGTGCTGAAATCGCTGCCCACCATCTCATTCCTAGTTTCCTTGTACCGTTTCATGCCCCCAGACCTAATCATGTAATCCAAACGTTGCAGTCCAAAAGACTCCCCGCCCTGGAATGGATGGGCTGACGTAGCGTTTGGTGGAAAGGGGATCGTTTGACCAGGCGTGACGTCCTTGACCGGTTTGACCAACGCTTCCACCAAGTCCGTCATGCTCGCCGGAATCTTGAACGGGGCAGGTTGTGCTGCAATCGCCGAACTTTCGGGGAGGCTGGGCAGTGAGCCTTGCTGCGGTGCAGGGAGCGAGGCCCTCGGCTTTTCGCGTAACGGTTCAACCGATTTTCTAAATGTTGTGAACACATCAGGAATGCCGTTTGGGTTGCTGAGACCCACGTCGCGGCTTAAACATGCATTAGCACGCCACCCAGCGGACAGATCGGGATGGACATACTCATCGATAAAGTACTTTTCATCGATCCAACAATTGAACCCTGCATCCTCCGCCTTGCAGATGGAAGCGAGAGCCTTTTCTTCAAGCTGCTCTTCTGTCCCTTCCAGGCCCACCATCCAAAGAGCACCGAATTCTAGGTCCTTCTGTTTCAATGCCTCAACCAGTCCACGCACCACCTCAGCCGTCTTCCCGACGCGAATAACGAGATCGCTGCCGATGTCTTGAAGCGCCTTCTTCACATCCCAGACTGCCTGGCCGATGAACGCGGCTCGATGCGGCCCGCACCTCCAATACTTGCCAACCCGTCCCCTGGCCTCTGGAAAGGGGTTCTCCGCACCCTCTTCAAGGAAGCCAGAAACCTCAATCTGATGAGGCGAGAAGACGTATATAGGGAGTACATGAGTGAAGCCATGGTGCTGCGAGCTTACGAGATGGTGAAATATTGGGTTGTCAGAAACCCGTAGATCTCGACGCAGCAAGTACACGAGGACCCTTGGACGAGCCATCTGCAGAAGCGTGTGGGACTCTGCCTTTGCCTCAACTGGGGCTTCGGGTTGTTTTTGTTGAGTGGACTAACGGTCGGCCCAGTGTCAGTTTTTCGTGACTGATAAGAGGTACAAGAGTCATACGGCAACCATTGGAACTGTCCAGCGCCAGCCGGTTGATACGGCCGCTGTTTAGTTTTGTGGCTTTGTACGTCTGCTGAGCCGTTGTCACGCTCGTTGGTGGCCGTCAATAACGTCGTCATCCACAGGGGCGTTACTGAGGGGTTTACCAGATAGAGTTCGCCCCGGCGTGACCGATGGTCGTTCAGATGATCGTCGACACTGCGAGGCAGAGCAGGCACCGGTCGATATCCAATGGTGAGGTCAAGGCCACCAGATCGAGGACATCGAGGCTGAGGAGGGGGGGACGATCTGCTTCAAATACATCATCCACCCAAGACGGAGGCTTAGAGAGGTAGAAGGCGCCCGCCCCCGAGATTCTCGTCCTGTGCTTTTGGATGAGATGTGACGACCAGGGAAGGGCCCAGGACAGGGAAGGGACATGCTTGGGATCCATATCGGACCGTGGCCCTTCCCCGTTCCGGCCAAGTACGGGGACGGGCTGCTGCGAGGGCGGATGTTCCAAGCATCCGGGGCAGTGTCGTGGGGAAGGTCATGTCCACCGCGTGCCTTGGGTGACATGGGTGCCAAGACGTGCCGCCGTCTTGATGACCCCCCTGTGACGCTGGCATCTAGTTCCGGGACTGGAAAAAATATCCAATTGGTGAGTCCTGCCGCTGACATTTATTTCGCGTGCGATTTATTCCATAAATTCCGCTGTTTTTGCGGCTTCGTTGGTCGTTTCTGTGCGCGTCTGGCGGCCGGCTCACGTTGAGAGGGTCCATGTGATTTCCGCTTTGGGTTGAATCGATCGGACATTTTCAAGGCTGGCAGGAAGGTTCTCTGTTCCTCGATCTTCACAGAGGGGGGTCTTTCCCTACGGATCGAACCAAACAGAAGCCAGCGTTTGACCCGCATTTGACCCCCTGTCGGGCAAGGGGCCAACAACCGAGCCCAGCAAGGTTCGTCTCTCTGGCCAACCAATGCTTGGCCGATAACCCTTTCGCCACACCTGAAGTCGAGAGATGCGCTCGAATTTTTTTTTCGAGCGGGAGCTGCCGAAACCTATTCGGGGACCATTTGTTTGGCGATTTTGCCGCCATGTTCCAAGACTGGCCGCGTAGAAGCCTCAAGACAGTTCGAGGTGAACAGCAGCAATCAACAGCCCGCCACGCAGAACCCTTTTTGCAGGCCCAATTTGCGTCCCCCCCCCCGCTGACGCAATCACAACCGGTTTTTTCTGGACATTCCTGTCTGGTGCTTTCTTTTGCATCCTTGGACTACTCGGCACCACGCCTCGCGCAGGCGTTGACCGAAAGGGTAAGGCGAAGGATTCCCCATCCCGGCTTCCTGGGTGAGGGAAAGGGACAAACCCACGCCGGCCAGCCCACCAGATCTTGGGCCGGTTGTTGGCGCCGTCCATCTTGGAACCAAATGGCAAAGCCCAAGTCGAGTTTCACAGCAGCATTCCCAATACTACTAGGGCTGGCCATCGAAGGCGCGTCGAAGCTTTTGAAACTTTCCACGCCTTCGGGAAGTCTTGATGGATTCACAAGCGGCTGCTAGCATCTGGGCGGCAAGGTGGGTCGATTGTTGCTGTAACGAACCATCATAGCCAGCCGGGTACCTTACGCACACCGCCGTCGCTCTGCGCATCCAGGATCGATTGAATCCCCTCTGGAAGGTAGATTGCCATCCCAGGATTCCCCAAGCCGCCTCAGTCGAGTAATCCGCACCCGGCCGTCATTGACGTCAAGTGCCAGACACCACGAGGACACTGACATTTGTCTCGGTTTCGTGTTTGACCAACACCGGTGTCGTGTCACGTCCAACCGCATGGCAAGGGCCGAGCAAGCATCACCCCACGCAAACCGATGTGACACGGCCCTCCTGATTGTGCAGAAAGGGGCTCTATGTCGACGCCAAACCGCCTTGGTCCAGAGGCTTGTACCTTGCTACCCCCTAACATCCCATCCAGCCTCAGCTCAGCCAAGCAGGAAGCTCAACGCTAGAGTCGACAAGGTATGATACCCCACAGGTCGTCTCCTATTCATCTTGCCATGCTATTGGCTACAGGAGCTATCCCCGGCCCCGGCAGAGGAGCGCATGTTTTTCAGCTCAAGCGGCCCGGGATCCAATTTCTTGTGGTCTCGATCTTCACATTACCGGGTCCAGGCCTTGCCATCGCGAGCCGTCGTTGCAGTCCAGTCACCACCACCAGCCATTTCAACCATGGGAATCAAGTATGTCCAACATCAAATGTCGGTGTGGCCATTCCGGAATCATTCAAAAATAAACGGCGTCGTAGATGATTGGGCCTTGAAAGTCTGTCAAAACTGGTCAGAAATCGTCGTCCACTGCAGCCATCTCCCAAGTTGGTATTCCGTAACACGGTAGCGAACATCCATCTTGTTCAGCCGCCGTGTCCCCCCAGATCTCGTGCCGCTGCAGTCTTTTGGAAAGGGGTGGTTTCGCGTAAACGGAAACTGCCTCCCGGTGCTGCCTTGACTCTCTGATCTTCGGCTTCGACGGGCCTTCCGGGGATCACACAAGTCTGCCACTTCAGACATGTCATCGTCATAGGTTTTAGACCCTTGGTGCGTTGGAAGTCCACGACTTGCATGCCGTAGGCGCCGGACGAGCTGTGCTTGCTGTCGTGCTTTTGGACGTGAGTTAATACGGGATGCCCAGCCTGGAGTAGCAAGGGTGATGAAATGTCCATATGGACCGCGGCTGCAGTGGAGGGGCCTCTGGAAGCTGGGCTGGCAAACTTCCCCAGGGTCCCCAAGATGAACCCGGGTTTCTGAGATGTGATCTAACGTCCGGCAGGCTGGTTTCGAGACCCCCTTACTGCAGAAGAAGTAACTACCTTGATTCTGCGCCTGGACTTGGATTCTCCCTTGACCCCGACGGACTTCGGGGGAGCCGAACAGCCAGCCCCCTAGACTCAGTCGGTTCCAGTCTACACAATGCTTTGTCATAAAGGGGGTTTAGCTTAGCTCTGTTCCAGACCAAGCAGCAGAAGGAGGCAGCATGTTTGCTTGCAGCAAGCTTGCATGCAACAGAACGAGGACGACCTATCGATCCCCAGTCAAGGCCATTACTTTTCGCACGAGAACAAGCTGCCAGCTGCAATAAGTCTTGGGAGAAGGACAGGCAATATGGTGGGCCGCATCCTCGGAACGATCAGAGGCCAATCGACCAGGTCAGGAGACACCACAGGCGGCAGACGGACCGGGTGACTGCCTCACGACTTCACCATCCGGCCAGCTGCGTGGCCGTCGGACCGTGACTGAAGGAGTGATTGTTCGGCTGCCCCATTCGGGAGATCCATCCGGCACGGACTTGTTCGGTTTCCGTCCGGACCCGGTAGGACTTGCTTCTTGATGAGTCGGAAAGCCAATGCGTTTCCCTTTGGATCGGTCAAGGTTCCTGGCGCCAGGTACGGATTTTGTCGGCTACCCGAAAATAATATCAGTGGGCAAACTGGACCGGTCAGTGCTCGTGGACGATCCAGCAGCCTATGGGCCCAGGAAAGGTCTTCCCACGACTCTCAACAAACTTTGAGGGTCTCCTTGCTCGAGTTTCCCAAGGGTCTTTCCAATGCTCCCGACTCAAAATGTCCAAAATCTTCGGCACCAATCACCGCCATTGGTAATCTATGTAAAGGTGAGCTAGTGACACTCGCACCTATCCCTGAGTAGGGCACGTAACCAGATGGCTTCCCTTGTTGCTTGGGTCTGGGCAGCCAGGAAGGCGACTTCCTCGCTCCAAAAGCATATCTATGGTCTTGCTCCTCGAAAAACACAATGCTCGATGCAGGGGGAAATCATCCATGACCCAGAAAGCCTCTATATCCACACCACCTTCAATCAAAACTTGAGATTCTCCTCTTTCCCGGGCAACCCCCATTTCGGCAACACAACAGCTCCCTTCTCCGGCTTTGCTCCCTTCCCCTCCCCACCAACAAACAACGCCTTGGCCCGAACCGTCACAGCCCCCGTGCTCGCAAACTCAATCGTCCCATCCACATGGCTCTTGTACTGCCGCTTCCCCCTCTCCCCCTCCGGCAGCTCCTCTTCGCTCCTGGATTTGACCCTCAACACATAAAAATCATTCGCCAGGGTCGCCTTCTTATACTCGAGCGTCAAGTTGGCTGTCACCCCCGACCGCCCACCCCACTGCTTGAACGCCGCCCGTCCGCAGCTCTCATCCAGCAACGTGGCGAGTAGCCCGCCGTGCACCACGCCCGGCCACCCCGTCGTGGATGTGCCAAAGTAGACGACGCTAATGAATTCGCCTGTCCCTGCGTTGTGGAAGATGCGCTGGTACCCGCCCACGCCGCGCGACCCGCGCATCGCGCCCGCCATGATGTGCTGCGCTTTGTGCTCGGGTGTTAGGGAGTCGTAGGCGTCCCAGGATTCCCAGGCTGGGTCGGCGTCGAGCTCTTTGACGATGGGTAGTTTGGAGGCTTGCGCGTGTAGGACTTGGGTTGTGTAGGTGTCTTCTTCGGTTTCAGGCGCTGGTGGTGAGGGCGGGATGATGAGTTGGTGGAGGCCCGCGCCGGCGGTTGAGCCGAGGAGGAGGAAGATGGCGGCGTGAAGCCATTTGCGGGCGGGTTTTCGGGGTGTCGGGGGGCTCGTTGGCTGTTGTTCTGGGGGGGGTTGGGGTTGGGTTGCACTGCGGAGGGGGGAGGTTGTCGAGAGGGTTCGGGAGAAGAGGGCCGCGGCGGGTGCTGGCTGCCGTTTTTGGGCGAGCCGGAGGAGTTGGCGGCTTGTTGCTATCCTGGGGATCATGGCTTTGGGGGAGACCTAGGTGCCTAGGTAAGCCGTACGGGAGGCCGGGACGGGTTTGTTGAAGATGGACCGTTGAGGCTTGTTCGGTTTGGTTCAGGGGTTGCGTTCCAAAATCCAAGGGACAAAATCCACTTTCCCCGGATTGAGGCTGAACGCTATGCGACGGGCTGCTGATTGGTCGGTCGACGAGTGGGCCGCTCCCTGTACCTCGGCTGAGGAACGGCAGCCTGTGCATTCCACAGGGGTCTTGCAGATCGTTGTGATCTTCGATATCGATTTCATGATGTTTTTTGGAGGGGGGGTCTGTCTTGTTCATCCGATGTACCGCATGGGTTCATCAGTATACTGGCTCAAACTGCAGGGTGGGGACAGAGGTAGGTAGGTACAAGTAGGGCCTATCTGCGGCTTTACAGGCCATCCTCCGGCGTGACATGACAACCAAACATCAACTACCTACCTCTGTATCGGCTTGTTTTTGCGCACATACTGTCAAACATGCACTAGCTATGACTCCCATGCATTGGACATGCAGGTAACAAACCTGGAAGCGGATTATAGCTTTTTGTCAACGGGATGTCCCTCCCGTCTCTGCTGAAAGTTTGATCTCAAGTCCCAACGACTTGGGTCAGCCCAGATTCCCAATCTGGAGATCTTATCAAATTGCCTTACATGCTCTAGTATACCTTGAAATATCCGATTAAAGCGTTGTTTCCCCGTTATGAGTATTTGTCCGAATCAGCACTGTGACGCGAACTCGGAGTGTCCCAGCCAGACCTCGTCGAGATTTATATGCCTTGACACCAAAAAGGCCACTCCAAGCCGCGACAGCTGATTCTACAACCACATTCTTTACCAAACATGTTACCCGCTAAAGCCCGCAATCAATTGAGGATGTGGGGTTTTATTCTCCCATTCCAAGCGGCCTTGGTGCATGTGAGACTTTCGTCGGTGAAGCTGAGGGTTGTCCTCGCAACCTGGAGAGCTTCCCGTACTTGAACTCGGCATGCTCTATTCTGAATCACAGTTTCTTTCAATGTTAGTCAAAGACGATCCGTAAACCAGCTTGACTGCACTGCAAGGTACGTCCTCAGAGCGCTGCCAGACGAGTATCGACCTGAGAGCTCTCAGCCTATCAAATGAGTGACAAGAAGCCGAGCCATGCAACACAGGTGTTAGCTCTTGAGCTCATTCTGCCCAGGTGCCTTATTCTAAAGATACCTGGGTTATAACACTCGAGACCTGTGAAACAATACCATTCGACGCCTTTGAGCTCGACCGGGAGATCTCTGACCTCAATGTAATCTTGACCCCTCGTTGAAAAAGAAAATAGAGGTCTTGAGGATTTGGTGGTTCGTTAATCTGCCATGGACTTGCCTATGACTGGGCATGGATGATTTCTTCAACCCATGCATTCCTGTTGATGCTCAAGAGGAAAAAACACCGCAGTCTCCTGATGGCCAAGCGCACGTTTCAGCAGCGATGAGCAGCACACTGAGCCCCCATTGGGTAAAGCAGACTGCGCTTCTGCTGTCTCAGCGCACAGCGATAGCTCGAAAAGTGGGTGACGTAAAAATCCGCACGCGGAATACAGCTGAGGCTGCTCCCAATGCTCAACACCGCTGGGCTTACTTCCCAACAGGCGTACAAATAATATAAATATTATTTCATGGCCTATGGAATATTATTTGATGCCTCAGAACAATAGCTAAATGTCATTTCTCGAGATAAAGATGCCTCTGAATTTGTTGGTATGCGGGTATTTTGTCACCGACCCGCTTGATCCCTCGTCTCGTTCGCCTTCAACCACCGATCGTGAGGCTTGTCAAAATAGGACTAGCGCCTTGGCAAACCGAACGGGATGGGCTTGGTTGCGTCATTGGATGCAGAACGCTTTGTCGGGCAGCTGTCACAAGCAGAAGGCGCTGTCCACGTTGCTCTTGGAGGGGTAAAAGTTGATGACTTCTCGACAGCTCATACTCACTTGACCCATTTGACCGTAGTTTCATTGGCTCCTCGTATTCTATCCGATACCTAGGTCCTATTTCTTCCCTTGTCCCCTCATCGCGCTCGTCCATCCTCATCTGCATCCTGCAAGCTTTGCGTCCCTTTCGCTGCGTCACTCAGCTCAGTCGGTTTAGCTTCAGACCCTCCGCTTGCTAAAACGCCGCCCCGAATCCGTCCCCCGGTTTTCCTACCGGCCGGCGCATTGTCAAACAATACTCTATTGGCAAACGGCCCGTTCTGCCATCCCGCATCCGGGACTTGAGCCTTTTGGGCGCAAGGGTCTCACTACCCCACACATCACCCAGTTACCCAAGCCAAGAGAGACCACTCGCTCGGCAGCTTAGGTGCGTTTATAAGGGTACTGGCGCCACAAGAGAGGTTTGTCCCTTCACTCTCGGGTGCCATCCGAAATCAGGACTCCTGACACTTTGCCCCTAGGAACCTGGTGCTCCCGTCCGCCCGTTCTTGACCCAGACCAAGCGCTGTCTCGCTGGGGACCGGCGCGTACAAAGCGTCCAGCCCAAGCCGCAGCAGCGGCGTGCACAAAACCCCTTTTAAGCCGTTTCTCTTGTAACAGGTCGCCCAAGATGGCTATCAGTCGTGAGTTTTACATATACCGTTGAAAATCCACAACTTTCCCAATGAACGCTTCACTAAGGACAACAGATGTCGGCCTGAGCCTGATCTCCATGATCTTCCTCGCGGCTTCGCTGGTGATGCTATGGTTTGTGATCCTCTCGGGTCTCACCAACACATCGCCCCTCAACAAGACCTACTTTCTCCGCGCCAACACCGCGGGCATTACCGGCGCACGCCCAATTACCCAATGGACTTACTTTTTTATCTGCGGAGATGGAAACCGGGATTGCGGCTCTGCGCACCCCGCCCTCCCCATCGGATATGCGTGGGATTCCGATCCGAGCAATGCCCCTGAGGAGCTTGTAGGTGGCTATGGAGGCGACACCACCAGCTTCACGTACTGGTATCTTTGGCGTTTCGGCACCGTTTTTTACCTCATCACGCTCTTCTTCATGGTCATCGCCTTCTTCTCGAGCTTCCTCGCCTGCTGTGGGCGTCTCGGCAGTGCGCTGAGCGGCTTGGTTGCGGGGACGGCCCTCCTCTTCAACACGGTCGCAGTTAGTTTGATGACGTACGTACCCAACCTGCCAACCCCTCCCTTAATGAGATAAGCTGACCGATTTTCCCTAGCGCAACCTTTGTCAAGATGCGCAACGCCTTCATCGCAGAGGATCGCGACGCCCAGATAGGGGCTTGGGCGTTCGGTTTTGCTTGGGGTTCCTGGGCGGCTCTGCTGATCAGCACGATTCTGTTCTGCCTCGGCAGACGCAGTAAGAACGATGCGCCGCGGACCGCTCGCAGAGGCTGGGGTTTCCGCAGAAAGAACACCCACAGCCGCAAGTCGTACGACGGTCGGCGCGTGAAGGAGGAGTATGTGTGATCTGGAGTGGGATATAAGAGGGGGACGGAGGCGCGTTACGATTGCATAATGATGAAGTTGACGATACCCATTGGAACGAGCACAGCTGGTGACCGAAAGGTCACAAGGGTGGGTGTCATGTAGACTACGAAGGCATGAGATCACACGATCGAGGATGGATATGTTTGTGGAAATGAGATTGTCGATAATGTCTTTGCTTTCATGCAGATATCTTTTGCTTCGTTATATCTAGTCCTGCAGTGCGGCTTGTGCGGTCCTGTGACACCTACAGTTTGACACATCTATCGCATAGGTTGTGCGACATGGAACACAAGAACGCACGGGAAGGAAGCCGACGCTCGTTCATGGTGCAAAACCCTCGCAGAAGCAACCTAACATTCGCCGTTTGCTGGACTCTCTATTTCCATCTTCCTACCGCTCGGGGAACCGTCTCATGCTATGCAAGAGTTGTGATAAAAAAATGTTTCAATGGAAAAAGAAAAGATAATTACATGTACAAATCCGGCGCCGAACTCTGCAACAAGAAAGAAAAGCCGGCTACGGCCACAGAAAAAGGCCTGCCCGTTCGGAACCGTACCAGCCATGAGAGAGAAGGAAACTAGGAGAAGAGTTCCCCTCGTTCATTGAGAACCGTTCCAAGGAAAGTAACCTTCCTCCTGACCCATTGGATTCGACACTATCCTTTCCTTCATCATCACCGTATCGCTCATGCTGGGATCAGCGGACTGGCGGCTGGACTCACGCCCAGCGGTGCTGCGTGAAGCGCTGGTTTATCGGAAGCTCCCTTGATCAGACCCTTACGCTTGCGATCGAGAACTCCGTTCACCCATGTTGCAACCTCCGAGTCACCAGCAACTCCGTTAAGGTCTAGTGAGCCGGTTGCATCGGCAAGATCATCATCCGCGGCGGCGTCCTCGGCCTCAGCATTCTCTGTTATAGTGGCTGGCTTGCTTAGGGCCGTGATCCATGGATGTGTCAGGAGCATTGGGTATGTGTGTCGTTTTGTTGGGATCTTGTTCAGGCACGAGCGAACAAAATCTTGAGCGGCAGGGGTATAGCCTTCGCTAGGTAAGTCAGGCGGGTCACCTTCAACAATGGCCTAATCACAAAGCTGTTAGCATCTAACTGTCCGAGATCGCTATTCGCATTGCCAGACTTACGCTCAACTGGCTGAAAATTGTGCTAGACACCTCGGGCGGATAAGGATACCTCCCCATCGCACACTCGATAATTGTCAACCCAAGACTCCAGATATCACTTTGGACGTTGTATGACCCGTCTGCCGAGGCGCCGGGGGCCGACATGCCGCCACCGCTGATCCGCTCTGGAGCCATGTAGCTCTGGCAACCGATGTTTGTCTTTGCTATGCTGGCGACAAGGTTTCCTGAAACGCCAAAGTCGCAGATTTTGACCTGGCCATTGGTGTTGACGAGGATGTTGGTTGGCTTGACGTCGCGATGGATGATATTGTGGTCATCCTTGAGCGTCTTTAGGCCCATGATCGTAGCATATGTGATCTTTCGGAGAACATTCTCGGGAATACCGCCCGCGTAAAGCTTGTCGATACTTCCGCCATCCATGTACTCGATGCACATGTAGACGGCGCCTTCTTGGTAAAACGCGCCATAGAAGTCGATGATGAATGGTGAGACGCATTCATGCAGAATGACCAGCTCCTTCAGGATGGTGCTGAACTTGCTTTCGTCGAGCTCAAGACGGATCTCCTTCATGGCCATGACTCTACCTGACGTAGTCCGGTCAGACCCGCCAGAGGAATTGACAGGTGATTCCGCGGCCGAATCACCGTTATCCGAAGACGTGGACGACTGGCGGGATGGGGCCTTGAAACCGCTGAGACCTTGTCCAAATCGAGGGGTCTTGCGCTTCGTGTGGCGAACTTTGTAAACCGTCCCGTAATTCCCCTTGCCGAGCTCGTCCATAACTTCAATCTCGTCGAGGGAGATGGTAAATGTCTTTCCACTGGCAAAGTTCACGCCAGTGCGCGTAATCGTGGCAGCACCCTCAAAGGTGATCCAGCCCTTTTCAGCATTGATGTAGTTTTTGAAGTCGGTCAGTTTAGAGCCTCGTCCTTCACCGTTAATTGCAGGTCCTTGATTCTCCGCACCGCCGTTAATATCAGACAGCTTGGGTGTGCCCGAACCCGCGGGAGATCCGGCGCCTCCGAACCCCCCGAGCTTCATTGCTCTTCTTTCGCTTAAACTCGGCCCTTTCCTCGCGGCGCTTGGCACTACTGGCGCAGATCGAGGGAACTCTGGGGGTGCCGGCCGGACCATACCGCCCATTCCCGGAGGTAACTTCAGGTTTGCGGGAATGCCCCCGGCCAGCGGACCCCCAAGGCCTGGGTTCATGTTCATGCTGCCCAACCCCGATCCAAAACCCAGTGTGCTCGGGCTCGGAGAGCCGGATTGCGGGGATATGGGCGACTTTCCTGCCATTCCCATCCGCTGTTGTTGCAGAGCGCGCGCCCTTGCCATGATATCGACGGGTAAACTGTTTGCGCTGGGTGGTGGCCTTCGCGCCGTATTTAGGATGCCGGTCACGCTCGAGCTAGCACTCATGCTGCTACTATGCTGGGGGTCGGATACTGTCCGAAGCGACGGAACTCTTCGGGGCACATCATCGGAGCTCGAGCTCGGGGGGTCAAGCGGGGTGTTCGCCTCGGAGTCGACTGAGCCTGGAGAGACCGGGTTGCTCTCTGAAAACTCGTCCGGCGTTTCCGGAGAGTGGCGATCGTCGCGATCTGCCATGGTCAAGACCAAAGGCTGGAATCTCGTCTGCTTGGCTGGCACACACACACTCTCTCTTCCTCTCTTGTTGGCGGGAAGGGTGCCAAACGCACTCGATAGGGATTGCTGCAATAAGGAGGCACTCGCCAAAGCGGGTTCCCAAGATCAGACTGTGGGCCGCTCAGGTATCGCGAGAGCTTTGGACGCCAGAATTCAGTGGGTCATGGAGCTCGACGTCGACTGTAGGTAGAAAAGACAACCACAGCGGAGGCGAAGCAACAAAAGGAGTGCTCCTGAAGAGAATTGGGGAGGAGCTTCGTGTTGGGGGCGGGATCGAGATCTCGCGCTGCTCACACGGCTCACACGGCGGGCGGGACTGGTGGCCGAGAACCAGCGTCGCCCCGAACACAAGGGGCAAGAGCTGTCTGGGGCACCTGTGCTTTGGCTGCGACGATGGCGATAAAGGTCGAGGAAGACGGCTGGGTAAGGTTGAGGGCTAGTGCTGGATAAAAAACCCTGTGTGTTCAAGACGAAAACCAGGGTGTGCAAAATGCCATCACTCAATCCATTGATGTTCGGGTTGTTTGCGGTCTCAAAAGGATGGGATTACAGGGAAGGGGCATTTGCTCCGCATTTGCCCCTCCTTGGCTACTTTTGTCAAACGAAACTCCCGTGTTTTTGCGACCGCGCTTGAGCCACCAGCCAGCCAGGCAAGGATCAGGGCAGGGAAATGGCAAACTAAGTAGAACCAAGGCACCCTTGGCTTGCGCCTGTTCCCACCTGGCTTGTTTTTACGGGTCAGCCGAGGTCAAGAAGAGGCAAAGGGACGGATAGAAAAACACCAGATACGCTTGAGAAAATGTCGCTAGAGAGCCCCTGCAACGTGGGAGTGGTCATGATGCTTGTTTTCACTACGGGGCCACGGGGCAAGCTGGAACATTCGGACCTCGCTGAAGCGATCGGCGATGACGTCGAACAGCAGCGCGGGGTGCGGAAGAGGGGCTGCTTTCTGCCCAGACTTGTCAGATATCGAGCCGCCCGAAGGTGGCTTGAGCATTTGGGGACAAGCGTCGGGAGAGCCCACCTTGTCCACTCGGAATTTCGACGTCTTGTCTTCCCCTCATTTCTCCATTCGACCACCACAAACCAGGAGTTCTCATGTTGCCAGCTCAGGGTATTGGCCACAGCTTCCCCTCTGCGTCATCATGTCGCTTAGAAAAACTAGGAATCCCTTCAAAGTCCTATAATCGTCGTATGAACCAGTCCCGCTCGTCTTTTGAGATTATCAGTGTTCGGCATCAAGGTCTATGGACGCTTTCTGGAGCGCCCCAAGAGGTAATAAGTAGCCCATACCATTTTGGTGATATTACGGGCAGACTTGTTCGTTGTCACCGTGGGGCTAGGATCGCTTCCCCCAATCGCTTTGCTTCCTGTTCGATGGAACCAAGGCGAGCCTGCGGTGTGCATCGCAACGAACCAGCCTAGCGCCCAAATAGCAAAGAATCGCGACATTAACTTATGGGGCAACATGTAAATGTGGGTGCCTCGTGTTACTCCGGGAGACACCAACTCCCTGTAATTTTCGGTCTGTTTTGTCACTGATGCTCAACCCGCCTGCACAGTAGTGCACCTGGACATTGCGCATTTGGGCGCCGGCTGGGTCGAAGAGAGAAAGTGCGTGGATGCTCAGCTCGACAATTGCCACCTTGACTACGCACAAAGTCCGCCTCGTTTTGCCACCGCGCATTACCACATACGCAAGTGTGGAGAAGACCCCTTGGGCACGTAGGGAGTGGCTGAGTGACTGAACTGCCCCTCTAACAAGGGGAGAGGTCCGTTCAACCTGCTCAAACATACGCCAGTGGGATGGAGTTCTCAAGGCAATCGAATCCATTGGTCCTTTGAAGTGTTCGAGTCTGTCAATCTGTTCAGATTGTTGAGTTGGTTGTCAATGTTGGTCAACGACATCAGCTGTCAAGATATTCGACACTCGCAAACTTCACCGGCCGAGCGGCAAGAGCAGCTGATTGGTGACAGTAGTGACTAGGCATGTTTCGGAAGAAGACCTCATCTTCGAGGGCCATCCGGTTCTCATCCGTGGTGTTTTCGGCAACTTCGGGTGGTGCGCTTATTACTGAACTATGCTCTGTGGTAGGTGTGCCCACGGTTTCCAAGACTCCGGATTCAAACAACATTGCATTGCGTGAATGTGCCTCTAATTCGCGTTACCCGTGGGGGCATTCTCGCGACAGCTCAAGGTGTCGCACTAAGAAAAAGTGCAATTGTTTTTCGCACACGGGCCGAACCAACGAGAGTCCGCGGGTTAAACACGTTCTGGTTGTGTGAGCGCTGGAAAAGGCGGTAGGGGTACGGATAATGATGTTGTACATTTAGCGGTACTTTGCCTGTTGTTTCAGTTGCTGTCGCTACGCCAAGGATACATGCACACCTAACGTCACCGGTGGCCTCTCAGCGGAAGGCGCAAGCGTGCCAAGGAGACCCGAGGCGCGGGAGGGCTCCGCTTGTGTTAGGAGATGACGTCTGTCGAGCCGAAGATAGTTGTAACCGCCTGCAGTGATTGGCTGGGAATGTCGTACCGTCCTAACAGAGAGGCTAGCTTCGGTGGCTTTCTTATCGGGCCCTCGTTGGTGATGGCGTAAAAAGCCACACCAAGGGCCATCCCCATTCCGTGACGTTCCCATCCTGTCATTGCAAGATGGCGTCTTCCTTATCGTGACCCAAACCAATCACCCAAAAAGGCCTCAGCTGGATCTTCGCCTTCTCCTTCCCTACTATTTGTTTTGCCTCTTCCACTTTGTCGTGTGCTCTGTTCCAACGCCCTCTCAAAACGCCAAAGGGAAGCGAAACGCGGCTAGTGAGACGCGGCAAGAGTCAGTCATCAGTCCACAGTTGTTTTCATTGTTCTCCACCGGCAACGTCTGCCCATCAACGCTCCTTCCAGCAAATCCGCGAAACAGTCCGACCTGTTCCTTACAAGAGGGACTTTAGAGTTAAACCGGCGCCGTCAACCCCTTCCTCCCCTTCCTTTTTCCACTCATCACCGACTCATTTCCCACAACAAGTATCTGCAGGCCAGAGAAGGACCGAGCCAGTGGGCGTGATGTGGTACCCAGAATTCCGATCGCCGACGTCACTGCGGCTGTCCGTGACCGCCAATGGCGGCGACTGGGGCCGCATCTCGCCATCAACACCGTCACCATTTATCGTGTTCAGCCAACCGCACGATTCTCACCCCTCCCTCGACCATCTAATCGTCCTTGTGTTTGGCGCAGTGCTGGAGGTAGTATGCGTCAGTTTACCGGGTTATATCATTGCCCGTTTGGGCCACTTTGATGCCGACAAGCAAAAGTTTCTGGCCAATCTCAATGTCATGCTTTTCACCCCTTGCCTGAGTAAGCTTTCCCGGTGTTGGTCGGGCCCATCAGTGAGGGAGGCTGATATCTAACTCCGATAGTTTTCACAAAACTTGCCTCTCAGTTGAACGCCGACAAACTCGTTGAGTTGGGTGTCATCCCCATCATCTTCGTCATTCAGACCTTCGTTTCGTATATTGTCTCCCGAATCGTTGGGAAATGCTTCGGCTTCAACAAGCGCGCTTCTAATTTCGTCACGGCGATGGGCGTCTTCGGCAATTCCAACTCGCTCCCAATTTCCTTGGTCATTTCCCTGTCACAAACTCTCAAGGGCCTCCACTGGGACAGGATACCGGGCGATAACGATGATGAGGTGGCAGCAAGGGGCATTCTGTACCTGATGATTTTCCAGCAGCTTGGGCAATTGGTTCGGTGGAGCTGGGGTTACCACGTTCTGCTTGCGCCGAAAGAGAAGTACGAGGAATATAACGATGAGACAATCGAAGAGGGTCGGTATCGCGGAGAATCGCAGGGCCTGTTGCAAGGCGTCGACAGCACCAACGAGATGGGAGAGGAAGCGATTATCGAGGCACCTGGCAGCCCGACACAGACAGATGACTCGGAAGCCTATGAGCCTGCAGGTCGGACGCCTGTTGCCGGATCGTCAAGAGGTTCCCCTCATGAATCGGACGACGAAAGCGATGCTTTCCGCAAGGGTTACTCGAAACCACAATCCGCCATTATTGACGGCCAGATTGAAGGCGACCTGGAGAGCGACAACGATCTTAGCAGAATCCTATCGTTCCCGCGCATCCGCAGCTCCGACGACCCGCAAGCCCCGGAAGGAATCAAGGGTGTCTGGGTGAGAGCCAAGGTGTCGTGCATTAGGACCAAGTCGAGAACAACGACATACTTCGCAAAGACCGCCCACCGTGTGTTCGGATCCCTCCCAAAGCCTCTCCAGACGCTTCTTGTCGGGCTTCAAAAGGTGTCGGCTCGTGTGTCCAACTTCTTTTGGGAGTTCATGAACCCCCCCCTTTGGGCCATGCTCTTCGCCGTTATCGTCGCCTCGGTCCCGGATCTACAGAAGCTTTTCTTCCAGGAAGAGTCTTTCATCAAGACCAGTGTCACCAGTGCCATCAGCTCATCTGCCGGTGTGGCCGTGCCGCTGATTCTCGTGGTTTTGGGAGCCAACCTAGCACGCAACACGCAGAAGCGCGACGACACTGATCCGGAGGAAAGGGAGATTGGGACCAGGCTTCTTGTTGCGTCCCTGATCTCGCGCATGCTGCTCCCAACGTTGATCATGGCACCAATCCTGGCCGTGTTCGCAAAATATGTTCCTGTCAGCATCCTCGACGACCCCATCTTTGTCATTGTCTGCTTTCTCCTCACTGGCGCCCCGAGCGCGCTGCAGTTGGCCCAGATTTGCCAGATCAACAACGTGTACGAGACGGTCATGGGCAAGATTTTGTTCCAGAGCTATGTCGTCTGGTAAGTTGAAGAAATCCAAACACATGCATGGGAGCATACTGACCAGTTCAGGATTCTACCGTCCACCCTTGTATTAGTTATGTGTGCGATGGAGGTGGTGGAGTGGGCAAAGTGAAGGCGTTCGTCCGTCGGTAACCCATGTCATTTTCTTCGCCTTTCGGTTATGTCAGGGCCTCATCTACTTGGCGTTGTGGTACTGCTTTGTGAGTAAGTTTGTTCGGGGCGAATATCAAGTGTCCCATAACAGGGCGGGACAGTAGCAAAACATAGACGGGAATCTTAGGAGGGCTCGGCCGGAAAACAGCGATGTTTGCCAAGGATCCTGGATGTATTATTAGCAATAACATGCGCGCGTTCTTTGTAGGATAGCGCGACGACAGCGCGGAGATGGTGACGCCACGCCGTCAGCCAGCGTGGTGGATTTCATATCAATCCTACTATGTTAATACAACATCCCAAAACCAAACCTTTAGCGCCTGTTGGTCCGTTACCTCACGCCATTTACACCCTGCTGGCTCTGATCAACCACGCCACCGTTTTCCCCTGGAGGTGTGATGATCCAATCCCTCACGGCCCCCTTCCAGTCTGCAATACGGACATCCCGGATACCTACCACGATAACCCTCACCTCCTCACCAGCAACGAAGCACCCTCTTCCACCGTCGCCCTGCTGTTGGGCCTCGGGTACGACACTTTCCCGTCGGAAAACGGCCACGGGCGACTCGGAGTCGAATGTGTTGTTCTCCAGGTGCTTTTCCCTGTAGAAGCGTTCCTCGTCCGAACCAGCGTCCACGAGACGGGCCGACCCATTGATGGTGGCGCTGATGGATGAAACGGCGCTCGTGTTAAGGTTAAATAAGAGCGCGGCGAGCGAGGACGAGGGGCGGGACTCGGGTCCTGGTGAAGAACGACCGCCTGATAGACGTCGGGCCGCGGTTGTGGTTGTTGGGCGGTGGGAAACCCCTGTTATTGTTGGTCACGAACGTCAGCCAGCTGGACAATGGTGGGCAGAAGGAGGGGAGGGCAGGGGGACCAATGGGGTGAGATTTACAGTCGTGTACGAGCAGGGAGACGTTTGGGTTGGCGACCAGGTTGTTCATCTTTTTGGAGGCGGGGTTGGTGGTCATGACGATGACGGGGGAGGGCGAGAAAGGCGACGAGGCCAGGTAGGTGTAGTTCATGAGCGAGACGTGGGGGACGTTGTCGACGCACGTCGCCAGGTGGAGGAACCGGGCATTTTCGAGGCATTGGACTACCTCGGAGGGTAGCTCGTGGGTGACGCGCATGTTGGTGTCGCCGGCGGAGGCGGCGCTGTTGAGTGGTATTTGTTGCTGCTCCATTGTGATGTTTTGGGTATGGGGCGAGGGGGTTAGAAGGTATCTGTACCCTCCCTCTCCTGATGCGGGATGGGTTTGATGGGCGCCGAGAAATGCACTAACAAGGGGTGGGGTTGGTGTGGGTTTTTGGTTCCCGTCGTTGCCCCGTCGCAGGTCGTCGTTGAGGACCGGGAGAAGTAGAAGATTGAGAGCCCTGGTGTTTTCGAATTCGAGGTCTATCCAGTCGGTAGTTGAGCGAACGTTATTTGGGTGCGTTGAATGGTCGGATGGACGTCGTGGATCACTGCCGTGAGCGTGAGAGATGTCCTCATGTGTTGTCTGCTGAGGGGGAGCAAGGGATGACTAACCTGGAAATCGTAATGCGGGGCATAGCGGGACGGGCGGGACCCCCTGTTCGCAATGACGTTGGAGGTCGGGGAAGGCCACCAAGCACGATGGCGCCGACAAGGCCGGGCTGGAGAGCTCAGGTCGGGCAAGTAACATATCAAATTGATGCTAGGTACTGTAGAGTATCATATCATTGACAACGTATGTATTCACAAGCTTTAGATACGGCCCAATTGAGGCCCGTCGTGCACCGCCCCGTGATTCTGTCGTTGAGCGACAGCCGTATCGGACGTGATCTTGAAGCGGCTCATCACCAAACCGACCAATATCCTCCTACAATCCAATCATTAGGAACCATCGAGATCGCAGGGGCGCCGAATTACCCAGGCTACTCTGAGAGAAGAGCCATCCGCAAAGTCACGAGGCAGCTGCGCGTGCTTGACCGCAGTCGCGGTTGCTGGGGTCGGCTAACAAGGGGGCACGGCTAGTGTCGGCCAAACCAGAGAGCCTCGGGATCTTGTCCAACATCAAGAATGCGATCAACATCCCTCCCATCCTCACCCCCATTGTCCCTTTTCTCCCCTCATTCACTGACCAACTCGCGGCGCAATTGTCCTCCTTCTCATACTCGACAAGTCATATCTCGTCTCTGACGACAATGCGCTCTCTCAAACGAACCTCGGGACGGTTCCGGGTGCCGTCGCTCGGCCCCGTGCCAACCACGCCCCGGATGTTTCCCCCAGTCTCAACAGCAGCCCTCGCAACCCACGCCGCCTGCTCTAGTAACACGACGGCGGTAAACCTTATCACCTCTCTCCTCATCGCTAATCGCGGCGAAATCGCCCTGCGCATTGCCCGCACCGCCGCCCAGATGGGCATCCGCACCACCACTCTTTACACCGACGTCGACGCCGCGGCCCAGCACGCCCGCTGCACGCCTTATTCGCTTGCCCTCGGGCCCCAATCCGCTGCGTACCTGGATGGACCTCGCATTGTTGAGCTCGCCAAGAAGCACGGCATCCAAGCCCTGCATCCGGGTTATGGCTTCTTGAGTGAAAATCCGGCCTTTGCCGAAGCGTGCGAGGATGCGGGCATCGTGTTTGTCGGCCCACCGGCCAAGGCAATGGCCGATATGGGCGACAAGGCGAGGAGTAAGGAGATTATGACAGCTGCTGGTGTGCCGTGCGTGCCGGGATACCATGGTGCTGAGCAAACTGTTGAGCAGCTCAAGGAGAGGGCGAAGCAGATTGGGTTTCCGGTCTTATTGAAGAGTGTCAAGGGAGGCGGTGGTAAAGGCATGCGTATCGTGAGGGCTGAGGGTGAGTTTGCTTCTCAGCTGGGAAGCGCGAGGGCTGAGGCGAGGGCCAGCTTTGGAGAAGGCGGGGAGGTCATGTTGGTGGAGAAGTACGTTGTCAGGCCAAGACATGTCGAGGTGCAAGTATTTGCCGATCGGTACGGCAATTGTGTTGCGCTGGGCGAGAGGGACTGCAGCGTGCAGAGGAGACACCAAAAGATCCTGGAGGAGAGTCCGGCGCCATTGCTTGACGATGCGACAAGGAAGGACCTGTGGGATAAGGCAAGGACAGCGGCCCTTGCGGTCGGTTATGTTGGTGCTGGAACAGTTGAGTTCATTCTCGACAGGGATACGGGAGAGTTCTACTTCATGGAGATGAACACACGTCTCCAGGTTGAGCACCCAGTCAGCGAAATGGTCACGGGTACCGATCTGGTCGAGTGGCAGTTTCGCGTCGCTGCCGGAGAGAGGCTTCCTCTGACCCAGGACGAGATTGAACATCGCATCATGGAGCGTGGCCACGCAATCGAGGCCCGGATCTACGCCGAAAACCCCGACAAGGGCTTCTTCCCCGACTCAGGCAAGCTAGTGCACCTGGCTACACCAAAGACGTCTGAGGATATCCGCATCGACGCTGGCTTCGTCGAGGGCGACACCGTCTCCGAAGCCTACGATGGTATGATTGCCAAGTTGATTGTCAGAGGGAAAGACCGCGAAACAGCCATCCGGAAAACAGAGCTCGCCCTCCGGGAGTACGAGGTTGTTGGGCTGAGCACAAATATCGAATTCCTCAAGAAGCTATGCCGGAGCCAAGCATTCATCGAAGGCGACGTTGAGACAGGCTTCATTGACAAGTGGAGAGATGAACTTTTCAGCCCACAACACACTGGCGATGAGGTGTTTGCGCAAGCCGCGCTCGGGCTACTGAGCTCCCAGGTCAGCCAGTCGTCCAGGGTATCGGCAAGCGGTCCCCACGGCCAGACACTCGGTTTCGGGGAAGCGAGCACTCAGACCGAGCGCCTTTTTGCCTTCAAGGTCCGAGATGACAGCAGCGCCGAAGAGGGTGAGATCGTCCAGGTGGCTGTCACGCCGCGGGGCCACTCTCTTTTTAACGTTGCCGTTTCCCGACAGGGCAGCAGCGAGACCCCCAAAGTGTTTGAGAATGTCATTTGCGAGCCAACAGCAGGCAACGGCTCCTCAAAGGCAAAGCTGACGACGTATTATCCCTTGGCAAGAATCGATTCGACTCTGGTCAAGAACCCTGTGACTGAGGGCAACATCACTGTTTTCCAGCTGGGAGAGAAAACCGAGCTTCAGTTGGTGGAGCCAGCGTGGTTTGAGAAGGCATTGGGGTTGAAGGAGGCAGCGGCTAGCGTGGTGGCGCCGATGCCGTGTAAGATCCTCAGGAATGAGGTTAGCGAGGGTGAGAGGGTAGAGAAGGGTGCGGCGTTGGTAGTGTGAGTATACCGTTGACGGTGTCGTTTTTCTCGAGTACTGACGCAGCTATGACAGAATCGAGTCGATGAAGATGGAGACGGTGATTCGATCACCGCAGTCTGGTGTTATCAAGAAGCTAGCGCATAAAGAAGGGGTAAGTTTTCTACATTTCCTGTCACTGGGCGCTTACTAATGTGGTGAATAGGACATCTGCAAAGCGGGTACCGTGCTGGTCCTCTTTGAGGAGGCCGAAGATGCGTCACCATGATCATATTTCTAGAGTTATCACAAGATGGGCGTTGCGACTGTTTGCTGAGGGTTAGATAGCAGTTAGACAGTTGGGATTCCGTACATAGGCTTGGCCAGCAGCGGCGTTAGGGGTAAAATCGGTTTACTCAAAAACAAACGAATTGGACATGACATATATGCCTTTCATTAGAATCCAAATCTAGTGGTATCATGATGCAACAACAGCAGTTCCGTTGGCCGGACTCTCCTCTGCCAAAGCGAGACTGAACTCCGGATCCAGATCCAACCCCTTGAATCCCTCCTCCACAATCCATGACCTCCCCTTCTCAGGCGTATACAAAGCCTCGCACGCCCGCCCCACAACCAACAAACCAGGCGGTCTACTGCCCTCCTGCTCAATCGCCTCGGCCACATGCCTCAACGTGGTCCTAATGACTCTCTGATCCGGACAGCTCGCCCGCTCCACGACCGCACAGGGCGTTTCCACAGGCCAAAGCCCCCGTCCCTTCTCCTCGCCCTCCACATGCCCCGTCAACTCGGCCACCAGCCCCCCAATCCTATGCAACGCCATCAAGAACACCACCGTCCTGCTGCGCACATACTCAGGCGGCGTAGGCGCTTTCCCAGCCTTGCCTGTCCCCGTGCAAATCAACACCTGGTCCGCAACATCCCGCTGCGTAGCCGGTATCCCCGCAAACAACGGCGCGCTCAAACTGCTCGTTATCCCGGGCAGCACCGTCACGCAACCGCCCATGCCGCGGGCAGCAAAGAATGCCACCTCCTCGCCACCGCGCCCGTAGACAAAGGGATCACCCTGCTTGAGGCGGAGTACCGTCTGGCCGGCTTGCACGCCTTCAAGCGCCTGCTGGAGGAGCTCGTCCTGCGCGCGATCGGCGTTGCCCGGGAATTTACGGGCGATACGGACCGGTGTGCGTCTGGGTATGAGATCGAGCACGCCCGAGGGGACGAGCTTATCCGCGAGGATCAGATCGGCGGACTGGATGGCCTTGTGGGTGGCGCGGGTGAGGAGGTCCGGGTGGCCGGGGCCTGAGCCGGCGAGGATGAGGCGGCCTGTTTTGGCGGCGGGAGCCGCGTTGGAAGCAGGCCCCAGAGTTGCGGGTGTGTGGTACGAGGTGAGGAGGATGGTGACATCGGCGTCTGTGACCGCCGCGAGACGTCTCAGGGGCCAGTACTCGCATACCTGGGCGAGCCAGCGCTGGCGTCGGGTCCGGAGCGCTTCGGCGGCGCTGGAGTCTGGGATGAGTTTGTTGAAGGTGGCGGTTTGGTCGATCGAGTCGTCGATGCCTTCGTCGTTTTCCTCCGTCTTGCTGCTGTCTTCGGAGACGATTCGGCGGCGGGCGTCGCCTAGGCGTGCGCAGGCTGTCCCAAGACCGAACGGTAACGCTGCGGCAACTTCGCGCCGGATGCGGCTCGCGAGTTTGCACCCGCGCCCATTGGTCGTGACGCCGATTTGTAGCGGCCCGTCAACGTGGACGCTGAGGAGACTGAAGGAGCAGAGGGAGGGTGTATCGACGACGTTGATGGGGATGCGGTTGCGGCGACAGAGTGCTGAGATCTGTGGTGCTAGGGGATCCCGGGAGCTGGTGATGAAAACGGCGTCGACGACTGAGTTGACCTCGGGCCGACCGACGGTGAAGAGGTCGTCGTCTTGAAACGGCCGGTCTATGTGCTTCACGGCGCCTGAGGCGATGTGTGCGGCCAAGGCATAGTGGAGATCCTCGGCTGGTGTCCCGGTGATGAGAAGGGGTTTTGCGCCGACCGCAAGGGATTGTGATGCTCGCGAGGCCGCGAGGGGGTTGGATCCCAGGATGAGATGGATATGGCCACGAGAGTGTTGGGCTGTTAGGAGAGAAGTTTGATATGCGGGAGAAGAGTCCATTGTGGTCGTGGGGTTCATGAGAAGGGAACCTGTGAGATGAAGACTTGGGATGCCACTAGCATCTTTCTTTGCACTTTGTTTTTGTCCTCAACGTTCCTGGCAGAAAGAGGTTGATGCAACGGGTTATAAGTGGAAACCACCTGCCTGACTCACGGGTGGACGGATCGGAGACGTTGCTCCCACGGAGTGGGATGGGCAAGGAATGCTTGACAATGATATCTCCGTCCAACTTCATTCGTTTCTTTGTGAACCGGAATTGGCCAGTGAGAAGGCCCCATTTTCGACTTACAAAAATTTGAGCGACAGAGAGACTTTTCTTAGCTCCCGCTGACGCCATCCTCTAATTACGTTATCGCTGCTATCGCCCCAATCGCTTGGCCCAGCGCGACCACTTCCGCGGGGTCAACGGCAATGTAACCCCTCCACCCCGTTGCCGGAGATGCTTTACTCTTGATCCCTCACTGATTAGATCTACCAACAGTATTCCGAATTGCTGCAACTATGTTTGGTTCGGAATGTGTCTTTCTTAGCTCCTTGAAATGGATATGAATGCCCTCAGGCGGACTTGTGGTCAACGGCATCGTCGAAATCAGACTGCCATTTGGGTTTGCAATGGGAACAAAGAGTCCATCAACAGGGCGGACCAACGCCTAGTAAACTGACCCTTATCTATGTTGGAGCCGGCGATTCAAGGCGAAGCCAGAGACTCGCGGACAAACCTGAGAACGAATAGAGTCGGCAACTGAACACGCAAATGGTCGATATCATTCTTCCCACAGAGCCAGAGCGTACTCATACGAAACGGGCCGGGACTGACTCCAACATACGAGACTAGCGAAAAACCCGTGAAGAAGTAAAAACTATTGGACAAACACGTTCAAGCCAAAACATTCTGCGCCTGGACGATGCGGTTTGGAAGTCCGGTCTGGGAAAAATACACCGAATCTGTCTTTGCACCCCGGGTCCCCACCTTCAGCGATTAAGCATCAGGCACAGATACTGTTCACTCCTGACCCGTAGAGTCGACGCCCGAAATCCGATCTATATATACAATGCAGAAGTTACCATCGTTTCCTCGACTGGTCAGTCAAGGTTAAGGATCAAAGGCAAAGGACCATCCCAAGGTACTGATAACACAAAAATGAATTCTTGGACTGCAAAACAGTCCGTTCGCGGAGCCGAGTTTGGCCATGTCAGTGCGATGCTAGCGTCGAAATCGCGAGTTTTCGTGTCCGAGTGAGTCGTTTCGTCGATATCGCGACTTAATCCAAGGATAAATCGCTTGTAGGGTCCGTTTACATGACGGTGCATTTGGAGTCTTCACGCTCCTTTCGGACTGATAGGGCGACGCGGGCGGCTTCTGTGAAGGCTTCGTTGACTCCCCTATTGCGCATGGCCGAACACTCGAGGTACCGCATGGCGTTTATTCGGCGAGCCACTTCCAATCCTTGGTCGTAGTTGATCATGGGCTTCTTCTCGCGCGGTGTGCCGTCCTCATTTGCACCTTCTTCATCTTCCTCCGTTCCCTCACGCAGGTCGCACTTCAGAGCGACCAAAACGAGCTTGACACCTGGGCAGTTGTCGGCAATTTCCCCTACCCATTTGCTCTCCACGTTCTCGAGCGAATCCTTGCTATCGACTGAGTAGCAAAGCATAATAAGATCGGTATCATCTATGACACTTGTCAGAACCTGGGGAGGGGAGAGGAAGGGCATTGCCAGTCCTACCGTAAGAGAGACTCCTTAACCTGTCAAATTCTTCTTGGCCTGCAGTGTCCCACAATGACAGCTCGATATGCACATTGTCAACGAAGATGTCTGTGGATTGGCAATTAGGTACTGTTCGGGTATCGTATCGGGGGAAGACGAACCGTGGACATAGTTCTCGAAAACCGTCGGTTCGTAGACTGTCGGAAAGTAGCTAGACGGCTATGAGTACCTGCACTCAAAGCGCAGCCTGGGAGATTTAACGCACCCTCTCGTAAAGACATTCAGTAGCGACGTCTTGCCGCAAGCGCCATCGCCTCTGCAATGAAAACATCCGTCAGCCCCTCTTACCAAGGTCAAATCGGTCGGCGCGCGATGCTGAAACACCCCTCCAAGATTGCTAGATCAAGACGAGGGTACTCACAGCAGAACGAGCTTGCGCTGCACGGTCTTGGAGCCTCCGATCCCACAAGGCATTGTGACGTGTTGAGCAACAACACGAGTTTGATTGTTCTGGCGATCGCCTGCTGGGTCCGCTCAATCTTTCGACTGTCGGAAGCTTTGAGCTCGGATCGACGTAGCGACGAGTACAGGGCGAAAAATAGATCGAGGTCGAGAAAGGGAATTGAAGGAAGGTGGGCGAAGATTTACGCGTGGGCGGCGTCAAAGGCCAACTTTATCGGGGCTATCGCGAAAAGCAGGTAGGACCAAGGACAGGGCGGCGGACGCTATTTCGAGTGAGCCGGACGTCAATCAATGCAATGCCTCGTCGGAAGAGAATGGGCGCCTCCAAGCGCAAAGCAGATGCGTACGCCTGTGAAGAACAAAAACGGCGGGAAAGCAACGAAGGTGTGAAATGTGAGGACTTGTAAGGTGCACACTGTTGGCCGGGATCGCGGCTGGAGATGAAGTCAACGAAATTGGGAACGCAACTGGACCAGGATCCACGGGCGAGAACTTGAGCCGACAGGTGCCACGCAGAAGCGGATTGGGGTAAGGGCGATCAACTTGTGGGGCGCTGCTCGCTAAAATGCCAATCGAGGGGACCTTTCCCCCATCGCTGACTTGGCTCCAGCTGAGGATTTGGCGTCATTCCTTCCACCACTTCTCATCCGCCGCCACCGGTTATACTTGGACGGGATGGACATTTCCAGGCGCTGGGTTTTCATATATGAATGTTTGGCATAGAGGCCAGACTGAGCACCCGAAGCTCTCCATCTCCCATCAGCAGGGCTATTCTTCAGGCGTCGTTCATGGCAGCAACCTCAACCCTGAATTCGTCAAAAAGAAACGGTCCCGAATGCCAGTCAGACATGCATACGCCTCGCATGTATCAGAAGCTAGACGTCGAGTTCAGTCCGAAGCTGAAGCGCCTGAACGTTCCCGTTTGGCCGGATGTGACAATCTGACCTACCAAGTTTGGATTAGTTGGAGTCGTGAGACCTGGGCGAGTTCATGAGCATTCGATGAAGTTGAAATGCTCGGCATGTGCGAAATCGGTCATTGAGTTGAGATTGAAAATGAAGATGCTCCTGTCGTCACTGCTCGCGCATCATATTATGGTTACCGCCAACGAGACTGACCAAGAACCGTCCTCGGCAGCCAAAAGGAGAAGCTGACCTGTTTTCAGGCCCCCATCCTCCGCGCTTCCGCTTGAGTTCATGTGAGTTTTGAGAAGGTAACCTCCCAAGCCTATCTTGCCAATGTACAATACCAACCCACACTCGAATTCGGGCCACCCCTAAGACGAACCCCCCATTCGCCACCGACAACCCACCACGAGCGGAGAATAGGGGTTCTCCGCTCGCCGGTCCAACTCAATTGTTCGCCGGTGGTTATGGTGCGGGATTAGTCTCCGGACGGAATCTAGCCAGTTCGCATTGCAGTCGGTGCATCTGCGCACCGCACAATAGGACCGACAAGGACCATTGACTGACGTTCCATCAGATCCAGCCCATACCCTCACAAGCCTCCCCATAGCCACTTCATCCAACCTTGTTCTGATGTGAAGGAAGCTCATACGTATGCGAAAGCAGCATGGAGTGGGACGAGACCTGGATGCCCGTATCGCCTTTGCTACACCTCATTGAGGACGAAGTTGACCTCCCTCGCCGGACCAGCCTCGCAAGCGGCTTAGAAAGTTAGGCTTAACCGGCGAGCACGGTCACTTCCCAAACCAGACCGGGAAGACGTCTGGTTCCGTCCTTGCATGAAGATCGCCAAGCCAAAATCAACATCGGAAGCGGAAACTGGTAAACAGCGTCATGCGATTGTTCATCTAGCATCTGGAAAATGTGCACAATTCATTCGTGTGATAATAGCAGTAATGCTAAAGTATTCCATTGTGAGACACAACTATGGGCATCTGGGTATCTCGGTTTCAGCCTCCATGTCAATATCCGCTCAACTCCTCGCTTGTCTACCGAGCTCTAACTCGGTCGGCAATCTTCATATCAGCCGCCCTGCTATGCAGGGAGTTTGTAAATCCTGCGTCACCACCGAACTTCTTGTTGCGCTGGCGAGTGAGATCATCGGCTTCCTTTTGTGCCTTTTCAGCTGCCTCAATAGCCGCCAACCGGCGCTCGCGGTCCAAGTCCAAGTCTGTCGCAGCCTCCTGCATTGCGGCAAGTTTGCGGGCACGTTCCCTGTCAATTTCTTCCTGGCCGACAACGGCGTTTTTAGGTGCCTTAGGGACCTGACTTGGCCTATCATCTCGACCGTAGTCTCTTCTGGGCTGATGGTGCCTCCGGTCGCGCTGACCGTTCCGATCGTCATCTGAGTGACGCGAACGATCGAGATACTCGACAGGACGATTCACGCTTCGCTTGGGAGAAGGTGAGCGAGAGCCATCCTCCCTCGTGCTGTTCGGCCGCCTTGGTGGCGTGTCTTCTCGTCTATCCCCTCCGCGTCGATTTCGCCCATATCGATCATGGGCTGACTCAGACCGTTGTCGCTTCCGGACCGGAGAATCCCTCCTGCTTCGCCTCCGATCATCGTCGTCGTGCCTGCGGGGGCTTCGTGATCGATCCCTACGCGGACTTCTCGAATAGTTCCTCCGGGGACTTCTTGATTTATCCCTCCGCCCATCCCTCGAGCGATTTCTGCGAGGGCTTCGTGACCCATCCCTTGAATCTGACCTCCTTCTCCGCGAGCGCCTGTCGTCCCCAGCATCGTGATCATCCTTATGACTGCGGTGTGATCGGTGGTGGTGACGATTTCTATCGCGCTTTTCCTCCCTCCGCTTAGACTTTTGATGGGGATCGTCGAGTCCCATCGATGCGAGCAACTGCCTGCGCTTGATCGGGTCGTTCATCATCGCCTCATATGCCTGCTGTTCCTGCCTCTTTATTGCCAACAGCGGGTCTTCCCTGATCTTAGTGGCGATGTCTCGCGCATTGCTGATGGTTGGAACGGCTGTAACGTTGTCCTCGGTAGCCTGCTTTGACAGTTTTTTGACCTCGTTGTCTTGGAGTAATTTGTCGATGCGTCGCTTTCCGAGCAAGTATGCCTCTTTCTCCGCAGAGTCGCCTCCCTGACCATCGGTTGGTCCTGCGTACATCCACTCGACTCTGTCTACCTTTCTTTTGCCACCGGCTGCCTCCAGTGTTTTCTGAATTTCTTCCTTTCGGCGCTCTTCCTCAATCTCCTGGAGGCGCTGCTGCATTTTCTTGCGCTCTGCGATCGCTTCGGCTTCCGCCTTTTGAGTTGCAGCGACATTCCCCGACCGTTGGGGATGCCAACTCTTCTTCATGTTCAGGTCTCCGGAACCCATCTTAGCGGTATTGTCGCGTGGCGACGAGGACAGGCGAAAAGCGAGGCGGGCAAAGTCGATGTAACTCGAGGGTCGATTGACTGAAGATAAAATTAATCGCCAGTTAGTGTGTTAGGAGAGACTTGTCGCTCTTGTCGCCGGTGGCTGTGGGATGTTCAGCCGCATCAGCGAAAGTTGCAGGTTGCAGTCGCTTCGTTTACTCGACCCAAGGACACACATGGAGCTTTTTCACACCTAAAGGCTGCCAAGTGGGTGACATAAAACCCACACACTAAATACAGCTAAAGTAGCTGAATACTCTTCACCAGTAGGCTTACTTTGCAACAAGTCTATGAATTCTATATAAACTGCTAATAATATTGTTTCAGGGTCTTTAAAATACTATTTATTGCCTTAGAGTAATCTTTTAATGTTATTTATGGAGAAAAATATGCCTTAAACTTGTCAATGCACAGTTTATTTTGTTCAGGGCTTGCCGCACAACATAGAATTACGTAAACACTGCCCCACATCGCTCGCTCCACACCAAGCAGGCATTCAGCCTTACGCAGTGCATCGTCCCCCGCTATTGCTTGCCTACATCGAATTCAACAACCTTGCGAGCTTCCAGCTTCCTTCCACACCCGACCGCTTTTTCCAATTAACCACGCCGAACCTCCCGACTGGCCAAACTCGCAACCAACGGGCACCATGTCGGACGACGACTTCATGCAAGCCTCTGACGAGGAGTACGACTTCGAGTATGAGGACGAGGAAGAGGAGGACAACGGCGACGTCGATATCGAGAACAAGTACTACAATGCAAAGCAAATAAAAACATCGGAGCCGGAGGAGGCCATTGAGGAGTTCTTAGGGATAGCTCCCCTTGAGCAAGAGAAGGGGGAATGGGGGTTCAAGGGGCTGAAGCAAGCTATCAAACTGGAATTCAAGCTCCGACGGTACCAAAAGGTTGGTCTTGTCTGTGATGAACTGAAAGTTGCGGTTTGTTGACGTTTTTCTCAGGCTATTGAGCATTACGAGGAGCTGCTCACGTACGTCAAATCAGCTGTGACGAGGAATTACTCGGAGAAATCGATCGACAACATGCTCAACTTTATCGAGAAAGGATCTGATGACCCAGACGCCGTTGGGTGCATTGAACAGTTCTACTCCCTCACTCTCAAGTGCTTCCAAAGCACCAACAACGAGCGTTTGTGGCTCAAGACGAATATCAAGCTTGCCAGGCTCCTGCTTGACAGGAAAGACTACCACGCCGTGGCCCGGAAACTACGAGACCTACACCGCGCGTGCCAAAAGGAAGACGGTACCGAAGACCCCAGCAAGGGTACCTACTCACTCGAGATCTATGCCCTCGAGATTCAGATGTACTCGGAAACCAAGAACAACAACCAGCTCAAGTTGCTGTACCAGAAGGCCCTCAAGGTGCGGTCCGCAGTTCCACACCCAAAGATCCAAGGCATCATTCGCGAGTGTGGCGGCAAAATGCACATGAGCCAGGAAAGTTGGAAAGAGGCTCAGAGTGACTTTTTTGAGTCCTTCCGAAACTATGACGAAGCTGGAGACTTGCGTCGGATCCAGGTGCTAAAGTACCTGTTGCTCGCCACAGTCCTGATGAAATCAGACATCAACCCATTCGACAGCCAAGAGACTAAGCCGTACAAGAACGACCCCCGCATAGCTTCCATGACGGATCTCGTGGACGCATACCAACGAGATGACATCTATAAGTACGAGGATGTGTTGCAAAAGAACACGGATCTCTTGACCGACCCTTTCATCGCAGAAAACATCGACGAGGTCACACGCAACATGCGTACCAAGGCGGTACTCAAGCTCATTGCTCCCTACACCCGCATGCGGCTCGGTTGGATTGCCCAACGTCTCCGGATTACTGAGCCCGAGGTTCGGGACATTGTCAGTTATCTGATCGTCGACGGCAGAGTCCAGGGTCACATCGACGAACACAACGCTACACTCGAGCTCGCATCGCGAGGAGATGCTGACCGCACCAAGGCTATCCAGGGTCTTTCCGACTCAGTTGGTGACCTCTTCGCCGCCATTCTCAAGGACGCCGAGGGTTTCCGCAGCGTAGTGGCAGAGCAGGGAAGCACCTCTTTCGGTGACCAGCTAGGAGATGGGAGTCATTTCGACCTTGCCCGGCCTATGAAGACGGGTGGTAGAGTGCGTCGTGGAAAGGGGTTTACTTTAACCATGCACTAATGTTTGGCGCCAATAGTCTGGCGAGTGGCTGCCCGTCACATAGCAGCCGAGAAGAGTGGGTATGGGAAATGGATGGATGACATAGCAAACAGCGCGGAAGCCGGTGGAATAACACCTTGGGCCGTTGGCCTGTTATTGATTTTGATATATGGCCTGCTTAGACGAGACCCACGAAGATATGATGGGGGAATATTGCCCCGGCTAGTTAGTCAACTAGGAATCGCGATAACGATGCCACGTCTTATCTGGCAGGTCTCTTCCACGAGTGATCAAGACATCATGATGATCAGCCCCCCGAAGAGTTGCGGCAAAAGGAAACTCGCAACATTGCCGCCGGCAAGACGTCTTCTCCTTGTTAGCTCCACCCCCAATCAAGACTGAATCCCCATCAGCCTCCCACTCAATTTATTTTCGTTTCAGCTGTCCTTCCTTCAGCTCATCCCAGCGAGTAGCGGACGAGCAAGGCCTGAATTAAGAATGAGGGGAAACGTCACACGAGCTGGGGCGATGACACATCACTGTTGTCCGCTGAGCTCTCACGCCGCACAGCCGCATCGCTCACCTTTCCCAGTTCCTGCGCCGCTCGTTGTATCGCCAGCTCCTCCCTGGTCTAGCCTAGGACTCGCTCCCTTGCCTTCGCAGTCCATGCAAGTTCAGTCCCAGATGATGTATCACGAGCCACTACGTTTCTGTGCGCACGGTTTATACGGCTCCCTGTCTCCGTGTGTGTTTCTTTTATTGCTCTCGGGCATATGCCGGCCACCGAGTTGTGGGTTGTGAGCTGTAGTGTGGCACGGAGCTGGGGAGGCAAGGTAGGTAGCTTAGATAGGTCGCGCGATTGCGGATGCGGATGCGGATCTTTCGCATCTTACGACCAGACTTGCGTTACTCGTATCTCCTTTCCCTTCCAAACTCGCCAACATCTGTTTACCCCGTTTAGGTCCCTATCTTTCCAAGAGACCATATCGTTACCTCGCTCTGCTTGTTGGTTTATTTGTTGCCCGTTTCGGGTACTGTACCTATATTTGCTTTTGCTGCCTCTCTCTCGACCAACGTGCGTTCTGGCGATGTATCTTTGAGGCACAGTTACACACAATTTTGGTGGCGGTTTGTTGGACCAGATTACGCCCTATAGCTTATCTTGCTTGGGTATGCGAGGCGATCCCTTGGCAGGCGGATGGATGTCTGTGATTCAAAATAAGGAATCATTGGTAAGGAAATATGTGAGGTTTGTCCTCGGACTGAGTTCTCGGTCTTGTTGCCGACCGCATCCATGCGCACATTCCCTAGAATTCTGCCAGGGGCTCGGGGATATGACTGCGATAGGTGAATAGTAGCCCACCTGCGGCGACACTGCATCGTAGTAAACGCTCTCAGCTCTGATCCAACGTCCCGAGGCAGCAGGGCATTCGGTCAGTTTCTTACCTTGGGACTCCACTGCTACGCTCACTATCTTTTATTGTCATATCGCCGCGCTGTGATTACTGCTATCAGTTATATCAGTTATCGAGCTAGTTGTCCAGTAGTGACTAGATGGAAAGAATCGTACATGCTTTTAGAGCTTGAACCATGTTCAAGATTCTCCGCATCTGGAAGCAAACAACGGCTAACTCTCGAAAGGCCGTGGTTGAGAAATACACACCGAAGCCCGCCCATGCCGTGCCGATATTCTGCCTCCAGGGGGACGACGGCGAGGGATGAGGATGTCGAGTGGTACCCGAACTACATGAACGGAAAGTCGCAGTAAGGTTGTAACGTGGAGGTTAGCCTGCCTTTTGCGGCAGATCGAGCGTCTCTGTGACACATAAACAAGGGGTGTGAGGAACGGCATATCGCTCTCTTGGATCTCCCCCTCTTTCCTGCGCCCCTATGATTTGCCTCCAAGGCCGACGACGGGTAAGCTGCGCGCACCGGGACGGAATATGCACAAGACTGCCGGGGTTTGCGTGGTTACGCCGAGTAAATCGCGGGCTGAAAGCCGCCGAGAATCCCGCTCGCGCTACCTAGGCTCCCGGTCCGGATGTATCTGACGTCTTCCTCGGCCAATACTTGCTCTGGAGACCGCAGGGTGATTTGTCTCGCCGTGGCAGGCCGCAGCGGAGGGGACCTCATCGGAGGCCGGAGACTCCTTGCATGCGTGCCGTAGGGAACGCTCCAGGGCACCACCGTCTGCTCATGTTCTGGATCGGTGACCACGAAGGGCATGGCGGGAGCATTGGTAGAGCAGCTTTTGCCAACGCGCGGAAGCAACACGACTAGCCGCTGTCCACCTGGCGGGCTAGACTCAATATTGGCCTGCGTTCGTGGTGACGTCGGTCAGTCGGGAGGCTTGTTCACGATGCAGGCAGTGGGCCGCCCTCGCGATGCTCGACAGATTACCCGTAGTGTGGGCTGGTGCATCTCAGATGCGCGTCTTTCTGCTGCAAGTTTGATCAAGACGCGGCGGGCCAAAGGAGCTCGCTGTGGTGTCCTGAGGCAGGTGCAGGGTTCACTCACATTGGACTGCCGGAGTCGCTGTCCACGGTCCAAGCTCTGACTTCAGCTGCGAGCTGTAGCCAATTGTCATTGCGAACCCGAGGTAACGAGACGGGCTCAATATCGGAGGCGGCCCCGACCGCAGGTGTCTAGGTCCATCTGCTGCCGTCTGGCGTTTCAATTCCTTTACCGGTGTGGACCAGATCGCTCGCGAAGAGGCAAAATTATCGGTTCGACGGCCAGGAAACGGGAAACGGGTCATGAAAACGGGGAACGTGGAGTTTGTAGCGACACAGGAGCCCACCAACAATCCTGCATGGTGATTTGCGCCGCAGCTTACTCCCTGCTGTCTGGTTTCCCTGGAAAACAACGCGAATCATCCTCCATCCATGCCGACATGAGGTGTTTAATAGCGCTTTCCAAAAATGATGCCGACGGGGCAAGGAAACAAGCTAGGGAAGGAACCAGGTAGGAACAGTGTTCCATTGTTTGGCAAGGGGAGGAGGCTCAAGTGACAAGGCAGGAGCCGTCCTTAACCCCTCGTCACCCCCGCTGGATATTGTTGAGCCGAACAACAACAAAAGGGAATTCCAATGAAGTGCATTGGAAACGGGACGATCAAGATGTGTGGACGACGATTCACAGATGGCCCCACAGCACGCACCGTCCTTCCCCCTTCTGAAGATGCGTCCGCTTTAGCTGTATCGATCCTACCCTCATCCCGTCCATGCTGCACTGCACCTTCACGACATTCACACCCTTCCTCGAAACCTCGACTCACACCCTCGTGTGGTGTCTTCACACCCCCTTTTTCGACCCCCAAGAGGCTTCCCCTCTCCGGTGCATTGGTCCATTGGATGATGTCCTTTCACCTCCTCGCAGCTAGCTTGCCGGTGGCTAGCGGCAGCAAGGTCCCATCGCTCTCATTGACCGCAAATCGGACCAGGACGGGTCTCCACGGGCAGTTGACGATGCTCCATCGCGTTTCTTCGACACCACCCACCAGCCGTAGGTCACAGGTCCCGTAGCAACTCTCACCAGCACGATGCTGCTAGCTAGAGAATTGCACCAACCACGTCTGGAAGGGCGCTTGGTGTCTTCGACTGGTCATCGGTGCTACTGCTGTCAAAACGAAACATGCACGACGCCGGGAACTTCTCCGAATACCGCTTGGCCACCAACCTAGTGCGCTTGCAACCGAATACAAGCCACCAGGGCCAGGGAGTGTGCGAGCCGAAAAATGGCGTGGCCAGTTGCCCCCCAAAACCAAAAACCTTGAAGGACGTGCAGCAACGTCGTGGTAACAACAGAGGCGGATCCAAACCCCACATCGCTTTCAACTTGCCAGGTTTGCCTCGAGGTCCTAAGATCTGATAGACGGCAGATCACTCTATCTCGCCCTCCAATACGGAAAGCATACCCCAGGAAATGAAACGGCAGCCACTACACTACACAGTCTGCCTCTTGCCCGGGGGTGACTGGGACGGTCGCCCCGAATGGATGACCACACAAACCCAAGCCTTCCCCCACAACGCCAAAAAAAAAGCCACGGCGAAGGAGCGCTGGGAAGTGTTGGCGGAGGAGTCGCCTGAGCTAACCCCGCCGTCAGCTGTGCCATCAACTTGGGATGATGAGGCCAATCAGGTACCTAAACATCGCGATCCTTTCGATGGAGTCCCGTTGTCCTCCTAAGTTCTTGACCTTGAATGATCTTCGCGGCGGAGGTGGGCCGAAGGGCAGCAAGGAACGGCGCGCCCACTTCCCGGGTCGGCACTACCCAGCGTAACCCTGCCTTTAATGTACCCCCAGTCTTGCGTTTCAATTCCCGGTGCTGGACGCTTTGCCGCGGGGAAGAGAACTAGGTTCCGCTGGCTAGGAGCTTTTCAATCTGCCTGGACGAGGGTGGTGTATCGAAGATATGACGGTTGCCGCGTGCGAAAGCAGATCGGCAACGTTTGATGCCACTGCGCAGTATTAATGGCACATCCCGCGCCCTGCGATGCCTCCATCGTGTCAACAATATGCGCGACGCCAGTAGCGCAACGCCGTCCTTGCTCCCTCGCAAGACGGTGTGAGGAATGCTTGCCACCTTCAAGTTATCTGGTTGCACGGCCTCTGGCGTTGACGAGGGCCCTATGGGTGCCCCATGGGCCTCGCAAACCTCGCTCGAGGCATCCTTGATCCCATAAAGTCTCCACGCCGCCGCTGTGTGCGGTTGTGCCCTTTGAAGTGCCGGAGCTAAAGGGATCTAAGTTCCTCAATGGGTTGAGCTCGCGGGCGCATAAATCGGTGGGCAATGGGTTGAATCAACGACGACACTGTCTTCGCCTCAGAGCATGCATACACTACAGTGGGCGAGGACAGATACACACGGGTTTGCTCGCGCAGCCAATAGACAGATTACTGGCACATCGAGTACACTGGGCATCCAGGGATCCTTGGCATTCTGCTGTGCTCTACTCACCTCAGATGCGGACTTGAGACAAGCGTCGATCAAGAAACCCACCCGATTTGGGAATCCTGCAGCAAGTGCCGATTGTCTTCACCATGTCGCAGCCACGTCGAAGCTGTACCCCTCATCAATTAATCGATGCGGATAACGCCAGTTACCAACACCAGGTGTGCTGTTGGCTGGATAGGCCCCATGTCGTGCCGGGAAATGTCATTTTGATTCTGTCGAGGTACCCTTTCCCACGACAGTTTTAGGTGGGCAGGCACCGCGGGGCTCGAGGCTCCCGCCCAGGCCCAAGTGCGGCACCAACAACCCGCTGATTCAAATGACGTTCCCCGGCTCGCGGCGCTATGAAGGATTAGCGTGACAGTGTTTGGGGTTATCTGTGGGTCATTTGTAGGCTCGCCGGGTTCCGAACACGATGGAACAGCAAGGCAGATTGGCTTTTGTATCGGGTCATGGGTTTGGCGTCGCGATGGCTGTCGGTCCTGTATCAGCATGATGGGCCTTTGGCTATGCCAGATCTTTTGCCGTTGCAAACCGGTATCGGGGTTGAGTAACAAGGGCATCAGTTGTGTGTTGTGTTGGTCTTGAAAGGCGTTCAGGCATTTTGCATCATCAAAACGGCAGGCCAGGCAGGCCAGGCAGGTCGTCCGCGACGCACCTTGTGGTGTCCCGGCCGCGCTGTGCGGAGAGCCTGCTTCCCTGTAAAAGGGTGTGTTGAGAGACATTGATTGTGCTAGCCGACACCTGCCCTCAGGTCGATGCCAGAGCGGCAGAATGCAACCCTCTTCTGCCAACCACGATACGGACCAACGCCCCTCCAACACTGAGCAGCGGAGGACAGGGAGCGTGCTACGTCGTCGATGCACCACCCATCTGTTGGTCAATCACGACATGGAAGACAGGAAACCGTCGGGGTGTGGTGTCGCTCCACGCGGCGGCCCCCTTGTTCCGTCGACGGCTCTCCAGTGTCGCGCCGTCATCAATCCCCAGTGTCAGCAGCAGCGTCAGCGGCCAGGATCAGGGGGATGGGGGAAGGGAAGGGACGGAGCGGCTGCAAAGACAGGACAGCTCATCACGCTGACAGGGCCCTCGCCTGGGATGTGCTGGGATGGTTGAGCTCAGACCGCGAGGCATCCCTGTCTCACGCCTGCTTCCCCATCGTCAACGGCAGCCGGGTAGACCCTGGCAAGCCTCATATCACATCTCGCAGACCATGGGGTTGCCAAGAAGCCCCCCGATGTTGCTCTGTGGTGGGCCAGTGCGCCTGTACGCAAGGTCCGGACCCAAGGGTGGCCTATTAGTTAATTTTTTTTTTTTCTTTTACCGAGGGGGCCATCGCAAGAGAGGGAGTGTGCCACACAGGAACCCTCAGTCCTGGCGGGCCTGGGCAGACCAGAGAGGCCGGCATCAGCAGCAGCAGCAGAAGCAGCAGGAGGCTGCAGGCCGCAGCCACCGCAGCGAAGAAGCCAGCAGCAATATTCCGTAAAACCCCAGCAGACATCGGGGTCTAGACGGCTGGCAGGCAAAAGGCCGTCTGTCTCCACCCGACAAGTTGGATACTACCACATCCTGCGTCTCTCGTCCTGGGTCCTTTTCCCTTGGTTCCATTCCTCTTTATGTTCCCCTCGCCTGCCTGTTCTTATTTGCCTGCGATACCCAGGTGTCGTCGAGCCCTCCTCCTTCTCTGTTGTTGATCCGCCCTCGCTCCAGGTATTCCAGGTTGCTTTTTGCTGTTGCCGGATTCCTGGGTGTGCGTTCGTGTGTGTGTGCCACCCGCCGAGTTTTTGTTACTGAAGCCCAGTCGGTCGTTGCCTCGCCCCTTTTTTCGTCCCGGGCCCTCCGTTTTCATTGCCGTCGCTCTTGCGTGTTTCGTGCCGCGCGTTTGTGTGTCGCCGTGGACCGGTGGCTCCCGGCCGGAAAGATACATATCGCCCGTCCGCAGCTCGGCCTGGTTGGCGTGCTTGGAGCGTCCAACACAAACAACACACAACACACACCTCACACCTCACACAATCACAAACCGCAAACCACAACCCTACGCGTCCATACCGTCAGAGATAAAGACACGATCCGAAGAGGCACTCGTACTCGACCGTCACTCGCCGCTGAAGCCAATTGCCGCCACTGCAGACTCTCGGCTGCCTGCCTCTCATGCTCGTGCGGCCTGCAGACTGCCGCCCGCACCGTTGTTGTTTTTGTTGTTAACCAAAGCCACCACCCTCTTGACGGGGGCGCACGCAGATTAGCAGAGCCAATTCCGCCCTGTCCTGCCGCAGCAGCTCACGCGGCGGCTGCACATATGCATCGGGGAGTAAACGACCTGATACTCTGCGACGGCTGCTGAACGACGCGAGTCGGAGACCCGAATCCTGTTGCTGCTCTTTTCCCGCTGCTGAAGTCTGTTCCTTCGCTTTGAGCAGCGCACGCCGGCATGTACCAACCTCAGCCAACGCCGCTCTTCCAGGCCGGCTACGGAATGGGCCACGGCCTCCCGCAGTACACATTTGACGAGACGCCATTGGGATTGGGCGGCGGAGGAGGTGGTGGGTACGGGGCAGGCCCCGGAGCGGCGGGCGCTGGCAGCGGTGGAGGTGCCGGAACCCTGATTTACACAACGCCAATCTTCAGTGGCAGCAGCCCGGCGGTCGGCCCCGCATCTGGGCCTTTCCACCAGTTCCACCACTCCAGCCCCTCCAGCACCTCTTCTCCTGCCTCGTCCGTCCTCGGCCACCACCAGCACCACCGATCCTCTCCCCACTCGCAACACTCGTCGTCGTCGGTCAAGATGGAACCCAGCCACGACGTCCACGCCCAAGAGGCTGCCGCACGGGAATACCAGCCAAACCTGCAGGTACGTCGCCAATGCCAGTGCTGAGCGCATCGCTGCCCGTTGTTGCCTGCCAATTCCTATTCACACTGTCCGCGATGCGCTCGCTGCATGCATGCATTACCGCTTTCGCTAATCGGTCTGTCTCTCTTTAGGGTCCTCTTGTCGGCAACAGGACTCCAAGCACGGCCGTCACCGAGGAGTATGCAAAGGCCGATCCGGTCTATGTGCAAAAGACACTTGTGCGTCCCTTCCCCCCACGCGCGGCACAGCGCCCGTTGTCTATGCTGCAGACACTAACTTGTGCTAGCTGTTGCCGCAGACATATTCGCACTACCGCCCGATCCAAGGCGATGGCAACTGCGGCTGGCGGGGTAAGTCTGCCCGGGACGAGACACGACGGTGGAATCGGCGCCCCCTTTGCTAACATGCACGCCAACAGCAATTGGGTTTGGGTATTTTGAGACCCTCGTTCGGGTCGGTACCAAGACGCAGATTGATGCTGAAAAGCACCGACTCGAGTCTCTCAACAGCTACATTGAGACCGTCGGTGGGCTATCGCCCTTTCTCTTCCAGGACATGGCCGAGGAGACGATCGAACTCATGGGGCGATTGTCCAATTTGATTGGAAACCGCGAACAGGCCATGACTGAGTTGCTGGCATCGTTCAACAACCCAGAAATTGCCAACTCGATTCTGTACCACCTGCGTCTGCTGGCCAGCTCATACCTCAAGGGAAACCCCGACAACTATGCGGCCTTCATCACGACCGACTCGGGTGTCCCTGGCTATTGCACCGATGTGATCGAACGCCATAATGTCGAGATCGAGCACTTGGGCATTGCCTTGCTTGTCAACATCTTGCTGAAACCCGCCGGCTTCGTGTTGGAGGTTGCCTATCTCGATCGGAGCCCCGGCACACAGGTCAACGCGTACCGATTCCCCGAAGAGGCAAACGGTCGGCATATGTCCGAGTTGGGACCAATGATCCATCTCTTGTATCGGCCGGACCACTATGACATTCTTTACCCTTCCGACCAGAATCTTCCGCCAGCGCCTGCAGGCCCAGTGAATATACAGGTTAACCGAGCGGCAGCGTTTTCGCAGCCATACATCAGCGACACACCGCTCTACTCGGCCGCCGGACTGGCCACGAACCCTCTCGTCGCACTTATCCCAGACTTTGATCCACCCTCTTCAGGCCTCGACGGGCCCTTCGGCCTGGGAACTAGCTCGCCCATTTCCCCGTATGCGGCAAGTCCAGCGTCACCATGGACCGCCCATTACCAGGAGCCAATAGCACCAGCGCCAGTCCCTCCACAGCGCACTATGCCTATACGAGCAGCTTCTGTGCAGGTTCAGACGAATCCGCTGCGTTTCAGTGAATATTGTCAACTCCCGGAGTACGTGGGTAACAACTCGTGGCCAAAGGAACCAGACCTGCAGACAGCGACTTTCAAGAATTCCCACTTCAACACGGCCCACTACAACAATCCAAACTTCCAACCGGAAGAGTATAAGGGTCCAGATGCTGGGGGCTCCGATGATCACGACCCACCTCCACGGAATACCGGCCGGAAAAGAGGGAGCGTTTAGGTCTACGCAGGTGTGATATTGCGAGACCCAGGGAACAGGTGCGCAGGAACAGGAGGTGGAAACACTTTACGAGAACGGATGTCCCGGGGATCCAAAATCCAAAAGGAGAGGGAGAAGGGAGTTTCACACACAGGACCTTCTGACTGGACTTTTGGCGAAGCGAAGCTGATGAGGAATAAGGGAGAGAAAACTGCCGGGATCATAATAATACCAAAAACCATACCCTACCTGCCAATATACCAGAACTCAACTCAAATCTCGGTGGAACTCTCTCCGGGAAAAGGCACGCCGTGACGACATAAAATGACGAATCGCAACGGCCAGATGATCTTTTTCTCACTTTACGCTCTGGGAGGCACTGCGTGCTGTTTTTGGAGTCTGGTTTGCACTTGCGAGTTGCAATACTTTTTTTTGGGTGTTGTCGGTGGCATCGTTACTTGGGTGTTTTTGTTCTTGCGTTATTCCTTCATCATAGCATTGCGTCTGATTTTTCACCAAGCGGAGCGAGCACGTTTTCTCGAGCTAATGGCGCCGAAATGGGCCAACGAAACCCAGAAACCAGACTGGACCTTGGCATAAAATGGGATAACACCTTGAGAAAGAAAAGTTGCTTGTTGCTTTTATTCCCCTGCGTCTCTGGCCTTGGATGATGCAAGGAGCAAGTATGGTTGTTCTTTGGTTGGACGGGTCGCTGAGGACGGACGAAGAGACCGTTATGTTTCTAGTCGTGTTTTTTTTTTTTTTAGAAATTGAAGGGGCTCTTTTTTTTTTTGCACATGCCGTTTTTTTCGTCGCCTCGGAGTGAGTAACCGTTTGAGACTGACAGGTTGAGTGTTGTCACGGCTTCTGGACCGCAGCACGTAAAACTAGTATTCTCGGAAATAACCCTACAAACGGTATCTTCGCTCACCGCTTGATGAAGAATCGTCCTTTTTTTCTTCTTCTCACACTTGCCAACGAGGGTGGCGAATTTCAAGAGCAAATTTTTCAGCATCACCCTTCTTGCATGCGTCCTCGACAGCCTTGACCGAAGAAGGATCAGGCTTATACCAGCGGTTTGACTAATGGGCTGTGAGATAAGAAGAGGCTTAGTTGGAAAAGATTGGCGAAAAAAAAAAAGGGTGGCTTTATCAAGAGAATCATGCAGCCCATGTCCGATTGCGGAGCCTGTTGGACTTGCATGCTGGTCTAGGTCTGATTTGTTGTTGGTTGGTTGGGAGGAAAAAAAAAGGGGGTTGATGATGTGATGTGTTTGAGAGAGACGAAAAAATTGTTAGTGAGGGTACTGTACCCCCCTTTTTTTTTTTTGCGAAGGGAAATCAACACGCGAGTTCGGCGTTGATCAGAACCAATGATACTATTATGGATCTGGTTAAGCGGGTGAACCTGGTATATATGTGCGTTTCTATAATTTGGTACAGCTGTTTTACAAGAATAGTCGTGATCGAAACCGCGGAGTAAAACAAACCCTCCTCCGTTGAAGCAGCCTCACAAAAGCCTTTGTAACCCTCTTACGTACTCCCTCTCCTCTTCACGCACATCCTCCTCGCCGGAGCCGGCGCGGAAAACAATATCCTCCACAAACGCCACCACATCCTCCACCCCGACGGCGTCAACGCCCTCAGCGCTTATCCTCCCCGCCAACTCCTCGGCCCACCTCTGCGCGACAGCCTCCTCCCTCGCAACATGCCCGCCAACGCTAAGCCGCCGATCAATATCCTCCAACCCACCGTCCACCTCCCCCGTCGCGCTCGTGACCGTCTTCCCCTCCAGCCCGCACGCCACGATCCGCCTCCACGGATTCATTTCTTCAGATACAACCTCATCCCCAGGCATCTCGATGTTGATCGCAGTCCCCAGCGCGCTCACATGGCGTCGGAGATGGACGCCCAACGCTGCGATCTTGCCGCCGCGTGTCCACACGCCGGGGTCCTCGGTCGTGAACGCCTCGATGCCGAACGTCTTGGCTAGGACGGCGATGGTCGTGTCTTCCAACAGTCGCGAGTAGCAGCGGACTGTGAACTGTTTGTGCAGGGGTGATTTGAGATCCATGACGGGCCAGAGGACGATTTGCCCTGGTCCATGATACGTCACGAGTCCGCCGCGGGGGGCGTGGAGGATGGTCACCGGGAGGGTCGACGTGGTGGTGCCGGCCGGCATTTGGCCTTGGCCTTGGTGAGTGATGCGCAGGGGCGCTTGCAGACGCGTGGATTCGGCATCGGCCAGGGGGGAGGTCTGGCGCCGACCGAGGGTGTAGGTTGGCAGCGGGGTGAAGGAGAGGAGGATGGGTGCTGGCGGCGATGTGTTGGGCGTGATCACACCGAGTGGGGGCCGCTGCTGGCGCTGGACAGCATCATCCTTGAAGTCGAGATGGCGCCGGCGGAGATGCTCTTGCACGCGGGAGGCGAGGGTGTAGGGAGGGTAGAGCGACGGGGCGCGATGTGGGAGGTGGATGTGTTGCAGCCGCATGGTTTGGCATGGGGTAAGGCAGGTACCTAATTGCGGGCAAATCAAGCGATTGGGATAGGTAATGAGGCTGTTGACGCGAGGCGAGGCGAACTGAACTGAACTGCACGGTAAAACCGATGAAGATTGGGTTATGGTTCATGCATCTTACCCTGTGCTTCCTTTTTTTTTTTTTTTTTTTTTTGCTCTCGTCTGGTTGTTTTGCGCTCGCCTACCACCTTTCTCTGTCTCTCCTCTTCTCTCGCCTACCCAAGATTGCCACAAGACCGGCTCGCTGCGGCTGTGCGTACGCCGCCTTGGGACACAGCGAAATTGCCTACACGGGGTTGTGTGGCAGATGTCTGGTAGCGAGCAAGAGGCTTCTCAGTTCTCACTTTTTTTCACGACTCGAGGTTCGTTACGTAAACGGGGAGAGGTTGCCGCCTGGGAGGGTCCGAGAGGCTGGGAGCTGGGAGCTTGGCTGCCACCCTCAATCTTGCGTCTTCGACGGTTGGGAATCGCTCGCTCGGGTTCGGAGCTGGAGCGCAGCAATTGCATGCCGAGTGGGCTTTCTTCACTCCGAAACAGCGAATGGGTTCTGTGCGCTGTTTTTCTCCCTCTCGCTCGTTGTTTGTTGCGCAGAGTGGATCACAATCCACGCTCCTTTAGCTTCGGAAAAGCCAGGATCAGGGCGCGATCTTAGGCCAAGGGTTGAAAGGGGCCCGCTGAAAGCCGGCCGGCCGGCGAATGATGCGAGGCTCGGGCAAGGGAAGGCCTGTCCCGAGATCGGGATGGGCTGGCAAAAAGCTTTGGCCACCCCCAGAGTCCAACTGCTCCACAGCGGCTTATGCCGAGCTTCACGGGCCCCGGCCAAGCAGCCAAGCAGCTGTCAAGCCCGGACCACACGCCCACCTGGGGCTCCACCGTCCTGCGGCGGGCTGCGGGCACAGCATTCCGCGCAGGTCGGTGGGTGGGTCCTAGCACGCAAGCAACCACACCATCGACTGCGTCTTCGTGGTTTCAAGGAGCTTTCAGTCGCACGCAAGACGCGAGCTAATGCCAGCTTATCAAACCATACAGAGACGATGTCCGTCGGCAGCCGATTGCTCCAGTTTGTCCGCCAATCGCATCCAATCACTCAGAAAGGCATGGCCCAATCATCCCTTGACAGTCATCACGGAGGCGAGAAATCTGTGGCGCAAAAAAAATAGGTTGGGAGGAGCGACCACCAACCACCGACCGCCGACATGGGGCATATACTATGTATGTAGGTACCTCCACACACACCCAATAATATACATGCTATCATCATATCATACATGGTACGGACACGCACGAGGCCTTCTACCGGCCTTGCAGCCACTCCATGTCCTCCTTCTCCTCGGGGTCCATCTCCTTATCGAGGCCTGCCTCCTTGAACAGGTCGTCAATCTTCATGAGCTTCCCGCCCTTTGTCCTCCGCCCGGTAGGTTGCCAGCCCTTTGGCTGTCGTTCCTGGACTCCTACGATGCCCCTGCCAGGGACAGCATGAATATCCACCGTCCCAAGCCTCTTGCGACCCCTTGCCGCCTCGGCCGCGCGCTGTGCTCTCACGCCTCCGTCTGCGAGTACGGGTCCGTCCTCCTGGCCAGCCCTACCCAGCCGAATGTTGCTGGGCGAGCGCGTCTTAGCGCCGAGCGCCCACAGGTCGCCCCATTGTGCCTTGCGCGCATCGCGGTATGCTTGCTTGGAGAAAGACTTGGGCACGACCCACCGCTCAATTCTGCCCGCAGGCGTGCATAGCTCCATCGTGACGTGGCCGTGCCGCTTCAGAGGCGGCCTGACGTTCCGCGGCAGCGAGAATGGGTTGGGAGCGTCGCTGCTGTCCTCTAGGTTCTCGTAACCTGCAAAAGCCCGATCGGTCGCGTCCTTGCCTTGCCAAAGGGGCTGGTGCTTGTCCGGGACGGCGCCCCGTCGTATAGCAACATAGCTAAACTTGATGTCTTCGTGGTTGCGGTGCGAGCTGCCGAGGATTTGCTGCAAAAAGGGGGGTCGGATGAAGCGCTGGTCAAAATGACAGTAGTCCTTGCGGCCGGGACTGAGCCCGGCATGGAGATACATGGGGCACTTGGAATGGTTCGTGCAAGGTGCGATGATCATGCCGTTTTGTTCGCGCACGTGTTCGCTGGAGGGCTCGATCTCTTCGGGCGTTGGTTCGGGTCGGGGCGGCACGAAGAACTCGTCGAGCATGCGTCTGCGGACGTCAGCCACCGCCTCAAATCCCCGCGGGTGGCCCTTCTCCAAGACGATCAGCACCCCCCCGTTGGGCTCAAGCATCTTCCAAAGGTTGTCGATAATCTCCTCGCGCCGGTGCTGCTTCTCCAACGGCAACAAAATATGGGATGCAATAATAACATCAAACCTCTTTTGCGGCCGGGGCAGGCCGTCTGAGTCCAGTTGACGTTCCGACCCCTCGACCGAGTGCATGTAATCGGGCAGGCGGGGTAGGAACGTTGTGTTCTGCAGGAACTGAGAGATGCGGTGCCGAAGTCGGTTGGATCCCACAATCACCGTCTTCTTCCCAGGAGGGCCTTTGGCTTTAACTTCCTCGTTGCCCTCGTGTAAGACGTCCCATTCGGCTTGCAAGACTTCCTGCCACGCAGCCAAACCGGCGCCGCCGGCTCCAATGTCTAGCACTCGCGGCCCTGCGTCGCCGTCACGCTTCAGCAGCCCTCTAAGCCATTCAGCGCCTAAGCGCTTACGAACTTCAACCAGAGCACTCATGACAGAAGCATAGACACCCGGCATGACAGTGGCAATGTACGCATCAGCCTCGATCTCGCCCATCCTTGAGTGACCGGCCTCCAACTGGATCGGCCGCTGTCCCATGGGGCCTTTGACGATAGGAGTCGCGGGTGAGTGCGGCAGACCGGGACCACCAAAGAGCCGTTCCGCCGTCTGCTTGACATGCTTGATATCCGTCCTCTTCAGGAGCTCGCTGATGGGCTGGACGAAATTTGCGTGCGGAAGGAATATTGTGCTTGGATTGGGGCCCCATTGACCAAGGGCAGTATTTGGATGTGTCCTGCCACCCCCGGGCACATAATCGTCAGGCTCTGGTGCTGTCATCTCGTCGTATCCACGGTCCAAATCCTCCTCGGCCTGGTTCCCGGGATTTTCTTCGACCTCTTCGGCCTCTTCTGTCTCCTCTGCTATCCTCGCCTCGAGGCTAGCTGCTTCAAAATCCCGCTGCAGCTTAATGAGCGCATCGTACTCCCGCTGGTTGTTTGCCGTAATGTTCAGATAGTCGATTTGGCCCTCCGTCAAAGGCGGCAGCGTATCCAAAACTTCGTCACCCTCCAAGATCTCGTCGCTTGCGCCTTCCACGTCCTCGACTGCGACTGGGCCCTGGGTTGTGTACTCAACTTCTTCCAGCATGCCGTGCTCCAACTCTCTGAATAGTCCATTTCTGGGGGTGGCATCCACGATATCCCCGTTTTCTCCGCGGTATGGAATCCCGACATCCTCGGGCTGGGTCTCGCGTAATGGCGGGCCATACAACCTCACATAGAGCTTGTACTCTTCCTCGGACAGATACCCATGCGGCAAGGTCTGGCCGAATGTCTGTCTTGCTTGCCGCACGATGGTCTCAATGTCCTCAGCATGCAACTCTGCACCTTTGTTGCGCGGCTGCGACGATGTTGCAGAATCGTCATTGTCTTGAAATAATTGCCGACTTGAGGTGAAGTGCCGGACTGTCTGTTGGCGATGTGATCTGGCTGGCGCTAAAAAAGCCCTGGGAGACTGAGTGTGGCGGCGTAGGAATGGGCGGGGCCCTGCGGGAGCAGTCGGTGAGAGAAGAGCTTCATAAAATCCCAGAAGTTGTGACCTGCACCCAGGGCAGCGATTCTGAAGTTTCCCGGCCGACAACATGATCAATCGCTTGTTCCTGGTGGTCAATTCTGAGCGCTGTGGCGCAAAAGATTTTGATGTCGGAGATTTTGGCGGCCGTCCCGGGATGAGTTTAGCGTCGTGACGGTGGACGCGACCGTTCAACGGTTCCACGTGATGGGTGGGACGCCAAGCCAAGCTCCCATCAGAAAACTAACAAGCACCAAACTTGCAGAGTTGTCCCTACCTCAACTCGTGAATGTTCTTGGTGTTTTCCTTTGGCTCCCAAGCCTGAGCTGTCATCTTCAAAGCTTCCGGGAGGCGTAATCCAAGCATTCCCCATAAACTTGTCGCGGGCAAGCAACTGAATCACCAAAAAAATCCAATATGTGGACGGTCCCTCCATCACCGACTTGGCAAGTGGGTGACATAAAAATCCGCACACTGAATACCGCTGAGGCAGGTCTAAATACTCTCCACCAGGAGACTTACTTCTCAACAGGCATACGAATGATATATCCAGTGCTTCTAATATTATTTCGAAGTCTGTGAAATATAATTTTATACCTTAGAGTAATACCTCCATGTTAATTCTCGAAACAAATATGCCTCTGTATTTGTTGGCGTGCGGTTTATTTTGTTAGGACCTTGCTTGGGCCTGCCAGCTTCGACTCAAACGACGGAACTCCAAGTGTATTACTATCTCGCCAAAGTACACATCGAATTGAATACCGGACCGATCTCAAAAAGTGCACAGCATGGGTACTTTGCCCATAACGCCCCAACGCCTCCATTGCATCATCGAAAACACATCCGTTTACAAATCGGCCAGGGTCCTGACACCGGGGCGCGTTGCTGCTCCTTTCTGGCCGGGTGCTTGACCGGGCTTGGGTGGCGGATTTACCCTGTTAAATTGTGAATTCTCTGCTGACTTGTAGGGGTCGAGCTGTTCGACAAAATCAGCCCTGCGACATGCATAGCGTAGCCGAACGCGCTTACCGAAAACAGGGAGTTGAAGTAGAGCCCGAGAAAGGTGTAGATAGCATTGATAATGCTGCTCAGATCCCATCTGAAGGGACGTGATACCGAACTCCCGCCCACCGTTCGGCCGCCGGAGACCGGGGTGCCCCCCAATCTGTGTCCCGGCGAACCGAACGAGGAACCGCCACCTCCTCCGGGTCCAGCGATTTTGACGGCTTTCTCAACAGCCGCAGTCAATGCCTGGGGGTTCGCGCCTTGGATTGTCTCGATGACAGACCCATTGTGCAGCACAAGGAACGTGGGCATTGCGCGGACGCTATACTGCTGCGCGACATCGCCTTGGCTGTCGACGTCGACCTTGCAAAAGGTTATCTTCTTCGGCTTCGAGTACTTGGTCGAAAGGGATTCAAAGGTAGGCGCGATCATTTTGCAGGGGCCGCACCAATCGGCATAAACTGAGCGGGCGCATCGTCAGTAAGGGCTGCTGGGAAGGAGGGGCTGTTCGAACACACAGTCGGCAATCACTACGCTGGAGGATCCAACGACTTGGCGCCATTGCGCCGAGGACCCAATCTTGACCGTTGCGCTCATTGTTCGAAATGGGTAGGCGATGGGCAAGACAAAGTTGTGGAATGAAGGTGTGATGTGGCAAGATGGTTGTTGTTGAGTAAACTCCGGCCCTGGAGCTTCCATGCCAGCAAGGTACCTGGCCTTATCGGAAGTGGGGCATTTGGATTTGGCAGGCGGTGAGATTTTTAGACGGAATTCTGCCCGAACTTCATGAACCGAAAACTTTCACAGGCCCTCCCATCGCTCAGAGAACCTGCTTGATCCACCCCAAACTTCACTCTTCCGGTTTCTGAAAAGGTGTTTATATACTCTTCACAAGATGGCATCCTCCGAGCGTCAAACAAAAGTACGTCGTGGACTAGGCTATTTGCCTGAGAACATGCATCCCGAAGACCCAGCTTCGGTGTTGTGCTCTCGCTATGCCTGGATTTCAGCTGACAATGTACTATCAGAAGCGACGCCTTGATGATGGGGATAGCATTATGCCAACTTTTCAAGCTCCATCTAGGTTCAGGCCAACAATACCAAGAGACTGGACGATTTCAGTTGCAGTACCAACCAGTATCATCGGCGAGTAAGATTCCCTTTTGATCAAAATGCTTCCAAATAGATGGTTAACGTTTGTCCATTAGCTGTGTTACAAGGGAGCAGAGAACTACCTTTGCGGGCCGTGTTGCCCGCGCCTTGGCTATCTTCTGCGTTGATGAGATCGTTGTTTACGACGACAGTCCCGTGGACCAACGTCCCGGTGATGTTGACCAGGATGCTTACACCGGCGATGTAGCCCCGGCGCACTTCCTTGAGCATCTTTTGAACTATTTGGAGACGCCGCCATTCATGCGCAAATCCCTGTTTCCCCTTCACCCCAACCTCCGCTCCCAGGGCCTGCTTCCCAACCTGGAGATGCCTCACCATCCCCACAAAGACGAGTGGCTGTCTTATAGAGAGGGCATAACAGAAGGTCCGGCGAGGAACGGAAAAGGGTAAGGAGCGTTCTTCCACTTCGAGGCAGCTTTGCTGACCGTCTCAGCACAATTGTCGACATCGGCATGCCCGAAAAGGCCACAATAAACGACACAATCCCCCCAAAGACACGTGTGACCCTCAAGATGCCGGATGGAGGTAAAGGGCCCGCAGAGCCTGTCCACCCAACAGCTCCCCGAACGGGCTCTGGCTACTTCTGGGGCTACACCGTACGAAAAGCGTCAACCCTGTCCGAGGTGTTGACTGGGTGCCCCTACGAGGAGGGCTACGATCTGAGCATTGGCACATCAGAGCGTGGACTGCCGCTTTCAAGGGCGTTCCCCGATCATACCGAAGCCGATTTCAAGCATCTCATAGTCGTTTTCGGTGGACCTCGTGGACTGGAATATGCGGCCATGAACGACGCCGAGCTGAGCTCCATGAGCATTTCTGGGTCGCGAACGAAGGAGCTTTTCGATCACTGGGTCAACGTGCTTCCAAATCAGGGAAGCAGAGGTATCAGGACCGACGAGGCCATGTTGATAGCGTTGGCCGGTCTACGGAGATTGTGGGATAGCAGCTGACCGATGTAGCCGTTCTTTTTCTCTTCTGCTCGCGAATCAGATACCAACTTTCCATTGTCTCGCTGCATCTTTGGCTGCGTCTCGACAGCATTTCGATTGTGTATCATCGCCCTCTCCCCTGCTCACTGACAGATGCATGACATCCAATAAACCACCCCTCGGAGGAATCTCTTTGGAACTTTCTGGGCGATCCGATCAGAAGTACTACCAACGCCTCCACCTCCACCCGCACCCGCACCCGCACCCCTCCCCTCTTTCCCCTCATATATACACCCTCCCCAAGAATGATTGATGAACTGACGGGGTTTTGTCTTTTCAAGCCTAGATCATACCCAACGCGGCCCATCTCCGCAACCTTGCATTGCATTGCGTGACTTGGCTAAAATTGCCAACTTGCAGATGCTCGACCCCTCACGGATGCTGACGACTACTTTTCTGCAATGCAAAAGCAACCAACGTTGCTTTTTTTTTTTTTGTCCCTCCCCTCCCTCGGAGCGCCGCACTGAAAAAGACTCCGCGGGCGTAAAACTGGCCGAAGGCTCGTTCCAATCTGGTCTGGCCTCATCAAGACCAAGCGACGCGGTTGAGTGACATTCCGCCGGATGCATATGTCGGCCGGCCCTTACGCGGGAACTCGAGTCTCCAACAGGGTTGTGTCAACGATTTGCCAACCAACCCTTTTTTTTTACCAATGGATAACTAATGATATCAAGCGACGAGCCGACCCGTTTACTTTTTAAGCTTGTTGGAATTTTGCGCTGCGTTGCACCAGACGAACTGAGGTAGTTGACCTGTCTTTTTTTTTTTTTTTTTCTGTCAGCGTCACCCCTGGGTCGAAGAAACTCTTTGGTGTGTATGTACACCTCGGGGCTTTCTCAAGCGAGAGGTAAGGTGGCTGCAAGCAGGCCAGAGCCGATGCGTTTGCTGTGTGCTTACCCCTACCCTACCTACCCTTGATCTAACCTGTGTGTGTGTGGGGGGGGGGGGGGTTATCAATACGAGACGTCTTCTGCGACCGCCTTGTGAAGCAAAAGTTTGGGTTGGATAACGAGCACGCGGAATGGAATGTGTGTGCAGTGAGCTATAATATGCAAGTCTGCAGGATGAGACAAGCAGGGTGTATATGATCCTTGGGGTCTTGACAATCGACAACCTTCTGCTGGCGGTCAAAACAACACGAGGGACGATGTCGCGATATGCGGGTGCTGACACCCGGGGATCAAATTGAAACACGTACCCCGCATCCCCGGTTGAGTGTCAAGTCGGTCCCGTTGGAATGGGAAGAGGGTGACCTTGTTCTGGTCTGAGTTAGAGCTTGTGGTTGGGATTATCCTGTATAACCACTCTGTTCACTACATGCAGTCAGCTTACCGACTTGCCCGCTCCGGTGTTTTGTGGATGCCGATCAATAGGTTGTGGCTTGTTGAATCGCGCAAGACTTCATATTTGTGGGAGGCAGTCTGCTGTTGATACTGACTTTATTACCTTGTGGTGAGATCGTTGGGTTGAGGATACTCGGGCTGTGTTTTCTATCTGAATTGTTGGACTTCATTCCTGCACTGCTGAACTTGGATCACGATACAACTCCAGTCGGTATGGAGGATCAATGCCTCGTGACATATCCGAGTGTTAGTCCGGGGGCTTGTGTTTCTGCTCTTTTGCGATGGTATAAGCTGACCGGGGATACCGAGCCGAATGGGGGTACATGAGGCCAAAATGAAAAACGGTGCTGTGGTATCTGCCGTTCGGTCACGAAGGCGAAAGCTGGATACCATTTCCGCCGTACATTGTTGAGTGAGATGTATTTCGCACTGGAAGCTAAGCTTGAGCGGTCTCGGTTACACGGGTGCAGGTTGGCGGCTTTACACAGTAGGGCTCCTATTTTCTAGGTGAGTTCTGGGTCACATGGCCGGCTAAATAGCAAAATATCGGCGGCGAATGTAAACAAACCCCTGAACCGCAGTCTTGAGTGGCTTTGCTCCAACTGCGAGGCAATGTTGATGATAAACATGGCACCAAAGCATTGGGTTGACAACTATCCAAAGACCCAAAAGCTTTGCAGGATATCAGGAGATGAAAGAAGCACTTCTGACCTTTCACGACAGGCTTAGCAGGCAGCAAGACAGGTAAAGCCTTTGGCGTCGACACTCTCAGCGTAAACATTCTCATATTATTTTGGCTCTATTTCTAAGAAATTACTAATATTAGGAAGTATCGTTAGGTATCCCAGGTGCTTCACCACCCTTAATTCGACCTAGGATAAGACACCTTTGTTAGGTGCCGCTGTCGATCTGCTCGGCAACATTGCGGTGAGTCCACGCATCCCACTCCCCACATGACTGATACGTCTTCTCTGGAATGCGCATCTTCATCACCTCTCTGGGCCGGATAAGGAACGACGAGAAGAAACCACCCGATGCATGCCATGCGATGTGGCAGTGGAAACCCCATGCTCCTGCAATTTATCAGTCAGCTTTCATCGAAAGAGCAACACTCAAAAGCCATACCTGGGGTTGCATCAAACTGCAGGACGAGGTGGCCGCCACCACGAACAATCTGGACATCACGCCTTTGTGGGTTGCTCGGACGGACGATGTTCCCATCCCAGGGCCCAGGTCCTTCGTGGAGAATATAGGGGTTGTGGCCATGCAAATGCATGGGATGACTGGCAACGGCTTAGCAAAGACAAGGATGGGGTAGACTGGGAACACTCACGGTCCAGGAGTCTTGTTGACGACAACGATGCGAATCGATGTGTTGGCAAGGAAGTTCAGGACGTTCCATTCCTCCTCAAAGGTGAAGTTTCCTTCGTTTGCCTGCAGCAAGATGGGGTTGTTGTAGTTTGCCCTCATGGACACGCCACCAAACTTCCAGAGCGTGATATCCGACTCGTTGGTAAAAATCTCAATCTCCATTGTGTGTGTGGTAGTAGGCTGCGGCACGGGAATAGGCATCAAGGGCTCAGTGACCGAGAGGTCATCGTTGGCACACGGTGGGCTCGGCAGATCCCAGGGCGAGGTGGTTGGCGTCTTGGTGCTATCGGCATCATCGTAGTAGACAGCCGCCACGGCGTTGGGCTGCTTAGCCGGGGCGCATGTCAGGTCGGACCGCATCCAGAAAGCGGAGCCCTCGGCATTGGCCTCAACGAGAACATCGGCGCGTTGGCCAACGCCCAGCGTCACCACCTTGGTTTCGTAGGGCTTGATGGGGGTGAAATCGTTCGCAATCACCTTGAGCATATGTCCGTCAATCGAAAACTGTTGCACACCGTCGGCACCAGAGTTGACGAGCCGAAGGCGATGGACCTTGCCTCGCGTGAGCTGGAACTTGGAGATGCCAGCGTTGTTGGTGCAAGGTGTTGTGTCGCCAGGCTCAACGGTTGAGCAGTCAAAGTTCATCTTTCCGTTGATGAGGTTGTTGTCAGACGGAACCTGCGGGCTACCGCCGGGGGAGAGCATCTTCTCAATGAGGTCAAAGTATTCGCCGTGGTACCAATCTTGCCGTCTGTCAGCTACTATGTCGAAAGGCGTAGTGTCGTGGGGTCTTACCACTGAGCAACACTGGCCCGAGGTCAATGTCATAGGGCTCCGTCAAGGGACCATGAACCACGATTGGTCCGAGGATTCCGCCCGAGTACTGAGCGGAGTAGTGGGAGTGGTACCAGGTGCTGCCGTAGAGATCTGCGATAAACTCATATGTGAGGCTCTTGCCGGGGGCGATAGGACACTGTGAAACACCCGGGGAGCCATCTTCCCAGGGCCGGCCAGCTGGAATGAAACCATGCCAGTGGATGCCTGCGCCTTCTTCGGGGCCTGTGATGTTGTTGTGGACGTTGACGACAATTGTATCGCCCCAGTTGGCCTCAATGAGAGGTCCGGGGAAGGCACCGTTGACAAGAAGGACGTCTCTCTCATATCCATCAGGGGCAATGACTCCACGGCTGACCGTAAAGTCGTAGGTTCGAATGATTCCAGTTTTGGGTGAATGAGTGTAAGGGTTGTCACCCCAAGCAGTCAGTTTACCCCAAGGGTAGCCATCAGGCAAGGGATTGTTGGTGAGAAACAGGGGAAGGGCTGGAAACAGCAGGGTTCCCCACGTGGAAGCGCTGCATAGCAGACATGAGCTTGAATGTCCCCGACCGAGGCAAACACGTACCCGTTGGTTTTTGCTTGAGATAAAGTCCCGGCTGCATTGTAGATGGCCGAGGCAGCTCGGGTGAAGAAGGGGCCAAGTACGCCCATCTTGGGCTTTTAGGAAGAACGAAACAACAGAACAGAACGAAAGTTAGGCATGGACTCGGAAAAGAAACTACCGGTGGAAGATTTTGGCGGCACTGTGTTGCTGTTGAAGATGAAGTAGCCTTGACCTGCGTGGAGGGAGATGGGAGAAGATATAAGAGAGGGGTCCTCCGGGACGATCACAGGGCCGATCAGGATGCAAGGGCCTTCCGGCCGACGGACGGGGATATCCCCTGGGTGGCATCAACGGCGCGGCCCTGGGGACGCCACACGCCGCCAGCAAGATAATGTTCGGGGCAGTAAGAAGCGACAAAGACGTTGGGGTGCACATCGAACAGTTGGTGGTGACCCTTAGCGCCCCCCCATTCTTGCTCGAGGGCAATCCTTGGAATCCCTATCGAGAGCCTCTCCTGCCGACCGGCTTTCAGGGGTATTGAGACATGGCGTCTGCGGACTTTCGCTGGCCTGCCTGCCTTGGCCGGGCTTAGCTCTCGGCGGGACGGGAAACCGACGGGATGGGAGCCAACTCCATTTAGGGATGAGGACGTCGTCGAGGCCGGCAGGTTAGCCAAGCTCGGAGAAAGACGGTGAGGTCTAACCGCATGAGCATTCCGGCCATCTAAGCAGTTGGGCTCCACCGGAGCGATATCAGCCTCTAATACGTGTGTACGCAGCGTACGTTGTCCTTGTACACCGCAATTCGGACGACGATCATCGAGTTCATGATAGGGCGGCTGAAGGCTTGGGGGTCGGTGCCAAGGAGCCCACGCAGCGTCCAAGAGCCGCGGGCGGGGCGGCGGTGCAGCTTGCATTCGCAAGGGATGAGCTTTGGGTGATCGACGGTGCAGTCCATTCGTCCGCTAACGACTGCCTAGCTGATGTATTGACCTGTTTTGCATTCCGTACCACCTGGAGAGCAGTCAAACGCGGAAACGGGAAAAGAAAGACACAGCATGATGACCGGCAGCCAAGTGCCAGAACGTGAACTGAACTTTTGCGGGTAGGTGCTGTCCAGAACAGGCGGTCTTTGCGCTGACGTGCTATCGGATTGGTCCCAGGAATGTGCCGAGGAGTCGTCCTACAAGTGTCCGACGCGCCCACAATTGTTTGTCCAAAAACTTCACAGAAGGAAACAAGGCCATGCTGGCGAAGTGCAGGCGGATGCGGCTGTCGCTGGTGGGACAGGCGATTCGCCAGCATAACCTCCAAAGCGTCCAGGTCCGACTGGCCGCTCCTGACCGGACGATGGCGGGGATACGCGTCTGATGCGTTGGTTGGTTTAAAGTTTGGCTACTGCAGTCGAACGCTCAGATGCTGAGTGTTAGCAGCTACCTGGAAGTTTTAGGTGGCTCAGCCCTGGGCTGCGCCTGCCGTGTTGTTGTCTCGATGCAGCAGTCATCCGGAACCTGGAAGCACGCAAGGGACTGCAGCTAGCTTCCCAGCCATCAACTTCAGACTTTGCCAACGAAGGTTTGGTCTGCAAGCCGTTGAGAAGTGACTAGTTGGACATCGGAATTCGGCTTTGTGGATGCGAGCTCTCCAACTGTTGCTCATCTGATCCCTGTGTGCACCCTGAACATAGAAACCGTCAGCAACAATGTTTTCTCGCTCGGGATTTTGTCATCACAAAGGTTCGGATTGTTGTGCCAATTCTTCGCCCTTGGCTTCTCCAGCCTCCTTGATGGTTACTCGCTGCCGGCACTCGGAAGCTAATAGAGATCGGCTTCCAGAGCAGCCGCCGAGGGTGTCTCGGGTTTTTACTTTTCAGGTTCTGATTTGTGTAATTACCGAAGACAGCATGTGCTGTGTCACTCGAGCCTCTTGCAACCGTACGCTGCCCAATTGCTCCCGCGAGGTCCCTTGGCGATGTATTTCTACCAGGAGGTTGAACCGCTTCGGGGGCACCAGACTTATAGAACACACTTGTGCTGTGTGCTCCTCGGCAGCACTGGTTTGGCTCTCCAAAAACTGGATCTGGAACACCAAAAAACACTGCGCCAAATCCAACCTCATGGATGCGGCTCCGACAGGAGCCCCCCTGGCATGAAAAGGGTGGATTTTCCTCTCCCTCAATGTCGCAACCGTCCCACATGCACAGATCAGGGATGCTGTGTTTTCCCCAACCCCGTCCCATTTCGCCCCAAGGGTCAGAAGTCCTCATATATACAATCGATAGTACACGTTCGGTTCCGAACTCGCGTAAGCTATTTCGGGTTTCGGTGGTGTTTCCATGCCTTACTCCAACTTGTGCTGAGGGCGGAACCTTTGGGCCGCCATTACAAGTGGTCGCCTGTGCTGAGCTCGGAGGTATGCTTCTTGAATCATAGGCGACGAATCGGACCTGATGACGCTTCCAATCGACATAAAGAATCTGTCGGAGAGGGCTGTCAGAAGGATGTTCGGTCGAGGGCGCGGCTCGCTAGTATCCTCACCCAAATGTAGCCCCTGAACCCAGCATGTACTGGCCAAGTGTTCTCATGATTCCATTCGGTCCAGCTCCATACCGGAAAATGTTGACAGTTCCTGCGTCATGTTAGGGAAGTGGTGGTCGTGGAGAGCGGCAAGCGTACCAAAGATGAAGCCAATGGTCACACCAACAGCTGTAGCCGTGCGTATCAGCATTCCGAACATACATCGAGTGTGCATCAAGACGTACTGCCGCCCATCAACGCGCCCATCTTGACTGCGAACCAGATGTTAGCCAGGAACAGGAACCATGGGCTCTCTGCCCGTTCGGTGTTCGGGGGCTCGTCATACGCTTGTCGATAGTGGAACCGGCACCCCCGTGGCTAGGCGGAGGAGGCATTTTGAATAGCAGTATATTTGCGCGCGCGTTTGCGGATTATCGTCTGTTCAAGCAATGTCGTTTGTTTGCGAGCCACCGAAAAAGCTACAAGGGCTGTGATGCAAGGCCGAACCTAAACCGGGCCCGCGTGCACGGGCCAGTGGTGCATTCAATCGGCATCGCCCGGGCCTTGCCGAAGGAAAGCGCGATGCCCCAAAGTTCTCTCACTACAGATGTTGCCGACATACGGTCATGGCCGTGGCGCCTCCCATGAGTCTACAAGGTGTATAGGAATCCGGTTTCATTTGGCATACACAATAGAGCTTGTTTCTGCTTTGAATCCAAGTATTTTGTAGTATTCTTGGCCCCCCGCCCCCATTGGCAAAGACTGAGGCTTGAAGTCTCTTGAGTGGACCGCGGGACAGGTTGGGTGTGGGTGGATGAGGGGCCCGGGCGCTTGGGCCAGCCGGGTCCCATCACTCGCTTCCAAAAGTGACACGAGACAGAAGAAGGGTGCGGTGGAGGAAATCCACTCACGTGACGTAGCCGGCAACAGCCCCAGCGGGCTCAGGAGGTTCGATCGAGGTGGATCAGGCACAACATTATTGTTCAGTAGCGTGCCAGATGTCGGGATGGCAGATGTGAGTGGTTTCTGTAAAGACGGGTCTAAAAGAGAGTGTGGTCGACTCCCCAGGAGACAGGCGGCCGGTCCCGCAAATAGAAAGCGCAAAGACGCAGAAGGCACAAGGGCAAGTCCTGCCTGGCGCGTGCGCGTTGATCGCCTTGAGGCCCCATCCCCTCGCTAAGCGCCTCGACAGCCAGGAGACCTTCGCCTCAAAATCTTGCCAACCTCACTCCTTCAGTTGCTTGTCGCATTGCAAGCCCTTTTGCCACCCACCATTTCGTCCAGAATTCACCATCATTGCTAGGTATGCTTCGAGATCCGTCGGATTTTTTCCTTTGAGTCACTCTTTGCCCGCTTGCGCCCGGGCATAATCGCTCCTCGTCGCCGCAACCTCCGACCGACCTGCGACGTGCCGCGACGTCAGAGCTGACCTTCGACTTCCTCGCAGCCCGTCGCGACGTCTATCCGTCCCGAGATCGAGGCTTTTGTGGTTACATCAATTGTAGCGTGACCGACAAGTATTTTGCCGATTGATTCACGCATGCCAATCGCGCCAGGAGCCCGCCGACTCGATCGAGCCAGTCCCTCCAGCATCCCTCTTCCGCGTGGCCGACCTGTCCCTTTCGTTTTCATCGCGCCTTCCTCATGACGGCTGTCGCCGCCTCTCACAGTTTCGCGAATCTCAACCGGCCGGGATGGGGTAACGGCGGCCAGAGTGGAAATTCGATTAGCGCAGACGACATCAAAATGTTTGGAACCCGCAAGACTATGCAAAGGACCAACTCTTCTTCATCAATCTCGTCGACCTCGTCCAACTCATCAACGGCTACGGTAATATCGAATAGTCAGACAAATGGAAATCCCATGCCGCCCAACGGCGATCTAAGCGCGCACAGTTGGCAAAACACTACGCGGAAACGGCCTCCGCAATCAAAACCCTGGCCGAACGGGAAAGCGGAGGGTGCCTCCGAGTTCCAGAGGTCTACTCCAGCGCGTCCGCCTGCGGTTAACGGCACGAACGGACCGTCACAGTCGGTTCTCAGTCAGCAAACGCACATCATGGCCCAAAATGGCGCCTCCAGGCCTAGTGCAGACGGAATCGGGCCGGGGCGACAACCAGTTCTCTCCTTACTCTCCCTCAATGGCAGCTTCGAACGGAAGACGATTTCGGTGCCCTTCTACCCAGATACCCTCCGGATCGGCCGCCAGACCAACGCCAAAACTGTGCCGACCCCGGTCAACGGATTCTTCGATAGCAAAGTGCTTTCGAGGCAGCACGCTGAAGTATGGGCCGACGCAAGCGGCAAGATCTGGATTCGGGATGTTAAATCCTCCAACGGAACTTTCGTGAACGGGACACGTCTATCTCCTGAGAACAGGGAGTCTGAGCCGCACGAACTACAACCTCAGGACCAGCTTGAACTCGGCATCGATATTGTGAGCGAAGACCAAAAGACAGTTGTTCATCACAAGGTGGCTGCTAAGGTCGAGCACGCGGGATTTGTCAGTCCCTCCAATAACCCCTTGGACATGAACTTTGGGGAGATCGATCCTTCAAATGGGAATTTGATGCAGGGTCCCGGGCAGCCTCCAAGAGGGCGATCTTCTAGCCAGGCCTCTATGGGCGCAAACGGCCGCGCGCCGCCTGCTAATATGGGAGGGCCGTTGAATGGCATGGCGCAGCAACGGCAGTTCTGGTTGAATCCGATAACTACGGAACATATCGTGAAGAAGCTTCATGCAAGTATTCCCCCCCAGAACTCCATACTCGACACTAACGATGCGTCTTATCTAGGCCGAGATGCGCAATGCCCGCCTCCAAAATCAAGATCTTGCGCGCACTAGCCAGTTTATCAGCGCTCTCCTGTCGAAGGACGATGTTAGGAACCAGGACAAGCCAGAACCTCAAGCTGCTGAGCCCCCGAAAACCCAACCGCTCACAAACGGAAACCTATCTTTCCGCTCAGACGGTGGGAAGACCAGGTTTTCCGAACCCCCCGCCCCGCCACCGTCGCAACCGCTGCCAGAAAAGCCAGACATCTCCAGGCCAGCATCCGAAGTCCCATCCCTCAAGCGGGGAACGACAGAGCGACCAAAGTCGCACCCCCCCAACACATCACCTACCCGTCCCGACAGCAGTTTAAACCAGATTATGCAGTTGACCGAGGCCCTTAACAACGCGAAGAAGGAGCTAGACAACCACACCGCTCGTGTTAGGGACCTTGAGGAAAAGTTGACTAAGGAGCGGGAAGCGCGCCAGCTTGCCGAGGATATGGTGCAAAAGATGGAAGAAAATAGCCATGCTACCACCCTGAATGGCTCAGCCGGGCATCCCATGGTTAATGGCCACTCGGAGTTGGAAAAGGCTTTCGACTTGCCGGCTGAAAGGCCGTCGACACCGGAGACGGTCGCACCTGCAGAACCTGTCGAAGCAAGTTCGCCGCAACCCGACAAGGTCGAAGCATTGGCCGCCGCCTTCCAAGCTCGCATAGACTCGATGACATTGGAAATGTCTGGTCTTCGGGAACAGTTGGAAGCCTTCAGGTTACGAGCGGAGAAGGCAGAAGCTGACCGCGATGCTGATCGAAAGACCCTTGCCGAGATGGTGGAGCAGATTCGTCAGCGCGACGAAGAGGAGGCAAAGCGAGCAGCAGAACGCAAGTCGCGTTCGTTATCCAGAGCAAGGTCCCGGGCTGCTGGCCTCGACGAGAAGGGAGAGGCTCCCCCAGCACAAAATGGCACAGCAACGAAGCCAATCCCCCAGCATGATGGTGCTGCTGCGGAGGCAGCTTCCGTGCCGACCCTCTCTCGGGCAAATACTATCACGCCGACTACAAGCGCGTTGGCGACGTCGTCGCAGGATCCAGCCATCATGCAAACCCTGCCTTACGCCTCTATGATCGGGGTAGTCCTCATTGGCATGGGTTTGATGGCTTATCTCAACGGCTGGCAGCCCCAGGCGAAGCTCGACCACTGAAAGGAGACCAGGTGGTCTGGCCTATGACATAACTATGATGGAATGATGGAATTGGGATGGCGAACGACCCTGATGAGAATAATAACTTTGTTATCGACACCACCAGATCCGGTGCCGCACACACCTTGTTTTTTCTTTTGTAAGGACTATAACACATTTCTTCTGGGGTGGAGCAAATCCTGTTGTCCACAGCCCTGTCTCTCGCTCAAACTCACATGTACCATGGACCCTTGCAGTTTCCGGTTTTGTTTAGTTTCCTCCGTTCTGCGTCGGGGAGTTGGAGCAGGCTGGTAGGCAGTTGGGGCGCTTAGCGATGCTTTTGGGTGACTTCATGATATTTTGACTACATTCATGCCGAGAAGGGGATAGTCTGGGACTGTTTGTTGTGGGTACTAGGATGAAGATTCTGAATGAGAAAGAAGGTGCCAGCATCGAGGGCATGTGTGACGTGACTGAGCATTGGTTGTGTGGTTGGCATACGTTCGAGATGGCGGTGCAAGAGTGTGATTGTTTCTGCATGTTGGAGGAGTCGGGCCATGGAAGAGAGGCGGAAGGGTCGTTGCAGAATGGCTTAGGTATGACGGAGTGACATATGCGCAATACCTGGCGGGCTGGGCTAAATGGGATTCCCGTTCAATCTTGCTTCTACTCTGTTTCTGTTTCTACCTCCGTGCTTTTAAAGATGCCATGATAAGATGCGTATAAAGTTAGCAACTGACAATAACGCATACGAATGGAAAGTATGCACAAGGGCAGTTGACATATTTAAATACCCGTGCCAGGGACTTAAAGGTTACAGTATCTTGATATGCCCATCACGCTACAGGGGCCTTAGTTCGGTGAACCGAAGAAACGGAAGGTGCGTTTCAACCTTCTCAAATCCCAATGCCCCATCCACCGCCACACTTTATTGGGAATAGACTTGAACGAAAGAAAGCAAATGTGGGCAATGGAGCAGATGAGTATAATTCCGGCTACGTGCCGACTTATCTAGGGTTTGCGGGTGTGCCGAGGCAGCCGGCAAACGGATACATAAGCCACGTTTTCAGCTGCCTCCCTCAACAAACAGCACTCCCATGTAGTGTAGAGGTTTAGCATTTGGGATTTTCATCATTCGGTGATTTCCCACGACCCGGGTTCGAACCCCGGCATGGGAATCCTTTTTGCCGGCGACTCAAACCACACTTGGTTGCATTGGATCGAAGGTGGTCTTGCAGAGTCACCGGATGAGTGTGCCCACCTGGGTTTCCTGAGTCACGCCGAGCTGGAGATATATTTTTTCTCGCCCAGGAATAAGTGGTAGCGACGGTGGTCATGTTGGCCTCTCTTTTTTCAGGAGTTCGGTGCCTGCCTGGATTCAAGGTGGGTGGTTGAAAGCTTTTGTCATCCCCGAACCTGTTTGCAAATGTGCCAGAGAACCCACCCAGTCTGGTTCCTTGGAGATTCCATTTTTTTGTCACTTTATATCTAGCACGTTTCACGCTTGACTAGGGTCATGTTCAGAAAATGTTTGTGGTAATTGTTGTGTTGCATTTTTTATTCACCATCTTCTACTCGCCTTACTCACCTCTTGCTCTTACACACTCGCTACTCAACTCTCCTCAGACTCGACCGCCACACGACAAGAACTACATTTCTTATGAAGCTTACAGAGCGAGCAGTGAAACTCGAACCGTGAATTCACAGTCGTGCACTCGCAACATTCCCAAGTACTATCATCACTTGGCGTGAACCCGCGCTTGCGAGTCGGGAGAGGTGACTTTTTGGAGTAGCAGTGCTCAGGCTCAGGGGTGACGAATCTTACCTTTTTTGTAGGTTGTTGCGCCGCGGCCTGAGAGCTGCGAACAAAGTGGCGTGCCGGTGCCCGGGGAGGTGTTGGAGGCCGGGCGGCCTCGAGGTGTTGGGACAAGCTAAGGGGTTGGGCCTCGGACGATGTGCCTGGCTTGAGACCCTGGGTTAGTAGAGAGCTGCGGTTAGGAGGGCTTATCGCCTTTGTCTCGAATGAGATGGCGGTGGTGGTATTGGCCTTCTCCTCCTCTTCCTCTGAGCAGTAGTAGCAGTAGTAGCAGTGGATAATGGTCTCCCTGGAACAGGCGCTGCTGCCGCTGCTGCTTAATGGGCTGCAGTTGGCAGCTTTGCCTGATGGTACTTCCCACATGCGGAACATGTTCATCCTGATCTGTGGAGCGGAAAAGGCCTGCTTTTCGGCGCGTTGAGAAATGTGGGAAGGGGAGGCCATTGTGATGATGGTGATGAGATGAATGGAATACAGGTATTCTGTCGAGTGTGGGTTTGGTTGAGGGTATATATGCTTCAGAGATCCAGTACAATGTCGTTGTTTCGATGTTGAACAATGCGCCAAAGTGGTTTCAACCTGGCTGTTGTAACCCAGCTTCTTTGTCCCTTCAAAGTTCAACCAGAAAGAGCCGGACTTTTTGACACAGTTTCGCACAAGTAAATCAGGGTAAGGAACAACAATGTCATTGTTAACAAGAGAGAAACCAGGTGACTCTACCTGACCACCAATTCCAACGTCTGGATATACCGCCCTGGCTGTTGTCCAAATATAGGTCATCCAACGCCAAAACACCACCAGGAAATAAGTACATGATGCCCCCCATGCCCCACAACTCACCCTCGGGTATTCGTATGTAGCTTAGAGAGAAATGAAACCCACTCATAACGACGGCTTCTTTGGAGAAGTCGGCAGAGCGTCAGGGTCGAGTGCTACCTCAGCCTTACTCTGGGTCTCTTCCTCTTTCTGCTCATATTTTCTTTCGCCCTCCTCGGTTTTGTCGGAAGTCTCCCCTGGGTTTCCATTTGTGAGCCGAGGCGCTGCTTCCGACTCTTCGCGGTCTTGCAGATGCAGCGCCTCGTCGACTTCCTCCGCCAGACGATCAACTTCATCAAGCAATGTCTCAACGCGCTTCTTCGCTCCGCTCATTTGTCTCGAGGCCTCCTTATCACCGATAATTTCCCGCCATTTGGCCTCGAGATCGTCACGCCACCCCAATTCGTCAGCTAGCTTCCGGATTCCGGCATCGCAGTCGCCCAACTCGAGGACATCATCTGCTTGACTCCCGAGCGAGCCTACACGCTCCATATTAAACAGAACCCGGGGTACAGTCTCAGGCGCAAGATTGGGGAGACTCGCAAAGGGGTGGACCTGTAAGCTGGTTCCCATGACGAGGACCAAATCAGCGGTAGATACAAGATCCTTTCTGTCAAAAAACGACGATGGTAGCGCCTCCCCAAAGAACACAATATCGGGCTTGACCAAGCCGTTGCACTCTTCTCCGCGGATGCAGCGAGGTACCTCGGCGCGGCTCACATAGTCTCGGATGAGGTCGGCCGGAAAGCGTGTCTTACACTCGATGCATCGTTGATCTGCAAAGCTGCCATGGGCCTCCACGATAACCTCGCCTGGGATGCCGGCGGCTCGCTCCAGGCAGTCGATATTCTGAGTAAAGAGTTGATGAAGGAGCCCCTTATCGGCCAGAAGGCGGATGAAAACGTGAGAGATGGTAGGCTGAAAGTTTCCCGGATACAGATCCTTTGCGAGCACATAAAAGGGCTTGGGGTTTTGCCTGAAGAAGTCGAGCTCAAAGACGGACTCCGGGCGGGGAAGGTTGAGCTTGGCAAGGTTGGCGTAAAGGCCCGTCTCAGGAGAGCGGAAGTCAGGTACTGGGTCATGTCAATACGAAAGGAACTTTTGTTTAGGGTAAGTGAAGGAACGAACTTCCTGCGGCCGTCGAGAGACCGGCACCTGTCAAGACGACAATGCGACGGGCCTTTCCGGACTTGATATACTCGGCGACGGCGGAGAGACTCCGCTCCCGCAATGTCTCGGTCGGGGTGTCATCGCTAACGACTGAGTACTCCTGGCCCATTTTGCGCTTTGGTTTCTTAGGCTTCTTGTTTTTCTTTGGTTTGAATCCTCTGTTGGACTGCAGGCGAAAATCCCCACGGTCAAAATGGTCGTAATGGCCGTAGTCGTCGTACCCGGCGTGCTGGTTTTCTTTGGCGCGAAAGCGCTCTGCTTGATTCTTTTTTCTCCCTATTTTGACGGATTTTATACGACGTTGTACGGGGATAAGAATGGAGTTTAAAAAGGCTGGCGATTATCCGATGAATGAGAATCCGAGAGCTGAGAGACAAGCTGAGGATGCTGTGGACGCCGAGGCTGGATCATCCAAACGGCCCCCCCTTTGGAGGCTCGGCGTGACACAGCAGAGATTGACCTTTCAATGGCGGGGCAAAGGTGGGGGCCGTTGGGGGACAGGGACATAATGTCTGCGATGAACTAAAGTCCGAAGGCAACCATATTGTTCAATTTGGGGGTCGCTTCTACTGTTAGATTCGCAGGCTGAAGCCGCATATTGAAATTATCTAGATCAAATATCAGAAATCGACATGGAAGTTGTGCATCTGCTCGAGAGAGGGTTTCAGCCTTTCAGCGCTAACATCTCCAGATTGCGGGGAAGCAGCGCTTGAGTGCGTTGAGACAAGGCTGACATGGAAGTTACCCCGATTTCCCCGAGCAATTTGTTCTCCTCGAAATCATACATTGATGGCCAATTGGACTTTTCGGGTCACCTCCTCCTGGCTGACGTTGTATCTTGTGCGTTCGACAGGCTATAGATAGCCCATGCGGTTGAGGGAACCTAGCTCTCTGTCAACACATGCGGCGCACGTCTCACCCGGCCCTACCTCGACCATAATTTCCAGTCTTCACAGGCACAGTTCCCATGTTGGTCCCAAAGATACGTGGCACAGCGACACATTTTATACTCAATGAACGCAGCCTTGCCATAACGTCAATCACACGAGACACTACTAAACTGCGTAATGCAGCTAGCTGTTACCGAGGCTCCATCTGGTACCGCATGAATGAACTCTACTCCCTACACTGCCCTGCACACAGCCACACCAACCGGTTCAGTACGTGTACCCAAGACGCCTTTCGAAGATGCCCGTCGAAGATCAAGCAGTATGCGGCCAAGAAGAGGATGGCCCTTGGCCCTTGGCATGGACCGACTTGGTTCTGCTGGTTAGATCTGGCAGCTGGAACCGAATACCCGGGAGAAGGCTCGGCGTCGTGATGATATCAATCACCCTGACGGTCCAAAAGGTGCTCAAGGGCATTCATCACAGAGCCACGATGGCTATACGTCATCCAAGAAAGTTCCCGAGCGAACAGCTGAACACCAGGCGAACGGCAGCCCTTCAGAGGAAAGGGATGAAAGCTGCGGCGTCGAGCTACTAATTGCGGCCGATAGATAGCAAGAAACCCTAGGCTTCATCCTCAAAGCATGAGGCGCCCTTGCTCAGGCGGAGAAACGAGCCTGGTCATTAAAACGCGAATAGGCCAAAGTCACACATCAGCGCCGGTTTGCTCTCGCTCGGGGCTTCAAGTGGATGAGTCGGCAGTATGGTGAGGCTCAGGGGCACACAAGGGCTTGGCGGAGATCAAAACGGGAAGTGCACGCGTGCTCCTTTGTCTCCTCGTGCAGCCGCTTGGTTAGCTTGGCGACGTTAGCGCCGAGAATTTGCCAAGTGGAGATCGAGTCTTGTCTCAGAAGATCCTGGTCGTCGTCCTTCTGTCCCCACTGCGGTTAAACCTGACGTTCTCGCCTCCACTAACCCAAGTTCTCTGTATCGTCATCTCCATCGGCTCGTCTCAAGGTTGCCCTCGATGCGCCCCAGAATCGGCTTTACAGTGCCGGCCACCACCTCTTCGGCCTGCCGAGAGCCGCGCAATAGGACCAAGTGGTGCCTCATCTCGGTATCAACAGGCCGTCTGTTGAACGGAATTGGCGTAGCAGCGTCCTCTCTCCCAGCTTCGATTCCTTGGAGGGATGCTGTAGGGACCGCCAAGAACCTAGCGCCCTCCCCCAGTAGGTATGAGGGGACCACCCGGGATTTCACTTGAGATGGCGGATGGCAGACTCGCTCTGCAATGACCGTCTTGGCCCTTGGCAAAGTTTCGTGAATCGATTCATGGAAGGGGTCGCCTGTGGTGGTTTTTGGAGGCTTAGAGCTTGGCAAGATGGTCTCTGTATAAAGACTGCGTAGATCATCGCATGCCTGTCGTTTTGCAGCATCATCTCATCAGTTGTCTTCAGTCATCCACTAGCTGGACGTTTCTTGTTCTCTTGTTTTCGATTCTATCTTGGCTGGCCCTTACACTTGTTCAGTTCTCTTGCCACTACTGCCAACCCACACTCACACCTCTCGTTCAAAGACCTTCTTTTTGCTCTTTGCCCAACATGAAGTTCTCGACCAGCCTCCTCCTTGCCGCCCAGGCTCTCTCCGTCCTCGCCATTCCTTCTCCCAACAGAGCCTCAACCTCCGCTGCCGCTGCCGCTGCCGGCGCTAAAACTAGCGCAACCGCAACAGCGGCTCAGGCCACAGCCACCGCGGCCGCCGGCGCCGGTGCCGGTGCCGGTGCCGCCGCCGAGGAGGGCGAGGGGAATGAGGTCGAACAGCAGGCCCAGTTCGGTCAAATTGTTCAACTGGGCGGTGGCAACATCAAGACCGACACTCTGTTTCCCCCTGGAACCAACGGTGTCTTTGAGGTCGAATTCCAGAACCAGCAGGGCCGCGCCATGCGCGTCACCGAGAACACAAACCCTGCTTCTCCACCTACCGGCTTCACGGCTCTGGAGCCGGTGTCGTATCGTGTGGAGGTCCAAGGCAACACCCGCAACCTTACCCTCCAGAAGATTGACTACATCCTCAACGCCAACAGTGAGTTGCCTGGCTGACAACACCCGCATGAATGGTCGCTAACATGGTCTAGATGCTCTCGACATCAGCCAAGGCCGTGTTGGCAAGCTCTGCACCGAGACCAACACCTTTATCATCGATGGCGTTGGCGAGCTGGAGTTTGAGGCCGAGGAGAATGAGTTGACTCTCACCGTCGACAGCTTGGTTGGCGAGTGGGGCATCTTTGTTCCCCAGGCTGCCGCTGCCGCCGGTGGTGGTGCTGCTGCAGGAAACGCCACGGGGGGTGCTACCGGGGGTGCCACCGGGGGCGCTACCGGAGGCGCCACTGGCGGTGCTGCCAACAACAACGCCGCCATGAAGCAGCTCTTGGAGCAGCTCCTTGCGCTGCTTGGATAAACACCCTCGACAAGTCAACATCGATGATCCAACCCGGTCACCGGTTTCTCCACACTGTACATAGACCTCGGGAGCTTTGGTTTTCTATTTCTTGGGGTGGCACGCATCGACAGGGCGTCTGGACGCATCAAGTAGAGGGGTGTTGATGAACGGGGTGGTGGCATTTTTTATTCTCTGGACCCTTTTTGCCTTGTAAATACCAGTAAAAAAATCACATAAAATCCGGTCGGAGAACCTCAGTTGCGAATATGTACAGTAGAGTAGATCTAGCGAGAGTTGTGGTGTGCCTTCTGCCAGCATCCTCACCACGGGACTGCACATCAGATGTGAGGGCATCTTGGGTTTTGTCAACACGAGCAACACCTTGTTTCCTGTGAAATCAAGGGTCATAATACATTGTGGTTTGACCGCCACTGGTGATGGATACAGGGATGGAGATCATCTGAATATAGAAATCCCAATCCCCCATCTGAGCATACCTTACCTACAGATCCATCGCCTCCCGTCCAGGGCATCAATCACATTCAACTCTTCTTGGCGTCTGAGGTACCCTGAAAAAAAAAAAAGAAAGAAAGAAAGAAAGAAAGAAAGAAAGAAAGACAACCTTGTGTATTGTCCCGCTTTCCGTTTCAAAAAAAAAAAAGGTCATATGAATGCAGCTCGGACAAAGTGGGATAGGTGCCTTAGCCATGCCAGTCCGTTTTCAATGCAATGACTCGAAGTGGGCCACCTTGTGCTCGACGTGGCGAAAAAAGGGGGCGGTTCGTTCGAGCAGGGTAGGGGGTGGCGGAGCGAGCGGCAGATGAGGCACGTTAGCGCACAAAAACGCATTGTTTTGGATGGACCCCTAGATCTGTTGCTCGGTTACTCTAGTGATTCCAGATTATCTTATCTGATGGTGGAGAGTGTCTAGGGTTGTGCCGATTCCTGGGAGGGTGCATAATCCATGACATAATCGCGAGAGTGAAGAAGCTGGTGCTTTGGCAGCATGTCTATCGTATATCAGTGGGATTGAAATATTGAATACCGTAAGATTTGGGAGCAAGTGCAAAAGATCCAATGTTTTTATGGGGTATCGTGATCTATGATACATTCCCTCGTTGAGGTGAAAATGAAATATGTACAAATATGCGTATGTACAAAACCCGGTTACATACAGGGGCCTTTTATTTTTGAAAGGGGAAGCAGGCAAGCTCAAGCTGTGACCTAGGCACCGGTGCCCGAAAGGGAAAGGAGAAGAAATCAGTCATCATCGCTGTCGTCGTCACTGTCGTCGTCGAACCGCCCACCGCCGGTCCCCGTTTGAGCACCGGCCTGGTTACCGCGGCCGCCTCCAATGACAGCTCCTCCGCCAACACGAGTCGTGTCCCCATTTCCTCCCCTGGTGCCTCCCGTAGCACCGCCGGTGGCACCACCTGGGGCAGCAGCGCCACCACCGCCGCCACCAAAGAAATCATCGTCGTCATCATCATCTCTGTCGTCCCCGTCGTCACCGCTGTCCTCATCCCCGCTACCGGCGTTCGGATCAAAAGCCTGGGCACCAGCACTGGGCTGTAGTGGTGCCCCTGCCAACGCCGCCCATGTGTCAAACTCGGCGTTCCTAGCCGCAGCGAGGTTCGCCCTGAAGTCACCAAAGCCGCTGTTGTGGAAGCCGAGGATTCCGTTTGAGCTTGCTGCATTCCTCACGGGTGAACTCGCCAGTGCCCAGCCCATCTCGGCTTGCCCAGCAGTCCTGCTTGCGCCCAGACCAAGCGAATCGTCGAGACACCCTTCGCACAAAAAGGTGAAGGTCAAAAATGTGTTGTTGACCGACGTTCCCGTGGCGATGGGCCGAACAGCAAAATTTCCCGTCACCTCAGGTGGATTGTCATCCTCATTGAAGGCTTGACGCAGCGATGCGACGACGTTGCCGGCACCGTCGGACCAGCACGCCATCAGCAAAGGACCCTCCATATCGCCCGTGAGAGAGAAGCCACCATAGCCGTTACCATTGTTGAGAGGAAAGGAAAGTTGGCCGATGAACGAGTTTGACGGATTTGTAGGGAGGGCGACTCCGAACCCGAAGTTTGTGCGGGCGCCGAAGAAGCGTTGGAACTGGATACCGGTTGCTTGGTCTGTGAAGGCGGACGTCTGGGCGGCGGCCGGGGTGGAGAGGGCGAGGCCGAGGCCGAGGAGGAGACCGCGGCTGTTGCGATGGCTGATGCGAGGGGGTGATCGACACGCCACTCGGGGGCGGGTTGTCTGTGTGTGCTGGCGGGCCATCTTTGTTGGCGTTGGAGAGCGCTGAAAAGGGAGAAAACCTCAAGTTCCCGTGTGGACTGAGCCGATATCCAGTATGGCGTGAAGTGAAAAGAAACGCAAGGTATGATACAGAAACGAAGAGAAGCTCCTGAGCCAGTCAAGGGATGATGGGGAAACACCGCGATGACTTGATGGTGATGGAAAGGATCGACATTATGAGAGGGCTGGCCGATGTTTATACACTTACTCACGCCGCTCAGCTCTGAGTGCGCAGCATCGTGAACCGGTGTTAGTCCTACCGCTGTGTGGGTAATCAGACCACAAACTAACTAGTAGACAACTTGAACGGCTTCAACAACCGCTTGAGGAATGAATATGGGTTTCATGGTGCTGGGCGCAGAGACATGATACGGGCGAAGCAATACCAAGAAGAGTGTAAAGTCTCACCAGTTCCCACAGCCCCGGTGTGACCCGTTGGAATCTGGGGAAACAGGGAAGACCAGCCGAATCAACCGCTTGTCGCCGAGATGCCACTGCCACTGCCACGGCGGCAGAGGCGAGCAGGCACTCTTGGCCATGTTGGCGGGCACAGACGTGCAACTCAAGACGACGTCGAGGCGCCATGTTTGAGGCTTCATCCTATGTTGGTCGCAGAGATGGGCGACCGGGTTTCGACGATCTTGAAGGATTAAGTTGACGGGCGTGTGGATTATCTCGACGCGCCACTCGAGGATCACTATGTGTTGGTGCGTCGTTGTGGAGGTGTTGCGGCTGGAGAGGCAAGTTCGACCGAGTGGCCGCTTGGCAACCAACCCAATGGGGTGGTTGGCCGGACCAGCATTTGCATTGTCGCCTACTGAGATACGCTGTCTGCTTGGCATGGTAATTCTTACCACGCCTCGTTTGGCGCGCGATATGGGAATTGCCAAGAATATGGTTGTGAATGGGGTTCAGGGGTAGCAAATGCGGTTTTTGGGAAGCCGTCCTGCGACAGCTTGGCGCCGTCTATACTTGCCAGAGTCCTGGTTTTGAGCCGCTCGGCTCCTCTTCCCCAATTTTTTTCTCCCGATGCCCGAAAGGCTAGGGGCACACAACCGTCGTATTGCATCGCCGTTCTTTCCCTGGGATTGCGAGTACTTCAGCAATAACGGTCATCCTGTTCCCAGGTCGTTGACATGTGGTTTATCTCAACGGCGGCCACATCGAAGTCGTATTCTCCTTCCAAACAGCGCTCAAGTTGTGTCAATATTCCGGCAAGTGTTTCCGTTGCGAGCGAAGAAAAAATAGCAGCAAAATCAACCATCAAACAATTGCGGGAAGGCGATCCTAAGGGACGGCAAAATCGGCAACTGGTCGTGCGCTCACTGTGACTGACGTTGTTGCTTGGCGGTGCGGCTCTCTGGCCGCCAGGGGAATAAGCCCCACTGCCTCTGCCGCAGCTTTGGTTTCTCCCCCCTGTCCTCCCACTGCTCATCAGCTTGATCGCCCGTAGCCCCCTCACCAATCGCCAGGCTTTCCCCAGCGACCACATCGCAGTCAATGCCTGGAGGTCGAGAAAGCTTGGTTTGCCTTGGCTTGCGCCGAGCTTGGCAGTAGGTCCTCCGTCTCACCATGAGGACGTTTCATGCACCAGCACCGGGCCTTTTGAGGGCTGCTGAGGGGTGACGACGGCTATGGTTGGGCCTCGGCTTCACCCTGCCGATCGTCCTCCTCGGACGGTGTAGCAGAGCCGGGACTGTGCGCTCTTGTAAAAACATGGACCGCCGCTCTCTCTTGTTGTCGTGATTCCCTTTCTCCCGCTTGGCAACCTCGTGGCTGAGAAGATCATTCTCACCGTCCCGTTTCCTTCTTTCCTTTCTCTCTTGGCTTGGGAAGAGGCAGCTGGTTCTGCAGGTTTTCTTGTCTTTTTTTTCCCTCTTAGACTTCTCTTCTCTTTCGTTCTCAATTTGGATCGACGCCGGTAGTCTTGCAAATGACGATATAGTTTCAGGTCAGGACGACGGTTGAGCCCCGACGGAGGAACACGCCACCTGTCGACAACCATGAGGACCACAGCACCCTCGACTCGCCGGCGGAATGCCGCCTGGCTGAGACACAACCGACGATGGCTTGCCCAGAAGCGCGATGACGATTCCGACGGGTTCGCATCTGGAGAGGATGCCGGGTTTGATTCGGGCTTCGATTCCGGCGACGACTTGGATGATGGCTTCGTGCCGCAAGCCAGGCCGGTTCGACCCGCTCCCACTGCTGTCTTGGCACGTCCAACAGTAGGCGCTGCATTAGGGGCTGCAACTGGTATTGCTGGACTGCCGCAGGTCAACAGAGTGGTATCACCTATACCGATTGCGCCGGCAGCGACTCAACGGGCGCCAAACAATGTGGTGGCGCCTATACCGATTACCCCAGGAGTGACATTGGGCGCCGCTGAAGACGGAGACGACAGCGATTCAGTCTCGGATGGTATCAGTTCTGGCATCGAGTCTGCATCCGGAGACGAGTTCTCTGAGGACGAGCAACCGCCAGCTGCTGCCCCAGTCATACAACCACCCCCAGCTGCTACTTCAACCATACAGCCACCGCCAGCTGCACCGCCGGTTGAGCGAACGTCAACTAATATCCCGGGCGGCGTCGTTCCCCCAGTCGCCACAACAGCCCCGGCACCTCCCGCCTTTCAACCTCCTCTTGCGGCGCCGCCTGACGCAGCTCCGGTTGCCCCAGCCCCTACGACTACTACTGCTCCGGCTCCTCCATCTACCACAGCGGTGGAGGCGGCCCCTGTTCTGGCGCCTGCCGAACCCGGCGGCACCACGTCTTCGAGCTCATCTTCATCTTCAGCCTTGACGACTTTATCCAGCCCATCCTCGACTGGAGCGGCAGTGCCGGTTGTCACGCAGACATCAAGCGCCAATTCAGCAACGCTCCCACCAACCCAGACTTTGCCTGGTCTTCCGACAACAAGTGCGGGCGTGCCCGACCTATCGACAACACTGGCACCTGTTTTGCCTGACTCGCCGCCTCCGGCGTCAGACGTTATTGCACCCCCATCGACAACAGCATTTGGTGGCGCTCTCCCTGAGTCTAACGGGAATGCCTTGGGATCCGTGACTGAAGAGCAGAACAGCGTGAATGCTGGCGCCGCCGCCGGCATAGTGATTGGCGTTCTCGGTGAGCTTAGGCGACACTAGTTAGAATATTCGATAGCTAACATTCTTGACAGCATTGATCGGCATTTTTATTGGTGCTGGGTTCTTGTGGAGAAAGTTCCGTAATAACGGCAAGAGTCAGAGTTTCCTGTCGGATTTGCCCGTCTTCAACCGCAGGATAGACAAGGACGATGGCTCAGCCATGTCAATCAACGAAAAGGACACGATCCCGATTCTTCCACCTCCTTCTCTGGGAGCTAAAAAGACCAACTCGGAGATGATGGATGATTTGATGCAGGCGACGTTCAAGGCAGAAAATGGCGGCATGGATTCTCGGCCGGGCAGCTATGGACAGATGGCACAGCCACAACCGGATTTTATGAACGAGACAACGTACACAGCCCTCGCGGGACCACCAACGCCTGTTGCGGTGCCGAGACCAGGGGACCGTCGTTCAAAGCCCGTCATCCAGTGGCTTGACAATGTGCGGACACCATCGCAAGCGCCGAGCACTCCAGGTTCCACAATCTGGCCCGCTCCGGACTACCCTCCCATGCCACCACCGCCAGCGCAAGCGCGGGGACCGCCAGATCCATTCCAGCAAGCCCAGCAAGGTATCCCAGTGGGAAGGCCGCCGGCTGACCAGTTCATGCCTCCGGCACCACCCTTCCGGAACGACCAACGATACACTCAAACCACAACCACCACAGCTACCAGCAGCAGCGAGGTTTGGTATGGTTGATGAGACACCTACATGATATTCTTTTCAATTGGGCAATTCGGGCGGCGTGTCTAGGCCATTGTATAATCTAGGTTGAATGACGAGCGGGTGCTTCTGGGTGTTGTCAAGCCAGTCGGGAGACGAGCAAGCAAGCAACAACGTGGATGATATCATACTGTATCTATTTAGCTAGACAGCTGGGCTCGGTCCTTTTATTGTTCACATACAAGTCGTTCTTCACAGCCCAGTCCCATTGCCATTCCGTGCCGTGGCTCCAACGTGTTTAGCCCTCTCGCAAGAGACGGCAGGCTCCAATCTCCATCGGAAAGAGCACGCGGCCAGCACTCCTCCCTGCGGTTTGCCCCTGGCTCCTGCCGTGGGTATCTGATGGGCGGGCTCCTTGAATGCGATCCGCGGGCTCGCTTTGATCTTGCCTTGTTTCGTCATGGCTCTGCTGAAGACGGGATAAACGATGAGGATTACTCTACAGAGGCCACCGAGGAATTTGAACGCGAGTCAACGTTGGAGGAGGAAGAGGACAACGTCGAGTAAGGCGGATCATCTTGACAGTCCTTAGAATACTCCTGATAATAAACAATACCCCTAAGGTAAACTCCTCCCCTGTCGCGTCGCCTGCCCAACCTCGGACTGGGTCGTGTCGTCGGCATAGCGCTGATACGCCTTGATATACTCTGCGTCCTCGCTCCAAGTATCACTCACACTTTTCCTCTCCTCAGCCGCCTTGTACCACGTCTCCCACCGTGCCCAAACCTCTTCATCCTCCTCCCTCTCGCCCTTCTTCGGAATACCCACGCCGCCCACCTTATAATGATCAATCAACCACAACCTCCTCGCCCACGGCACCAGCATGACATCGACCAACCCGAACCTCTCCCCCATAAACCACGGCCCTCCATCCCCACTCATCTCCCGCGCCAAAGATTTGATACTCTTCAAAAACTCGTGTCGCATCTTATTTCGTCCCTCTGAATCTCCATTATACTGTAACAGCCGATAAAAACCCGGTACCACACGCGAACTCACGTGGTCCGCCCACAATCTACACCTCGCCCGCTCGTAGACATCGTCGGGGAGTAATCTCCCGTATCCATCGTCGGGGAAGGCTTCGTCGAGGTATTCACATAGGACTGTGCTTTCGTATAACGGTTTGAGCTGTTGGGAACCGGTGGCCGGGACAGCCAACGTAGGAACCAACCCGCGTGGATTCAGAGCTAAGAACGAAGGGGATTTGTGGTAGGGGTTGATTTCAATGTATTGGTAGGGGATGGCCTTTTCTTCGAGCACGATCCAGACGCGTTGGACAAACGGGCAGAACCAGCTGCCGTACAGCTTGAGAGGGTGAGGGGTGCTGTGGGATTGCGCGAGGGCGAGGGCGGGGCCGGTTGCGGAGGGGGTGAGGGTTGTGTCTTGGGACATTTTGTGGGTTGTAATTTGGGGATGGGATGGGGCAGTGTGGCGATGGGGAAGGTGATGGGATTGTTGGGTGAGATGGTGGATGAGATGGGGTGGTGAAGTGGATTGGTGGTGGTGTCGATGACGTCGTCATAAAGCGCGGGCAATATGGTGGGGTAGTGACAGGGCTGGCTTCGGTGGTTGTATTGTTGACGATGCTATTGTGCAAGCACATGCTTCGATATCAAGAGGGTTGCGGCGCATCTTGATCATTGAAATTCTCCATTTTCTCTTTCGTCGTATGTGTTTTTAGGGCCTTTCTGGGTGCTGTGGTGGATAATTCGCAATGATTCCTGTTGGTGGTCATCAAGGTGCGCAAAAGCAACTATCGGGGAGATTATGCTCGTTGGCACTGAGGGCGCGAAATGAAACGCGACGGCGCGTCTGTTGGTTCCTGCCCGTCCTCGGCGCCGCATGTTCACATCCCAACTTCACCATCTGTTCCTCGATACAAAATACTCTGTTTCGAGTCACTGTGTTCGACGATCCTTAACTTGGTCGACTACAATACCCCTACGGATTGAATCAGCCTTCAACTCGCCAAGATGGTCAGATCCGCAGCCAGGGCGAACAAGCGCAAGAGAGCAGAAGAGGAGGCATCCACAGAGATCGAAATCCAGCCAAAAAGGGTTGCCGCCCATGATGAGCTAGTCACTTCTCTTCGAGAGTATGCTTGGTGTTTCGATCACAAGCGGACTGCACCCTGACGAATGCATCTAGGATCTACGCAACAGGAAGGTTCTCCGACTTCACCGTAACATGCGGCGACAAGACATACAAGGTGCACAAGGTGGTGATGGCTCGGTCACCCTTTTTCGATGCAATCTTCCGAAGTAACTTCAAGGTATGATAGCCCGGATGTCCCAAGTAATGGTCCAATTTAACTTGGTTGTAGGAGGCGCAAGAGAACCTGGTCGACCTCCCCGAAGACGATCCGGCGATCCTCGACCTGTTGATGGAATACCTCTACAATCTGGACTACCCCGCTTGCCCCGAGGAACTTCAAGATACCGAACTTGTTCTCCACGCCAAAGTGTACGCCTTGGCCGAGAAGTACATGCTCAACGGGCTGAAGGACATAGCGAGGCAAAAGTTCCTTGCCCGATTCGATCTCGGCGTCTCCATACCACACCTCGTCGAGGCTATGAAGGAAGTTTATACAACAACCGTCGACACGGATCGGGGCCTGCGCGACGCCATCCTAGAGGGCTTTGGACACCACCAGACCCATCTCAATATGCTGTTAGATCACAATATCGTGGTCGAGGGTATGAAGGAGGTCAAGGACTTTGCCCACGAACTCCTTATGTGGAGACACAAAAAGTGCAAAGAGCAGAAGATTGCCAAAGACGCCCAGGTCCGAGTCCGAGCTAGAAACCGGGAAGCACAACGCTTGAACGCCCAGAATCGCTCAAGCGGCCCACCACACACCGTGGCCCGGGGTGTGCGGCCTCCAAGAGTTGTATACCAGCCTCACCTAGACTCCATGTCTGATGATTCTGATTCGATGTTGGACTCGGAATCAGATTCTGACATTACCTCTGACTCAGATTCCGATTCTGATTCCGACTCTGATTGAGCGCAACGCCATGAGTGCACAATACCGAGGAGAATGGAGTCTGGCCAACTGCTTCGGGACATGGGTTTGTATAATTATTGTATACTAATGTTTAGTTGGTGCTAGAACGGCCTCCTTGGTCCTGGCCTTCGCTCTTTCCACCACTTGCCGGAGCGCTTTGCAGCCCGGCGCCCTTCTCGTGCTGGGGGAGGGGTGCCGTCTTGTCGGCACGGTCAACGTGCGTGGACTGCAGCAAAAATAAGTAGAGGTCCTTTATGTATACCTTGATGGGTCTCGGGGTAGAACGCGGTACTCACCTTTTCGGGGCCGGCGCCGTGGATGATGTTGCTAGTGGACTCGGACTCGGGCATGTTGACGGATACAGATATGTTCGCTCAGAGATTTGTTCAACCGCGTATGGGAGGGATTGCGGATTGATCAAGTTGATCTACTGGTTTACCAATTCAAATCACTTCAACAGAGTGAGACCCTTGATTTATACTTGTCGAAACGACCTCTTTGAGTTGACGTCATGTACTCCATGCTCTCAACTCTGCTGTAACGTCATGGTGGGGAGCTCCCGTCCCATCTCTTTGAAGGTTGCAGCACATCGATGCACCCCCGCAGCCTGGCCCGGGGGGGCTCTAGCGCCTACGCCGGCACCGAACGGCCGGACGCACAGCCCCCACCATCAACACTCATTCCGCGAACAGCCCCGCGCCACCTAGGCAATCACACCCGTCCTCAACACAAACAAACCCTCCCGAGCAAAATTGATATAAACCCTCCAGCCTCGCGTGGTTTCCTTCCACAAAGCCATGCTAAAAACCCTCATCCGTCAACGACACTTCCAAACCCTCAAAACAGCAGTCAACATGTCAACCTTCACCCACCCAACCCTCGCCATCCCCATCACCCTGCCCCCCGGCCTCACAGAATCCCAAGTCCTTCAATTCCACCCCTTCAACGTACGTACATACATATCCTCTCCCCCACGATCATACAATCATGTCAACTAACCCAATTTTTTTTTTCTTTATAAAAAAGGCCTGGCTCAAAACTCTCTCCAACTCCCTCACCCTCCAACGCACCAACCCAACGCACCCCTTCCACGCCGACCCCTACGTCCTCAACTCGGTCACAATCCAAGCCTACGACCTCTTTGGCCCAACCCGCATCGGATTTCTAAAGGTGGCATCGTCCGTCGCCAATTCATCAGGGGAGTGGCTCCCCGGCGCGGTCTTCCTCCGCGGTCCGAGCGTCGCCATGCTCGTCATGTTGGTGCCCGATGATGTTGACCCCGACAACGCAAACGACGAGCGCCATGTGCTGCTCACTGTGCAACCGCGGATTGCGGCGGGCAGTCTGGCGTTTGTGGAGTTGCCGGCGGGCATGGTTGACGAAGAGGGGAATTTCGGCGGGACGGCGGCCAAAGAGATCAAGGAGGAGTTGGGGATGGAGATTGGCGTTGGGGAGTTGGTTTGCTTGAGCGAGTTGGCGGCTTCTCGGGAAGGGGAGGGGGAGGATGCCGTTGAGACGACAGAAGGGGATGGGCCACAGGAAAGGGAGGTTGGGGATGGGAATCTTCCTCGGGGTGTGTATCCCTCGCCTGGCGGATGTGACGAGTATATTCCGATTTACGCGTGTGAGAAGCGGGTGAAGCGGGGGACGCTGGGCGAGTGGACGGGGAGGTTGACGGGGTTACGGGGGGAGGGGGAGAAGATCACGCTCAAGTTGGTCAAGATGCGGGATGTTTGGAAGGTTGCGGCTAGGGATGGGAAGACGCTTGCTGCGCTGACGCTTTGGGAGGGGTTAAAAAGGGAGGGGAGGGTTTGATCATGTTTTTTTTTTTTTTTTCTGTTTTTGTCTCTCTACTTTCAAGTTGGTGGGGTGATTCTATCTGGAGGCGGTCTACAACTTGAACTTTTTGGCAATCTCGATGCCTTCGGCCAAATTCGCTATTCGAGCGTCGATGGCGTAGCCTTGGGCTTCCAGCTTGATGCATTCTTCCCAGAGATCAACAAGGCGGAGGTGGAAGACTTCGATGAACTCGTTTTCTTCCAGCTCGGGTTCCAGGTTTTGGTTGGCGGGGAGACTCATGTCCACGCTCACGTGCACCATCTTGAGGTTGGTGTTGCAGAATCCTGGGTCTGCAGGAGGCGTCAGGGTTGTATTGCAAGGATAGGTGGAGTGGGACTGGACGAGACCTACCGTTGAACATGACGGGTGAGCTTTCGAGCACCTCGGCGACATAGCCCGTCTCCTCTTTCAGCTCGCGGATGGCTGCTTCCTCGGCTGTTTCGCCCTCGTCGATAAGACCGGCTGGGAGCTCAACTACGATCTTATCGAGTGGTGGTCTTTTTGATATGTCAGGATGAGGCCTCTCAAGCTGAAGAGAACAACGTACCGGTATTGTTTTTGGAGGACGATCTCGGGGCCTGGATTTCATGTTAGGACCAGGACCCATAGGGCTCGAGACAGGGCAGACCTGTGTCCTTCTCCAGGATGGCGACAATGCCGACTCCGTCAATATCACATTTTGGGCGTGTCCGCCTCTCGGCAGACTCCCATGTTCTTGTCACGCCCTTGGGGTCTTGATATGTTTTCCTTGTGGATGTCAGAACGGCTGATAAGGAGGTTGATCACAATCGTCATCGTCATCTTCGGGCGAATATTCTACTTCATGATCACTTACAGGACCAATTTCGTCCACACCGCCTCGCTCTCAGGCTATTTGACCGTGTTAGCATTTCAAAACTCATGGACATCATGTTGGTCGAGCCCCCGGCGGTCAAGGGTAAGGAGGCACTTACCAGGGGCTGTGTCGAGAGGGCTTTTGCTTCACCTTGGGTCATTTTTTGATTCATTATACCAAGAACTATGCTGGGTGGATGTGTGAAAAGTGCAGGGTCATTCAATTTTTTTTTCTCTTCCCACGATGTGCTGGAAACCTTTTTTTTTTGTTCTTGGGGTGGTAGTGTGTGTTTGCTTCTTGAACTCTGGTGGCGCCAAGCATCGTCCTCCAGGGGCTGACCGCCTTGGTGGTGAGCTGCACCGCTCACTGGGCGCCTTGACGGGATGCTGCAGCGGGTGGGGCCAAACCATCTTCTTGTGCTTGCAGCGGTTGGTTTGCCAGGCGCCACTTGGAGGGCCGCCAGTCCATCGCTTGCGTGCTGTGCGATGCGCTGGCTTGTCTCTCTCTGCTGGTCTGGCTTTGTCTCGGGAGCGGGACAAGTCGTGTCGCGCTGCCATGCCCGGACTCAAGGGGGGGGGGTTGTTCCTTGAAGTGACCAACCCATTTGCCCGGGTCCCTCCGAAGGCCGGCCCCGGGACGTCCGCGCTCGGCGTTCGTCATGGGCCTTGGGCGTTCTTATCTTATCGCACTTTCGGTGATGGGGACCGGATGACGACGGCCGGCCGCGACACCACGCCGGGAGAATCGCCGGGAGTTGGTTGTATGTATGCGCTTGCGCGGCGTTTTCGTTTTTTTTTTTTTTTCGACAACTACTTGTGCTTGAATGGCAGTTTTGGACGGTTGTGCCACGCAGTGTCAACCTCGTGGCGTCACCCGTGCCTCACGATCCATGACGGAAGAGGAAGGTGCAAAGTTTGAGTCTTCACGCAATGGAAACCGGTCTGTGAGACTTGAATTCGGGACATACTCAGGTGTAAGACGGTTGTGATAATTGGACGATTATGTGCCATCAAGTCAAACGACGATGTTAGACCCGTAAGTATCAAACGTAGACACTGGAATGGGATATGCCCAGTTGGGCGTTGGGGTACGCGATGTGACTACGACACTGGCCTGGGCCGCATCAGCGAGCCGCGTGTGGGCGTTGGACCGCGAACGTGGGGTCGATGAAACAGGTTGGGACGGCCGAATCCTACGGTTAATTGCCCACTTCACCTCGCGACAATCGTCGTGAGAACGTTCTTTCCTTTGTGTCCTCCGTCCTCCATGCGGTGTTTGCCTGGCTTCTTGTCGTGCTACCTTCCGCACCAACGGCCTGCGACAAGGTTCCAGCAATCTGCTGTGTAACCTCGGCAAGACCAACCGGCGTGGCACCCACGGTGCACCGGTCGTGAAACCACTTCCCGTCGGCAAACAATGGCCGGGAGTCAAGATCCCGAGACAGAGGTTACTGCCGAAGACACGCCGTTTGCAACCGGCGAAATGAGCGCAAGCGCCGGAGAGCGGGCTCCATTGCTCGACGACCATGTTCGGGATGAGTCCGAGGAGCGCCGGGACCACGTGCGGCAACGCGTGCGGCTACGAGTTATTGTGCTTTGCTTCGCCACCATCTTCATTCTCGAACTTGGAAGCGGCATGCTGATGCCGCCGATGACCGAAATCACCGAATCTATCATCTGTGGTCAAATGCACCCAGAGTTTGCCCGTGGCGGCAACAGCACCGGTGATCCTCATGACCCGTGTCGGAGCGATGATGTTCAGAGCTACCTGGCCATGCTACGGGGCTGGGTCTACACCTTTGAGGCGCTCCCAGGCTTGATTCTCGCTGTGCCTTACGGGATTCTTTTGGACCGATGGGGCCGAAGGCCAGTGCTGGTGCTTGGGATACTTGGTCTGGTGCTTAGCGCTGTCGGGGCCATTCTTGTGTGTAAGTCGGGGTCGCTGCTGGGTTTCTTCTTCTTCTTTTTTTTTTTTTTTTTGACATCAAGCGCTGATGATATACCCAGTTTGGCTCTCACCTCTGGTCCCAATTTGGTTCATTCTCCTAGCTTCACTTAGCACTGTGTAAGTCACTCGTTTTCGGAATGGTTCCAGAGACTGACCAAGACAGTGTTGGAGGCGGTGGTCAGATGGTTGTGGCTACACTTTATACCTACATCGCCGACGTCACACACGTCGCTGACAGGGCAACCGTCTTCTTTCAGGTCGGGGCGGCCTATTTGGTCTCGGCTATGATCGCTGCTCCGCTAGCGGGGGCTATCATGGTTGAGAGCAGCTGGATAGCGCTGTTCGTGTCTACGGCTATCCTTGCTTTTGGTATCCCTACCGCCATGCTCTTCCCCGAGACGGTTCATCTCCATCGCGCTCAACGGAATGCTCCCAGAGAGCGACGCTCCAGCCGTCGGGAGGCTGACGATGGGAACGATGGTGACGATGAAGGGGAATCGGATGCCGAATCGATCTCGCTCGCCAAACGCTCGTTCCTCGCTTCCGCCTGGGGCAAGGTTCAGGAAGGCTTCGCTGATGTCAAAAACTTTGTGGCAGAGAACGGGAGTCTTTCTTTTCTGATCCTGTCGACCGTTTGTGCGGGACTTGTGAAATTCGTCCAGGAGATGTTGCTCCAGTACGCCACCAAACGCTACGGTTGGAGCTGGTCCCGGGCAACCATTCTGTTGGGCATACGCGGCGCGATGAGCATCGTTACGCTCTTGGTGCTGCTGCCCGTTGCGAGCTGGTTTTGTCTGAGTCGACTTGGGATGTCGGCCGTCTACAAGGATATCTGGCTCGCCCGGACCACGGGGATCCTCGCTATCATCGGCTGTTTGATCACGGCGGCTGCTGTGAATGCCTACATTGCTGTGGCTGGCATCGTCTGGATGTCCCTTGGCTCTGGAATGTCTGGCTTTATTAGATCGCTGCTCAACGCGCTTGTCGAGGAGCACCACATCGGCACCCTGAATTCGCTGATCGGTCTCATGGAGATGGCTGGAATCGCAGTTGCCGGTCCACTCCTCGGAGCAAGCTTCAGCCTGGGGGTGGAACTCGGCGGTCCGTTTATAGGACTACCATTCGTTGTGGCTGCAGTGTTCACGGGTCTGGCGACAGGCATTTTGTTTGCTTTCAAGCCCCCAAGCACTCCAACATTCCCTGGCTCGCTGTAGCGCAGTTCAAGTTTTGTATGTATTTATTTTCATTTCAATGTTTAGTATCGGGTGGGCTGGTGGTCGATTCTGGAAGGTGGCGTTTTTGTGTTACATGTGATAGATACGGGATATCGAACGGCCGATGTGTCGATTGCGAGGTAAAGTGGGACACGCGTGCCTCAGCTGAAGGATTCCAGAAGTTCGATGACATGTGCATCGTCGGATCTCGACTGTGTGACAAGAAAGCACCAAGCTGGACATGGGCTGCAACCCGCGTCATGCAAGACGCGCTGCGGACGTGCCTTCCCTCCCTCCCCCACGCGTTTAGTGCATCACGACTGAAATGATGCCTAGCTCTCAGGAAAATCACTTCCCTTTCCTTCCCTTCCTATCCTTGACGAACAGAACATGAAACGTTGACGGCGGCCTGGACATTTCGATCGATGTGCCTGACATCACGCACCTCGCTTTCATGACAAACTCGAGGCCGTGACCTTGGGCTGATCACCTTGGGTGGGACGCTGCAAGGGACGCAGCAAGCACGGGTTGCGCATCTGCCATGCCGATTTGGTGATTGTTCCCCTGAGCCGCCTAGCCTTGGTGGTCTTGGCGTTCCTGCACACCTCCTTCGTCGTCGACATGCAAGCCATCTTCAATGTTCACAGCGCATCGCGAAGCTGCCTCCAATCGCTCATTTCCGGCCCCTTATCGCACCGAGAGGCCAGACGGGGCGCCTAAAGAGACTGCGTGTCGAGATGGCGCTCTAGTGCCACTTTCCAACTTTCCAAGGATCCCAACAGCTGGGACCGGCACCACGGACCACGATGTTCGGTCCTCAGACCCTTGTCAGCCCCTCAGGCGACGCTAAGCTGGGGTTGTCTTTGTGAATCTCCACAACCCCCCCGGAATCCAAAATCTCCTTGCTCTGCTCGCTGTCTTCTTTTCCTTTCTGTCCCGATTGCCCTTCCGGTCGATTGCTGGCGTTGCTGGCGTTCTCGTTGTCGTTGCGCCGCTGTCGCTCCTTAACCGTCACTCGCTCGGGCGGTAGTTTGCTCGCTTTTCCCCCTCGATATCACGATCGTCGCTGCCGTCACGCACAGGCAGTCACATCGCCCCTCCCCGCAGTCGCGCGCCCGCTTCTCTTCAAACCGAGCTGGCTAGGGTTCAGATCGATCAGGTCGAGTCTTGCGAGACAGCCAAAGGCCAGCCCAACCATACGGCATGTCATCTTGAACCCGAGCCGTGTTGAGGAATTCGTTTCGTGGGACCATCTTTGTGGAACCGGTGTGAGGTTATCTGGTTCGTCTCTCGGGTTGCTGATGCCAAGAGCTGAATCACTGATTGTCGTCTGCAGTAGTTGATGGTTGAATATTTCGTTCTTTCCCGGCATAATGGTTTCGTTTTTCGGTCTCAAGTTTGGTGATAAGAAGAAGTGAGCGCTATTCTTCAAAGTATAGGATCGTTTGCCAACTGCTCATCGTGTAGAAAGTCGGAGAGATCGCCCGAAGCGGTGCAGCAACAATGGAAGAGGACGGACCAGAACAAGCTGGGGGGAGGGCAGCTCTCTGGACAGGGCACCAAGGAGACCAGTGTCGCTAATGGAGCTGCCCGGTCGTTTCCACGGCCGGACACGGCGCAATCAACTCGGACGCCATACACCTACGATACACACAACCTGGCAGCGGCAAGCATGTTCAATCTCTCAGCCGGCAACCATGGGCGTGCTGGCAGCCGCGCGAGTCTCAAACCACATGCTTCCGAGGCGAATATTCGGGGCAGGTTTGGTGCGAATAATGGATCCTCGACCAGTCTTGCATTGCCCTCTCCGGCGTTTGGAGGCAGATACAAGGCACAAAACGGGTCCTCCAGCAGCCTGGGAGTTCCGGGGCCGGGATTCAGCTCCAGACTTACGGCCAGAAACGGATCTGCTGTCAGCCTGGCCCTTCCAGGTGCAGGCCCTGGGCCGCGTCCAGGGACATCTAATGGGCGGGCAAAAGAGTGGGTGAATCCGCTCGATGTTCACTTCATGAGACAGAACCCCGCGTCGCCGCCTGTGCCAAAGTCACCGCTCCTTCAGAGTCCGCAGCTGCCGCCCACCCCCAAAGCGGAGTCTGACAATGGCTCCGTGTTTGGTGCTGAGGCCGACGACATGGTGGATTCGATCATTGCCGCTGTCAAAAGCCAAGAAAATGAGGCCAACGAGCAGCAGCGAGAAAGCGCAAAGGCGAAGGAGACCGCCCGACTTGAGAGGGAGAGACAGGAACGGCAGCGGGCAACAGAAACGAAAACATTGGCCAACCCTCCGCCGCCGCTCCGAACGCCGAGTCAGCCCCAGAGCGACAAGGAAGCTCAGTCCCCGTCGGAAATCCAGCATCAAACCCAACTTCGTCCTCCCCGACCGCGGCCATCACCGGAAAGCGGTCCGCCATCAGCCGGCGCAAACACTCAAGGCCCCATTTTCAGGGGCAATGTCGATGACAGGCCTGGGAGCCGGAATGGAATGGTCTTCCGTGAGACGCCCGAGGAGAGACCGGCAAGTCGCGGTCACTTCCGCGGAAACCCAGATGAGCGACCGGGCAGTCGGGGTCATTTCCGAGGCAACAACCCAGACGAGCGGCCTGGAAGTCGTGGTGGGATGCGTAACGGCCCCACTGGTTCCAACGGCTCCAACAACTCGAACAGCTCCAACGGTACCAGCGGCGCTGGTCCGAGGGGCCCATCGCCGAAAAACTCTGGTCCGAATCCTGGCCGTGGTCGACCGAACGGCGGGCGACCGGAGCCTCTAATGGGGCGAGCTGACCGCAAACCTGACAACATGGGTGAAATGAAGGCCATCCGTCCTCGCAACGGCCCGAATGGACCGGTCGGGCCGACGGCGATCCATGAAGGACCACCACGACATGGCCCTCCTACCCAAGGCCTGCCGCGTCCTCCAGCCCATGCCGGTCACCGCCGCGGTCCTCAGGGTGCCGGTCCTCCGGGACCTCGCGGACCACCCGGACCACCTGGACCCCACGGGCCTCCAGGGTCTCGTGGGCCAAGCAGGCCAAACGGTGCCGGCCCAAACAGAGGGGAGCTGCCGTCAGCTGGTCCTGGCGCTGCCCGTCAAGCCGACCATCCAGACGCCTCCAAGTCAAATGGTGCACGTTTCCGCGGCCCGGACCCCGGTGCCCAACGCTCCCAGAGCCCGGGTCCTCACGGGCCTGGCCCGCGGCCCCGTCAGGTCCAAGAGCTCCGCCTTCAAGCGTCTGGTCATCACAGTCAGCAAAGTTCCGTTGATCGGTCAGAGGGTTCTTCCCCGGTGAGCCCTGTGCCTAGTAGCCCCGCGTCTCTTGGTCCCCCGGGCGGCAGTGGGGCTGCGCGTTCTTACAGCCCGGCGTTTGATGCCTCGAACCCGTACGTTTCTGGCATAAGCGAGACACGATCAGAGAGCCCAGCCCCAAGCCTCAAGGGTCTTGGAGTTCCTCGACGTCAACAGTCTGGCTCGTCGGTGCAGTCACCGGCGGCCAACGAGCCAACTCTGCGAGAGCTGATGGCCCAGAGTCCAGAGCCAATGTCCCCAGGTACTACTTCAAGGTCTTCTGACGGCGGTGCCGTGATCGAGCAGTTTGCGAGACCCGTCATCCAGAGTGTCCAGGCCAGGCGGGACACCTTCACGCTGAACTCGCCCCGACGTCACAGCCTGTCAATGGAGATTGAGGAACTCGAAAAGTCACTTGTCAAGGCGCAGCAAAGCCAAGTGCAGGAAGCTGCCAGGGCCAGCGTCAGCAGCAGCCACTACAGCGACGAAAGCGACGACGGGCCCATTGAAGAACTTCAGCCGGCACCACTGCGATCATCTCCTCAATTGATATCTCCCATCGAGATGGCCACCTCGCCCCTGGAAATCAGCAGAAGCACCCAGCGTGAGCAAAGCCCCATGCGCGGCCCCCTCGCGCTTCGCCGAGGCCCTCGTCGACCTACGCTGGACGAGTACGGGGTGCCCAGCAGCAAGCTCTCCAACAATGCGTACCGTCGCGACCCGACCGGCGGCAGCATTTCGCCCCTCTCTCGCTCCACCACTCCCTTATTTCACCAGCAACCTAACAGGGACCTCAGCACAACGCCGACGCTCGACGGCCTGGACCCGCCGCCTCCGCGCGGACTCGTGCAAACACCAACCACCATCATCGAAGCGGGCTTCAAGTTCGACTTTGGTCCCACCATTGCTCCCCCAACTCCCGACTCCACCACGTGGCCGCTCCCCTCTCCGCCGTCCCCAGCTCAGCAAGGCGACATTGAAACGGGGGCCAACGCCGAGTCTACACGTGCCCGTCCCAACCCGCCACCACCCCTTGACCTCAACTTCAACTTCTCTCCGGACGCATATTCCCGCGACCCAGGCCTGTGGACGCCCCCGCTGAAGGCACCCGGCCGGGAGGTCGCAAGCAACGATGAACGGCCCTCGACGGCACAGGACGTCCGGATGTTGGCGCCACCGTTGACGCCGGTATTCGGCCCGTCCAAGACTCCAGTGGATGACGACGCGGCTGCCACAGCACTGGCACTGGGCATCGGTGTGGCGCGCGGCCCAAGTGTCCGGTTCCCACAGGGCCGCAAGCCCAACGGAATGGTGGACGAGTTTGGGACGGGATTCATCTAGCTGATAATGTATAATGACGACAACACATAATAGAAGGGGCATAGGTGCATTCTGGGGCAAAACTTGATGAATAAAGTTGGGAAAGAAGAGAATTGTTCGTACAATATACAACCACAACACTTGCGCATGACTTGGTACAATACAATACCTTGGACACACTCACGAATTTCATCACTTTGTAACACGCATGGTTGCAATTATTCCATATGCACCAACACAGTGTTATTGTACAATACACAAGGCTGTCCGCCAGGCCTGTCAGCTCAAAAAGTTATTCACAGCGCCACCCACGTTCTTGACATCCAGCAAAAACGTGTCATGGCCAAACAGGCTCTGCTCCTCGCTCAGCTCATAGTGCGCCACGTTGCGATTTCCCGCGTGGCGCAAAGCCTCGGCGATCTCCCGCTGCTGCCATGCCGGGAACAAGATGTCGCTAGCCACGCCCATGACGAGCACAGGGTGGTTCCACAACGGCGCCAGACCCGCAATGAGGTCGCCAGGTGGCCCCGATGCCGAAACCGTGACGCTTCCCTCGGGCTCGGGCTCCGAACCGGGCTGCTCCTCGTACGGCTTGTCCGGCAACGTCAAACTGCACGTTGCATCGGCCGCGGCTTCGTAGTCGCCGTCGGCAAGAGATCGCTGACGCTCTGCGCGGCGTGCTGCCGCGGCCAGTTGGGCTTCCAGTCCGAGGTCGAACAGATCCATGGCTTTGCTTACGTAGAGTAAACTGTTGGGGTCGTAGGTGAGACAGAACTTTTCCCCGGCATGGTCGAGATATGTCTCGATCAGAAAGTCCGGGCACAACGCGGGCGGCTTGGAAGGGTCGGCCCGTCGACGCGCGAAGCGCTGCTCCCACTCGGGACCAGAGCGATAGGTAACCGTGGCGATTTCGCGCGCCAGCTTCATACCGGCATGCGGAGGCACCTGGCCATAGTAGAAGCCGCGGTTCCAATTGGGGTCCATCATCAGAACCTGGCGCTGGGTGTGGCGCATTGCGATACTGTAGGGGTGGCTACGGGCGCAGCCGCTGATGGACACGATGCGGCCCACGCGGTCAGGAAACAGGACGCCGGCGGCGAGGGACTGCATGCCCCCCATGCTGGAGCCAACACTGGCGTAGAGACGCTCAACACCAAGACTGTCCAGCAGCCGAAACTGGGCGCGCACCATGTCCTCCATCGTCAGGATGGGGAACCGCGTGGCATAGCGCTGGCCATCAGCCGGGTCGATGCTGCTGGGCCCTGTTGAGCCGTAGCACCCGCCCAGGACGTTGGTGCATATGACGTGGTACTTGGACGTGTCCAATGCCAGCCCGGGACCTATAAACTTCTCCCACCACCCGGGTTGTGTGTTTTCAGGAGTTGAGTGCGCGTGTGAAGACGCCGAGAGACCCGTGTGCAGGAGAATGACGTTGGACCGGTCGGCATTCATCTCGCCCCAAGACTCGTAGGCAATATCGAACTCGCGCAGCACGCCGCCCCAGTCAAGAAGCAGGGGCTCGTCGCAGTGATAGGTCTTTGTGGCTCCGGCAGTGTACGAAGGCTCGGGCCCATCGGACCGAGAGCGAACTTCGTGCTTGAGCGTGGCCGACCGGGACTCGAGCGCATCGAGGCATGGGAACGCCATGGCGGGGTTCGAGGACGCGCCGCTCCATTGTGGTGGTCTTGAGTGAATGCATCGCCGGGGAGCCTGTTGCTGGTGCTGAAGCGACTGGCTGACTGTGGCACCCCGCCGCCGTGGGGGAGCGAGCTTCAAGTGTGCGACCGATGACCTCGCGACTGCATTGCTGCAGAACGACCTGGTAGGACGAGACAGGGGTGCCGATGCATGATGTTGCAGGCTCGAAGGCACTCGGATTCGCGACCTCATTGTGCTCTTCCACTTGGAACGCCAGGTACGGGGTTGCGCAAACGAAGCAGATAGACAATGGTGACAGCAGGACGGATCGGAGTGTTGCAGAGAGGAAGGAGAGGACTGCGCCTAGCCATTAATACCGCAAGAGGCTGGCATTTTGGTGACAGCAGCATTTCCCCTTGTCTGCACCGACTTTTGAGGTTCCTCGGAATCGCGATGAGTGCTGTAATTGGTGCGAGCTCGAGGGTCCCACAGGTTCGAAGTGGCAGCTCCCGATTTCGTCATTTCACGTGCCCCGTCTGTCTTCGCAGGACGGAAACCCCCGCAAATGGAGCATGCGCTTATCGATAGGAGCGGGGGTGATGTCACCTGTCCTGCGCCTCGACGGGATGCCTCACCTCCTTGATGACGACTGGCTCGCTTCACAAGCTGGATTGCGATGCTCAACTGAGCAAGACCAAACTGCCTTCAATAACACTACTTACTACCAACAACGTTGGGCTTCCTCACATTTTCTGCAGCCAATTGACACCATTTTCCCCCAACTTGCTACCTGATGTTCCAGCTCACAGGCTATTCTCTGATCGACACGTTCTGTGTGGCCGCAACTATTTATCTTGTCACCGAGGCGCTGAAGCCCAAAGCCCTCAAGACTCAAGACAACATGGCCGACTCCGCGCCAGCAGATCCCAAAGCCCCCGAGGCTCCCTACGAGCCCACAATTCTCGATGTTCTTGTCGCCAAGGCCATGATCAGCAAAGGCCTTGGGCTCCCTGCCGAGCTTACTGACGCCATCTTGGACCATGCCGAATACTGGCCTCATTCAACGACACATGTCAATTACACCTCACAGACCGGAAATGCAAAGGCAGTCGGGAATCATTTTGGCGGCCGTGGATCAGAGAACGATCTGCTGGTAGGCTCCCTCGATCACCCCTAAGAAACGTGTCTGACATCGCCGCCCCGCAGGTTCGCACGGTCCCAATTGGCTTCCGCAAATGGCCAGCACAAACCCGGCCGCTCCCTGATGGCGAAACCATCGACCAGTTGTTCATAACTCCCAAGCCCCCGGCCGAGCCCTTCGACGCCGATACGTTCCAACCACTTCTCGACTCACCGCTCACAGCTCTTGCCTACCCATGCCGCAAGATTGTCTTTACAATTCGCAGCCACGACCAAGGCTGGGGCGGAGATTACGCCGATAAAGGCACATACAACCACTCGTGGACATGGTTTGAGGCTGGGTTAGAACGATGGTGTCGCTCCGAGGACGACGGAGGCGAGGATATGCCCTCTCTCAGCGTCCAAGACCTTGCCACGGTGTACCCAGACGTGGTCCTCGAGGGTGCACATCACGAGTTCCACCATCCCGTCCTCCCCAACGAGAACACAAAGATCCAGTGTAATGTTACCGTATCGAACGAAATGAAGGAACACCGGATAGAGTGGAGGTACAATGACAGCGTTGATGAGGTGAGGACTGTCGAGGGCGCAATGGCGCTGTCCACGCAGGGACGGGGCACTGGGACAGGAGATGGAAGTTTTGTTCGGGGTTTGCGGCTTGGCGATGTAATCACCGTGTGGGCAAAGGCTCGGTTCCCGGGCTGGGTAAACTACGTCGAAAGCGTGAATGTGGATGTGTACTGGCAAGTTTGAGAAACCAGAGGAGTGGCCGATTTTGGCCGCAGTTGAGCGACTGGCGTTTCGGAAGGTGTCTGAAATAGCGTTATGGATACCAGGTTTGCTTCATGGGTCATGGAGGGAAGAATTGCTCCGGCGTGGGCAAAGGGCCATAAAAATGCCAGATCAATAGAAAGCACAGGCTGTCTTTGCTTGACGACACTTCCATCCATAAGCAATTTGTCGTGACCTTTAGGATGCACTCACCATCGCAAGCTTGACTAGCCGAAACAACAACACTCTAAAAAGTCCAGCACTCCCCCGCCTTTTCCTCCCTTACATGCCAAGACCTCCGTCCCCGTACTTCGGGAAGCTGTGCAACCGCACGGTGAGATCCACAACAGGGGTACCGATCCATCGGCGCACTCGGCTCGTGCCGGCCGGACCCGGATCCACGGTTGAGTCTTTGCTGGTGAGACAAACGCATTGGAAATCACACTTGCACTCACTCTCTCACAGCAGCAGCGGCGGCGGCGGCGGCTTTCTCATTTCATTTTCACATTTTTATTGTCCTTTTTTATATATCTTACTTTTTCTTTTCTCTCTCTCTCTCCGTCTTGTCTCTCCCATTCGATCCCATCACTTTACATACCGTTCACACGTCAATCATCACATTCTTCCCCCTTCGACCCACCACCCACACCCACATCACCCCATGGGATCTTGACTGGAGGTTTGTGTCCACATCCCTTCTAAAAAAAAAAAAACCAACCCGAAACCAAACCAAACCATCCGTTTCCCCTCTGGCGTCTGCCTGTCCCCTCTAAGCCACGGACGCACCCGTCTCCAGTCCCATCCCAACCCATCCCATCCAGTCACCACAGGCCAAACAAAGAAACAACAAACAAACCCCCAACCATTCTCCCCCATCCTTTGTCGTTGTTTTGGTTGGTGGTGTGAGTGTGAGTGTATATATATGTGTGTGTGTGTCTTATCCCTGCCCCTCACCATCTAATAAAAAACAAGAAAGGAACCCAAACTCTCTCTATAAGGAGGACAAGTGATTTTTGGTATCAAACATGCTTTCCCTTGTGCAATGACCAAAGAACGACCAAAAAAAAAAAAAAAAAAAAAAAAAGGAAAAGAGGGTGGGTAAGGTAGGATAACTAAAAACCCAAACGGGTTCAATCCCCCTGCCCACCCTTACAATGAAAAACTCCCACACACCAACACCCATTGCTTTGCTTTGCTTCGCCATGCGCCCAGACAGATGAGAAGAGACAGGGAAAAACACAGCAGAACAAAACCAAGGAAAACTGTAAAGTGCCACAAAGTGTTGACCTCTCTCTCTCTCTCCCTCTCCCCACCCTTCACTCTCAGTCACGAAGCAACACCACCTCTTTCATTCACAATCCGCCTGTTGACGGGAAACTTGGACGGTTTCATGTCCATGTTGTTGATCATTCAGGCTGGTCCATGTCGAGTGATGAAAACTCCTCCTCCCGCCATGAAGGGAGGAGAGAGCGCAAACACGACAGAAGAAAAACAAACGAAAAAGACCTTTCACAAAAACCGGATAACCAATGCGCTAGCCCTTTGCTTTGACCCGCCTTTGCCTGCCTGTCTTGTAAAATCGCTCCTCTATAAAATGCACGAAATGCAAGTTGGTGAGTTCATGTATGCTTTCCCTTTTCGCCGCCGTCATGCTCAGAGAGGGAATCCACAGCTTGTCCGACGCCTCCCCTTGCCCACCTGTTGCACTCCCGACCGATTGTGACCGTGCCAACACCCACCCATCTGTGCCATAAACCCCAATTCTCGTTCCTGTCGACTGAAAATGACAATCATGTGGTAGTGATGACCACCACAAGAATCAATGGCTCCGGGATTATCAGTGTTTTTTTTTTTTTCGTAGATGCAGACTCGCTCCAGGTCGTCGTCCCCAGGTGTCTACCATAACCGAGGGAAAGGGTGATGATGAAGATGAAGCCCGGCCCGGAAGTATTCCAGTCAGGGAATCAAGCCTGGCAACGTTGGCCTACAGTCTTCCTGTCAGTCAAGACTGCCGCAGAAACCACCACACGAGCCACAACACGGCCTCTCGTTTGCTGACCAAAGGAACTTCATGATGTCGACCACTGGCGCTAATACCATGCCCGAGCTCTCAATGCAATAACACATATTCTTGACAATACCACACAGGCTGACCTAGTATGGTGTAAATGCCAGCGAACTGGCTACGCTTCGACGTCGAGATCCTGAACACCTTGTCCAATGCAAAGCTGCCATCCTCCCCTCCGCTCTCTCGCCAGCAAAGCTCAGACAGTCGACCGGTATCCAAGAAAACCTTGCGGTCAGTGCTGAGTAACGAAACGACACTCAGCCACCCTTGCGGTCGGCGTCATTTTTAGGCAGCTGTTCCCGGTGCGCAGATTCGTTGGCTGCGCCTTTAGTCTCAGCCGAGCCCTTCTTCCGAGGTTTTTGTTTCTGCCAACCACCAATGTTTTCGGACTGACTTTTCGAGCCACGCACATGTCCATTTTCTCGCGCCGCGCCATTGACGGCGCCGTTGAGCCTCGAGTCCAGAACCGGCGAGCGGCTCGAGCCATCATGTTTTGCAGACGGGCCTGTTGGTGCCGGCTTGGGTGCTCCTTTCACAACATCTGCCCGGGCTCGGTCCACTGTTGCTCCTGGAGATTGCACAACAGTCTGGGAATCAAACCGCCTCACTGCTGTCGGGGATGGCGTCCGGTTCTCGTACACAGGCGACAGGTGCTGCATGTCTTGCACAGCGGTGAAGTCGCCGGTAGCAAGATCCAGGGGGGTTATCCCGTTTTGGTGCTGCCGGGACATTCCTTGCGACCGACCAGCAGGCGGGGACTGAAATCCAGATGAGCCAATGGCTTCGCCCACAACTGGCGCATAGAGCACCCCATTGGGCGCCATGCCTGTAGCTACCCGGTGCTGGAAGGTTGCATCGACGTTGCCCTGAACGGATGTGGGAGAGCGTGCAGAGGACCCATTCACAACCACCGGTCGCTCGGAATACCTCGACGGGCTAGGCTCTGGAACATTGATCGGCACAACGGATGGTTCCATCCATCCAACAGCGTATCCGTGCCCCTGGTTGATATACAGCGGGTTGTCAAGGCTGAGGTTTTCAAGCAAATGGTTCTCCACCATTTGCACTGGGCGGGCAGACCCAAGTGCAGGGTCCTGCTTGGGGTTCGATCCGTTCACAACCAACGGCCGTGTCGGTGCAAGTGATCCGTTTGACGAAAAGGGCCCTGAAGTTAGTGGTGCCGACACCGAGATAGACCTATTATGCAACGGTGAGGCTGCCGTATGACCCAGTGGCGAGGGCGACCTCGAAGTCCGCTTCATACGTTGATCAAGGATCCCTCGAGGAAATAAGTCGGTCGACAGCCTACGACGCGCCGGGCCTCCCTGGCTCCCGTCATTAGCTGTGGGCAGAGCGCCGTTAAACCCGTTCACCTTCCGGGGAGGACTTGAACTGTCTCCTCGAAGGTAATATCCAGCGAACCGAGGAACATCGTCTTCTGGCGGAGAGTCGGAGGACGACTTGGTGGGCTCAAGTCCCGCTTCCTTGTGGTCATCGGGCAGAAACGGGATGGGTGTTCCATTGGACTGTCGATGTTGGTTGAGGCCGACCCCGTGCGCGGGTTGGGAGACAGTAGGGTACCCCGGTATCGATGGCGCCGAGCTCATGGGCGTTCTCAATGCTGGCTGGGATTGCGACCTAAGGGCACCGCTGCCATTCGAGCTCCCTGAATCGCTCGCGACCGTCCCACGATGTAAAGCTCTCCTAAATTCCGCCGGTGCCGTCGTCGTCGCCGGGGATGAAGGGAACGTTCCAAACCCTGGGTGGAATCCGTACGGCGTGCTCTGCAACTGCATCGGGAATGTGTAGAAGAGCTCTTGGCGCAAGGGGGCCGACAATGGCGTGTTCTCAACATTGATCGAATTCGTTCGGCTTCTGTCAGCAGACTGCCCTTGTCCAGCCTGTATTCGTGTCATATTTGCGGGCTGCGGAAACATATTGCGATAGGTCTCCGTTGTCAACGCATGCAACAATTCCGGGCTCATCGGGTGATACCAGCCGTATTCCGTGAAGATGGGCATGGGTGCAGCGACCATCCCAGCTTGTGGGAACGACGGGTTCGCTTCATGGGCTACGCTGGATGACGCTCGGCGACTATTGCCGTTTCGAGGATGTCGGCCACCACGGAATCCGCCTCCTCGGCCCCCTCGGCCATTATGCTGTTGGGAAGAGCTCCTAAGCAATACCGGCCTCGCTGCGGGCTTTTGCCAGACGCGTTCCTCTTCCTTGGGGAACACAAACTGCTGGCAGCACTCGTCCAAATTCCCCTCGGCGATCAGGTCAAAAGCCCTCCGCAGCTCCATATGAAGCCCTCTAAACGAGGTATCGTCCGCTGTGTTGCCGAGATTCCGTATCGTGTTGAACGGCTCCTCGACACAGAGCATATTGTTCGTCCCCAGATGCCATCGCTTTTCTCCCTTGGTAAGAAGCTTGCCGAGCCGTATTGATAGGACATGCTGGTCGTAGTCGAACTCGTGTGCATAGAATCTGAAAAACTGGAACAGAAGGCTGGCGAGACTGTCCTTGTTCCTCGTGCCGAAGCCCTTCAGCTTTCCAAGGTCGTCGCCAAACTCGCTTTTCGTGTCTTCTCCCCGAGGAAGCTTTTCTCTGTGGCGCTGGTGCAGTGCCGGGAGAACGGGCGGCTCCCGCAGCTGCAGGAAGCCGATAATCAAGCATATCCACGTGTAAGAACTCAACGTTCCACCAAACGCTGCGCAAGAATAAGATAGGGCGCCTCTAATGCAAATCTAAGGTGGCTTACCGGCATCGTTGACGATCCTTCTTCGCGTCCAATACTTGATGATCATGGCAAGGGGCCGTACCCGTTCATCAACACCAACATACGTCTTCACCATGCGAGTGTTCTCGAGGGCAAGCGTGTTGTTGACGTTCATGTCGCAAGCAAGCTTCAGCTCGGGATCCCATATCTTGACAATGGGTACCTTTGCAGAGGACACGCACACCACCTTTTCCATCCCATCTGCCTCATGTCAGCACCTCACTCAATCCTTGGAGAACACAAGGGCCGCCATACGTTTGTCCAGGAGGTCTGCAATCCTACAGACATTCTCTAGTTCCCTCCACGTGGTCGTGATGCAAATGTCCACTAATGGTCGTTAGCAAGAGCTCCCAGAAGTCCGTGAATGGGTGTACAAACCATCTGAATCATCTGAGCACAGAGTATTGCCCGAGGAGCCGAAGAGATGAACCTTGATGTCATGCCCAGGCCATTCATTGTTGAACAGCTTCTCTAGTTTCTCGACAAGCTTCGTCCGGTTTGCCTCAACAGCCTTTGTCGGTTGTAGCCGGTCATAGAGCTCGGCCATGTCTGTCGCCAACCTATGCTCGTCTTCCTCCGATAACTGGCTCTTGATCTTGTCTTCTGCAACCTTCTCCAACCTGTCTGTGCCTATACTGTAGGGCATTCGGCGACGTGAGAACGGAACCGCGGTTTCATATCGGCAATTCCCAAGTCGGGGCGGCAGAGGTCGAAGAGAGGGCACGTTGCCGTTTGCCTCGGAATATGCGGAACGTGGCGAGTGGTTTTGTGTAGCTCCTGGGGACGGCTCTCTGGACTCAAAGGAATATTTCCGCGGGTGTTGGTGAGGGGTTGACGGCACTGAGCTGGATTGGGGCCCCGGCAGAGATGAGTTTCCGCTTGTGGGTGCTGGAGGACGTGGTGGGAGGCCGTGGCCTGGAGTCGGCTCAGAGGGTTTCTTGCCCTGCATTTTGCTGGTCGTGGGTTTGGCCGGTGCTATGGGCGCGCGATCGGCGATATCGGTTGTCCTTGTTGCTCTATTCCCATGACAGCTCTGCGCACCAGACTTTGCGTGAGGGGTCTCCTTGACCGACACCTTGGATGATGAGCGAGCACGACCGGTAGGGGATTGCAATCCACCGCCACCTCCCCGGCCGGGCGAAACAAGTTGGTTGTACCGCTGGATCTTGTCCTTGTAGGTCTGAACAATGTCGATGGGAGGGAAATAGCCGGTTGCAGGATCGGGAAGAGTTGCGGAGCTGAGTCGGGGTGTTGCTGAGCCAGACGTTGCGCGGGAAGGCCACGGGTTAAACTGGTAGTGATGTTTAGATTCAGCCGTTGGCCGACCTTCCATTAAGTTGGGGTGCGGCAAAGTGCCTCTCTCGCGACTTTTGCGATCGGTATTGCGGGCCCCAGTGTGGCAAGACTCGACGTGACTTCACCTGCAGATAGCTCCACAAGACGTCCTGGCAACTATGTCAGAGGCCCGGGCGGTTTTGTCGCAAGCTAGCATGCACAAAATGGGGTCCTCCGCAACGAGCGTTCAAGTCCAAACTGGACCTGTGGATGTCTTGTTTTGCACACCGCACATGCAATGTCTAGTCAGAATTATTCTTGCGCCTTGTCTACAACGACAGTGGTCGATCCGATAAATCCGATCACGGCCTCCTCGCCCGCAGAGGCTGTGTCGCAAACTGGCCTATCGACAACAGGATGCTGTCGGCACGGTTGATATCGATGTCGGTGAAGCTCGCCGGATTGAATTGCAATCGCAGAAGGTCCTGAGGAGGAAGGGGGCTGGGCATGCAGTCGTAGCAACAATCGAAGCGGTGGTTCAATTTGGCCGGTGCCGCTGTGCGAAAGACGAGGTAGAACCGTGACTAAACACCGTGTTATTGCAGTTGATGTTGGCTGCTTCACAGCTATTCCCTCTTCTCAGGGGAAGGCAATGTCGTCGGTTTCCTGGACCCTGCTCAAAAACGGGCGTGGTTTCGACTTTCGGGCAGGGGCTCCTGGGGCCGACGTTGGACCAGGGGCCTTGCTAGGAGCTCGCGACGCCACAAGATTGGATGGTCGGTCGAGAACGAGACGGGTGAATGCCACGTCGACAGCGAGGACGAAATCTACCAAAGCTTAGAGAGGTGAGCGAAGGTCGTGGAGAGCAACTCGGGAAGAGTCGCAATCACCGAGCGGTAGTCCCGAAAACACTTGGGGGGGGGCCACAGGCAGGGTGCGCGAAGCTATGCATTAAAGCAGAAAGCGTCGGCGGGAAAGGTCAGGGGCCATACAGAAGATAGTACAAGGGACCTCGACGTGACAGGAAACTGGGCGAGGCAATAGAGACGCGTGACGATTCCCAAAGCCCCAATGTAAGCACGAGGTCCGGTGTGCTGTGCCTGGCGGGGAACTGCGAGGAGAGTAAGGCAGGCGGGAAATCAGGTTAGCGGGGGAAATTGATGCTGAAGCGGGCGTCAGACTGGGCGGTTGTGCTGGAACTGCGCAAAGGCAAGTTCCAAAGGAAAACAAGTAAAAGACGAGGAAGAAAGGCCAGGGCTGAATGAGCGGTGGACAGGCAAATTCCTCGTCAACTACCTTACGTTTCTCTCCAGCTGCTTTCAAAGATGCGGCCCTGCACTAGGGTGGTCGACACGCTGCTGCACTTCGATGCGGAAACTGCGCGTTGCTTTGCAAGTGCGCAGCCAGCAACCAGAAGCACACGGACCACGGGCCACTTACCACACGCTGACCACCCGGACTAGCTAACAAAAAGGAGCACCCAATATGAATCCCAGGCTGTCCACCGCTGTCCACCGCTGACCACATTACCGCCTCCGCACAATGGCTCCGACCAATCCCATCAGGCAGCGCTCTGGTACCTACGGGAGACAGATCCTGAGATGGGGGTGTCCTAGGTAAAAGGCACTTCCCCTTCCGTGTCCACGGGTGCGCCCCCTTCTGCCCATACCCCGCTAGTAAACTGAAGCAGAGCTAAAATCGTTGGGTGGCTGGCCCAGGAAAGTGGAAAGTAGCCTATAAGAAATTGAACTGAAAGATTTGGGAAAGGCCATCCCACTCGCGGCGATGTGCAACTTTGTGGCTGGCGCAGACCGCAAAACAGTCGTCAGATAATTCATGGCAAATGGCACATTGCACCTCCCTCGCCGTCAATGAGGGCTAGCCAGGGCTTCCTTGTTCCCCCGGCATCCCGCCCTCGGCACGAAGAGGTCTCTCCCGCCGAGTCTGCGGGTATATCTTGATGGGCTTTGTTGATTCCTCTAATGGCTTACAACCTCCTCGTCTTTCTCCTCCGGCTGGGCCCTCATGTCCGTTGGTCATTGTTCTTCAAACACAGTGTTGAAGCTTCAATTGGCTGGTGAGCGGCGGAAAGCCCCGCCTGCTTGTTCCTGAGACGTCACGGTCACCATGGTCACTCATTCCTGTTGAGCATACACGGCGCAGCATTCCTTCGTTGCCCTCTGCAGGCCGACCGACACCAACCCTAGACCTGCACATCGCCGGTCAATCAGTCATCGGTGAATGAACAGCCACAAAAAGGCACATTCGATCGCGCCCGAAGATCTGCTAGCTTGCCCTCCGGGGCAAACATCAGTTGGCCTAAACTCTCAAGCCGCCAACAAGAGAATACGACGGCAAGGTCGCTGGCTCCAACCGTCAAAAGGTTGAGCCTGCGGCGGGCTACTTGGGCATCTTGGAGACGACCGGCTTCTCTTCCTTGGTTTCTTTGTTTCTCCTCGGGGTTGTTCTCCATTGCCGTAAAGCATGGCCTGTTCTATGTTCTCGCGCGGGTGTGTAACCGCTCTTCAAGGTTGAGATGGTCTCGGACGGGCCGCCATTGACGAAGCGTCCCGATTTTGTGCATTTCTTGGTTATGCTTTTCCTTGATGACACTCGTGGTGCAACAGCTGACTTTTGGTAGGCTTGTCTTGACTTCTCAGCGGGTCAGGCTGGCTGATGCTGACAGCAACAAACACGCAGGCCAATGCAGACAGAGTGGCAACATCATCTTTGTTCTTCAACCTCGTCCCAACGCCCATGCCCCACCCACCCTCCACCAATTGGCAGCTAGGGCTTTCAACGGCAGCACTCATGTCCGTCCAAGGACACATTGGCCAATCCACCTTTCGTAGGGCAACGGCTGAACCAAGATGGGCCGGCTTCACGCAGCACACATATGCTCATCACAGCCAGACAGGGCTCCCCGCAGGAGCGAGAGTAAGATGGGCTAGTAACTGAACACCCAAACCCACGGTTGTGGGTGCTACGCCGCAACATGTCGCAGATGAAAACACGAGGAGAAACCATCCAACATCATACACATCATTTTCGTTTGCACGGACTGGCCCATGGGCTTGTGGCTAGCACCAAGAACTCCGATCATTAGGGGAGGAAAACCACCAGGGAACCAACCAGTCAAGAACAGGCAACAACTCCGACAACCAGGGCTGGCGACGGTCAGGACGGACAAGTTGGCTTTCCTGTCATCCCATCTGTGCCACTGTGCGCTGTGCTTCCGTGCCTCTGGAAGGTGACATCGCGGGGGCCCTGTCAACGCATACCCCTGGAGTCGGCCTGGTAGCCAGCAATGGTTGGTGCTACTTGTGTTTGGAAGTGTGGGTGGGTTCCCTTTGCCACCAACTAACTTGTTGAGGGCGGGGATCGCTGTTGCGGACTCAGAAGCCGAGCCGCAACCGTAAAGAAATACGGATGGCGGCATAGGAACCCGGTTCGTTGATCCGGCCTAAAAGGCTGTTGACGCTCATAGTGCAAACGCGCAATCGCACCGCCAAGTCCATGAGGATACATGAGCTGCTCATGTCTGGGGTGCCTTGGGAATGTCTTGGTCCGCGTTTTTTGCCGACGCGTCAATACTGCCCGACCTCCCCCACACTCAGAAACATTTCGCGCATCCGCGACACAACTCCCCGTGGGTTGATCGGGGAGGCAGGCGCGGAACGGCGGTTCATTCAAAGCCAGCCGTGGATGGATGTGCCAGTCCCCTGCAAGGGCAATCCAAAGAGGCGTATCTGAAGGCACCATCACATCATGCGGGCCCGCGCCGTCTGAGTCTGCCCGGCTCGCAGCCGAACGCAACGAGATGGAACGCCATCTATCTCCATGCGTGAGCCCAGGTACCGACAGGTCGAATAAACGACGGGATGTGGGTAGGAATGGAAGACTGGATGCGGAGGTGGTGATCCGAACGAACGAACACTCGCGCCGGTTTTTATGGGGCTCGATGCTATTTCCAGACTCAGAGTCTCGCCTTCTAGAACGTCGGCCCTTCTTCTGCAAGTAATCAATGTCCACAAAGAACAAGGGTGACGGTTACCCTAGCGGGCACAGAAGATTGCGAAGCACAAATCAGAAGAAAAAGTGATGCACTGCAAAGCAGCTGTCGGTCCCAGCAAACAAATTTTGATCAACATCGCGATCAGCGCCAGGGAGAAACTCTAAACATCAGCAGAATCGCAGACATCCAAGCGCGGGAGTGACGGGACGAGAAGAAACGAGAGGGGCAGGAAGGAGGGGCCGAAGCGGTACCTGCCAGGGCAAGGCTGGAAGTTTGTCTTGGTTGCCCCGCAAAGCAAGGCCCAATCAGTAAAGAAAACGATCAAACAGCACGTGCGTTTGCGGGGTCTTCCCCTCCACAGCGGTTCAGCCTCGAGTGATGGTGCAAGCCCGATGCGATGAGCGACAGAGAAGTCTCCAGCCAGTATTTGTAAACTAACTCCCTTGACGAATTCTGGGATCATACCATAGGATTCTTTGGGAGAACTTTATACAACACATTGCCTACCTTTTTTTAAGCCAGTATACTAAGATTCTTAAGCTTAAAATACTCTAAACTATCTGGCTAGACTTTATGTCGACTTGATTTGTTGTGTGCAATTTACAGCAGGAGCCATTTCTTGACACCCCCTGTTGCAACTGCACATCTTTGGACCTGCGACGCCTGCGACACCAAACGTCTGGGATATCATGGCAGCCCCCCGACCTCCGAGAATGGCGTGCTTGACTCTTCACAGAACTCCTGCAAACTCCACAAAACACACTTTTCCTCCTACCAATTCAAGTATCTATCTCACGACCTATGACGCGGTTTGCATTCCGCCCGGCGGCATAGTCTCCATTCCCCGTCAATAATATTGCCATATTTGTTTACATACAATGTTCTCCAATTTGGCGACCAAGGTGGCCCTGAAAAAAGTCGGCCTGTCAACCAACTCGTTCAAGGTCCCTGATCTGCCATGGGCGAATAACTCGACATCATCATCTCCCAAGCGAAGTTCCGGACCAGATGGCCCAGTCGATGGCGACGACAAGTCCGGAAACTGGCCGTCCTGGATGACGGTCAAGAACCTCCCCCTGACGGTCCAGCCATGGCTCACCCCCGTGCCACCGCCCATCCCAGTTGCAAATGCCCCCAGGGTAGGGGAGCCAGCGCCTTTGGATCGAGACCGCGAACTCACCTTTGGCAACGGCAAAAAGGTTATCGTTGTGTTCCTCCGATGTGTAGGCTGCGCTTGTATGTCCCTCGTTCCTCCCATGTTGGCTCCCATGTTGGATCACGATTCTTGTAGCCCGCCAACACGAACTGACACACTCACCAGTCGCGCAAAAGACGTTTACTAACCTCCGCACCATTGCAACGCGGTTCCCCAATGATGTCAGCTGCATTGCGGTCTCTCACTCTTCTGCTGCCGCGACACAAAAGTGGATCGACCTTCTCGGCGGCGCCTGGAACGTCCAGATCGTTATTGATGAGGACCGCGCCGTCTACGCCGCGTGGGGACTCGGGTTGGGAAGCGTTTGGTATGTTCTGAACCCTACCAGCACCGTGGCGGGGTTCAAGGAGAAGGGCTGGCTCGGTGCCAGCGTAGCAGGGTCATTGCAGCGGAGCGGAGTTTTGAAGCCAGGCGGTCCGGCACAGCCCAGGGCGAGAAACATCTCGTCTGGCAACGGTGCGGGCGTGGTTGGGTCGGATGTGCCAAGTGATGAGGGACCCACGACAGTGATGGGGAATAAGTGGCAGGAGTCTGGGGCTTGGGCGGTGGATGGACGCGGGAAGATTGTCTGGGGTGGGAAAGCGGCAAGGGCAGACGATGTCCTAGACTTAGATGCCGGGGCGAAGGCGCTGGGTTTGCTGTAGTAGCGATTTCCGGTTGATGGTGCTTGGCAGCGAAAAGTTGTATGATATGACGGTGGCTCTTGGGTTCGGGGTGCGAGATGACGGGCGTTTGGGAGGGCTATGATCTGTGGACAGAGCGTCTGCTTGATTGGTGGCAGGGATATCTTGCTCGGGCTGTAGCTTTCAAGGGCTCACATGTATTCAATGACGTCAAGGAGTTCAGCGTTCTCAAGTCGTCAGGACGTTGCGAACAGAGTGGTTCCGCTGTGTTTGCGGTTTCAATGTGATCGAGAACAAGAAGACCCGCAGGTATATGAGCAACTACACTGGACTACACCGATGTCAAGCACTACTTTGAAAGGTGCATAGCTTGAGTTCGATTCCTTTTGGGAGAACTGATGTTTTCCCTTTGCATGTCTTCTTTTTTTTGGAGGCCCCACCCATACATGGTAGGTATATGAGCAACTAAGCTGGACTGCCCCGACATCGAGCGCACCGTTGCTCTATTCCACCTGAAATCCAAATGCGGTCCATAAGGGGTCTCAGAGACAATCAACTTGAATGGTCGGCAACACTGCTTGACGCATAGGGTGCGTTTTCCAATTTGATTTTTGCTTCCATGTCGTATTCTCTCAACAGCCCGCCATACACGCCTAGACACACACACTAGAATACTTGCAATACTTGCAAGATTTATCAAAGAATGGAAACAAAGATACTCACACTGGGAGAGGTATGGCTAGGCAAAGCTTCAACTTGACAGATCAAGATTATCGAAAAAGACAGACCACCCTTTTCGTGTCGGAGAAAGCGCTTGATGCTCTACTCATTTTTGCTCTTTTGAAACAGCACCAGATGTGTTCTACTGGGTTACCTGTCAATGTTCGGTGATATTTTTTCGGGTACCGCGACCTTGAAGATGTTTAGAACGGTAAATCCCGAAGACACAGATGTGTACAGATCCCGTAACATGGACCTCAATATGCAACTATGTGCCCCGGGAGTGATGAGAGTGATTATGGCATCTCGTTTTTCCATATACCTACCGTTGGATAGCGTTGCCCCTTAATAATCAAACGCCCGTGGTATTTGAATGTGACTGCGTGTACTACAGAGATATACTCGCTTATTGCTACAGAGAACCCAGAGCCCCTTAAATTAGGGACGGGTAGTAATATGCTGATCTAGTGCTATGCGAAGCAGGTCACTCTGACCTACTAGCTGTTGTATTGCTTCACATCAGGCAAAGTTGTGCGAAGGAAACCCTCTTGTTGGAAACGTGTATACTCTCGTTCTCTGGCTTCAGTGTTTCGATGATGCGATGGCATTGATGATGAAGAAGGGCACATGTTGGACTGGAATTCCAGAATGTCGCCCGGCAAGACAGCGTGTCAACAGGACCGAGAACATCGGGAAACATGCCTGTTTCAAACGTGGACTGAGTTGTTTGAATGACCATATCGCAATTTGGGCAGTATTATTTTCGTCACTGAATTTGGAATCGTCCCACGCGGTGAGGGCTATTCAGATGAACATGCTTTCAACGTGAAATTCTCCTTACTCTTTCTCGGCCGCCTTTTGGGCGTAACGATGCGGATCGATAAGGAATAATTTTCCTTCACAAATCGTTCGAGAGGAAATCACTGGTACTGGATACGAGTCTGTAAGCTGGAAACCATGGGGACTGAGCTGAAGTCGAGTAAGGCTCGGCATGTGCTGTAGCAGTGCATATCAAAGGACGCCGTTGGATGGAATTTCTTCCAAGGCTGCTTACTAAGCAGGACACCATAGTTCGTATGGGCATCCAGTCTGAAGGTCGTCACGCACTCTTCGGTGCGAAGAAGGGAGGTGGGGTAGCTGTGCTGGAGAGAGCGGGTCCGTCCCGCTGCAAGGACTGGGTGTGGGCAGGTTCGAAGTCACGGGCGACCTCGGCGTCTTGCTCTCCGTCAAGGTGACGAAGTTGAATGAAAGAGATCATCGAGATCGACTGGTTACCTGCCACGACTCAGTGGTCTTCTGGCAATGGACGAGATGGACCGAGTCCTTGTGAACCCCACGATGATCATGATGGTGGGGAGACGACGCCAAAAGGAGGGGAAGCTGTGCTGTCTTCTTCCGCAAGCGATCTTTGGCTGTTGGGATTGGATGTCGGAGAGGTATCGAATGCGAGTCCTGCTGCATTGCATGCAGGCTAACACAACACGGGGCCTGCAACTTGCCCTAGTCATCTGCAGGGAACATTGGAGAAGGTCGAGAACTGCATTTTGCTTGCGTGGTTTGATGCACTGCTCAGACTGATCGAAGGAGATTTAATGATAGTGACTAAAGTTGGTTGAGGCGGCGCTTCCTGCTGTGATAGTGGGACGCAATACCGATCAAATCGAGTGACCTGGTTGACAACATCTTATTTGCGGCACTTGTTATTTGGCCACCGGGTTGAGCGTGTTCTTGCCAGCAGGTGGGATTGGCTGGCAACTTTAAAGTTCCGAGCCGGAGGGACAGGGCTGGCTTGCGGGACTTGTCGTTCCTCTGGAAGGTTTTTCTTCAAGGGAGAATCATATGCACTGTCGTGATGGGTTGTTACCCCCGACCTTGGCATGATCCACATGTGGCGTGAATTCACGGCCTAGCACTGGAGATTGGAGGGAATTTAGAACCTTGCAAAGAGGTGTGTGTGTGACGGCGGCGTTTTTGATGTGATTCTGCCGATGACGGAACGGGGGCGAGAGCGGGGAGCTGGCGATGGATTGGACTCGCCGACGGCTCGAGTTGCAACAAACATTTGATAGGGGTTTTGGTATTTGGGTTGAGTTTGGCCTCCCATGTGAGCTGGCCTGGGACGGGCCGCAGGAATAAAGCCTCTGTCGCAGTTGCGGGGTGCAAGCGCGAGCTGTCCGTCCTGCCCAGAGGTCAAAACTGGAAGCCACTTTTAGACGCCGCATACCGCGCCTGCCGGGAAAATCCCACACCAGGTGGATGTTCGGTCCGTGAGCAAAGTGCCACACGGGCCTGAAGGTGATCCTTCAACATCAATCGCTTATGGACTGACAGCGGTATCAAAGTTAAAAGTGTACGTGATATTTCCAGGGTCCGACAGGGCTTATCACGATGGCATGCAGCAAGCTATTGCCCCTAGTTTGCTTGACTGACACCAACGAGCGGCTGTAGTGAAATTGTCTCGGAACCAGTCAATTGTCATAACATCATACAGCAGAGCTCTGGTGGGTTCGCGGCTGTTTGGGGGTGCGAATACCTGGTTGAGCTTTGGTTCCAGTGTGGTTTCATGCCTTCAGCAAAGACGTCCGAAGAAAGGCCCACAGGGAAATCTCGCCGGGTTGTTCGGCAGCTGTCGCCATCGGCTTCACTCCGGGCTGAAACGGCACAGATCGACTTCAACGCCATGCTTCTCGCCTGCCGCCCACTATCGGAGAGAAGTTGGCGGTTTGGGTCCTCGGGGCTAAATTAATGTGGAAGAATGCTCAGTGCTTCTGAGGTGGATGGTGATGCGCCGTCTGACTTGAGGCGCCAACCGCCAACGGCGTCAAACGGCAGGAGAGTGTCGACACTGAGGAAGGGTTATGCATCTCCCATTACGGCTGATAGTTAAAGCCAAGACATCGATTTTGGTCTTGTGCCACCAGTCAGGCACCAGTGAGGCCATCGCCAGCCCGTATACAAAGGTCAGTTTTGGTAGCGGTCTGGTGGCGGGCCGGTGGTACGCAGAGGGTTGAAGTTGCATAAGGCCTTCTCGACTGCTGGGGTACCGTGAGCTAATCCGCGACCTGAAACCAGGTGCAGGCGATCAGTTGGTGACAAGAAGAGCTCAAAGCTCGAGGTGACGGTTAGGCAGCGGCCTCGATCTGTGTCTCTGGATGGCCGGTTGATCCCGCACGGGCACTCTTCAACGGGTTGACTGGCCCTGTTGACGAGCGAGGTGATCAGGCAGGACGGCTCTACCGCAAGTCATCTTGACACTGGCAGCCTCCGGTACCTTGGGCTGTAACACTCGCCCACAGCTGTCGGCCTACCCTCAACTTGCCGTCAGTCGCCATTACAGTGATTCAAGTGACGTATCCGTGTGTGTTCGATAGAACATGCAACGAACAAAAATTGGCATGCAGCAGAGCAGATGGCAGGCTAAAAGGACCGTGCTGGCAGACGGGCGCCAGCGCTAAAGCCATGTCGACGATGGCACATCGCCAGGGAGCCCTGTCATGATCCCAATCCCAAGGAAATTTGCTGCAGCGGGTCGACCAGGCCCAATATCCGCATTTCGCAATTGGGGCTTCGGCAACGGCAGCGCTATCAGCACAGGCCATCAGGGTTGTTGGCCTCGGGATTTCAAGGGGAGTGCGGTTGAGTGAGCGGTGGCAGGCAACATCGTCTGCCCGGTTGCAAGGGGCAGGCCTGCGCTTCTCCGAAGAAAGGGCGTGGGCGTTGCAGCTTTTCGAATCTGGAGTCTGGCACTGCAGCTCGGCGATTGCTCGTGGTCTTGTTTCTGCTCATTTTACTCTCGGCTTCCCCTATTCGCGGTGCCGCCTTCCCATTCCAGTCGGCCTTTGATGTGACGCTAGCGAATGCAAGATGAACGTGGAAGAGGAAAGCCAAGGTACTCGGTACCCACCAGCCCGCACAAGTCCACTTGCTGCCTAGGTCTCGGGTTCATCAAAAGTCGTCCAAGACGCCCGAATGGCCCGCAGTCCACACCCAACGATCAACAGGTTCGACTGGCGTCGATGACCAACGCCAATTTTCAACGAAGCTCGTCTGGGCCGATGATTCGCCTTGTCAACCGAACCGGGCTGATCTTGGACCGTCAACCTGATGCATACCCTACACAGAAGCGGCGATGTTGATGGCGGTATGTGCAGGCAGCCAGGCAGCTGGCTGCTGAGGGACGAGTTGACGAATACGGAATCCTCGACGGGTGCGCAAGGACGTCGCGAGATGGACCTCTAACCCTCTCCGAACCGCCCCGGCAGATCTGTAGCCGGACGGCAGCTTGAGCTTCGAACTTCTCTGGAAATTTGGCTGCACCAACCGTGCGGCGTCGACGGCAGCTTGCAGAACCGTCCAGTCTTTTTGCCCAAGCAGAGCTGCACGGGTCCAACAGTTCGCAGATTCCGTACGAGATGGACGTCGGCGACACAGCACCCAACAGAAGCGCCATTGGAACGATTCCCAAGCTCCCAATCTCGCGGTGGGCGTGCTGGGCCCCTGGCGCAACCGATATTTCCGGTGGTCCCCCGCGTCGACGAAACGAGACGTTATCAACCCCGGGGCGTGCTGGGAACCCTTGCAAAGGACGGTGGCCCAGGCTTGGAGCGGTTTCTTGCATAACCGCACGTCGCCTTTTCTTTTCTTCTTCTCGCCCAACTTGAGATGCAAATCGTGAAAAGAAGAAAGGCGCCTTGGGCCGTCCTCGAGGGCCTCGCTCGCTTTTGCCTCGTGCCCTGTTGCTGTCCCGCCTGCTCAGCCTGTTGCTGGTGCGGCCTGCGTGCTTCTCGCTCCCGTGCACCCTCCCACGAACCGGAAAGAGATCACACCCTGCTGCTGCCCTGAGGGAGCTTGGATTTGCTTGGGGCCCCTCGAAGGGGGGTCACTGGGGGGTACCTACGAGTCTGCCCACCGCCAGGTCAGGCCGATCGACCCACGTTTCTGTCCTTTGCGCCGGGCCTAAAGAACGTCCATGTCCCCGGTCATTTTCCTTCTTGCTTGACGCAACCCTCCACTCCTGTCTGCGACTAAAATTCATCTGCGCCTCGGGGTGCGTTGTGGATTTCCTCCTTCCCCCCTTCTCTCCTTTTTTTTTTTTCCCCTCTCCCCTTCCTCCTTGGGCTCTCCGTGCCAATCATCTTGCGGAAGATAGCATCTTTTCGCGAAGAAAGGGCACCGGTTGGTTTGCACTTGGGTAAGTGACGTTTAACTTTTTTCTCTGTGGAGTCGGATGTGTCGCGGGAAGCCGGGACCGTGGGTGCGCAGGAAGTCGCAGGGGAATTTTTTTTCTCTGCTTCGCGGCGCTGCTTGGGTGCGCCACCGCGCCAGAAAAAAAGCTCCCTCTCAATGCTTCTTTCGCTCAACATTTGCTCGCAAGCTTGCACCCACCGCAACAGCAATCAACAGCGCTCAATCAAGCCCGAAGCACGCACGCAGCTTTGCATCGGGGTTGTCAAAGACCTGCATTTCCGGATGCTGACTTAAATCCCCACCAGCCAACTTGCAGGCGGAATCTGCCACGCACCCTCCGAGTTCCATTTCTTCGGTGGACTCGTCGCTGCGGCCATCCGATCTCCGCATTTTCGCGAGCACTCGCTATACTCGATATCAGAATGTCGGCATACTACGAGCCTTCGCCGCAATGGCCGCCCGCGGGACAATCCGGCTGGGACCATCAAACCCCTCCTCCGGCCCGATCTGGTACGTCGAGCTGCTCTGCTCTTGTTCCCCGGTGCGAACTGCCATGTCGCCCCGGCTAACCGCTTGCTTCCCGCAGGAGCCAGCTCCGCGATCCCTCGTGAAGAGTCGGTCGCGTTCTCCTACCAGATGGAAGGTGCGTTGTTACCCAGGGACGAAAGGTCGTCAGCTTCGTTGAGGCCCGAGGTCGAGGGCCAGGAAGCAGGGGAAAGGGCTACGACTGACGCAAATGTTTGCATTTAGAGGTCGAACGTGCCATCGACAACCTTGTCAAGAGTGGTAAGATGTTCACGGCGCCCGGCGGCGGTGGCGGTGGAGGAGGAGGCCGACGTGAGTTTCCACCTGTTCCCGGCCCTGCCAGACCACACCCAGCCTTTGGTGAGTTGGCCTTGGGACTGGCCTGGCGGCACCCACGGAGCTCGACTAACCCTGCCCCCGTTTAAAGATGGTCGCATGTCCGCCGGCCCCGGCCCCCGTTCTCACTCCGGCAGCGACTTTGGTGGCGATGCCCGCGGCCCGCACCCGTCGTCCAACCTGCAAACCTTTTATGCGACCCAACGACACCAGTCATCGCGCGGCTCCAACGAGGCGGAGCAGATGATGCAGGCCAAGAGGAGAATGGCTGCTCAGCGGGAGCGTGAGCTTCGGAATTACCATCAGGAGCAGCAATACAACCGAAGTAGGCCGCCCTCTTCTGTGTAGCCTCAGATGTTCCTACCACAGCGAAAAAAGACAAAAAAACAGAAAAAGCTATAAAGCAACGATTCACCACCCGTTCCCCATATGGGGCGCAGGCCTCTTCTCGTTCCCACCCGTGTTGCACCACAAGTGCGGTGACGCCACATGATCATGTCCTGAACATTCCTGTCTGTAAAGATCGGCAGATCGGCACGTGGCAGCGCCATGGCGGCCGCATCTTCTCTCCCGATTGACTTTTTTCTTCTTGGTCTGAGCTGAAGAATGCAAGATTTTGAGCTAACATGATGTCTTGCTAGCTGTCCTGTCCGACTTCTCGCCGTACGGCCCGAAGCCGGACCGCGCCCTAAGCCCCGGCGGCATGTCGGAAGAAGACCGCCGCAAGCTCATTGCCCAGCAGCGTAGCGCTCTGTACGGCGAGGGTGCTTTCGCCGAGAACCCCGGCTATGTCGACGAGACCGGCACGGCCCGCCCGGGTCTCCCCAACCCGCAGATGGGCCCGGCCAGTTTGCGCGGCCATTCCCCGCTGACGTACGAGTACGGTCGAGTACCGCCCCTTCATGACGGCCCTTCGCAGGCGGCTGCCGAGGGAGCCCAGGGCTCGCACTCAGCCGGCCCCAATGAGCGGTCTCGCGCCAACAGCAACTCGAGCCCGCAGTCGAACCCCGCCGGCGGCAAGGGCTTCTTCGATGCTCCCACTCAGCAGTCGAGCCGGACCAGCGCCTCTTCTCCCGGAGGGTCTCCGCCTCGCCAGGGTGTCTCCGGCAGCAAATCTGGCCAGGGCTCCGTCGCTCCCATTGGTACCCGGCCGTCGAACTCGGGGGCTCCCACCAACCCGGCTCTCAACAAGCGATCGACGACCCCTCTCCCTTCTCCGCTGAGCCAGGGCTACACGGCGCCGGGTAATGATGATGGCAACACCGGCAGTGGACCGACTCCGCTGTCGGCCATTGAGAGCTCGAGCGGCGGTCTCTCCGGCTGGGGTGGCCGCTCAACCGGCTGGGGTAGCAAGCAGGGCCTCGACAACCGGCCTAGCGTCTCGAGCGTGTGGGGTTAATGCGTCATGTTAGTTTTTGAAGACCATCGTTGCCGGCAACACGGGACTTGATCATTGGGATTCATGGGCGCTGTTTTGTCGAACACACGGAGTCTGGAAGGATGGTTTCAACATATTACGGGCAATTGGCAGGTGGCTTTTCGGCATAAAAGACGGTGGGAAGGGGGGTTCGGGTGATTGTTTGGGGGTTGTGCCGGCGTGCCAAATTTGAGAAAACAAAATGCTTATCATCTTGGTGTTATGGAGGGATATGTTTTGCAACGGGGGCATATATTTGGAACCGGGCGAGCGTCACCTCTTTTTTTTTTATCTAGTTGTTGAGCTCATTATTACCTCGCTGGATGGCAAGTGGGGGACGGGATGCAATGTTTTCGGTGTCTGGAGGAGTGCTCAAGGGGTCGCAGGGGAAAATGCGCAGTGATTTCTTTGACTTGTGTTTTCCTGGTTCTGTTTGTTGGCCCCGTTCTTCCTGCGCGGTTCTGTGGAATAGGATGAGCGCTCAACGTCCGACTGGCTGCTCTCACTAGCTACTGTTCCCTCGGAGTCTATAATCCCGGAGAACTAGCAGTATATTTCCCTTTTCCATCAGTGTCTTTTATTGTATTCCAAGGCAAGCAAGCGGGACTCGGGAAACTGGTTGAAGGAAAGGGAGTGAGTCGGATGCGGTACTGGAGCAATTTTGTCCTTTTTCCTGGCTGGATGGTGGATATTTGCCGTTTTTTTTTTCCCTCCTCCGGCATCCATCAATGAATCTTTCTTTGCTGCATTTCCTTTTTTTCCTTGTTATCTTGCACACTCTGGCGGGGTTTGGAATCAAAGACACTGCACCTCTCAACACACGCGCGCGCGCACACACACACACATTGCACGGAATGGAAGGGGACGGCGTGGGAAGGGACGGCGTGGTGGCGGGCAAATTTGGGAAACTTCATCATTACACTGGACACTGCACAAGCACTTGATCATTGACAAAAACACCCCCTAATACATAACCATTTTTGCTTTTCTCTCCCAATTTGTGATTGACTTGTTTGTGGCAGGTTGTGGAAAACCAGAGGCGAAATTTGGGAATGTGGCAATGGTACGAGCATCATCATGAGGCACGCAAGATGTGTAACGGAGCGAGAGGGATGTCTCCTGATATGGTGTTTTTATTGATCACTCTGCAAATCACATATATCGTCAAGATGACTTCCTGTCTGCTTAAATGCAGGTAGGAAGCAAGAATGTAAAGATTTGTGTCTCCGAGATGAGCGAACGAGGCTCAGAGACAACAATTGCATACGCGTTGCTGCAACCCCCCCGACACTGTTTTCACTGGATACCCACACTTGATCTCCAACGCCATCTCGTTTGGTTTGCACACTCAAACCTGCGTCGTCTCCTGACCGGCCAACCCCTTCTTGGCCGCATTCAACGCCTTGAGCTTGGCGGTGCCAATGCCCAGCACGCCGTCCGTCTGGTTATCACCCAGCCACGGCTTCTTGGAGTCACCCAGGATGCTCCCAGCCAGGAAATAGACCGTGATGCCAAAGATGATGAGCACAAAGGCAATGGGGTAGAGAAAGTGGATGACGTAGCCAAACACGCGGATCCCGATGATGACGCCCCAGAAGTTGGCCGTCAGCAGGCTAATGTTGTACACACCGGCGCTACCCATGCGTAGCATGAGCGGCACAAGCGAATAAAAGATGGTGAGCGCGAGGGTGTACCCGACGAGGTAACCGCCCACGGCGCCGTTCCACGTGGCTTCCTGGAAGGACGTGCGGTCAAAGATGGCGGCCTGCACCCCGTTGATGCAGATGCCGAAAACACCGAGGAAGGACAGAACCTCGTAGACGGGCCGCTTGCTGACGAACCACTCCTCAAACACATTGCTGAAGCCGTAAAAGGTAGCGCCCAGAAGGCCAAAGAGATCGCCCTTGAGGACGTTGACTCCAGGCCCGCCGTTGGCGCCTGTCAGGTGGTCCGAGGCCAGGAGGAGACCCATGCCGCCGCAGCAGATGAGGATGCCGGCGATCTGGAACAGCTTGTAGCGCACACGGAGGAAAAAGAAGGACAGGATCACCACGCAGACAATGGCCCAAAAGTTGAGCAGCTGGGCCGACAGGATGTTGGTGTAGCGGTAGGCCAGCACGGTGAAGTAGTTGCCCTCGACGTCGAGGAAGCTGAGGATGAAGTACTTCCAGCCGTCGCGCCAGACGATGCGCAGCCACTGCCGGGGACCGTGCCAGTAGAGCGTCAGCGGCAGGTAGATGAGCGTCAGCAGGACGTAGTTGAAGATGGTCTGGAAGGCGGGGATGCTGGTGCCGGCCTGGGAGAGGAACGTGCTGAACGTGTTGCTGGCTGTGATGCACAGCGACAGGACCTGGCCGATAGCGACGATGACCCAGAAGTCGACGGTCAGCAGGTATGAGTACCAATGCACGTTCTTGGCCTCGAGTTGGCGGAGGCCGGCCTCGATTGCTTCCGACTCGGTGATGCTGTTGCCAGAGATATCCCGGACCTCGACCGGCTCCGCGGGACCGTTTGTGCCGTAATCGTGGGCCTTGGAGAAGGCGGCGTTGTTGGTGTTGTCAGTCATGACTTCCTGTTGTTGACAGAGACGTGATGGCCTCTAGATCGGTTTCCAGTGTTTGACGAAAATTGAGGTCGTGATAAACACGTCGGACAAACACAATCAACCAGGAAGATGTCTGATACTGAGAGCTATGAGTAAACTCGTGCTTGTAAGAAGTAAATGCTTCTATAAGTCTTTCTATCGTCCCCTTGAGCAAGCGCAAAGACTTCAAGTCGCCTGCTGTTTATCGCTGGTTGGGGTGGCACATCAACGACAGTGCCAAAAAGTCGAGATAGGAGTTGAAGGATGCTGATCCGGCGTGCATGTGGGTTTGAGAGATATTCAACTTGACGAGGATGGGTTGCATCGACCCTGGGGGAAAACGCAGCGAGTTTGTTCAGGTGTGTCTCTGAGCCCCAGAGAGGTGTAGGACGGCGGTGAGGATGAGTAAGAGCCAGTCTAGACCTAGATATACTCGGCTTGGGTGTGAAGGGCAGCAGGTGAGAAGATGGTGTGAAGCACAGAAAAAAAGTTTTGCTGAACAACGAAAAGGTTGACGCTACTGCCCCGGTCCCGACTGGTGGGGCACATGCGGGGGTCATGGGCGGGGCCGGGGAGCGGAGGCGGCAGGCGCGCATCGCAGCTTCCCTTCCGCGTGCACGCCCACGGTCTCGGGTTGCTTGAAATGTCAAGTCTATTTGTCAAGGGTCAAGGGTGTGACCACGGTCTAGCGTATTCTACAAAAGCGCTGCATTTCATGTCTCCTCGGCCGACCGCACCACACCACCAGCGCCCGATCCGGTCCTAACGAACACCCCGCTTTGGTCGACAAAACTGACGGCCTGCTTCTTAGCCAGCTCCTGCGTTGCTTCATCCAACTCTTCGGCGGGGATATAAGGTCTCAAGACACTGTCGATGTATGTCTTGGGAACGCCTTCCTTCAATGCGTCACGGATGCCCTCATTCATGCGGTGGATGTACTCGTCCTTAGGCTTGTTTCCTTCGCCCGAGTTGCGCTTGAAGTCAATGTAGACCAGCATCTCATCAGACCTTGCCGGGGGTGGCAAAGTGTCACTGGATGCCGCTGGAAGGGTGCCCTTTTCCCAAAACTCGACCTCGATCATGCGCTTCTCGTAGGCGTAGGGAACACCCTCGTTGACATCGAGGCGCGCTTCGTCCCCAGGCGGAAGGTCGTAGATCAAGCCCCACACTTCATCGTCATCGGAACGAGTTTGGACAATGTTGGCGTAGCCTCTCGAGTTGATGATCCATTGATAGCCCCGCAGTCGGCCAAGCCCCGTGAAAGGAGAGGAGGGGCAGCGCCTTTGCATCTGGTCAAGCCATAGGTTACTGCCGTACCCAAAGTAGGGCTTGGTTGCAGGTGAGGACGATCCCATGTTTTGGTTTTGCGGTTCTGTGGTAGCTGAAAGTTGTCGACTGAGTGGTTGCGTGAAGCTGAAGTGTTTGGAGAGAAGTGCCGGTAGCCTTGTGCAAACGTGAAGAGCGACAGGGTTGGCTGCAGGGTGGAACTGTCTGTCGCTATCCGAATGCGGCAACCATGCAAGGCTTCCTTCATCCCATCTTGAGAAGAAGCTCTCCCGCTGTCAACCCCACCTGTTCCTTAGGCTTGACTATGAACCCCCGCTCGGATCGAGTAACTTCGACATATTTGGTTTTTTTTCTCTCTTTGAGTAATGAGACCTTGGGGCTCTGGCTCATTGAAGGCTCTCAACTTTTGCGCTTTTGGGTATGTGTGCGCCGCATATCTAGGTTGCGTTATTGTCCTTCTCCTGCCCATTGGACGATGGGCGTGACGGGGCGCCTTTGTGAATGCACCCAAGCCTCGAGTCATCTTTGTTTATCCTGGTAGGTAGTGGCCACGAAGGCATGCCATGTCGGCTCAGCGTTTCTGAAACAGTCCCACACCCCTGGTCAAGGTCTTGGGACGGTTTCTCGTGCCTCACTATCCCCTAAATCCGACAGCTCTCTTGCATGCCCGTCAACCGTCAACCGGCTGAACCTGAGTGTCACAACGGTCAAGTGTCTGACCTTTTTTATTCCAGGTGAAAGAGCTTATCTGGTTTTGATCTTGTTGCCCTAAATTGCCAGGTTTTTCTGAAGTCAAGATGGTTGACTCGGCACATCTGCACTTCCACCAAACCATACGCATTCGGGATGTACGGCGTTTAGAAGTCCGAACAACCAGGTATCTCCCTCTTTGGAGTCCATGGCTCTCCAAATTGTAGTTACCAAGTCGGTACAATTACCTAGTTGATCAAATCGAGAGATCACAACGCTGTCGACGACACACTCATCCCCGACAAATTCGGATTTAGGCCACACAACACGGAGTTTGCAATGCAGCCCGAAAATACCATGGGATGTTGCGTGGTGAACACAAACATCCATCTGTATATATAGTCAACCCAATATCTGGGCAGTCCATAACTCACCAACCACCATCGACTCCCCCAACCCACCACCATGGCCCAAACCTACCACAAACTCCGCAGCACCCACATCCTCATCCTAGGCGGCAGCTCAGGCATCGGCCTAGCCGTAGCCGAAGCCTGCCTCTCCTCCGGGGCGCACGTAACCATCTCCTCCTCCTCCCTCCCCAAACTCACATCCGCCGCTTCCCACCTCCAAACCCTTTACCCAACCCAGTCCATCAACGCCATCCAAACCGACCTCTCCGACCCCTCTACCCTCGAAACTAATCTCACCTACCTCTTTGAAACAGCCCAGTCCACCCTCGGCACAACCCACCACGTCGTCTTCACAGCCGCGGACGCCCTCTCCCTCGGCGATCTTACCACCGTATCAGCAGAAGGAATCCGCCAAGCAGCGCACATGCGCATGGTTGTCCCTCTTCTCGTTGCCAAGATCGCAACACGATACCTACCGAAGACGTACGAGTCAAGCATTGTGCTCACGAGCGGGTGTGTGGCCGAAAAGCCAGTGAAGGGATGGGCGGTCGTGAGTTATTTCGCGGGCGGGTTGGTGTCGCTGGGACGGGCGCTCGCGGTGGAGTTGGCACCGGTTAGGGTTAACGTTGTGAGGCCTGGGTATGTTGACACGGGGATTTGGGGGGAGAGGGAGAGCGAAGAGCGGGAGGGGGCTGTGAGGGCGGTGGGAGAGAAGGTGTTGACGGGACGGATGGGACGGGTTGAGGATGTGGCGGAGGCGTATTTGTGGGTGATGAAGGATGGGAATGTTACGGGGAGTGTGGCGGGGAGTGATGGGGGGATTTTGTTGGTGTAGTTTTCTTTCATCCAATGTTTGTCTGAGGATCGTGGATGTAGACGTTTTTGGAGGATGAGGTTGCGGATGGGGTTGGCTGAGATGGAATGTAGTGACCTGATTTTGGCAATGGATAACAACTAGATCGGAATTCCGAGCTCATTTGCCACAGCCCACCGTTGTGTAACAGGTAGTAAGAAGGGCGTAAAATGACATGGCGAGTAAACGCTGCCCGAGGATACCATCCAAGGCACTGGTTTCGGGCTTGTTGATCAATGTGAGGCTGGAAAAAGGTGTTCTGTTGTCGGATTTCGGCAGCATGTGGGGGGCCTGTTTCCAGGGTGTTCCAAGCACGTCAAGGCAAGGGCGCCCCTGATCTGGCCCCTGATACCCGCTATCTGCAGGACAGCGATATCAAGGCATAAAAGGCTGGAGTGCCAGAAAACACATTGGCCGGACTGCGGGCTTGATCGCAAACGCAGATTCGCTAGACAGAAACAAAAAATGGTGAGTTTGTTGCAAAACCAAAAGAGTTGCGACTAACAAATACAGGGCAGCACAGCGGCCAGGACCTTCCTGGCGTTCCACCACAACGCCAAGCTTCACCGGCTGGAGACAGTCGTCTCGGCCATCAAGCCGTTTGCCGCGCTAGAAGAAGCCAATCGGGTCCTGTTCAAACACGGCGCCGACAGCGACTTTGCCATTGTCACGGAAAAGACCATTTTCCATCCTCAAGGCGGCGGCCAGCCATCGGATGAGGGCACTATCTCGCGGGGCTCGTCAACCTTTTCTGTCAGGGCGGTGCGCATGGATGTGCTGAATGACGGCCAAGTGCTGCATTTTGGCCGGTTCGAGGAGTCGAGTGCCCCCTTTGAGGTCGGCGACACGGTTGAGCAGGGGCTCGATGTGGAGAAGCGATTGCTGTACTCACGATATCACACGGCCGGACACGTCCTAGGGTCGGCCATTCGACATCTCCTTGAGAACGAGATACCGGGCTTTGATGAGCTTAAGGCATCCCATTTCCCGGATTCTGCCGCATGCGAGTTTCAGGGGCTGATTGAGGGCAAATGGAAAGACGCCATCCAGCGCAAGGTCGACGACTACGTTGCTCGCGCCATGCCGGTTGAGATTGACTTTTGGGACGAGGACGACTTTCGCAAGAACGGCCTGGAGAGGTTGATACCTGACAAGAGTCTGGCACCGCCTGGAGAAAAGTTCCGGGTAGTCAAGATTGTTGGGGCCGAGGTCTATCCTTGCGGTGGTACTCATGTTGACACAACCGACTTGTGCGGCGAGACAAAGGTCAAGAAGATTGCTCGGAGCAAGGGGACGTCTAGGGTGTCCTACACAGTTGTATAGAATGAAGAAGCATCTCGAGCGAGTTCATGGATTCTCGCGTCTTCAGACACCCTCACCCGACAACTGCTCAACGCTTTACGAGCGTTTTTGAGGGTCATGATGGTCATCAATTTACTGCCGAGCTGTTTGGTCCATTTTGTCCTGCTTCTTTAAAGACACGAATGATATTCGTGATGCAATACCCAGTATATGACCATTTGCCTGACCGTTCTGACTTCCTGCGAACCTAGTTGGCTCCGGTAAAAGTCCGAAAGATGCAAGTAGTGAACCGAGCTGTAATGTGTCGGTGCTATACACTGGCATAAGGTGAGTCAACGAGTAAGCGCTACGCCGGCCGCATAGCTCCTACACCATTTGTTACCTGCCGGATTGAGACGATGAGTCCAGACCCCTCCTGCGGAATCTCCACCTCATCGACCGAAAAGTTGAACGACGGGTTCGAAATTGGCAAAGAGAATCGCGAGATTATCTCCATTACCCGGAGTCAGCAACACACCGATAGTTTGACTCACAATTTTTTTTTTTTTTTCAATTTTTTCTTTTCAAGAATTTATATCCGCAGACACCACCCCGCCTAACAGTACCTCCACAGTCAAGACGACAAGACATTGCATCCCAACTTACAACTTACTTTACTTGAACTCACCACCAAAATGCCCCTCCCCTTAACCGTAGCCCCCAAAATCGCCTCCTACGCGATCCAACCCCCCAACCCCTCCTCCTCCTTCCTCGCCATCGAAGTCTCCCAAGCAACCCACCGCATCCACCTCATCAACGCCCTCCCCTCCATCACACCGGGCATTCGCATCCTCGAAATCGGCTGCGGCCAAGGCACAGCAACCCAAGCCCTAGCCGTCGCCATATCCTCTCCCTCTCCCTCTCCCGACGCCAACCCAGAGCAAGGCCACATAACAGCCCTCGACCCCGCGCCCCCAGACTACGGCCGCCCCTTCACACTCGCGCAAGCACAATCCCACCTCTCCTCCGGTCCCCTCGGATCCCTAATAACCTTTCACCAAGCCGATCCCATCACCTACCTCTCCTCTCACCCAACCGAAAAATGGGATATCGCAGTCCTGATGCACTGCATCTGGTATTTCCCCACCCCTACCACCCTCCTCGATATCCTCATCGCCCTCAAGGGCAGAGTCCGCAAAGTCTGCATAGCGGAATGGGCTTTACAAGCTACCGAGCCGGCTGCAACGGGACATGTGCTCGCTGCTATTGCAAGAGCTACGTTTGAGGCGCATAGGACGGGGAGCGGGGAGAATATCCAGACTGCGTTGAGTCCGGAGGGGATAAAGAGCGTTGTTGCGCAGGCGGGGTGGAAGGTTGAGAGTGAGGGGGTTGTGGTCCCCGAAAAGGGGCTGGAGGATGGGTTTTGGGAGGCGGGGACGGTGGTGAGTAAGGAGTTTTTGGAGGACATGGAGAGGGAGGTTGGAGATGACAGGGTTAAGGCTGTGTTGAGGTCTGCCAGGGATGCAACGGTTGCGGCGGCTAGGATGGCGGGCGGGGAGGGGGCAAGAGGGGCACATGGGGTGAGGAGTATGGACGTTTGGACTGCGACTTTGGTGGAGTGATTTGTGTTATTATTGTTTTTTTGGTTGTTTTCTTTTTTTGGTGTAATCGCCATCGTCCTTGACTGCTGTCTGTGTTGATATCCTTCAGGGGAAACCGTTCGTTGTTCCTCTCCTTTTCTGGTAGCAATATCTGGGTGTACCTTATCGTTGGATCGTCATCCCATGGTGATTTGGTCCTGTGAAATACCCCTGGAAGAGTCACAGTGCTAGCCATAATGTCATACATTCTGAACCTCGAGTGCACCAGGGCTATCCTCGAGAAATCTGCTGTCCCCCTTGTGCAACCGGGGAAGCGTCTTGTGTGCTGATGGCACGCCCATGTGTAAGACACAGCGAATTCTAGTCGTGAGAAGGAGCCGAGCTTCAAGATGTAAAACCGTCCCATACTGGCCCACCTGGGCAAGTGTACGTCGTAGACTTGTCCGTAAAGATGTCGACCTGCTTCGTCTCAGTAACGACCTTGCCCAATATGTGGGATCAACTCACAGTAACCCCAGGGTCGTCCTGCGCCGCGTAGCTCGGAATAGTGTAGAGATACTCAGCAGGAGGCGTCGCTGTCCCCTCGCCAGAGACCACAATCTGGGCGCATTGCGCATAAAACTGCGAAATCTTCTTCTGATGCAAGCTAAGCAGCTCGTGTCGAATCAGATAGCTCCCAGGAGCCAAGTTCTTGGGAATGACGCTGCTCCATTCGAGCTTCTCCATGACAACGGCAGTGCCCCAGTTGTTCGAGTTGAGCTTGTCACCCCACATACCCAGCTGGTCAATCTGTACTGGTCAGATGGATGATGCGAACTGTTTTTGTTCTGCCCCTACCTTGAACCATCCCTTGGTGTCCCCTATGCAACCGCTGAAGCCATCCGGACATTTAAACATCCACACCATGACTGGCCCTTGTTGATGTGTCCACTGCTTCCACACGGCTGTGACATTTTCGCCCGCTTGGGCCGGCGCGCTTAACTGTGCTGAAGTCCCGAGGTTGCACCGGATTTTCAGCGCGTCGATCGAGAAAGTGGGATGCATATTCTCCCATTGGAACTGAATGGTCTCGGGACTGCTTTCAGGAGCGAGGCCATTGTACCCAGGATATGGTTTGCCGCCAATGATGTAGCTGGTGACAGCGCCGTGCCCGGCGGCGAGGGTTGCAAAGGCAACAGAGAAAAAAAGGGTATTGAGGAACATGATGGGAAAGAACGAGATCTCGTATGTCTCGTAACTTGAAGTGGAGGAAATCCGTTGCGGATGGCTGGGAGCAAGGTAGCTGGTCTTCTTATACCGCCTTGCAGCCATGGCTGCTTTGGAGTCCAGGAAACTGTATATTAACGCGGAGACAGCGGAACTTGGTGTTGTTCTCGATCCCGGTATCTCTGCCCAGGAGCAATCTATGTGTGATGCTTGATCATGCCAACAACGAAAATTGACCACTCGGTAATCTGTAGAGCCCAAAGACGGAGATGCCGTTTGTTCGCGATCTGGAAGGCCTTTTTGCAAAGTCATGCAAACCTACAAACGGGGATGAGCTCTAGAGATCATCATGAGGATCGACCGGGCGGGTGATAATTGGCGGGAACGAGAGAGGCGTGTTAAGCGCAGTGGGGTGGTTTGCATTTCCAGGGTCTCGTGTAGATTGCTATGGCATAAAAGCCTATAGTAGAGCAGGAAAAGAGACGAGAGAGGTCGCACACGGCTGGGGAAACGGTTGGAGAAGCGGCAAGACAAACTGTCGATCGATGCAGTTCACAAACGCCACCAACGGAAACCCATGATGAAACCTCAAAGAGAAGAATACTTGCGGTCCTCGATTGTCCTACGATCCGATCTTGCAGGTTGCGCTGGTGCCGTTCGGCAACGTTGCTCTTGCAGTCGCTGCTGGGCGGGGATTGGCCAAGATTGACGACTGCTTGCTGGGCCGAGGCATGAGCCCGCAGAAGCTGCTTCCGTGCCGCTGTACGATGGTATGTGGTGTCGACCACGCTGCTGACGTTTAATGCATGAAGAACCGACTGCGAGAGCAGACCCGGGTACCGGAGGGGCTGACAGTTGTCGGGCCCAGCCCTCCGTTGGCTCGAGTCGCTTGCTCGGCGCCGAGCTCTCCACTGCAGTTGAGGGGCCTCGGAAGTGGGCCCGCCATCTGCAAGCCAAACATCTTGGCAGGGGCAGCTTGGGATCAGGATCGCAAACAACGCCAACTTCATCCTTATTTCGACGTGGGCAATCTGGACGTCTTCATCGCAGTATCGACGAGAGTTAGAAAGCCATGGGGCTCCTGGTGAAACTAGCAGCCGGGTGATTTAGGGACTGTGGTGAATCATAGAAAAGGAGGAGCTTGGTTGCAAGCTCCAGCTGCTGCTCGTCAGCAGTTTGGGTTTTGCGTACCTAAACTGACTTAAATACCGGTGTTCTGATCAGTGCTGCCCCTGGAAGCTCCAAGGGAGTCCTCGGGGAGCAATCCTGAGTGATGCGTGCATATGAAAAGGTCCGTCCAGGAGGGACGTTGGAGAAAAGGCGACATTGGTGTTTGTGTTTGTATCGCAACCCTTGATTCTTGCAATACTTCCCCAAATTACCAGCCCAGCGTTTGTTGGGGGTCAGGGGCCCAAACAAACCAGTTTTCTGGAGTCAACAAGGTCGCTCTTGCTGTCAAAACGTGCCCCTTGCGCCCTGGTGACATCAGAGAGCATCAGATAGCGCAGATAGATCTGCAAGAAGCTGAAAGTTGAGCACGTTTTCTGTGCCGAACTCGGATCCGGGACCCGAGAATGGTCGTTGGGAAGCCGCCAACGGGAAGGTGCAGTTTGACGACCGTCCTGTCTCACGGTTCAAGCGCCTAGCGAACACTGCTTGCTGCAACCACAGCTTCCCGACAGGTAACAGTGCCTGCCTTCTCTGAGAAAATGCCTGTGATTCCGCTCCGCCATATCTTCCATCCCAAGTGCGCCGCTCATCAAAGGGTGCCGGTGCTTCTACCTTGTTTCAATGCCACCTTTGACTGGCTCCCCGATCGAACTGCACAGGCCGCTTCACCTGAGGCCGCAGGTCGTGATACAGGTATCCGCCAACACAACACGCACAAGCTGGTTGATCGTGGTTTGACCGTGTGTGTTGTCTTTGCCACGAACTGAGACAAAATCAAGCTCGACGGTGAGCAACGTGCCCCTCGCGCCGCGAGCCACACCATCTCGAAGCTCTATTCGCCTGGATCATCCCTCGTGGCACGAGGTTCAATCTTGTTCTCGCCGCAGATTCTGCGTGGAACTCCTCCTTCCTGCCTTGCTCTAGGCTGCCGGTCACCTACGAGCTTTGCGCATTTTCCACCACGAGACACACAAACGTGGCCGACAACCGAGGCAAAATTGGGAGACAATAATCGAAAATGTCGTCCTCGCAGAACCCGGACCACCCTCCCCGCCCCGAGTCTGGCACGTCCAACTCTACCGCAGCTACCTCGCCGAAGAAGGCTTACAAGGCGTACGGCCAGGACTATCAGTATGCCGAGCGGCTTTCAAACCCTCTTCCCGAGTTCGTCATTGGCAGTTTCGACCCCGTGGCTGTTGCCTCCACTTCGGCAGCAGTTCCTGGCGCGGCGTTGGGCAACACAGAGCAGGCCGATGGCGCGAACGAGGAGCGCCAGCTCAGCGGCGGCACTCTTTCCAACGACCAGTCCGGTAGCTTCAAGGAGTCGCCCATGAGAGAGTCCATTTGGATCGATCCCCCTAGACGCCCGTGGCACAAGCGTATTCCAATCTTCTGGCGCTTGGTCATCATTGTCTCTCTCCTTGGCATTACTGGTGTTATTCTAGCGATTCTTGGTGCCATGGGTCTTCTCGGTGCCCACTCGTGCGTTGTTCTACATCCCGTTGGCGATTTACTACTGACATTTACATCTAGCGATGATTCTAGCACCCCCAGCGCCACGATGACTACTTCCACCACCTCTGTTACGACTTCTTCTTCTGCCAGCTCGACCTCGACCCACCCTGCGCCGACCGCATGTGCCTTCTCCTCCATAATGGCGACGGGATGTGCTGACCATGGACAGAATCACCCGGATATCTGCAACAGCTCCTCGTTTTTCCACTTCGTCAAGTGGGCCGGTATAGCTGGTGGCGAACCCCTGTTCGAGGGTGTGGGATCGGCTGACGACTGCTGCGCTGCTTGCTCGCGTACCCCCAGATGCGCCGGCTGGACCTTTGACGGCGGCAATCGTTTCACGCCGTGCACCAAGATTATGGTCACCACCACTGGTAGTGATAAGACCACTGACGATACTTGCCCTGCGGGCTACGCCGACATAATCTCGTTCACAAAGGGTGGATCTTGGGATGGTGGCATCGGTCCCTGTGTGAAGAAGGCGAAGCTCACTCCCTAGTGAGTTCAGGTTTGCATCTTCTTTCGACAACAGGGTATTAACGGAACATGGAATGGGGGTTTGGGATCTCTTTTGCACCACGATGCTTTGGCATGCAGAGGATTTGACACAGGCCTTGGCGAAATACCCCTTTTTCATTTCAGCAGCATTCAAGTTGTTAGGGGCAGGGTTTTGGAGGGATATGCTCGTCACTTCGACTCGGGCGAATCTGGTGGAGGGAGATATGGAAAACCGTGTTGATATGCGTCGCATCGGGGTCAGATACCGGGGCAGCTTTCTCGGGGTATGATTTTGTATGTAGAAAGTCACAAAAGGACAGCATAGAAGTACACGCAATTTCCCAGAAAGCCTTGTCTATCAGACCATTACCAACCTGCTCACTGACTCCCCTCCCAACCTATTCACACTGGTACAAAAAGCAATGCAAAACTCTAGCACTTCCTTTTGTATGCCATTTGATCACCGAGCCAACTCTTTCGAGAGAACTCGGCTCCGTTTCCTCAAAGCGCCAGGTATGATTCTTGCAGTCATGATACAATTCTGTTTAAAGACGGAGCATCTTGGCAGCGAACTGCTCAATGACGGCCTCGGTGGGGAAGCTCATCTCCTCGAGCTTCTGGGCGTAGGGGGTCGGGACATCTGCACCAGTGATACGCTGGGCCGGGGCATCAAGGTAGTCGAATGCGTACTCCATGGTCAGCGCAAGAATCTCAGCGCTGACACCGTACGCGGGGAAGCCGGACTCGACGGCTACCAGGCGGCGGGTCTTCTTGACCGATTTGACGATGGTCTCAATGTCGAGAGGCTTGATGCTGCGGAGGTTGATGACCTCGACCTCAACGCCGTACTTCTTCTTGAGGGCCTCGGCCGCAACCAGGGCCTGTCCGACGCAGCGAGACAAGCTGACCATGGTCAAGTCCTTGCCAACGCGCTCAATCTTGGCCTTGCCGAAAGGGAGGACGAAGTCGTCACGCTGCGCAGCCTCCGACATGGGGAAGGACTGGCCGTACATGAGCTCGTTCTCGAGGAAGACAACGGGGTTGGGGTCGCGGATGGCGGCCTTGAGAAGACCCTTGGCGTCCTCGGCCGACCACGGGGAGACGACCTTGAGACCCGGAATGCTGCCATACCACGCCGAGTAATCTTGCGAGTGCTGGGCACCGACACCGGAGGCGAAGCCGTTGGGGCCACGGAAGGTGATGTTGCAGGGCTGGATACCGCCGGACATGTAGAGGGTCTTGGCCGCCGAGTTGACGATTTGATCGATGGCTTGCATGGCAAAGTTAAACGTCATGAACTCGCACTAGATGGTTGCCACAGCTGCATTAGCACCACGCCACTGCAAGTTTTCATGTCCGGCCATAAAGAGCACAGCTCCTGGGGCTGGAACTAGGTTCGTGGGCGGTCGGGGCTACTCACGACGGGATGCAGACCGCTGAGGGCCGCGCCGACTGCAAGACCGCAGAAACCGCTCTCGGTAATGGGAGTATCGATAACTCGCTTCTCGCCGAAGCGGTCAAGGAGCCCCTTGGTGACCTTGTATGCGCCATTGTACTGAGCAACCTCCTCGCCCAGGATGAACACCTTGTCATTCGACTCGAGTTCCTCGGCGAGCGCCTCGTTGAGGGCGTCACGGACGGTGTACTCCTTGACACCGGAAGACTGGGCGTACGTCCGTTTTTGCAGTCCGGAGACGGCGGCAGGCTTGGAGAGGAAGGGAGAGGCGGCAGCAGGTCGGGCGACCTGAGCTCGCGCAGACGCAGCCAGACGGGCCGCTGGTCGGAGGTAGCGCGACATAGCTGCTGGGGACGCGAGCGAACACCGGACGGTCGGACTCGGGATGGAGGAGAATTGAGCGTAGAATAACTGAGTATTCGCTCAATTGACGTGCCGGGGAGGAGGTTGGCAATTGGTAAGGTCGGCGGGCCGTAGAAATGTGATGGTTGACAAGGAAGTGTCAGCTCCAGAGGGAATTTTTTCGCCGCCAGCGGATGGAAGCTTGGGTCCAGCATTTTCGGACCTGGGACGTTGAACCCCAACGAGAGATCCGCGCTAGGGCCGATATGGCCTAGCGACCCGCAGCCTCAATCCCTGGCCCGCGCTTTTGGTCCTTTCTGCAGCTTTTTGAGAACCGGAAAGCTCCACTGATCGCACCTCTGTGGAGTTCCCGCTGTTTTCAAAACTTGACAGGACATGGTGGAAGGAGGTTATCTCAACGCATTCAGGGGCTATTTCGTGCTGGAAACTAGTTCTTTGCAAGGGCGTCATCTCTACGCTTTGTCCGATGGGGAATATCGGGGCTGCTCAGTAGCTGTGCTTCGTTCCGGATTTGCGATCTTATCAGTGTATTTCCGTCACGCAAATAAGTGATCTCTTGACAGGGTCACACTGCCGGGTTCCGTCCACGGCGGTCAGAGTGGACCTGCATTTTTGAATTCCCTCAACGATCAATGACCCGCTTGGTCCGAACAAAAACGAGCCATAGGGTATTGCAGCGTGGTGTTGTTGCTGAAGTGGTTCTGTCTTGCTAAGCTTTGGGCAAAACTTTTGGAGGAGATCAAATTGTTCAAAGCCTTCAAACCACAGAGAAGCCTAAGATCTGGTCACATGTTCTGAAGCTCTCTACGACGGAATTACATTTGTCGCAGTCCCTGGGATTCTTCGTGCAGTAATATTTCACAGACAGAGACAACTGATGATGGATATGAATTAGCGATTGGGTAAGTAACCAAGGGGAGCTCCCAATAGCAAATGATTATGTACAAGAAAGCCAATCCAAGCTGTCGTAGTCAGCACCCAACGATAGCGCTTGTCAGCCAGTATTATAAATGTAAAGATCTAGCCCCGGGAAAGATATTTTTCTTTCCATGTTTCATCATCCTCATTATCCCTTTGACCGTCCAGCCAACCCTACCCGCTCCTCTATGCTGTATCAAAGAAAAGTTTCATTGAGATGTCGTTGCGTCTGATCTCTCACCACCTCATTCACCTGCTTAGTTGGCGGGCTTGCGACCAACCATCAGGTACATGGGAGTGAACAGATTTTTCTTCGCGCCTGCCACCAGCGCGTCGGCAGCCTTTGCAAGCGAGTCTGCCGTCTTCTTGGTGCCGGCAGGGGCCAGCCCAAAGATCTCGAGAACGCCAGTGAAGACATGGACCGCAGTGCGGGCAACGTGCGTCATACGGAAGACGGTGAAGAAATCGAGGTAGCTCTGCATGTACTTGAGCTCGCCCGCCAGAGGCCACCACCAGGGAATGGCATCAGGCCGGGCGGCAAGATCCTCGTGGTGCAAGAGCTCAAAGCCAACCTCCTTCATCGCCGCAATACCCTCGGAAATGGTTACCATGTTGGAGATACCATCGCCCTCTTCGATGTCGAGACGAATCTGACGGTGCTCAAGGTTGTTGTTGTCATAATCGTCTGTCATCAACCATTCGTACACACCAAAGACACCACCGGGCTTGAGAACACGGTAGATCTCGCCATAGACACCAGCGAGCTTGGGGGCGTGGACAGTGGCCTCGATGGCGTACACAGCGTCGAAGCTGTTGTCAGGGAAAGACATTTGCTGTGCAAGTTAGCGTGGTATTCCAACATGTCGCACAGCAACGTACCATGAAGTCACCCTTCACGAACTTAAGCTGGCCGGACAGGCCATCCCGGACAGCGTAGCGGGTAGCACGAGCGATCTGGTAGTCGTTGTTGTTGAGACCAGTGATGTGGGCATCGGTGAACTTTGCGATCTCCCGTGCCGGTCCGCCAATACCGCAGCCAACGTCCAACACCTTCATACCAGGCTGGATGCCGATCTTGGCAGCCAGGAAATGTTCATGGCGGGCGGTGGCTTGGTAGAAGGACTCGCCGGGTGAGTACCGGCAGAAATGGAAGGACTGGCCCCACCCATACTCGTACAAATCGGTCGCGAGATTGTAGTAGCTGATGAATGTTCCTCGTTAGAACGTGCTGAGCCCAAGGAAAATAGGAAAAAGGGGGTACCCACTGCTTGGTCAGGGTCGCGTACTCCGCCTTGCGGGCCTCGCGATCGGCATCCGTCTCAGTGCTTGCGCTCTTGTTGTCGAAGTGCTTGAAGTACTCGTCCACGGCGACCTTTTTGGCTGCCTTGTCTTTGGAAAGCATGGCAGCGAAGCCGCCCTTCGCCTCGACGGAATCGCCATGGAGGACCTTGCCGAACTGGGCGTCCCTCTGGTGATCCTCCTTCTCGAGCTTGATGTTCTGCTTGCCAACCATCTTTGCGGCGTTGTTGAAGTATTAAAGGAGGGATGTAGTGGGATTGCGGCTTGGGTTGAACCTTGTGATGGTGTGACGTCGAAGTCGGACAATGAGGCAGGAAGGGATGTAGGGGATTATATGGGCATGCGAAAAGGAGAAAAAGTTTCACGCCCCCTAAATTCAATTCTGGAGCACATTGCTGCTCTCCACGGGCTTTGCACAAGCTTGCCAGGGGTGGGAAGACTGCCGAGCAGGGGCGCGCAGCGAATCCCGTCGCTCAATTGGTTCAATTGGGGGTATGAAGACATGCCCCACCTGCCATCCGAGTTCTGGGTGCAATGTCCAATCTCGCAAAGCGTGTTCGCTTTCGCGCCGGTTACCAACAGGGCCTGTGCCGTCCTTGCGAATTCGAGCGGGAAGGCGGTGTGGAGCATCGCAATCCGAATACGACGGATAACGCCGCGCATGCTGCAGCTTTGGAATTCCGTCACCGCCCTCGGATCTATCCGTCTCTCAACCTGCAGTGGCAAAACCAGCGATAAGATTTATCAGCCAGCACAAGCCACTCGAAAAATCGACACCAGCCTCATCCATCTGCACATCCTCCTTCCACCCCACTCAACCACGACGACACAATCCAACCCGTTTTCAACTTTCTTCTCGGCGCGACGGACACCTCGATAACCTTCACCATGCCGCCCCAGATTAAGCAGGACCTGAACCGCTCTGGGTGGGAGTCGACTGACTTCCCGTCAGTATGCGAAAACTGCCTGCCCGACAACCCCTACGTCAAGATGATCAAGGAAGACTACGGCGCCGAGTGCAAACTGTGCACAAGACCCTTCACCGTCTTTAGCTGGGCCGCAGATCGCTCTCACGGCCGCAAAAAGCGCACCAATATCTGCCTGACATGCGCGCGCCTCAAGAACGCCTGCCAGTGCTGCATCATGGATCTCCAGTTCGGTCTTCCGATCATCATTCGCGACAAGGCCCTCGAGATGGTTGCGCAGGGTCCACAGAGCGAGATCAACCGTGAATACTTTGCGCAGAACAATGAGCGAGCCATCGAGGAAGGGAGGCTTGGGGCCGAGCACTACGAAAAAACAGACGAGAAGGCGCGTGAGCTGTTGCGAAGACTCGCGCAGAGCAAACCGTATTTCAGGAAAGGAAAGGAGGTGGACCAAGACGGAAATCCGATATCCGCGGGCGGGTCAAGCAGCGGGAGTGCGACTGGCGGGAACGCCGCAGTAGGCGCTGGGGTAGGAGGGCCAGGTCCGATCCGGTCGCGCGATTCTAGGGCAGCCGCCGCAGTTGGCGCACGACCGGGAGGAACAAAGGGTAGCAGGAAAGGCGCCATAGGTGCGAACGCGGCTCCGCCTGGCCCAAAGGACTACCTACCGCCCGCTGATCGCACCATTATGTCGCTGTTTGTGACTGGCATCGAAGACGATCTTCCCGAATACAAGATCCGCGACTTCTTCAAGGCGTTCGGCAAAATCAAATCGTTAGTTGTGTCACACATGACGCATTGCGCTTTTGTCAACTACGAGTCTCGCGAGGCTGCGGAGAATGCTGCGGCGGAATGTAAGGGGAGGGCTGTCATTGCTGGCTGTCCCTTGCGCATCCGATGGAGTGTGCCCAAGGCAGTCGGAACACTGGATAAGGAAGAACGCACCAGCATGCTCAAAGATGGGCGGTCCGCTTTCCCTGAAGCAAGGCGAAGGGCCGGGCCGAAAGCAATCGAAGGGGGGTTTGCCGGCGAGGGCGCCTCCGCTCAAGCCGACGTGTCCAATCTTGCCGTTGCAGCACCTCCTGGGTCGGAAGATGTACAATATGCTAGCTTGGCGGGGAACTGAAAAGTTGTTTTGATGGTTTGGCATGGCGTTGGTGGTTCGCATCTGGGTTTCAGGATGGCGCAAGTTTCTCGGGATGCCCTGATCTGGCATTGTTGTTTTCATATCAGAGGGGTATCATAGATGGCTATCTATACATAGGGCAGTACAATGCAGACGGCATTCTGCCGCTGTCTCGGTAATTCGTACAAGGCGTTTCTCCATGGCGTAGGTCACTCGTCATATCTACAGGTCTGTGCACTTTTTGCCATCGATTTTGACCTTCTTGCCTGCTAGTTTGACCGTGTCGTTGTCGCCTCGCTCAATGTCCTTGTGTATCCTCAGCTCTAAAGGGACAATTAGTCATGTTTGCAGAGGGCGTAACACTCTCACATACCGTAGACGTTGTCCTCGTTCTTTTTCCCCTGAACCAGGTTGGTTCTTAAGAAATTGGCTACCTCTTCCGCATGTTGAATCGCAGGTTGGATTTCAGGGTCTGTCGGGGATAGGCTCGCCTTGTCACGGAAGCCTTGACGGATCTGGGTGCGAGCAGCCGTGAGGACTGGAAGGTCGCCTATGGTGCTGCCCATTAGCTTCTGGTTTGCGACAAAACCAATTGGTGAAGACGTACCCTGGAAGGCAATCCTTGTGGCGCGAAGAAGATTTCTGTAAGCTTGAAGAGCCATTGTAAAGGACCAAGAGGTAAACCGTGTAGGATATATCTGGTTGCCTTTGTGTTTGCTCTGCGTCAATGGATATCGTCAGTTTCGTCGATGCTGGCCGACAAATAATTCCAGGGCCCCGAATGGCCGGCCGCGGTTGTTGCATCCTTACCACATGATTGGCGGTGAATAATAATTTGTGGGGCATGCGTTATCGACGGAAAAAAAATCCAGGCCTTCAAAATCCAGTGCCCCTCCACGGAAAAAACATCACCACCGCGTATCCCCCGGTTGCTCTACCCAAAATGGCTACCACCGTGGTTTCTCTTCCCCTGCCTGCCCTTCCTGGGGGCTGGTCCGCCGAGAAGGACTTCAAGCCCCTCGGCAAGATCACCTCCGACAGTACGACGCAGCGCACCATCGAGCCCGTCGGCCCTCACTTCCTCGCCCACGCCCGCCGTGCCCGCCACAAGCGCACCTTTTCCGAGGATGACAGGATACAAGCCCAGGAGCGGGCCAAGAAGGTCGAGGAGAATGACGACAGCGATATTAGCGAGCCAGAGGACGCCATGATGCTCCAGCGCGACGCCAAGGACTGGAAGGTTTGTGCCATGCTGCCGAATCACCCGCCAACAGCAATGCTAATACAATTTTCAGAGCCAAGATCACTACAAGGTGCTCGGTCTTTCCCGTTACCGCTACAAGGCCACCGAGGAGCAGATCAAGCGCGCCCACCGCAAGAAGGTCCTCAAGCACCACCCCGACAAGAAGGCTGCCGCTGGCCGTGCCGACGACGACAACTTTTTTAAGTGCATTCAAAAGGCCACCGAGGTCCTCCTGGACCCCACCAAGCGCCGCCAATTCGACTCGGTTGACGAGGAAGCTGATGTCGAGCCGCCAACCAAGAAGCAGCTCGGCAAGGGCAACTTCTACAAGCTCTGGGGCAACGTCTTCAAGGCCGAGGCCCGCTTCAGCAAAACCCACCCCGTTCCTTCGTTCGGTGACGACAAGTCTACCAAGGAGGATGTGGAGAGCTTTTACAACTTCTTCTACAACTTCGACAGCTGGAGGACGTTCGAGTACCTCGACGAGGATGTGCCCGATGACAACGAGAACCGCGACCAGAAGCGTCATATGGAGCGCAAGAATGCCAACGCCCGCAAGAAGAAGAAGGCCGAGGACAATGCCCGCCTGCGCAAGCTCCTCGACGATTGCTCTGCTGGTGACGAGCGTATCAAGCGATTCCGCCAGGAGGCCAATGCCGCCAAGAACAAGAAACGTCTTGAGAAGGAGGCCGCCGAGAAGAAGGCCGTCGAGGACGCCAAGGCCAAGAAGGAGGCCGAGGAGAAGGCTGCCAAGGAGGCTGAAGAGAAGGCCAAGGCCGACCGCGAGGCCAACAAGAAGGCGAAGGAGGCTGCCAAGACTGCCGTCAAGAAGAACAAGCGTGTTCTCCGTGGATCAGTCAAGGATGCCAACTACTTTGTTGCCGGAGATGCGTCGGCCGCCACTATCGATGCTGTTCTTAACGACGTCGAGCTTGTGCAGTCCAAGCTTGAGCCCGAGGACATTGCCGCTCTGGCTGGCAAGCTGAGCGGCTTGAAGGTGGCGGATGAGATCAAGGGCGCCTGGCAGGAGGAGGTCAAGCGCCTGGTGGCGGCTGGAAAGGTCAAGGAGAGCGAGATCAAGGCTCTCGGTGCCTAAGCTCAAGCTCCTTTTGTTGGGATAGATGGCTATAAAGTATAGAAGCGTTGCCAATACGAGCATCACTCTTATGAAATCCAAAACACGACTTCTCACTTGTTGTGTGCTTTGTTGTCCAAGCCACGTTACCCAAGCTCCCCCGGGGCCGTTATGATTTGATCGTTTTCACCTCTCTACCGGTTATGGAAACATCCTCGTCAAAATATCTTTCAAACCATGCTGACAATACAATGCAAACTCCAATCCGACGATCTCCATTCAACGCCAGCACGCCATCAACACAAAATCACCGCACCTTCTTGGTCACAATCCAACCCCATTCTCTCCCCTTGTTCTTGGCCAATTTGGTATTCATGCCCTCCCCGTACGCATTTACTACTCTCTTTCGCGGTCTGATGGGCCTATTGTAGTTTCAACAGTTTAGCTACTCGTAGCCCCAGAAAGTGGCCGTGACATCTCGCGCCCTTTCTCACTCATCCACATAAACGCGACATCTTCACGACATGAAATTTCAATTGATACACACTCCGGAGAACAAATAGCATCCCCACTGAAAACCGACATCCCCGGTGAAGTGACAAAAAAATAAGACGGGTGGGTTTACTTTTTGTCGGTCTGGGATTGACTCCTCGGCGTTGGTGGCGGAGGCGGACCGGGAGCCTTTGGCCGGAGCTTGGGGGTTTCTTCGTAGTATCCCGTTTTCTTTCCCGGTTCCCAGTAGGGTCCGGCTTTGGTGGGCTCGTATTTCCCTGTGGATTGGGGGGTCGATTTCTCGTAGGAGTCGCCGTGGTGGGGCATTGCGAGTCCAATGCTTGATGTTGCCGGGGTGGGTTTGTTGGTAAATAAGTGATTGATCTTGATGAAAGCGGAAGAATAATACGGAAACGGACACCGGAACCGTGCTGGGAAGTGGTTTATACCTATCATTGTGTCTGGTCTCAGGAACACGTGTTGGCCATGCAGAGAGGCGGTGAATTGGATGCGCGCTGTGGTGATACGTGTCTTTGCAGTCTTGGAACTGTTGTGACGAGAAATTCACAAAGCTAGCTGCTTGCCTTAGTGGTGAGTGACGGGCCATGGGCTAGCTGTCTGCTATTGGTTGCAATTGCGTGAATCTGTGTGAGCACTTACAATCACGTTGCGCGGATGGAGATGAAAAGCTCCGAGAACTGATCGATCTGATTTCCCTGTCTGGTTCAATTCTGCCATATTTCCTCCATGCTCAACGCAACGATGACAGCAGGTAACTGAGAAGAACCGAGCCCTATTGCACTGCTTCAGAGACCTTGGTTGAGGTAGAAAAAAAACCAGATATCCGTCCATTGACAAACTGCTTGAGTTGTGCTGTGACTGCCGTACGGCCATATCCGAGGTTTCTGTTCACAAATCAACGCCATGAGCTAGCTTCTCTCGGAAATGCTCGCAAAAGCCGACCCGAGGCAGCACAAACATTAACAGCTCTGAAATAAACCACTGATCCCGCATGCCCCAAACAGTAAAACAATCGCCATGAAATGGTGGGTACCACATCCGCCCCGCAAACCCAGGTTCAAAATTCGAATCCATAGAATCAAATGTGCTTCAGATCCGTGGCGACGTGAATCGATGAAGGTCAATTGTCAACAGAGACCGACGCCGCAGCCACAGCACGTCTATCGACCAGACGTCTCTCCATTTCCTCCACGGACAACGTCTTCCCCTCATCCAAGAGCTCCTCTGAGGCTTTGACGGCCCGTGAGGCGCGGTCGAGGTCTTTGGCCGCGGACCAGGACATGTCAACCAAGGCTTTCTTCAGAGGGTCACGATCATCCAATGCGGCCGCCGTGTTCTGGAACCAGATGAACATATCTTTGATGGCATCTCTAGCGACCTCAAACTCCTTGTGCACGTGCTCTTTGAGCGTCGACGCAATCTTTGGCGTCTCTTGGTATGCGAAATCCGAGAAACGGCCGGATGGCAATGAGGCAACAGCGGGGCGAGGTGCTGGGGCCGTGACAGAATCAAGGCTGTTGACCCTCGGGAGCCCGTTAAATTGAGGAGTGACACGGCTCGCAGACTAGACGTGGGCAGTTAGCTCCGTTTTTTTTTTTTTTCAAGTGTCAAAGTAGAGAATCAATCTTACCTTGTCTTCCTGGTTTCTAGAATCGTCAACGTCCATGTGATCGAGGGTCTCATCCGAGGAGGAGTCGTCGTCGTCGTCCACTTCCTCTTCGGCTTCCTCTTCCTCAGAGTCTAGCTCAAGCTGACTCGGAAGAGTTTTCTGGTATTGTTCCAAAGCAGCAGGCGGGATCCCGGCTGATCGGACCGGGAAGCCGCGCTTCTGGTCTTGGACCCTCTTGTGCCAGAAAAGCATCTTCCAGCTCTCGACAAGGAGCTGATGGGAATCACGCCATTCCTCGAGTCGCTGCCTGGTAATTTGAGGAACTTGATAGATCCTCACGTAAACTGAAGCCAGTCCGGCCAGCTCTTCCTTGGTCAGTCTGACGTCCTGGACACGGTAAGGTCGGCTGAATTTCGAGGTTACGCGTAGTACAGCCGGCTGCTCGGAAACCGGCATGCCAACGAGGTACGTGTACCCGTTGTGGTTGATTCTTGTGGCTTTCGCCCGCTTGCTCGACATTTTTGCGGCTGCGGCAGGCCTCGAAAAATTGCAAAAGAAGAAATCAAAGTCCTTGAACGCCGTGGTTCAGTAAGAACCTGGCGAGGCTGAGTTAGAGACAGTATTGGGTGGGGAGGGTATTGTTGGGCAGGAGAAGAATTAAAGCCAAGGAAGAGAAACACGGAAAGAGGGTACTACGTTGAATAGGTTCGTAAATCACGGAAGTTGTAGAGGACAAAAGAGGGGGCTGGGAGCCTACCTGAGATTGCAAGACCCGGGCCTGGTGGTTGGAGCTGCGGAGGTGGGAGTTCTGTGCCTTCCTTGACGCAGCGAAGAGAAGTGTAGAACAAGTCCAAGGGGCTTTGCAAGCGCAAAAGTCCCCTGGAAATAAAGAGTCCAGCTGTTGGAATTGTCGAGGTTTGTTGCTGGAGAGAAGTTGGCACTTGAGAGGTGGGGCTGACTGGAGGAGTTAAGGTAGTTGGCAGGGACCTCGACGTTGCGTGGTTTTGGGGAAGGGACGAAGAGCTAGGGAGCCCGGAATTCACCGCCACTTTCTACAGATCGTTTGAGGAACCTAGACTTTGATTTGATTGCCTGGGTGGACCGCTATGGCCCTTGTTATCTAGTCGAATGGATCACGAACTGAACGGTGAAACGCGGTCTCGCTCCTTCGGACGCCTCCATCGGTCAAGCTTGAGATGAACTCTAGTAGGTCGTTATCTCTCCTTGAAGATATTTCAAGGCCAAGATTCCTAGATTCACCGGATCCCCACCGCTTGCGGGCCTCGTGTTGAGAAGGAGGTAGTTGGAACCGCATCCGTTGAATCCAACCCCACTCACACTCCCCTTAGTTTAAGCTGTGATACGCAATACCCTCAGTGCTCTGAGGTTTAAAGGTTCAAATCAATCGGGTTGTGGAAATCAAATCAGAGCCAGCGAGACGAAAACTTCCAGCTGACCACCAAGATTCTCGAGATTGGCAAAGTAGCAGATGGGGAACGATTTCTGTCCTATTATCGGCATCAACCATTGCTTTGGCCACGAAACCCTCGGGCGGTGGTGCTCTTGAGGATACAGAGAGGCTTCGCCTTAGGGCGGCCATGGCTGATATTAGTTTCTCGCCGAACTAGCACTGGGAAATTGGTCTGATATAAACTTGAAAGCCGGAGGATTCAACCCTACCATTGGCCAGAATCTGCCCTTTAGGAGAAATCACAAAGTTTAGGCGAGAAGTGGCGTGATTGATCTTGGTGGTTCTGGTCAAGGCCTGGACGGTGATGAGGCTCAGAGGTCCGGTTGCGGCGCTCCTTCCTTTGCAAATCAAATTGCCAGAAGGTTCGGACCACTCCTGCCTGCCCCCTATCATCTGGCATCAAACCAGACTGACTTGGATGGTGAGTGAGAGAGTGTTTGATTCTCTCTTCATCCCACCATATTATCCACGCCCACAACCCGCCGCGAAAGTCTCCGACTGCAAATTCACCATGCACATGAAACCGCGTAGTATCCAAAGATAACGAGGTGTGATTGCTATTCGTTGCGAAATCTCATCACTTGCAGACCGCCGTCGGATGACACTGCCGAGTGGCCAATACCTGGCCGTCAAGAAATGAAGCATGTGAGTGTCATTAGAACTTCATGATTCCGGGCCACAAATGGAGCCTCACGCCTAGACTTGGTGTCGAGCGTGGGGCTGGCGCGTAACAGATCATCATGGATCACCCCAAGATTCACCACATGCATGTTTCTAGAAGCGGGAGACGTGACAGGTGACGAGTTTCGTCTAAGCCAAGAGCAGAGGCAATATATTTCCCGCGGCGTAATTGCCCTCTCTCGAGATGGGTTTTACCCATTCTCCCATTGGCTGGCACTTGGTGTGTGACCGGCAGTCTTCCGAGGGCCCTTGCTGTCTCCTCCAAACAGGTATCCACCTCGCCCCCTTCTCGAAGCATGGCCGGCCACACCGGGACGAGCGTTGGACTAACGTTGCTCTGCCTCTAGGTTGCTGGTGCTCGAGCCCGACGATAGCCTAAAATCTTGGATCGCGACCCCGATGTCGTCGACCAACCAAGCCGGGCGCTACTCGGATGCAACCGAGGGAGTCGATACCGTCCAGTCAAGTCGCCATCTGCTCGAAAGTGAATAGATTGAGACTGCTACGGCGACATGACGCCAGTGTGCAGGGCAGTTACCGGCCGGCTTGTTCTAACCGAGACGGCCGTGGCGACGCAGATGACAGGAGAAGAAAAAAAAAATGGACTCAGTCAAGGCGCCACCCAATTCATTTAGGGGGCGGAACAACAAGACAGACGCACCCCAGTCGTCCCCAGTTGTCTATATGTATGCGGGGCCACGGTGTTTACCCCCAGGATTTACCCCAGATTTGCCAGGTTGCAGGATAAATGAATCGAAACATTCCGGACCAGTCGGCAGCATTGCAGCGGCCGAGAGCCACCAAGCTGGGAGATGGGCACGGGGTCGTTTCATCCATTTGCAGCCCATTTACCGACTCTACCGAGCAGCAAGGCACTCATGACTATTTTGAGCCGGCTCGCTTGCGCCGTTGGGCGCGTCCACCGCATATGGCTCGCTTCCCATTTGCCGTGCTAGAGCCCGGAGGTGAGCCTTGTTTACACGCAAGCACTCTCCTTAGCGTCCGTCCCATGCACCATGGCGTGGACCTCGCTGCCGATGCGGCGACCGGGCCCCGGAAGCCCAACAAGGGTGAGTGCCAGACCCAAGGAGGGGCACGTTAGTTGACGAGCGGTATAGCAACGAGGTTATAATGACCCGGTTCCCAACCCTCTGTTCTGTCTCTGCTTCCGAGTGTGCTCCAGCTCAGACTCTCGCGCCGGCCTGGCCTGACAACCATGGCCCGAATCTCGCTCTTTGCGCTGCTCGCAGTGCCCTGGCTCCTGCTAGTGAGCCTGGTCAGCGGCGATGCCGTCGGAGACCTCCAGACCAAGGGGCGACCTGCCATCGATGCCGCCCTTGCGAAATCAAAGACATGCACCAAGGAGAAACTGCAAGTCCGTAAGGAGTGGTATGTTTGATCCTGTGCCTCACGAGGGCTAGTCGCTGACATGTCCTGTCTCCAGGGGCGATATCTCGGCGACTGAAAAGAAGGCATACATTACTGCCATGCTCTGCCTCATCGCCAAGCCGTCGAAGCTGAACCCAACGCAATTCCCTGGCGCCAAAACGCGATACGATGACTTTGTCGTGGTCCACATGAACCAGACCATGTCCATCCACAACACCGTTCGTTTCCCCTCCCACGTGCTACACGCACAGTCACTAATGTATCTATAGGGTAGCTTCCTGTCGTGGCATCGCTACTACACGTGGGCAATGGAGCGTGCCCTCAGAGAAGAGTGCGGGTATACAGGAACTCAGCCGTACTGGGACTGGGGGCGCTGGGCGGCCGACCCGGAGAAGTCTCCCATCTTTGACGGTAGCGACACCTCCATGTCTGGCAATGGCAAGAAGACGCAGCATCGTGGCACCTCGTTCGCACCCGCAGGAAACGGTGGTGGCTGCGTCGAGACGGGGCCTTTCAAGAACATGACGGTCCGTCTTGGGCCCTTGTCGCCTGCCATCGATCCTGCTCCGGCCCGCAACCCGCGTGCCGATGGATATGGCGACAACCCGCGCTGCCTGCGTCGCGACATCTCCAACCAGCTGTCCAGCCGGTACGGCAGGACCCAGGATATCGTCGCCCTCATCCAGAACAGCCGCAACATCGCCACATTCCAAGATACGATGCAGGCTGTGACACCCAACGGAGGCATGGGCGTCCACAACGCCGGGCACTTTACCATTGCTGGTGACCCCGGCGGCGACTTTTACATTTCGCCCAACGACCCGGCCTTTTGGCTTCACCACGCCATGATTGACCGCACGTGGTACATCTGGCAGTCGCAGGACTTTGCGAACCGCCAGCAGGTGATTGCCGGTGGAACGTCGATGATGGGCTTTGGAGGCAGACAGCAAAGCTTGGAGGACCCGGTGGACTTGGGCGTGGTTGGTGACAAGGTCTACAAGATCAAGGAGCTGGTCAGCACAGTCGAGGGTCCCTTTTGCTACGTCTATGAGTGAACGCGAGTCCACATGAGTTAGAACTTTGCTTTTCATCTCGCGTCCAAGCTACATGTGCATCGTCAGAGTTAGATTCACACAAGTCGATCATGATCAACCGTTTGCTCCCGCTCAAACCGGAAAGAGAGAAAAAATCTCATCACGCAATAATTTGATTTGAAAAGCATGAAAATGCAAGGGTGTGTGTTCTCTGTGCCTCTCCCAACAATCTTGATATTCGAAGGTGGCCAACACTATGGATAAATGCAATTGTAGTGCGTGCGACCATGCTTGGAAGCAGAGTCTGCATGGAAAGCCTGGGGTAGAAGCCTTTTGCCGAGAGCCCTTCCCGGTAATTTTTGGTGCGACTTCGCCAGAGGCTCGGTTGTCCAGCCGGTCCTTCCGAGTTCTGCCCTCGTCTCCTCGCTTGATCCGCATAGGTACCTAGGTAGGCAGGCTGACGTCCGGGTTTCCGGGCTGGGCAGAGGTTTTGACATCCAGCTAACGAGCATGAATCTCGAGGAAGCTGTTTTTGAACTCGTGGCCTGATGGGCTCCTCTAACCTGCAATACAATGATTGAAGCCAAGTGTGAGAACCCTGCTACCTAGTTCTACCAAGACCTTTCCATCAAGATATTTCAGTCTCCAAGTAGGCTAGGAAAAGAGGCCGTTAGTCCGACGCCTTGGGTTGAGCTCCCGCATTTTGTACTGCAAGGTGCTGGCTGATGATCTTACAAAAGGGGATATTGTTCCAGCGCACGTTGTTCATGGGCGGGATTGCCGCTGACATGGACTGGACTCAACTTTTGGAGACCAGTTCCGCCGTGGCTGATCTGTCGTTGCGTCTGTGATTAGTTTTGGCTGTCCAATACCAATGGCATACTCACCAAAAATTCTAGCCGTGACAACAATCAACGTCTCGGTGAAAAAGACTGATTTGCCGGCCCCTCAACTCCTAAGACACTGCAGAAAGCCAATCAACGAGGTATGCCTATCGTTGATGTTGGTCTCAGCAAACGAAGCAATGATAGAAGAAGTTGCTTGAGAGCCTCGGCATCACCCAAGAGAGCCTTGCGAGCCTCGACTTCGGAAGTTCACGTCCTTTTTGAGGTCCGGCGGAGCAATGTGTGTGTCGAAAGCCAGCCCCAGATCTTGGTCGCGTTATTTCCTCCGGTCTTCACGTCGTCCAGGACAAAATAGCTGGGAGGTTGTGCGCGGAAACAATTCTGGATCATCCGGTCTTTTGAACACTTGGAAGAATATCATTATAGCACCCCCGTCACATGGATGAAAACCCGCTTTCTAGGGAAGAATCTTATGGGAGAGAGGGATCTCGTTGCGCCTGAGATTGACATATTGGGAAAAGGGCTCGAAAGTTGACTTGGCCGGCAATGATTACGTTCGTCTGCCACATCGACGAGAGCCGAGGTTGTTTCAAGGAAAAGCAAAGTCGTTTTGATAAAAGCATCAGGATGGTAAGTAACGAATTCCACTGTTCCAGCTTGAAGCATTGGCGGTATCGGCACTAGGGATGTGGAGGGCACGGGGTTACACAGTCGCACTTGCAGGCAACGGCCTCTGAGGGTTTGTACGCAACTTCATCTGGAAGGAGCATCCCGTGACTCCACATCAGCTGGCGTTTTCATCCAAACGGATCAAGACACCATCGTTGCTCAACACACTTGATGCGCTCTGAGTTTGATTCCTAACAATACGCAAGACTGCCTCTTGACATGCGCCCTCGGTAACCGAGTGAGCTGAACTGCGTCAACCCGCAGCAACACCGGAACACACACTATGGGTGACCATTGGCGCCATTCGTCGCATCCAACCCAACGGAAACAGGTCGAAGTTCGATAGTGCTCACCCACGTATTCCGCAGCGGCGTTGCCCTCACCAACTCCCACCCCGCCGGCTCAACCACCCTCTTCCACTCATCATGACTCCTCTGTCGTCCTGAGCAGCTGGTCATCATAGCCACATCATCATATCTCGAAGCAATCCCCGTCTTGCCCTCGGTCAGTACCGCCTCAATCAGCACAAACCGACTCTCAGGCGCCTCAACGACCGCCTCCCGTACACTGCCGAGAATCCTCACAACATCCGCATCCACCCAGTTATGCAAACACCACCTTATACAATAAAATTTCCTCCTCGGAATCGTCTCAGCCCGAAAGAAATCCCCCACCACCAACTCACACCGCCCTCCAACATCGGCAAACTGTCCCCCCTCCCCAAACGACTCTTTGAACACCTCAATCACCCCCTCTTGATCCAACACCTCACCCTTGAGCCCAGGATGCGCCCTCAAAAGCGAAGCCATAAACCCTCCCGACCCACCTCCAATATCAACCAACACCTCCCCCCTTTCCGCAATCTCTCCCCACAGGGGCTCACTCACCATCCCTGGTGCCTGCGATAGCCCACCTGCCTTGATACACTCCAACATGCCACCCATCTGCTTAGTATCACTAAAATGCTGAAAAATACTCTTGTCGTTCCCATAGTATATCTGCGCCGCCGTTCGCTGACAGTCCTTGCCAAGACAATCCGGCAAACCTTCCGCCATACCATAGTACTCCATCCCGTACACCTCTGTCCACTGCCACCATTGCGTCCAGTGGTCTCTCGCCAGGAGCACAGACGAGGCATTGTTGGCGTAGATTGACGTGGCACTGTCGAGATTAAAATTCCCCCGGCCAGCAAGCAGGCGAAGGACCTGGTGGAGACGGGTTTCGTCTGCGTTTGCGAGCTGTGCGAGTTTCGAAATGTGTTTTGGGCCGGTGGCTAATAGATCCGGGATGCGGAGCTTGACGGCTGTCCAGAGAGCTTTCGTGTTGAAGAAGGCTGCGGACAATCATTAGTACCTCGGTGCAAGTACCTCACTGCAAGGTCGCATGGTATTATGGTGCCAAGAAATGATGGTGATTTACTAAAGAAATTATCGGCAATCTTCTCGACGGGTGGTGTCAGGAGAAGATTGATTTCCTCCAATAAATCGCCTGCCTCGCTCGAGAGAGCGGCGAACTTGGCGTCGGGGAGGGAACCGCGCTCCGAGGAGGACATTTCATTTGGGCATGGAGGCTCTCGCGGAGGGGGCCTTTGAGGGCCAGGGCCGTGTAGCGCAGGTTCGCGATGAGGACTGTGAGGAGCGATTCCATGGTTGGTTCCATGGTGAGGTGTCACGGGACACAGAATAAGGGCGTGTGCTCGCGGTGATGATGGGTGCCATGGTGTTGGGAGTTGCCGGGAGGTGCTATTAGTACCGTGTACAACGCCGACTTTCACTCCTGTGTTGATTGATACACGGAGGATTGCGCAGATTGACGATGCAGGAGAACTGCATGCAGCTCGGAAGCCGAGAATGCATGTTGAGCCGACCGGGAACCGAGGACACAAGCCATGCATGCATGAATTTGCAGCAATAGTGAGCGAGACAAGCACCGAATACTATTCTTGGCAATGTCATCCTTCTCAACATTCATTCACCGCGCAGTTTGGGGGTCGGGAAGGATGAGCGGGTGTAACCGAGTTCAGGGGGAAGTAAACAATCGCCAAGAGCGGGGCAACTCCTCCACGTCCATCAGCACCGTCAAGCACAACCATGGATCACAGAAATGCACAGCTGATCCATTAGGGATTTCCGGGGCAACCACGACAAGTTCTAACCTCTACCGTGACACTCCATCCTCACATCAGGACACGTAATCCACGACCCAGGATCCGTCTCAAACTCAACCTCATCCTTCGCCTCAACCCGCACTTCCCGATCTCTCACAAGCAAGACCAGCGCCACACGCAACATTTTTTCAGCGATATGCCGTCCCATGCACATCCTCGGCCCGAATCCAAAACGCCACATCTGATACCTTGTCTCGCTCGACTTGAGCTCAGCCCACCGCTCCGGCCGCGTCGGCACACTCCCAAACAATCTCTTCTCAAGCTCACTCGACATGGCTTTGCCGTAAATCAGGGTAGCCACCAACTTGAACGGAAGAAACTTCATGTCCTCCGCCGCGTGTATCACAACCGCTTCCCCACGATTTGAAGCCCTTCCCTCGAAAAGTCGCGAGAAATAGCTTTGAGTCCCCGCCACGATATCCGGCAAAAACTCCGGCACGCTCTTATGCGTAAACGGAACGTCAACATGAGCGCGCAACGAAGCCCACTCCGTACCCGACACAAGCCCAACACATTGCCCCAGAACTTGACCCATCATCCAGCCCGAATCGCTATTCTTGGCTTTGAGGTGGCGGTCCGAGTCGTGGAAGATGGCCTTGATATGCCCCGCCTGGGTCACGGCTCTGGTTCCATGTCAAACGAAGCCGCAAAAGGCCAAGGCTCAAAAGAAAGGAAGGGAAGAACGCACACTTCAGTATGAGTTCCAGACCAGATGCGGTATATCGGCCCATAGAGTATGCCCCATCGGAGACTGTTCTTTGACCCGTTTAAAAACTTGGCTTCATCGCCGCTGCCTTCGGGGCCCCAAAACGGAGCCGAAGGGAGATGTTGAGAGTTGATGGTGTCCTTGATGGGGTATAACCAGGTCAAAATGTGCTGTTAACTTGTCAATAGCACCCATAGATTGAGAAAGAAGGGTACGCACATGAATGATACGGGCAACCATGCCTCTCAGTCGCGATACCAGCTGCCGCTGTTTGAAGACGAGAGCAACAAGGATCGACACCGCGAGCGGGCTCCATGTCAGCAACGAGAAACTTGTGACTAGATCCATTGTTTGCGAGCTGGGGCTTCCGTATCGGGCGAATGGGCACGTCAGGAAGCCAACACTTGGGTCTTGAAAAGTCGAGGACGGCGGAAGGGTCGGGGACCCTGCGCTCAACCCATAGTGTCCAATGTGATTGTGCTGGGTAGGGGATGGTTTGCGAATTCCTCGTATCCATCCCAGTTAGAATGACGCACTGGGGTTGGCAAGACTGAGGAGTCTTACGTTTGAGGAAACGTGGTTGGTAGGCTCGGTCACCGAGCCTCTTGGCTCGGCAGCGAACCCCACGATAGGGCCTCCCAATGTCTCGACCAAAACGGACAGCCAAGACTTGTACGGATACCGAAATCTGCCACCCTGCACCGTGCTTCATGCCTTGTCGATCATCGGCGACGATCTGTGTGGGTCAGTTCGCCAAGCACCGGGCCGCTCCGTGTATTGTCCGACATGACAACTCAGCTTCTGCGGAAGGACACGCATGGCGACCGAGGTGGTGGGAGTTTCCTGTTTGGCCCCAAGACAGCCGCAATCTTGTTCCAACGTCAAGGTAGGGGCGGCTGGGGGGCTCCCTGGGGCCCCTTTCCTGTGCGGTCAAGAGATGTATGGCCATGACATATCATCCGAGAGATATGAAGACGGGGCGAAGTTCGCACAGTGTCCCCAGTGTACCGCGTATCCGCGCATCTTGATGCATCAAGATGCACTCCATCATCCGGCCTGTTGACCACTTCAATGCCTTCACAGGCTCAGGGCCTCTGCGGCGCGCCATCGACCCAGGATGGCCCCAGGCATGCTTTTTCGCATCGCTGAGCCCCAACAGCAATAATGTACTCTGATTTCTTCGCAAAGTCGTTCATGCCAACCCGCACTCGGTTGCCATTGATGCCGGTTCGTTCCACCTGACCTATCACGAACTCGATGTCTTGTCCTCTCGACTGGCATGGCACATTGCCGCCCATATTACTTCCCGAGACACGCCCATCCCCATCCTGACGGCAACATCCGCCTCAGCCGTTGTGGGAATCGTCGCCATACTCAAAGCCGGAGCCCCATACGCGCCCATCGGCTCGGTACAGTGTCTGCAGGACCATGTTTCGGGTATTCTCGAGGCCACCGGTGGGCGGATCTTGGTCTACTCGGACGAATTCTTCCCCTTGACTATGGTCAACAGCCGCTATGTGGTCAAGATACCCGTCAGCCAGAGCGGGCTGTCACCGCCTGCCCATGTCGAGCGGTCTGTCCCGCAGTCGCTGTCAACGAGTGTGCCCGGGGTCCTCAAGCTGCCAACGCCCCTGATTGCCAGCCGTCAAGTGAACCAAGACACAGCATGTGTAATCTTCACATCTGGCACAACTGGGCGGCCAAAGGGTGTCATGCTGGGACACGAATCCCTTGCCAGCTATGCGGTGTCGAGAAAGCTTTACTTCCAATCAGCAATTGGCACACGAGCATTACTTGCTCTGTCCATATCTTTCGACGGTAGGTACCAGCCCAAACCTAAGGTACTTTCGAGTGCTTGCTGAGTTCTGTCAAGCTTGCAACGGCTATCTTTTCGCCATGCTATGCAACGACGCAACAGTCGTTCTTGCGGATCCAGATACCATCCGGCATCACTTTTCTACTTGCGCATTTGCAGTGCTTACGCCTTCGATTCTCAAATCATTGGTACCACCTGGAAGAGGGATCGGGGAGGCATATGAAAAACTGCGCACGGTAGTCCTCGGGGGCGAAACGGCGTCGCAAGACCTCCTTTCGGCATGGCATCCACCTTCAGCGCCATGGACCATGAGAAACGAGTATGGACCAACCGAAGCAACTTGCAGTGTTCTCTCAGGCCGGTTCGAGTACAACGACTCTCTTGGCCGTCTCGAAAACAAGCTTCTCGGAAAGCCATTCGCAGGCGCAGTTGTCAAGCTGCGAGATGATGATGGCAACGAAGTCACGGAAGCAGGAGCTGAGGGAGAAATTTTTATTGGGGGTCCATGTCTTGCTCATGGATACTGGCGCGACCCCGTCCGAACCGCCGAACGCTTTGTCAACTGGCGTGGAAAGCGATTCTACAGAACTGGTGACCGAGGCCGGTGGCACGAAGTTCAACGCGAGCGGATTTACTTCCTCGGGCGAAGGGACAGAACTGTGAAGAACCGGGGGTTTCTCGTCAATCTGGAGACGGATGTTGATCAAGCCTTGCTGGGTTCAGAGTTGGCGAGATCCTCCGGTGTCTCGGGCGTATATACCGTCATAGTAGGCGGCTACATGTGTATGCTTGTTTCTCCGGAGAATTTGGATGTCGCCGAGCTCAGAAACAGTATGGCTCAGCGGCTTCCGAGGTACCAGGTTCCGGACAGAATAGCGACCGTACAAGCATTGCCTCTGGGACGAACCGGCAAGATTGACCCAAACGCAGTCAAGAATATTTTCCTCGCGTCTTCGGAGCCATGCCAGGCTATGGAGGCTGGCGAACCTTACGAGGTGCTCGAAGCCTGGGAGAATGACCTCTTGATGAGGATATCGGACATCCTCGGGCTGCCAAGACGAGTTCGGCTTGATGAACACTTCGTAAACCTCGGGGGCAACTCGCTGACAGCTGTGTCAATCTCAAGCTTCCTTAGAAGTTTTGGTGCACGAATTCGCCCTCGAGACATCTTGTTGTGCGGCTCAATCAGAGAGTTGATCAGTATTTGTCGACAAAATCGCCAAGAGAACGAGGAACAAACTCGTATCCCAACTCTCTCGTACGATACCCCACGAACTGGACCGATGACAAAGGCACAGAGCCAGCTTCTGTATGCCAGCAATACGACACCCGGGACGGGCATCATCCAGGCTTTCTTCACTTTTCCCACCGACCACCTACCAGCGCTGAAACGAGCGTGGAAGGCGACCTTGGAATCCGAGAGTATCTTTCAGATGGTGTTTGACTTGCCGCAGCGCACTCAGAGCCTGGACGAGAAGAGTGTAGGGTTTTCCTGGGACGAGACTGTACTCGAAGACGGCGCGGATCTTGAGGCCGCCAGCTTCCAAGCGCAATTCCCACCGGAAGTCTGCACATCATTTCATGTCTTCTCCTTCCAGGGGACCAGCCGTTTGGTTTGGAGCGTACATCATGCGTTGGTCGACGGGGTTTCGGCGTCGCTGATCCTGAGAAAAGTGGGCGCAGTTCTTTCTGGTCGTGACGCGATGGTCACTGACATCGACTCAACCATCGGCCCCTTCATATGCACCGCACCACTTCGCATTCGGCTCGACAAATCCTCCTCTATAGAAAAAATTGCGAGGGAAATCTTTTCGGAAGTGCATTCTTTGGCCCTGTACCAGTGGTTGCCCGATGAAGATAAATCCGAGGTTCCAGGCACAGCTGTTGCTTCGCAGCAAAACTTTCCGAAACATCCCTTCGAAAACGAACTTGGTCATGTCCGTGAGACAAGTGCTGTTCCTCTTACACTTCTCGCCGAGAATAATTGGTCTTTTAGGATCAACTACCGGACGGACATGTACACCAAGGCTCAAGCCTCGCAACTCGCTGAAAGCTTTGGCAGCATTTTCCGCTCAATGGCCGAACCGAGAGCAAATGTGGCGGCGTGTTTGCGAGAGGCCATACCCCAAGTTGAGAGATATCGGCTCTTGAAACTTGGAAATGCTTTTTCCAGCGAAACATCGGTTAAAGAGACAACAACCACGATATTGGACGTCTTTGATAGCACCGTCCGCGATTATGGGTATCTTCCAGCAGTGGAGAAAGGCGACACAGTACTGACGCACACTGAGTTAAACTTGGCCAGTGACAAGGTAGCCAGAATGATCGCACGGCACGTTGCTCCGGGAGAAGTGGTCGGTCTTCATGCCACGCGCTCCGAATCGTGGATCGTTGGGGTCTTTGCGATCCTAAAAGCTGGCGCTGTGTATTGTCCGCTGGACGAGGGCCTGCCAAGCGAAGTCCGATGTGACTTGTTCGAGAGGAGTGGTGCGACCCTCTTCATGACCTTGACCTGGGATGAGCTTCGGTTTGCTCCAGTCCCGGCGCCCCCCTGCCTCGTGGTGGAAGATATCCTGAAGAATCCCGAGGGGCCGGATCTCCCGCTCTTTCCACGGGCCCCCCACGCTCTCGCTTACATTTGCTTCACGTCAGGTTCCACAGGGAAGCCCAAAGGTAAGTGGCTGACCCGTTCTTTTTCTGCAAGGGATTTTGTCTGTGTTAGCAGCTAAACAGGGCCTCTTAGGCGTTGCCGTGAAGCATATCGGCGTTGTCGCGATGCAAAAACATCATGCCTCGAGAATGCATGCTGGGCCCGGCCGCAGGATGATGCAGTTTCTTGCTGTAGGGTTTGACGGGTCGATGCTAGAGCTCTTCTCCGTGCTTTGTCATGGAGCAACTCTCGTTCTCCGGCCTGACGACGACGACGCTCTAGCAGCACTCCAAAATGTAGACATCGCAATCCTCACTCCGTCGGTCGTCGAAGGTTTGGATCCTGCAGACTTCCCCAACCTCAAATATGTGAGTCGAATCCACGTCATTTGACTGGTGCCCTCGAGCTAAAACGTAAGAAAGTTGTACTTTGGGGGTGAGCCCCTCGTACAATCGACTCTTGACAGGTGGGCTCCGTCAAGGAATTTATACAACTATTACGGTCCAACCGAGGTACGTGAGTCTGATTGTCTGATTGGAATCCTGGGCTGAAGACTGACTGTTGGAAGGTCACAATGGGGTCGATCTTGAAGAGTTGCATGGCCGGGAGCCCGGTAACGATAGGAAGGCCACACCCGACTGTTCAAGCATATACCCTTGATGAGCAGCACCAGCTTGTGCCACGGGGCGTTGTGGGAGAAATCGTTTTAGCTGGCGTCCAAGTGGCTCAAGGATATGTAGGCATGGCTCAAGAAACCGCGGCTAAGTTTTTCCCTGACACCATTTCCGGCTGGCAATCGGAGAAAATGTATCTTACAGGCGACCTGGGGTACTGGACTGAAGACGGCGAGATCGCTTGTCTTGGGCGCGAGGACAGGGTTGTCAAAGTGCGGGGCTTCCGGGTCAGCCTGGAAACCGTGGAGGTTGCCCTTTGCGCTCTGCCAAACGTTAGGGCGGCGGCGGCGGCGATAAAACAAGGGGGCTTGCTGGCGTGGGTGATTCCAGACAGCCTTGACGTTGAGGCGATTCAGAGCGAGCTATCCTCAAAATTGCCTCCAAGCGATCCCGCAGCAAACATCGCCTTGGACTCATCCCCCCTCACACGGAACGGGAAACTCGACGACAAGTCTCTCCTCCAGACCGCGAGTGAGAAAAGAATATCGAGCTTGACTCGCCAGGCGGGCAAACTTACACGCACTGAGACGGTCGTCGCCAGGATTTGGCAGTTGCTGCTCGACCTTCAGGGAGCCGAAATCTCACCCTCGGATGACTTTGTGAATCTTGGTGGCTATTCCATGAAGCAGCTCGCCCTGGCCGCTCACCTAAGCAGCGCTCTCGGCTTCCGAGTGCTCGTGCAGGTGGTGCTCAGGTCTCAGACGCTTGGCGATCTGGCGCATCGCTTGGAATCGCTTCGAGGGGATCTGGAGAACACCTCAACAGGCATCAGGGGGCTGGGGCCCGTCGAACTGTCGCCGGTGGAATTTGAGTGGTGGCTAGAATACCAGAGCGCGTCCCCAACAGCTGCTGCCGCCTTTAACGTGGTCTTCACCTGTTCACTCTCGGTCGATGTTGATGTCACCAAGCTGGCTCAAGCATAGTCGGTCACGATTTCTCGACATCGGATTCTATCGAGCCGCTTTATGACAGACGGTAACGGTCAGCCCTTCCGCACCTTCTCTTCGGTGGCGCCCCAACCGCGCGTCGTTGCGGACATCGACTTTGTTGGCGAGGCATCGAGACATTTTGACCTCGAGGGGGAGGATCTCGTTAGAGTATACCTCGCAAGATCGAGGCTCATGGTAGTAATTTCGCACATCTTGTGCGACTTGACCGCGCTTCGTGTTCTCTTGAAAGAGGCGTCAGTGGAGTACAACCTCCTGAGTGGCCGCTCGCCATCGCCACCGACCAACAGTCTACCGTACGTTGAAACATCCTCTTGGTTTGACGGACCACGGCGTTGAGGCCGAGGCCGACCCGGAGCCAAAGGATAAGATCGGCACGACCTTGAGTTTTGGGCCAAGTACTTGTCTGGGGCGCCACAGCCGGTCGCGGACCTGACACTAACCGACTTCTCGGGAGCGAGTGCGACATTTTCACTCCCATCAGCAGTCTTCCGGACAATGGCAGAGGTTGGGGCCCAACACTCCTTGACGGTGTACCAGACGATCCTCATGGGGACGGCCGTGACGCTTCAGTGCCTCACACAGACCTCAGACATCGTTGTCGGGACTCCCTACATGAACAGGTCAAATGAGCAGGAGCTAAGCACCGTCGGTCTATTTCTGCAGCCTCTCCTGTTTCGGTTGGACTTGTCAGACTTGACTCCTTCAGCGGACGGTCAGGGCGATGTCAACGTTTCGATGCTGGCGCAACGGACGAAATCGTCATTTGAGGACATGTTGAGCCACCCAGTTCCTTGGCGGAAACTGCTCATTCATCTTGGCCTCGATGTCCAGCAAGGGGGGGGGGGGGGTGCACCCGATTTTCGACACTGTCGTTACGTTGCATGATTACCGGGCGATTGAACCTATCGCTCTTGACATTGCGGGCGCTGGGTCGCCGGAATTTCCCCAGACACCTGGCCCCAAGTTCAAGCTAATGTTTGAGTACGCGGTGACTGCCGAAGGGGATGCCTCGTTGCGCGTGGAATACAGGACGTTGAGACATTCCAGCGAAAACGTGGCGGCACTGTTTGCAGCCTTGATGCGGTGCTTTGACGCGCTTGCAGACGTGAGGTCGATCGTTGATCTACGGAAAGCCGTGTTGGAAAGACCCAATTTCGAAGGAACCAGTCCGTTGGGTGTTGCCGTTTGAGAACAGACAGACCCTTTTCCATGTCATGGCAGGAGCTCATGCCGCTGCTCGCCAAAGTAGTCCGGCTCCTGGTGGGAAGGAACCACCCACAACCCACGGAGAAGGTTAGACGCATAATTCTCAATCTCACTCACTCTGTCCCCTTTTCCCACCCTTCAACCTGCGATCAAGCGAATGCCGACGGTTTGATGCCGATTGCAAAAATGCTGCATGCGTCAGGGAATCAGTGTGGTGGTATCAGAACCGAAGCCAAGCAGCGCGGCAGGCTAGCTCATGACAAGCTTTCCAAGCCGATCTTAATTCTACGCCCGACAACGTGTGCGCATTTGTAAGGCACGTTCTGACCTCGTTGAGAATCGCAAGCAAGCCGCCAGATGTCGTGATCTTGCCGATCATGATCTACATATCGAGGCTCACAATCCTCCCAATGCAATTGCGGGGGGTGGGCTTCCCCAGGTTTCTGTTTTCTACCCCTGTCTCTTGCATCGCACCTCCGCCAAGTCCGGTCCCCACGATCACGACATCAGGTCCCAGGCGTGGCCCGTCTCTGATCTGCCATGCATATGCCCATTGCAGGACGACGACACCTCCCACCCGACGCGCCGTGGACGTGGGATGCCGCTCATCCGGCGTCCAACATCCGGAGCGGGCCGATTACAACCACACTATACGTGGGCATCGTCCAGCGTGCCAACCTTGCAACCGGGCGATGGGGAATCGACCCTCTCAACACCAGTGTCATTGGCCAGAAGGAAGATCCCCTCACGGCCAAATTTTAGAAAGATGAATGCTTCTTCCAGCATATTGCGCGGATGCATCTTAGGCAGAATAAGAGGTTGTGGAGCCATGGCATCTCATCGGTTTCCTGGGGTCCTGAGCTGAAACGTGTATAAGTCTGTCTCACTCCCCAGCCAGACGCTGAGAACACTCTCCCCTCTTTGTGTACCATTTGTTGGACTCGATCGTTTTGGCTGGTGTTTGCCTCAGTCCCACGCTCGTTTGAACAAGATGAAGGTGTCACTCCAGCTTTCGGCCCTGGCCCTGGTCCAGACCGTCTTCGGCGCTGCTTTGCCCACAACAACCTCAACTTCTGGTCCGCAGTTCGAGAATGGGCAGCCCATCGACGGGAATGGAAAAGGGGCTCCTATAGTCGGTATGTAGAGCCGGGTTCCCGGTCGCCGTCACACCGTCAACTAACTCAGGTCGTGCTTCAGGTGGAACCAACAAGTATATTGACGTTACCAACCCGGACAATCTTGGTCGACAGCCCACCGATAACGGAATTGTCCCGAACCTGAAGTGGCGCTTCTCCGACTCCAAGACAAGACTCTTCAAGGGCGGGTGGCTTCGCGAACAAGTCATCCAGGACCTTCCCCAGAGCCACGATGTCTCGGCCGCCCAGCAGCATCTTACCAAGGGGGGCACTCGTGAGCTCCATTGGCACAGGGTCGCAGGTATGCGTTGATGTCTTTTGCCCATTACTTCTTTCAGCGCGCTTGAGGCGCCTCCTTTTCTTCGGGCAAAACTGACTGAGGTTCTTCCTAGAATGGGGTTTCGTTTATGCGGGTTCTGTCTTGATCTCGGCCGTCGACGAATTCGGGAAATACCAGGTGGAGACACTCAACTATGGTGACATCTGGTACTTCCCTAAGGGCGTGGCACACACCGTCCAGGGTCTGGAGGACGAAAATGAGTTTTTGTTGGTGTTTGATGACGCGGATTTCGACAAGGCAGGGTGAGTTTCCTGAACGAAGTACCTAACCCGTGATTGCTGATCGTCTACGTGTTAGCACCACGTTCAACGTTGATGACTGGATCGCGCACACTCCACGCGATGTTGTTGCTAAAAACTTCGGCCTCGACCCTTCTGTCTTTGATAACGTCCCCAAGCCGAACCCTAGTATCTTCAACGGGACTGTCAGCAAGAACGCTACCAACACCCCTACCGGCACTCTGACTGGCGACGCGTCGTTCGTGTACAGAACCCTCCAGCACGAGCCCGAGCCCGTTCCCGGCAAAGGAGGCGTGTTCTACAAGATCGACAGCACCAACTTCCCCGCGAGCAAGACTTTGGCGGCCACCTTTGTGAGACTCAAGCCTGGTGGTCTGAGGGAGCTTCACTGGCACCCCAATGCAGAGGAGTGGCTGTATTTCCACAAGGGTTACGCTCGCGCTACTGTCTTCACCGGTAACACAAACTCGCGGACCTTCGATTTCGGACCTGGTGATACCGCCGCCTTCCCGGATAATTCTGGCCACTACATCGAGAACACATCCGAAACCGAAGACCTTGTCTGGATTGAGATCTACAAGTCGGATAGGGTCGCTGACATCCCGTTGACGCAGTGGCTCGCGCTGACACCCGCGGATATCGTGGCCCAGACACTCAAGATCCCGCTTGAGGTTGCTGAGAGTCTGCAGAGGGAAAAGCAAGTCCTGATCTCAGCTTGAGTGCCGCTGCGTCTCATCGTACTGGACGCATGTGGGTGCATTGGAAGTGGGCGGTGTTGGCGTGGGCGGATGGTACCTATTGGCTGGCGGTCAGGCGGTTTCTTGGGTGGCGGGATGATGATGATGCATTCCGTAGTGTCCATAAGATGTTGAGTCGGAGAGGGGTTGTAGGTACACAACTATAATTCTAATTCTAATGGATACCATTTCGGTCAGTGACCGTGGGAGTTATCATGGGAATGAGCTTTGCAAAGCACAGGTGACGTGGGAACGCCGACTCCTTGAGCTTGTTCTCAAAAAGCTTGGGTCACCAGATGTGCGACTTGCAGCTTCAACGTCGCAGCACCTTGTTTGTGGTCATGCTCCCACCCAAACGGTCGGGTCTTTATGGGCTGGCGATTTGCATGTGGCTGCATCTGCCTGTGACTCTCGTCGCTCATTGACACCTGTTGCAAGGAAGGCATGGCAGAAATGTCCGATGGGCCAGCTGGGTAAAAGTATGGTGAGACGAATACCCTGCCTTCGCAAAGCATAGATCGTTCTCGATGAGGGGTAACCCGGAAATATTTGAGATTCCAAACATCAGCCGAAGATGGAAAGGGCTGGGCACCCTGGACAGGATAATTGACCTGTGAGAATGAGCACTTCCAGGGATTTCGAAGAACATGAGGAACTAGGAACGAGCGATGAATTGAAAGCTACCATACAAAGTATCGTACCATGAAAGAAGAACAATCATCTAGACACCCCCATATGATGAAGATTCCAGATTGAGGGTTCCAGGTTGTCGCGATGAGTCTCGAGGCGTAGCTTTGGTCGGATTATTTTGTAAAGTCATGCTGTTGAGGGGCGCTTCTCAAGCTCGGAATAACTCACCACCACGTTCAAAAAAGGGACGTTTGCCACGAACATCTGGAAATAAAAACTATATATAATCGGTTGGGTTAACCATAAACGTAATAGAGCCCGGAACCAATCCGCTGGTAATGATGGCAATGCACAAAGCATCCGATACTTGCTTCCCGTTTCTCCGTCAACTGCCCCTGGCGGCGATGGCCAAACGCAGGGTTCGTCTCGGATTGGTCCAATTCGGGGCTGGAGAAGTGCCCGTGGTTGGGTTATCGCTCTGCTTGGCCCCTCTGTCCGCAATCGCATCATGGGCGGCTATCGAGGATCGCTTGTCAGCCTCCCGGATTCCTCCAAGGTTTCCCATTCCCTCGTCAAAACATCAGCGAGACGCTTTGCGCCCCTTTTCAACTGTCGCAGGCCCGCCTTCAATTTCACCTTGTCAACATTGCCTATGCCGCGCGATCAGTTATTTGTGTTTTTGTCCTGCGAGCTCAAACCCTCGAATTGAACCCGCAGCGTTTTTCTCAGCGCTGGCGGCATTCCTGCAGCACCCCTCGGTCCTGTAGGTATTGGATCTCAAACCCACCCCCGCCCTTCAGGGAGCGGCAACCGAACCCCCAGGCACAGAACCTGCTCGACGCGCGACAGCTGCTCTATGACGTCCCTGTCCCGATTTCACGGAGAACAAGCCTTTTCCCGCATCAATAACGCTGGCCCCTCGAATTGTACAATACGTTATAACGGTCGCATCGCGAACAGTCTTGCGTAGCCGTCATCAGTCCTGCCCCTCAAGTCCAGCATAGCCTGCGCGCAGCGAGCCGAGCCCGTTTCAACGCGACATTGTCAATTCCATTGCGGCCAACGTTTTGCGCCAGCAAGCCTTTGCAACAACAATCGTAAGGGAGCACCATCTCGTGGCAGATATTGGTATTTTGTGAGGTCAGTTTCCGCATCCTGGAATTTTCGGTGGACGGCGCACGACGTTTGCCCTTTATCGGTGCGGCGACTTTGGGAGCTGCCCTGGCCCGCCACCGCGATCCCGCATTGCCTCGTCCTCCGGGCGAGGAGTCAGGTCGAGAAGCGCAATTTTCTGCGGCCTGGTTTCTTCCCACGATCGAAATCACTGAGCTGTCGCCCTTCGTCCGGGGATCGCTCACCCAACATCAAATCACCCCTCTGCATCCTCAGCTTGACATAACCCATTTCCTGGGGCATCAAAAAGCTAACAGAATCGCCAGGCGCAGGTTGTGAGATTTCCCTCTGCCGCTAATTGTATCGCACCACCCCGCCCACCTCCCGATTCCCGTCGGCGACGAACATTTGCTTCCGAGCGCATCTTTGAAGCGCTTCCGCATTTCCGACTACCCTTCTTGCTGTCGATATTCAAAATGAACGGCTCACAGCAGGCCCAAGATGCGGCGGCGCAAAAACCGACCATCGCGGTCACCACAGCGCCCGCCAACGGTAACTCAACATTGAACAAGAAGCGAAAGAAGGAGGGCTTGAAGCCCATTATCACAACCGAGGGTTCCGGGTAGGTGCATGATGTTTTTCCTTGCTTCCATGACCGCAAACTTCGTTTTCTGTTTCTGTCTTGCTTGCCCAGCGACATGTGCAGTTCGCCGCGCCAAGCTGAAGAATTGGGTTTCTTGCGCACCGGCCGAGCTGTCGTTGGGCGGCGCCCGGGACAGGTGGCGGGGTGCGGTAGGCGCATCATGGAGGGGGAAGGCGCCGGCGTCCATGCGTGTGGTGCTGCGACATGACAGCACGGCCTATGGACAGCGACTGCCAACCGCAAGTGAATTGGACGCACCTGGAAGCGATGACGGGCCTAAGGGCAAAGGGGAAACGTGAGGCGTTCCCCGGTCGCGGTCTTGTTTGTGGCTCCAGTGAGCTGCAGACGTGGAGGGAGGCGGTCGCACCACCCCAAAACCACAGACCTTACCGCCCCCTCCCACCACCGACCTCTCCCGCATGTCAACGACGTCCCATCCATCGCCGTTTTCCTGCACCCGTCGCAACAACACCAACGCCTAGTACCTCCACCAAATTCCAGGCTTCAACCGCCTAGCGCTGGCACAGCGCACCCAAGGCCGCGATGAAGACAATGCTGCTCAAGACAAGGTCCCCGCTTTCGCTTTGTAACCCCAGTCAACCTGAGTCCCGCTTCCCGATCCGCTGAAGTTTCGGCACTGTGCGCAGCGATCCCGCCCCTCCCAGCCCAAACCCCGCCACGCTTGACCCGCCCACGCCATCTCGCAACCGTCGGCGTCGCGTCGGGCTCCCATGATGAACACGCGTTGACGTTGAAAGACACATTGCTTACATATATCTCGTCTTGCAGGGCCGCCCAGTTGTCGTCATCTATGGCACATTCGCCGACGTCTTCGTCTTCACCGGAAGATGCCGCCGAGAACACGGCCGACGAGGAGGATTCGGAAGACTACTGCAAAGGAGGGTATCACCCCGTCACGATTGGCGAAAAGTTCAAGGACGGGAAGTACACGGTTGTGCGGAAGCTTGGCTGGGGTCATTTCTCGACCGTCTGGCTGTCCAGGGACAACACAACCGGCAAACATGTCGCCCTGAAAGTTGTGCGATCCGCCGCCCACTACACGGAAACCGCAATCGATGAGATCAAGCTTCTCAACAAGATCGTCCAGGCAAACCCGAACCACCCTGGCCGCAAGCATGTCGTCAGTCTCCTCGACTCGTTTGAGCACAAGGGGCCCCACGGCACTCATGTGTGCATGGTGTTCGAAGTTCTCGGAGAGAACCTGCTGGGCTTGATAAAGAAGTGGAATCACAGAGGGATTCCGATGCCCCTTGTCAAACAAATCACCAAGCAAGTCCTCCTTGGCCTTGACTACCTACATCGGGAGTGTGGTATTATTCACACGGACCTTAAGCCCGAAAACGTCTTGATCGAGATTGGGGACGTCGAGCAGATTGTCAAGAAAGTCGTTAAAAGCGACCCGAATGATAAGGAGAACAACCGGAATGGTCGGCGGAGACGGAGGACGTTGATTACCGGTAGCCAGCCGCTACCTTCACCCCTGAACGCGAGCTTCAATCATGCCGCACTCTTCCCCACAGCGAGCTCGCACTCCAGTCTAGGGCAGATGCTGCACGAAGGTAGGCGTGAAACATTTCGGTGGCCCTCATATAACTTCTGGCTAATGCATTTCCTCGGTAGGCAACAAATCAAAAGAGGCTTCGCCGAGGCCCGACAAGGACGGCGGGGACGACAAACAGAAACAGAGGGAGAGAACAGCCGATATCTTGACAAAGGAGGTGTCTGGAATATCACTGGATAAGGCGGCGACCCCTCCGTCAACAACGGGGGAGAAGCGCAAGGCCGACGACATGCAAGCCTTCGACATTATCAGTGTCAAGATTGCTGATCTGGGCAACGCCTGCTGGGTCAACCACCATTTCACAAACGATATCCAAACTCGCCAGTATCGGTCACCCGAAGTCATACTCGGTGCCAAGTGGGGCGCAAGTACGGATGTTTGGAGCATGGCTGCCATGGTAAGGCCACCATCGTCGCCGAGACATGCCCTCTGCTAACTTGGCCGCAGGTATTCGAGTTGATCACGGGCGACTACCTGTTTGACCCTCAGTCGGGAACAAAATATGGTAAGGATGACGACCACATTGCCCAGATCATCGAGCTCCTCGGTCCATTTCCCAAATCGCTGTGTCTCTCAGGGAAGTGGTCCCAAGAAATCTTCAACAGGAAAGGGGAGTTGCGCAATATCCATAGGCTGCGGCATTGGGCTCTTCCCGACGTGTTGAGGGAGAAGTACCATTTCAAGGAGGACGAGGCAAAGCGCATCTCGGACTTCCTCACGCCGATGCTCGAGCTTATGCCGGAAAAGCGGGCGAATGCTGGTGGCATGGCAAGTCACGGCTGGTTGGAGGATACGCCTGGAATGAAGGGCATCAAGATCGACAAGGTTGAGGTGGGCAGTCGCGGGGAGGGCATAGACGGTTGGTCGTGCGAAGTGAGGAAGAGGTAGACGGTTTTGGATGCGTTTTGGTTGTCTCTGGTGCGTTGGGGATCCCGAGAGACCAGGTGGCGGTATACAGCGGCCGGGGCATGTCCTGACGTCGATAATGAAACAATTGACTGGCCCCATTGGGGCGAGAAGTTCGGATACCAGCAGCGGGTTCAACCACACAAAGCGGCTCTATCTGACTGGCTAGAGGAGGAAGGGGTACTGTCTTGTTGACGGCCTTTTTTTTCTATGTTATTGCTATTTGCAGCAACTTTACTACAACACTGTCAAGCGAGTCTTTCGTCCTCTTGGTTTGCAGCTGTCTTACCATGAGGCCGTCGCTTGGTGATATGTGATTTTCCTCGTGCTTTGCTGCTCATTTCAATCTCTCTTTGATCTCGCCACGAACAGTCATGGAACGACGTTACTTTTTTTTTTCTGTCAGTTCACAGAATCGGATAGACTTGTTTCTTTTTGTGCTTTCCTGGCTGTACCACAGACATATACCGTTTTCTTCACGAGTAACTCTTGCTAAGCACACACAATTAGATACTATGGATCTGGGTTAGCTCCAGAAGAGAATGACCAAGAGAAACTAAACATGGTCGAGAGCGTCATGGATTTCCGCGGCTAGCAGTGTTCTATCATGTTGCTTCATCTGGGCGCCAAGTGAACTCTGTATGCTCTCTTCTTTTCTCCTTGTTGACGGGAACGAAGCCCAACAAAACTCGAGGTGATCCCGAACGCCCTCCTGAACAACGCCGGCCCAATCCTGCATCAACAAAATACAATTGCCCTAATCTGCCCCTCAAGACGCATTGCCACCTATTGGCTGCTGAAGCTGCTGCCCACCTGCTACAACGTTGGATACAACGATTTTAAGTCGGTTTGTGCGCCATCGCCACGTGCGGCAAACCAAACTGTCCTTGGAGGATTAGTTTCGGGACCCCTAGCCCCTCTTCTTGCCCTTCTGGGTCAGTTTGCGGAATGCCTCCGCACCAGCCGAGCCGATGGGCCTGAAGTCGGGACCCCGAGTTCCATCAAAGGTGCTGCGGGGAGCAACAGTATAGCTTGCGGGAAGGCCTGCCGGCTGGGCTCTGTTACTGTTCTTGGGCTCGGGCGCAAGCATGCGCTCTCGCTCAAGTTCGAACTTGGTCTTGCCAGCTGGACGTTGCGTTAAGGTCATCTGAGAGCCACTGACGGCGGCCTCTTGACGCTGTGCCAGTTTCGCGGCACTGGGAGAATTGTTAGAAAAGAGTTCTGGGTGATATTGGGATGTGACTGCAGGAACTTACGTAAAGTCGAAGTCACGGGTCTCGATGTGGCGCTTCTTGTAGTCATCGGTCCGCTTGATAATAGGGCGACTCCATTCACCCATCAAGCGCTCGGCAATACGTTTGATCGTGGGCGTCGGGCGCTTGCTTTTGTTATAAAACAGGACCACCTTGCCAATCCCACTGCTCAAAAGACATTCCTTGTTAATAGGAAGCCTAGCAAGCGCATTGAAGATCTCGAGCTGAATGCTATAGGCAGGTAGACTGCCGTCGTTGAGCGGTTCGAGAAAGTACTTCACAGACTGGAGGAAGTTGGTCTCAGGATCGAGAACCGAGTCCTGGATCGTTGTTCGGTTGAGCAGATTGGTGACTTGTGGGAGGAGCTTCAGCTTGTGAACGGCGGGCTGGCCCTTCTCACGGGCTTCATTGTCAGCAACACAGGCCTTCTCCATTGCGACCTTGAGGTTCGCGATCTGGTCGTCGATTTCATCCTCCAAGTCCTGAGCGAGTAGTTAGCCACCAATCCCTTGTCCAAATGTCAAGAACATAAAACATACAATATCGTCCTTCTTTCTCCTTCTCTTCGACGGGTTCTTGATCGCCTGGTCGATCATTCTGTCGAGTGCTCGCCGGCGACGTTCCTCCGGCGACAGATGCTCCTCATCTTCTTCCCGCTGCTTTGCCGCGTCCTTCTTTGCTGCACGACGCTCTTCGCCATCTGTTCGCGATTTCCGGGGCCGGCTGCGGCGTTCCCCATCATCGGCAAAGTCAACCCCGTCGTTCCTCGCCCTCTTCTTCGGTCTGCGCCCTTCCTTTGGCTTCTTTGCGCTCTCAGTATCTGTGCGCTTCCTCTTGGACGCTTTCAGCGTCTGTGCCATCTCGGCATCGATGATCTTGTGTTCCTCGGCACCAGGATTGAAATCATCCTCGAACTGGTCTTCGTCGATTTCGGAGAGCAAGTCTGAGTCTTTGTCTGACAGATCGTCGCCATCTTGGGGGGCTTCGACAACATCATCCTCTTCTCGATCTTGAGCCCGCTCCTCCGCGGGAGAACCAACGTCGGACATTGTGAGAAGAGGTGTTGAGTTTGTCTGGCAAACCGATGGAGAATTCGAGGTGAGGAAGGTGCTAGAGATCGGTTTGGGTTGCTAGGGATCTCTATCCTGTGGCCAAGTTCCCCTAAGAAGATAGTTGGTAGGAGAAGAAATAGCGAGCTGCCGATGGTTGGGATGCGAAAAACCCAAAGGTCCGTCGAAGCGGCGGCTCTTGGAAACCACCAATCTTTCCCTGACGAGTGGTGGCGCGTGCGACAAAGAGCACACTGGTCCGTGCGATGGATGTCCATCTTCCGCGGATTTGCCGATGGGAGAGAACCCGTGCGCACGTGTTGCCCCACTTCGATTTGCCTTCGGTCTTCTCAGCGGTGTGTGTTTACTTTCTGAGTGGTTGCCACCAACGACGTTGCCGTGCATCAGCGGCACAAGGACAGGGAGTCAAGATCGGTTGACAAACACCACCATCCCGGCGCAAACCTGCAATTTACACCCACAACACCAAGCAAACCACACATTTCCTTGCAGGCGCAAAGATGGATCGCCGAGGTTTTGAAGGTCCCATGGACTGGGAATACCAGAACAAACCACCTATCGACCCCTCCAGCCCTTTCGCAAATACTTCACACAAGCCAAGGCGTAAGTCACCGCATTCCGGCGCAGCGCAGCAGTCTCCGCCCACCAAAAGATCGGCGCGGATACGCCAAGTCGAAGATATTCCAAAAGATGAGAGCTAACATCGTACAGCTTTCTTCGATTCGCCCTCCAAACCTGGCAATGGAAATCCGTTCTCGTTCGCTGGCGCCTCCAGGAGCTCGCCGTTCAAACCACAAAATGCACCTCAGCCGCCACCACCACGATCCATCTTCAACCCACAACTTGCGCACAAGCCAACCGCGCCACAGTTCCGTAACCCTGCCTTTACCACTCCACAGAAGCGCGTCGATGAGCTTGCTTACGCCGACTTCTCGGGCGCCGAGACGAGCCCTGCCCTGACGGACACATCTGAGATACCTCCCGAGACCCCAGAGGTGGACCACGATGAAGATTTCGGCAGAATGACGATAACTCCGCATTCCGCAGGGAGGGTTCTATACGGAAAAGGCATGCCACGAAGCCGCACACCAGGGAGGGGCGAAGTCCCCAGAGGGAACCGGGATAAGGTTAGGAAGAGGAAACGCTTGCAGGGTGATCGAGATGTCGGCAGCGTACGACCGAGGCTGCCCCACGCTTCGGATGATTCGGACAGTGATTGGGAGGAAGGTTCACGACCGGACGTCAAGAAGTCGAGCAAGCAGAAAGGTTGGCTCGGCAGTTTCCTGGCGGCGGTTAGCGATCACCCGAGCGCCCCGGCCATTCTATCCAGGTGGCTGCAGCTTGGAGTCAACATTGTGCTGATGGGCCTGGTCCTTTTTGGCATGTTTGCTGTCTTCCTCCAAGTGCGCTCCGACCTTGCGCACGCCAACGAAAAGGCCAGGGCCGATCTCATCCAGCAAATGGCGGTTTGCAGCGACAACTATCGGAAGAACCAATGCTTCCCGAAGGACAGACGAGCTCCGGCCCTTGATTCGGCATGTAATGAGTGGGAGGCATGCATGAACCAGGATCCCTCAGCTATCATGAGGGTCCAGGTGACGGTCCGGAATATGGGCAACGTGCTGAACGAGTTCACCGATGCGGTTACGCTGAAAACCTGGGTAAGCATGATTTCGTATGGCGACGAATCACGTCCGCTAACAACCACGCAAGGGCTTCATTTTGTCACTCCTTCTCGTGGCCATCGTGGGCACAAACGTCGGATTCGGCTTTCTTCGCGAATCGGCACTCCCGCATCCAGTTCGACCCGCTGAGCCCTCGCAGCCGGCTTCGTTTCCGATGCTTGGCGCCACTCAGCACAACCCTCAGCAAGCCTACATATGGGCCCCTATCGGCCAGACTCCTCGCCATAGGCGGAACTTCCTGGCGGACGATGCTACCGACACGGAGAACTCGCCTGAAGTCAAAGCTCTCCTGCCGCCACAAACGCCATCAGGGAGGCGGAGCCCAAGTAAAACCGACAGGGGCCGTAGTCCTACTAAAGCCTCAAGGAGCCCGAGCAAGGGGTACTAGGCCTCAGCCAGTTTAACGCCGTGCACTCGCAGCGTTGGATGGCGGATTTGCACAATACCTGGCGGCATGAAGCATTTCGTCGCTTCTAACACGTTCACATGAGCGCCGTATCCCCGACGGGCTGAATTCTGGGTTATTGTATGCTTTGGTTGGGCGAGTTCAAGTGAGATGGCGTTGATGCATTTTGGAGGACAGCGCGGATGTTGCCGAACTGGTTTGCTCGGTTTCCTTTCCTTTTGGTGTCGGGACCTTGTGGCCGCCACGAGCTTGGTGACGGATAGGTACGGTTAGGGCTGTTGGATTGAGTTAGATATCGGGTTTGTGTGTTTTTGTTGTTCGAGATGTATCATATACATGGGCGGTGAGGGTCAGTCGGAGTCTAGAATTTGGAATCATTCGAGACGCAGTCAATGCCAAGATTCTCTTTGTGCAAATCAACACAGCTCTCACGGGATGGGCTAAGAGGTTGCACAACAGCAGACGTGGTCTGGCGGGACCCCGGAGGCCAATCCCAGTCGGGGACGTTTTCTAGAACAGCTGAATTCATGTTCAACAAGCATGTATGTGGGGGCAAGGCTGCCGAAAAAGTAAACCACAGCCAGGCAGTTGTTCTGTCAAGTCTGTCTGGCGCTCTCCTCGGAATCTAGACTCGCTTTTCAGCGTGGCGACTCCAGAAAAGGGTAAAGCGCGGGTAGGAAATACTATTGATGTGGGGTGGAAGCATCAAATTTACCTTGCAGCCTCATCTAACAACACCCTCAAACGATGAGTGGCCGGAGAGAGCCAAGAAAACCGGTTGAGCCTGCTTTCCAACCGTTTGCTCACCAGGGGCTTGCTTTGAGGAGCCGCGATGGACCATTGAGCGGCTGCCCCTAGAAACCGACACACCGAACCCGATGTGCAGCCTATCTAGAAGGGAGTGTCCCTATAGACGTCAAAATGAGGCGCCAATTCCCTTTATATAGCGTATTGGAGTGTCCGAAATAATATTCGATACTTGTAAACTTGAATATTTGTGCATCCCACCGATCTTTCTGGTGCGCTGAGCACTTTTCTTGTCAGGGACTTGGAACACCAAACCAAGCTCAACGACTGCGCCAGGGAAGGAGCTCTAAGCGCTGGTGGAGCCTGCTGCGTCACATCGGAACTTTCAATTGTGAGTTCCCCCAATCTTGGGAAGGTATGACGGGAGCCTCTAAAATTCCACCTTCCGCCGCGGTTCCATTGTATTGTTTGTCAAATGTTCAAGCTCTTGGCCTAACGCGCGCCTCTCCAGCCTTCGTGCTGCGACCCTTGATTCTAGACCTGAGTTCGGCTTTCGGGAGAGGTACTCGGTACGTACCCACCTACCGATCTCTTCGATCTCTCCTCTCTCCAAGCAACCACAACAATCGCATCTCGGGTGTGTTGTCTGCGCCCACTCCCGTCTTTTGTCCTCTGTTCTCCTTTTGTTCATCGTTCGATTCATTTCAGGACCGTACCCCGCAATTCTACCCCTGGTCTTCGTTATGAACTCCGCTATTCTGCCCATGGATCGTAATCTTTAATTCCCCTGCATAAATACCATAGGTCCCGCTTTAGCATCCGGAGCCCCTCGCCTTCAGCTCGAGATCTTCGATTTCCAACCGAATGAGTGACCAAAAACCCACACACTGACACTGAATCTAGGCTGACGGTGCTTCCAGTGGTTCAAGCATTGTCTCAAGCATGTTAGCGTTGGTTAACGAGATCCCCCGTCGAGCCGATCCCGCAAGCTGCGTCTAGGGCCGAGAAGATGGATCCAATGGATGAAGACACACCCAGTGAAAACCACCCTCCGCAATCACCCTCCGCAGCACCCTCCGGCTCTGGCGTCGGTGCAAAACACCCCATTCCGGGACCGTCTCCGTCCTCGGCTGCTTCGACCGGAGGGCCGTCGGGCGCGGGGATCCAGGGCGTGTCGAAAAGACGGAGGGGACTGGGCGTCGTAACACCGAACGCGTGCACTGAATGCCGCAAGAAACGCGCAAAGGTTTGTGCCGACCCCTACCCCGATTCGCCAATGCAGCTCTCCCAACAACTCAAAGCAACCGAGCAGAAAGCAGGCAACTGACAGCTTCAAATCTAGTGCGACGGCCAGAAACCATGCGCTCGGTGCGCTGCGCAGAAAGACATCGAGTGCGTCTACGAGATACCTGTCCGTCAGAGCAAAGAAACGCTGCGACACGAAATCGAACAGCTTCGTCGCCAGCAACGAAGTAACGACCAAGTTCTTACGGCCCTCGTGCGCTCCGACTTGGTCGACGAGGTCCTCAAACGGCTGCGCAGTGGCCAGAGTGTTGAGGCAATATCAGAATGGCTTGGTGCGGCTCCTCCATTGGGTCGGTCGGCGGCGTCCGGCGGCGGCAGCGCTCCCGGCATGGTTGGGTTCGCGGGAGGCGGCACTGGACCCTTTGGCAAGATGCCGCAAGGGCCAGGCCCCACTAGCCCAGTCCCAAGCCCGCACCCGGGTCTACGTATCGAACCCGAGCAACAAAGTCCCTGGGGCGGGCCGTTCTCCTCCCACAGCCAGACGACAGCACGAAGTGGCTCCCATCCAGATGTCCCATGGGGCTCAGAGACTATACGAGGGGCACCCCAATCAAGAGTTGGGTCGTGGGTCGAAAGCCAGGGCGACGATCCGGACACCCAGAGGGCCCGCGGCTTAGATCAGATCCTCGCGCCCGAGATACCTGAGATGCGGGTTCCGCCAGGGACTTGGACAACTATAACTGGCGATGCCACCCTGGTCCAGCACCTTCTGTCGCTCTATTTCTGCTGGGAGTATCCCACGTTCGCCTCGCTGAGCAAGGAGCACTTTCTGAAGGACTTCATGGATGGCAGGCCACGATACTGTTCCTCTCTCTTGGTCAATGCCCTCCTGGCTCTAGGCTGCCGGTTCTCCAACAAACCAAACACACGCGCCAATCCAAATGATCCGTATACCTCGGGAGACCACTTCTTCAAGGAATGCCAGCGGCTCTTTTACCAAGAGCAGGATCATCACACACTAACCACTATCCAGGCCCTGGGTATAATGTCCATCAGGGAGGCGAGCTGTGGTCGGGACTCGGAGAGCTGGTACTATGCTGGGCAAAGCATTCGCCTAGCTATCGAGATGGGGCTCCACCAGCTAGAGGGTGATGGACAGGACGACGACGAAACTGCAGTGCAAGCGGCCACGTTCTGGGGTGCCTTTGCACTTGACCAGTAGGACCTGCTCTTCCCTGGACCACATTGTACAGTGTTTGTACTGACAAATACTAAAGTGCGTGGTCTCTAGCAACGGGATCCCTCCCGCAATGTTCTTGTTTCCCCCGGTTGCCCCCCAAACCCGCAATCATCGATGACATCGAGGCGTCACTTTGGATTCCTTATACGGATGATGGTAAGGGAAACTCACAGCTCGCTGCAGCAATCGAGGGGAAGCTAAAGGAATCCGAAGGGGCGCCACTTCAACGGTCGTGCGAGCAGCCATCTAACGTTCGGTCCGTGTACAAGTGTTTCTGCGAGCTCAGCGAGCTCGTACACCAGTCACTGTACATCCTCCATTCCCCAGGACGGCCTCTAACGAGCAGAGACCTGCTGAACATCTATACGCAGTATCTCAACTGGTACGACAGGATACCAGAAGTGTTGCGGCTCGGCCATAACTTCACGCCTGCTGTGCTCTTCGCGCAGTAAGTTTCCGCTCTGCTACGTTTTTATCTTGATACCGTTTATTTTATTTTATTTTGCTCCCGGCGGGACGCTGACGCTGGGCACAGCATGTATTACCACTTTGCCATACTGCTCCTCTTCAGGCCCTTGATCAAGCTCCGGATCATCGGCTCCAGCATTACTCCCCGCGACGTCTGCTCGCAAGCTGCCGATGCGATATCGGGTCTTCTGCGGTCCTATTCTCAACTCTACACGCTAAGGCGCACGCCATCCTTTGTGCCGTATTTCGTTCTCACATCTTCTATCATGCACCTCGCGATTGGCGCGACATTCTCGAATGACGAGAACCCAGTAGCGGGGAGCGAGTCAACACCCAGCGGGCCGTCGCCGCCAGCTTCGCGCCAACGGGGTCAAGGGGCACCGAAGATTGGGCCGCACGTCGCAGAGGCAATCAGTCGCGGTATCGCAGACCTGACAGAGATGGCACCTTGTCATTTTTTCGCAGAGCAGGCGCTCAATATTCTGCGGTACCTGGCCAAAAAGTGGAACATTGAAGTTGATATCACATCGTCGGAAGGAAAACCAGACTACAACCAGGCAACGCGCCCAGTCACCAGCAGCCTCAACTTTTTCTCTCCTAATGTGACAGACTCTGACTTCAACTGCTTGTGGGGAGAAAGTATCAAACCCGGAGCTGAGGTTAGCCAGCGCACCGGCGCCAAGGCAGGCAATACCGCCAAAACGGCTGAGGCATTGGAGAACCCTCTGTTCTGGCCTTTCCCAATGCAAGGCCGGCCAATGCTTCCCACAGGTGAAGAGCTTGAGAAGGCTGGCTTTGAACTTGTTTAGGCACACAGCGAAGTGCCTGCAACCCTGCAACCCTGCAACTGTTGACAGCGTCCAGGGTATGAGATAAAGGGTACGATTTCATTTACCGTCTCGATTTAGACAGGAACGCGGGGATGCGGCGAAGACAGAGCCGCGTCATTTGTCATTAGAAGGGTCCGGAAATCCTAACCAGGATGACCTGTATCACCATGGCGGAGTATTTTTGGTTGGGTCGCCAAAAACGGGTGGCCATTTGTGTGCGACGCTGTAGACGGCACACACTTTGTTTTTGGGGATTTGGCGGTTGGTTTGCGGATCTGATACCCCCTCATCTAGCTGGAGCATTCCTAGGTAACAAAAAGCAATTGATTTGGATTCGTGGGTTTGTCATGGGCGAGGTTTCAGTCGATTGCTCCGCGATAACACGCCATCCGAAGGTGTTAGTTCCGACGAAGCTTGGTTTTGGTCGCATCTCCGCTTTTGCGTGAGCTCCCGGCCCCCGGGCTCGTGGGCCCTGGCAAGACGAGCCGCGGGTGCCCGCCGCTAACGACACCGGGTCTGCCTTGGCGATTCTGAGACTGACGATGCCCGATCGGGGTCTGAAACAAGAACGCAAAAGAGAAAGAAACGCGATCGCGCCCCTCTTCATCATTTTGCGACGCAGGCAAGGCGGAAGGCGGTGATAAAGTAGAATGATGCTGCTGAACTGCATCCCTCGTGTCATGGAGAAACCCGGGCGTTCAGACCAGGGTCTTGAGCGGTTCGTCGAGGGAACAAACAATGGGGCCAACACGACAACGTGCATACGCAGGCGCTGATTGGGCGCCACCTGCAGTCCGAGTGTTTCGAAACACCTGGACCACAGCAGTCAAAAATGTGGTGATGCCCCTGGATTTGTTTCAGGTGACAAGCCCTCCCCTCCATGTTCCAATGAGAGGCTCGTCTCTTGGGGACTTGAGCGGGAAGCTTTGGGGGAGCGGGCTAGCAGCCCTCCACCAGGATGGCTGCCCCCAGGCGCAACAGCTGCAGAAGGTGCGATTGTGGTGCTTTGCTGATGCTGACAGCCTGCTTAGCCCCAGCTCTGTCGCTTTCCTCTTCCGCGCATGCCCCTGCCACTCTAGGTTGTCCCCGGTCGACCGAATTGCTTGCTGCTGAAGATCACGCTCGAGCACCAACGTTTTGTCTCTCTTGCCTTCCGCTTCCCGAGTCTTTTCGCTCTTCTCCGCTTCTTCTCTTGTCGCTCTCCCGGATTCTCGGTGCCCCAGCCCCCTCCCCTGTCGCTCTCGGGGCCGCCTAACCCTATATCCTCGAGTCGCTCCCGCATTGAGAACGAAGGGGCGCGCATTAACCTGACCACCCACCCTCTCCTGCCCTTCGACCACGTCCAATTGGTAATTGGTGCTTCTGACGACAAGAATGGGATCGCTGGCCGGGAACGATTTCAAGCCCTCGTCGTGATCTGCTCCCGTTCCACTCACGCCGCCGCCTTGCGAACTAGACAGCGCGCGCAAACGTCTCAACCATCGGCCGTTGCCCATGGATCCGTTCCGTAACCCACCGGCCGACAGCTTGGCCGCGGCCCGGCTTCATGTCCAGGCCCTGACCGAGTGCGGTTTGCCCCGAGAAGCACTGCTGCGCGCCCTGCTAGAGAATTACGGGCCGAACGAAGGTAGGTTCTGACGCGATGATCAAACCGCCCACTGCCTGTCTGAATGAACCCTGGATTGACTGTCGCGTCAGGAGATGGTGCTGTCAGCATGGACACGGGCTTTGCGCAGAGTCAACCACAACAGCAGCAGCAACAGCAGCAACCACCGCCACCACCACCACCACAACAACAACAAGCACAGCAACAACCCGCGCTGCCAGCAAAGTCCCACGCTGCGTTCAACGCCAGGTTATCCGTATCAACAACAAGTTCACGCTCGTCAGGGAGGGCGAGTGTCCTGTCCACCGCGACGTCGCTCAGCTCGGTCTCCTCTCAGGCAACCCATGACATGGCGCCATTCCCACCACCACCAGCGCCCGCGTCTTCGTCATCGTCGATCAAGAGCAGCAACCGAGGGACCTCCAAGGCGCAAGGCGCATACTGGTGCACCTTCTGCGACGTCGCCTTCCAGCGCAAGTTCGACTGGAAGAGGCACGAGGATGAGTTTCACGAGCGCTACAAGCGCTACCCATGTCCGAGCTGCAACCGCATCTTCTGGGGCGCCAACACTTTCAACCAGCACCACAAGAACGCCCATGGCTGCACCACATGCCCGCACGCCGACCGCGTTGTTCAGTACACGCGGCGAAAACAGGCGTGGGCCTGCGGCTTCTGCGGAGGATTTCTTGCTAGCCGGGACCGCTATTTTGATCACGTCGCAAGGCACTACGAAGATGGCTGCAACAAGTCGCACTGGAATCACTCGCTCGTCATCTACGGCCTGTTGCACCAGCCCTACATCAACCACGCGTGGAAGGAACTGTATCCGTCGCTCTATGGTCATCTGCCGCGAGACCAGCAGCCTATTCTCGAATGGGATATCAAATTGACGGGGCACGCGCAGGGTTTCTTGGAGGGCGAGAGTCCAGGGAAGCTCCAGGACTTGCTCGAATTCTTCAACGAAAGCACCGACGACCCCAGGTTTCTCGCAAATCTCGCCCTCTCGAGTGCCATCGTCAGACCGAGGCCAGGATCAACGACGCCGCCAGTCGTCAGTGAGCTTCCCGCCGCCCCGGTGTCGCGTAGGGTATCGGAGCCGCCAAAGTCGGTGGTCAAACCAACAACCACAACGGTCTCGTCTAAGCACATGTCGGCGCCCCAAGCGGCGGGGGGATTGTCACAGCAATACGAAAATGTCATGAAGCAACGAAACATGGGTCCATGCCAACCATCGGTCTTTCCCAGTTCTCATTTGCTTCACGCACAACCCCAGCCCCAGCCCCAACACCACCAACCACACCCACAGCAAGCACTCCATCAAGCACCAACACAGCAACCTCCACACCATCTCCACCATAACAATCCCTTCCTCTCATCCTTTCCCCAGCCCATACTCGAGGCTCCAGAGACGGACCACGGCTTCTTCATGTCCCAAAGCAACACTGGGCATATGCAAAGACAGCTCCAACACCATGCACAGCAAATATCACACCAGCATCATCATCAGCAGCAGCAGCAGCACAGTCAGCAGCCCCAGCCTCAACACCAGCTTCCCATGCCACAATTATCGGAAAACCTCTTTGAGGACTGGAGCAGCTTTACGACGACGGTGATTGATGAGACGGCCTATTCGATGACGGAGGGGTGGGATACGCCCATGGACCTGAGGAGTCCGAGTCTCGGGACCGGCACGCCAGGCGGGTGAAACTGAACGAATGGGGGCGCACCACGAAAGGCGGTGCAAAGAGAAGACGGGCGAGCATGTCACGGTGATCGGGCGCGAAGGAAACCAAGGGTACCATTATCCCCGCAAACATGAATCGGAAGCGGGGGTTGCATTTGTGGGGACGGAGGCGGGCGGGCGGCGTTTTGCTCGGTAGCGAAGACGCGGAACGGGACGGGGGTCGATGGCGTACGACTGGTTGGCACCCCAACCACTGCGAATCCCGCCGGCATGTTGATGTTGGATTGGGCCATGACCGGGTGGTATCGGGAGGCGGTTTATATTTTGCAATATCTGTTTTCTTTGTTCTACCTATACCCATGCGGGAGAGGTTGCAGTCCTGTCCTTTCCTCAATCTAATATCAACCAACCCCCTCTTGAGCGATAGTCGGTTCCGGTTTCGGTTTTCCTTTAGGCGTCTCAGCGGGACGGTAGGGTAGTCACTCAATGAATGTGTATATAGGATGGCGCGAAACAAGGGCAAAAGGGCTGGATTGGTGGTGCACCTCGGCACCTTCTGCGGACAAGGTCATGGTCATGGACAACAGAGAGTCCTAATTTTTGGGTGTTATTTTTGAACTTGGAAACGAAAAGTCGAATCTCCATCGCGTTAATAGCCGCAGTCCACTCCTTTGAAGAAGAGGAGGCCAAGCAAGGGAAGTCAAAATAAAGTCGGTCTTGACATATCGGGTATCGAAACAGAAGCGGGACTTGCCAAAAATGTCCATGATGAGACGTGACACTGACAAAACCCAGGAACTTGCTATTTTTGGTACCATGATTGGATGAGATGGGTAGGAAAGTATCAACAGACGATACGAGACGAGACGGTCGGAGAATGGGACGAACTCACGGTCTTGTTTTGCGCGTTGAGTGGGATGGATGTTTTGAAACATCCCATTTTTATTTATTTATTTTTTGCTTCTTTTTTTTTCGTTTTATTTTCCCCACTCTCGTATTCCTCTTTTAGCAGTTGCGACGAAACGAGACGAGACGAGACGAGACGAGGGGGTTTAAAGATGTAAAGAAGGTCCGAGCGAAGAGGCTGAGAGCTGAGAAAAAGACAAATGCCGTGGTGGTGAGCCCTTTTTTTTTTTTGCACAAGGTGCATGTTTCGTTTTGTTTCGTGCGGAGGGGGTTCCTGTTTGTCCTTTTTGGGTCTGCTCTGGGGCGCCCTGGTGGCTATGACGAGGGGGGTTGGATCTGGTCTGTGAGTGGTTTGGTTAAGCGCGATCGCACGTTTGCCTTGTTTGCCTCGGGGGAGTTGAAAGCTGAAACGAGGCAGTTGGGGTGTGGGTGGTATATCTGCCAAAAGGAGGTGTCCGAGCACGCGTGGGATTCTGTAGCCTTGTGAGGCTTTTCGGGGTTTGACATGCGGGAAACGTGGGGCTTGGGTTGTCGGCTGTGTGGGGTAAGAAACATCATGGCGTTTTTCATGTAGGTAGTCGGAAATAGATGGGTGTGTTTGGTGGTAGTCGTGGGGTTGAGGTGACAGGCTAGTTCCCTTTTGGTGATGGGGCAGGGCTGAGCGTTGCGGTTCTTTGATTTCGTCCGATGTTTTTGAGACGGAGGGGATGTTCAGCTTGGGGGGTAAAAGAGATAAAATAGATTAGATGCAGATGAGTCGTTTGGAGTTTTGGTGTTGTTGAGATGTGACAGAGTGCGCGTGCCATGGAACTTGTGTCTGGTAGCTTGGGTATAAGTTGTGGTGTTGACGGCGTGTCTTTGGTGTTGTGTATTGCCAGGACAGAGTATCGACTGTTCTCAAGCTTCTGTCAAGCCTCGTTGAACCCACCTGCTTTGTTCCGAAATACAGCCGCCATCTTGAGCTATTATCAGCGCCTCCAAGTCTCGATCGACGCTCATCGTTCTCCTCGCACAATCTCATCGACAATCCAATCCCTCTTCCAGCCATCATGAGCGGTTACAACGACAACTCGCAGACCGGAGGCTCTCAAGACCCCGGCTACTATAATGACGACGGTTACTCCGCCATTGATCGGTGGATGGGCCAGTCCTACCATGAAGATCCGTGGAATCCTCTGAGCCCTCGTGATCCTGGCTCCAACACCGCCGGGTCCAAAGATAAAGCAGGAAAAGGAAAAGGAAAAGGGGCCAAGGGCTCGAAGGGCAAGTCAGGTAAATCAAAGAAGTGAGGGAGTTTGACGAAGAGCGGTATCTTTTTAAGTCATGTGTGTTTCATGAGGATGGGCGGCCTTTTTGAATGTTGTTGAGTTTTTTTTTTTGATTTGTTTCCCCTGTGTATTAGTAGCAGTTATGGATTTCGCCATGTTGAGTGAATCGAACGTTCATCAATAACTCGCGTTTTGTTTGAATCTTGACACCTCTTGACAAAATAGTTGGTACTGGATATAAAACGTTGAAGGGATATTCATCAACCAAGAAGGTGCGAATCCGAATCTGTTGGATCGATTGAGGCAAGTGTCTTCTTGAACTGGTTGGCTAATCGATAAGTTCTGCCACTGTCTTAGATGGCAAGTTCAACTCGACCTGTCACACCATCTCTGCTCACCGGTTGGCATGTTAACCCCACTTGTCCGTTGGAAATCGGATGAGCCCAGAAATTGTGACAATCATATGACAGGCTTCCCTTCAAGGTATATTTTTTGCGTCCCTCTGGCAGGGTCGATTTTGTTCCGTTTCACAGATTATTTTCTTCGGCTTTCATCTATGCGCCAAACAATCGTCGATCATTGAGAATACAAACCCAAGCCATGGTTTTCTCAGAGAATTACGAGAAAGCGGTCTCGATAATCGCCTTCTTCGTTACCATCCTGACTCTGGCAGGCATCCCATACGCGTACTTCAAGACGAACTGGGAGCTCAACTACCGAGAGTCAACCAAACATCTTGGTCCCATTTGCATGGACGAACAAGAAATGGGAAGATTCGTCGCCAAAGGGCCTCTGAAGAAATGGAGCTTCTTTCAAATTCACAACTTTCCCAGGACGCAGCCGCCCAACCTCCTCGCAGTCGCAGGGCTTATCAAGGCGGGCGACGAAGGCGCTTACACCTCGAAAATCTTTAGCAAAATTCCACAAAACCACTGCAATGTATCGTGGAAGCCATTCTACGACGCTGTCTATACCGAGTACGCAAGTTGGTTGCGCAATGCAGGGGTACCCTTCCCCGAAGCAGAGGGCGACATCGATCTGGCTATGTTTTTGGAAAAGGACTCGAAAAATGTCCAGAAGCTGAAGGCGAGTCAAAGGTTTGACTCAATACGCAAATGATGAGCTGACTGGTATGAATTGGTGGTAGGGAGATGGCACAAAGGACTGCAAACTTCATCAAGGGTCGAAACCCTGCGATTGCGAATGTGCTTGTCGAGGAGAAGCGCACAGCCTCACCGGAGGGTCCGGTGAGCCACTTGTCCCCAGTTTCCGGTTACTGCCAGTAAAGAAGCTGGACAAGACACTTAAGACCTATCAGTTCAAAGACGTCGACACACCATCGAAGCTCCCACCGACCTGGTGGAAAGAACACTTGAGCAAGATTTGGATCCACGAAGGCCATCCCGCGATCGAAGTATTCAAGGAAGATTTAGCAACTCTCTCTTTGATCATGGGTATACCGCTACACGCAACAGGCCACGAGTTTCTCCCGGACGGTCGTGGAGCGTTTGGCATTACCCTTGCGTCCGACAAGGTCAGCAGATTGACGACTTTCAGCCTCACCTATAGCCATCGACAAGGGACAACAGCAATGGGTAGCGGCTACTCGACGCTCTTTGCCAAGCACGTAGCCTGCGGGTGTCTGCCATTTGTTCAAGTCGTCGATGAGGAAGGAAAGCGAATCACCCACACAATCGATATCACGGACGAGGTTGCACGGGATCTCAAACACGGGTGGGCAATCAATAGTCAAGCCCCAGCAAGGCCGACCCCGAGGTCGGAAAAGTATCTGTGGCGTTTACCAAGTTTGACGGGGATCGATCTCTACTCCAACTGCGTCCAGATCTCAGGAAGCACGCAGGGCGAAATATTCAACACGGGAGAGGATGGAGACAGACACATTGGGTACTGGTGGCAAGCTGTTGCCGGGCTAGCATTCGGCGGCCTGGTCCCCTTCGCGACGAAGAATATCAAGGATATAGTCGAGTTTACCCTCGCGGGAGAACTTGAATGTCCAAGGGTGTCGGATCTTGCCCATCTCCAAGCCCTTGTGAGATTGGTCAAAAAGGAAATCCCTTCTGAACGGAATCTCTTCGGGTCGCTAAGCTCAAGTGGTCCTGGGTCCGTAACCGTTCAGGACGTCGAAGACAGAGACACACGGATCCTCGTTGAGACGCTGAATCGATATACGACGCTCTTGGAACGGCTCATGGCAATCACCGCTGAGAAGTTTCACCAGAGTGACAAGGATGTGTTGGAAAAAGTGTATCGATGCGTCGAGACAACGTTGGAGAACTCTTACAATAAAGCTGTGGCACGCCATCGTGACGAAGCAAGCAGACCTCCAGGCTGCTGCGCATTCGAGAAGTGGGTTGAGGGCGAGGATCTCCTAAGGATCGTGCAGGATATGAGCAGCTTACACGATATGGACGCGGAGATTGGCATCTACATCTGCGGAAAGATGGCGGTATACCTTATTGCAGCCTGGGCGCGTCTTGCAAAGACTGTGGATTGGAGTGGACGTGGACGTACGCTCGAGAAAGTGGACGGGAATTCAGAAACGGAGACACATGAGATTGGCGAGAGAGATGAGGCAAAGTCGTATTGTCCGCCGCTATTACGAGAGCTTCCGGACATCTCAGCTTGGTATTGAGGGGAGGCTGGCAAGGCAGCACACTAGGGCATATTAATATCGAACCATTGATAAAGCTGTGTTGGATTAATCTATCTCTCTTCCCAGACGCCCTGCCGATCTACCGTCCTACTGCCTCAAAGACACCCTCCATCTGCGAGCTGGCCGTCATGAGATTATCAAGAGTACTTGATCTCGACGTTAGCTCCACCCAGCTTTTTTCCATCCACCAGTACGGTGAGCTCCGATGATGCTTCGGAAGGTTTCAAAACAATCTCGTAGTCAAGCCGCTTCATCTCAGCACCAGTCGTAGCGTGGTAGTGCGTCTTGAGTTGCTTGTAGTTGTCAACCTTGAATGTGATGTTGCAGAGCCCGCTCAAATGAGGCTCATATCGATTCAGCGGGACATCGTCTTCGCAAGAATATAGCGTTGCCTTCACCTTCTCACCAGAACGGTTCAGAAGCTTGTAGAAGTCATGACTGACGGACGTGCTGTAGGAAACGCTATCGCCCTGGGTGATATCAGTGGAAGATCGTTTAGAAGCCTCAAAGTGGAAACCTGCAGATAGGTAGATTGTTCACGAACCTTTTTGATGTACCATCTCACCTGGTTCTTGGCCCTATAATGGCCCTCTGCAGCACTCCAGAATTTGTCCTGTTCAAGATGCTTGCCGGGAATGAATTTTCTACGGCATTTCACCCCAATATTCAGCCTCGATATCGCCGAGTCGATCTTTATCGACAGCCCAGCCAATGCAGTCGACAATTGCAAGTCATCAGGGCCGTCAGCACCTTTTGCAATAGCAGTACGCCTGTGCCGCGTGGTTAGCTTCGCAGCGCAAGAGAAACAAGAAGAGGTAACGCACGGTTTCTCGCCACCCAAGTGCAGAATATCGATGCCGAAGGCAGAGTACCGGTTCTTCCGATGGCCGTGAAGATACAGATTGTACCCAACACCACCGACGAGGACGATACCAGTGACTGGAAGCCTTTTTTCCCGGGCCTTTTTGATTTGTCCATCAACCATGGCATTGATGCCGCGCAAACTCTCAGCGAAGATCCCCTTGATGTTCTCACTGGATCCTAGTTAGTGTTCGTCCGCCCAAACCACAGAGCGTAACTTGCCCTGAGAACAAAATGTATCCGTTCTTGATATGAGGCTCCCTCGTCGTATTATCGGTGCTTTCATTCCTGAAGACTCGGCGGGGAATCCGAACACTCCACTTGTTGATGGGACTGTCATTTTTGAACGGCCGTTTGACGAAGGGTTCCCGTTCATCCTTCATCAGAGAGTTGATTTCGTCCGCACTGAGGCGTGGCCACCTGCGCGTGCATTGCACATGGCCTTGTGTGCCTCGTCAATGGCCACTCCACCACACAAGGCCCCGGTTCCAGCCACTGCCTCGCTCAGAACGATGGGTTTGGTGTTGACGATCTTGTAGCTGATGAGATCAACCGTCCCGCCGCCGGCGTTACGCAAATAATGTAGACGTCTCCTTTCTTCACGTGGTGGTTGGGCTCGCCGAGTGTTGAAAGCGCGGCTGCCTCGGGCTCCGGTGCAAAGGAATGCGTGGTCTGGCCAACCGGACGATTCTCGAGGATACCTGCTGCATGTGCGGCCTTCGCCATGCTCGCTCGCGCGTAGTCCTTCCAGATTGCCAGTGCTGTGAGCATAACATGAAGTTGCACGGCATTCACGTTTGATTCGCCTTGCTGCAAAGGATATTAGCTCATATCGCCCTTATGAAGACCGAAGCTGGTGGCATACAGACTCGCGAATTGACTTGAGAGTCCACTCCCAAAGCAGGCGCAAGTAATCAGTTACAAGCTCCTCGGCCGTCTTGTCGACCTGCTTCATCAAGCGGCGGGCCTGTATCGTGATATCGGAACAGCGCAGGTCCTCACCCAAGTCCTTATCCTTCAGGAGAAGCAACTTGAACCAGAGGATCGGGTCGCAGTCATGCGGCACTTTAAATCCCCACTTGATCTGTCCGTTTTCGTAGTAGAGCTCAGTCGGAGCTTTGACCTGCCGGGGGAAGCCCCCAGGCCACGTTTTGATGATGTTGATTTTGCCTTGACTCATGTCGGCAGCCGTGGCCCACGCAACGCCGGAGAAGCTAGAGTCCCGTGTTAGTGGATACAGCACGCCAAATGAAAGGAAAAGAGCTTGCGTTGTCCCAAAGTCGATGCCAATGACCAATGACTCCTCGTCCTTATCCTCTTGCCGCTGCTCGCGCCAGTTGGCAGCGAGGGAACTGAGCAGGGACATGGCTGGTTGATTTGTCGTCCAGTGTCAAAAAGTGCGGGAAAAATCAACAAATGAAGAGAGAACATAGAGATGTTTAAGGAGTCCGCTCATAGTACCTATATAAACCATCAAATTCCCTGTAAACCCGAGGCAACAATCCAACCCAACGAGGTTGAGAACCAGGCAATTTGCACTTGTCTCGTATACATTCCTGAAGTGATCAACTGCATCACACTCAACCTTGAAATCAGGGACATCTCTTGGGAGTAAGGCATCGAGAAATAAGACCTCGAGCAACAGTGAATAAAAGACGGGCATGGGAAACACAGCCAAACGAAACTTGGCGTCTGGTTGATGGTCTTTGCAAATGCTTCCTAACAACCCCTTGTGTTTTCTTCCTCACTTGGTGAAGTGTACCTAAGTTCCGAGGACCGGAAATTCCATGTCCCGCGTTCTTTTGTTGGCGCGACGGGGCCCGAGAGCAAGCAACCATGTCGCTCCTTCGTCTGGTCTCACGAAGCTCATTATACTTTCTGAAACCCCGACCCCGAGTTGATCGGAAGCGGACAGAACTGAAAAAAGACAAAGACCTTGCTCGACAGCTTCCCGGGATAAGTTGCTGCGCGATTCCAAGACGAACCAACGAAAACCAACTCCAAGAACCTCTGCTGAGCGCTTTTTCGCACAATCGAGAATCCCAACCTCACGGCCAACCTCGGGCGACAGCTGGAAACTATGGAGGGAAGAAAATCGCGGTCCAAGGTCATGACGGCTGATGAACTCCAGGCCGAAAAGACGCGCGCCCGTAAGCTCGAGCAGGAATGCAAGGAAAAAGAAGACCTTCTGGAGAAGCAATTGCAAGAAGCCAAGAATGACGCCAACGAATATTTTCTTCGCTGGAAGCTTGCGTCCAGCGATCTCACTAGGGTTCGCCCGGGAGGGGACTTGGATATGCTAGACGACAAATATCTGATTTCCAGAGTCAAGGGACTGCGCCTGGTAGTTAGGAATCTAGCTGTCCTGTTTTTCACCACCCCGGAAACCGATTGACAACGACAAGATGGCCCAGCTGAACAACGCCTTCGATGGCCCAAACCTGTGGTCTCTGTTCCATTCCGAGACGAAATTTCCCAGGGCTATCCAACCCGTGATATGGAGATTTTTGGTCTGTGGAGGATTTAACACCTTCCGGTGGGTAGAGGACTGGCTTCTTATCGGCGCAATGAAAACCATGCACGCCCCACTTCGACCAAGTAGGTTGCCATACTCTTGTTGGCAAGAGTGTTGATGTTACCATTTTGTCGCATGGTGGCAGGTTGACAGATACTCCGAGCACACGCGAGACGCGGCGGTCGGAAAAAGGTTCCAGGTGTGGGCTCTCAAGACTTGCAGAATGGTGGAGGTTGTGGTGGAACCCACCGCTGGCATGCCAAGAGTAAGCTCTCCGTCAGATTCGTAGAGCGATGACGAAAGCTGTGCAAAGGTGTGGACGGTGAGAGTACCGTCGGATTCGGATTCGGAGTCGGAGTCGGAGGTCGAGGAGCCAAGGACTACGAAGTACCTGTTGGAATCAAGCCGGAGCCAGTCATCTGGGACGGACGTCGCGGGTGAGCCGGTGCTGGGGACCTTGGAGGATGAATTCAAGGTGCCAGGAAGTTGGGGTGGTGTGGAGATGTAGGCTACCTTGGTGGATGTGGGTCCAGCGTTAGCGTCCGGAGATCGGCGTTATCTGATCATCTGATAAGATCTTTGGAGGATCGCACCATCACCTTTTGCATTTCCTCCGCGACTGCCTGCAATCTCTCATTCTTTCTGCATCGTCTCGAACTTGTCCGCCAAGCCCTGCCTAAGTCGTGCACAGCGCCATTCTGTGCCACCAGGAGGCGATGGCCGGCGCACAGCAGCGATGCCCATGGGTCGACGAAACTCTGCACCGAACGTTGCCGTCCTTTCTGCGGGCCGTTTGCTCGCCAACGGGCGCTCTCTCCACCCGCAGTGAAGATGACGACTTTTTGGACGGCCTCGACCCGGAGAAGCGCGAATACCTTCGCCAACTCATCGTTGCCCTTTTCGAGGCTCGAACCATAGTAGCTTCCTACAATCTCGTCATTGTCGCTTTTATTCTTCTTTTTACCTTTTTGAACTGGCGACGGGCGGCCAAAGATCGTCGAAAATGGGGTCGCATCCGAGCCTCTCAGGCAGCCGACGAGATACGGCCCGAGCCGACGTCCTCATCCTCGAGTAGCACACTCCAGGGTAGCACAACACCGCCAAACGCCGTGAAACTCGACGCATCTGATGTGGAACGGCTCCCGCTCGTCGCAAGCAAACCATCACGAAGGCCGGGTCCTGCGGTTTTTCGGGCGGTCTCATCCTGGCTCGCGCGCCAGCCACCACCAATCCCCGTGATCAACCGAACGCTTCCCTCAAACGCAACGTCCCTTTTCGTCACAACATGGATGGGCTTGAATGTGTTCTTTCATTTTTACCGCCTCCCGATGCGCTGGGATTTCTTCTTCATCTTCGCCGACCGAGCCGGACTCGTCTTTGTTGTGAACCTTCCGATCCTGTATCTCCTCGGTGCCAAGAACCAGCCGTTGAGGCGCCTCACAGGCTACTCATACGAGGCTCTCAACATTTTTCACCGAAGAGTTGGCGAATTAATGTGCTTTGAGGCGTTGGTGCATTTTATCAGCATGGTCGTTTGGCAGTTTCTGCTCATGGAGGACTGGATGAAGGGCTCGACGACGCCGAAAGAGTACTGGACCCATCCCATCATTGTGTTTGGCATATGTGCCTTTTCGTCGTACGAGATGTTGTACTTTACGTCACTGGGGAGTTTCCGACAACGATGGTATGAGCTGTTTCTCGCCAGCCACGTCTTCCTGCAGGCTGGTGCTTTGGCGTTCCTGTGGTTCCATTACCCGACAAGTCAACCATGGGTGTTGCTCGCGCTCATCATTTTCGCCGTCGACCGACTAGTCTGGAGGTTTGGGTTGAAGCGGTCAAAGATCACCGCTGACTTATCAGTGTTGGAGGATGGGGAAACGTTTCTGGTCTCTGCTGACTGGGATATTCTGACCCCGGCGGAGGAGAAATCGTCCCGATGGTGGCCTTCGTTTCTTCAGCGCCACTCAATCCTCCATGGATGGGAGCCGACTGATCACGTATTTCTTACGGTCCCGGCTCTTGGAAGGTCTTTTGATCTCCAAGCGCATCCATTCACCATTGCCTCGGCCGCTCCCGGTGTTGTCACTTCCGCGAACGACGAGTCAGTCCACGCTTGGTTCAGCTTGCTTATCCGGGCCTACGATGGCTTCACCGCCGAGCTCCTCCGATATGCTCAGACCAACGGCCGTGTACCGGTCGTCATGGACGGGCCATACGGTTCGTCACACGCCTTGGAAATGCTGCGCGCCTCGGAGCGCGCCATCCTCGTTGCTGGCGGAAGTGGCATCGCCGTCACATTCCCGCTAGTTTGGGCTTTGCTTCACGAGAGCAAACCGCGCGAGGCAGACACGGATGCAGTGGCCGGTGCAAAGCGAGCGCCGCGGCAGAGGGTCCACCTTCTTTGGGTCACCCACTCGCGGTCCCATCGATCATGGGTACCAGAGCAACAACTAGACGAACTGGTAGCCCGAGGCCTCGATCTTGTCATCCCCGAACCAACAGTAGAAGCAGGACGGCCCAATGTCGCCATGTACGTCAAGGGATGGATCGAAGACGCCGCAGCAAACGGCGAGGAAGTCAGCGTGGTTGTTTCAGGACCGGACGGGCTTAATAGATCGGTGAGAAATGCATGTGCAGACGAGATTGGCGCAGGTTTAGACGTGCGAATGGCAGTGGAGAAGTTTGGATGGTGATGTTTACATTAAGGCTTGGACACATACAGCAATTTGCATCACACGGCGTTGGGTTTTGGAATTCTGATTTCAGCGGATGCAAGAGCAAAGAAACGGTTGGTGTTATATTAGCCAGCTACAGTACAATTTTGGTTTCCCCCCGTTATCATACAGTACTATGTATACATCCCTTCATTTACCGTCCTCCGGTTGTCTCATATCTCCCGCCTTCTTGATGCCCTCCGACACATCCTTGCCTGCCTTTTCAACACCCGAGCCAACGTTTGTGATGGCATCGCCAAGGGGCTTTCCGATACCCCCCGTTGCGCTGTTGACGGTATCACCCAGGCCGCGTGTCGTCGCGCCAACGACACCGCCTACCGTGTTGGTTGCGCTGCCGAGCGTGTTGCCCAGCGTCGAGGCAACGGTCTTGCCGGCGCCCGTGATGCCGCTTGTGGCGCTGGACGTGGTCTCCTTGGCTTTGTCGCCGGTCCCGCTTGGGCTCTTGAGAATATTGGACATGTCGGGCAGGGAGGAGCAGTGTAGGGGAGAATTTGGCAAGTAGCTTTTGTTGTTGTGGGTGATTGTTTGGTTACACTGGTATTCTAAGAATGGATTTGTGTCCGAGGATGTTTGCCAGATGGGATTATAAAGGCTGGCGACGGTGGATATTGTCGTCATGTTGACGCTATGTGTTGTGGTTGCCGCGCTTGACGTCAGAGTGATGGGCGGGGTGGCGGGCGAGCCCCTGATAGGGGTTTGTTTACATTCAGGGGGACCGGAGTGGGATATACATATGCAGTTGCTAGACAGATGGAGATTGATCGAAAGGGGTGGAACGAACGTCTGGAGGAACATTCTATCTGCGTCTTTAAAATCTCAGGGGCATGCCTTCCTGTCCACGCTGATCTACTTATTTGCGTGGGCATACTCATCGGCTTCTCTCCCTCGGAGATGGCAGTCCTCCCCCAAGCGTAACCCAGGGAACAAAGACAACCCCAATCAGGCATCCCTATGTGCCCCCCTAAGCTATCACAAGCATCCCCTCTCCAACCCGGACCATCCCGCTCGGCCCGAGATCCCATATCCCCCAAAAGCGCCGAACCCACGAGTATCCATCGTGGCGTAACTCAAAACCACGCGAGATCACGAACCAAATGGAGATTTGTTGAACCCGGCCCGACCCCGGACGCCCACTTCCCCAATGGCAGCACCCAAACCCCATCAAACAAGAGACAGGGGCGTCCCTCCACACGAAGCCTCCTAAACCCTATTCCGTAGGACTCTGTTCGGCAGCTCCGGCCTTTCCCGTCTAGAAAAGTTCCATGGTACCCATGTCCCTCTCCCAGATTTGCCACTGCTTCTCCATACCCTTTATCTCTCGATCCCAAATCCCAGGAGAAGCGTGGTACAAAGGTGCGGATCCAAGGCGCACAGTTGGTTCACGCGGTCCAAATTCTCTTATTTATACCCTACACTTGTGGTTCTCCCCGGCGGGAGACCTCCCTTTCCGCTAAATGAGGGCCACCTGCGGTCCCATCCTGTGGATGCTCCTGACCGCGCAAAGCATGGCTGCGCCGAGTTTGTACGACAACAACGACGACGACGAGATGGAGATGGAGATGGACTGGGATAGTATTCCGGTGAAAGAAATGGCTGGGAGGTGGCAAAATTCGGTTAATGTGTATGTTCTTCCCCCTTGTTTCCTTCCTTCCCCTTTTCTGTGGAAACTTTTCTGTGCTGCTTTTGTTGTTGTTGTTGTTGTTGTTGTTGTCATTGGTGGTGGTGGTGGTGGTGGGCTTACGATGTGTGTACAAAACAGGTACAAGAGTTTCGCAACCGTCTACACGCAAGACGGCACAGCCGGGTCGTGCGGAAACTGGCACTCTGATGACGATCTCATCTGCGCGCTGAGCAGCGACTGGATGGGTGATCTGTACCAGGCGCCGCATTGCGGACGCGTGATCGAGGTGGTGAATATCGGGAGCGATTATGGGATCGGCGGCACGGGGCGGTCAATCCGTGTGGTGGTCAAGGATACGTGCCCGACTTGTGAGCCTAACCATGTTGATTTGTCGGTCGGGGCTTGGAATTCCCTCACGGATGGGGCTGAGCCGAGTGAGTTTCATATCAAATGGTGAGTTGGTCGTTCTTGAGATGTCTTCGGGTGGGGGAGTGCTGACAATGATGGGGTGGTAGGAGGTTTGTTGATGACGAGGATACGGCCTGGCATTATGGCGAGGGCGATTTGCACATGGACGATGCGTACGAAGATAGCGGGTATGATGACGCTGAAGACGACGAGGATGAGCATGAGGGACGGGAGGAGTCCCCGCCGGCAAACGTCTGGACTTCTCACGCTTGGAACGAGCATGAGTCCGATGGGGGGGTTGTTGCAGATTACCAGTGGGGGAACAATGAGTATGACGAAGAGGACCATGATTTGGAGGATTATGACGAAGAGGACTACGATGAAGAGGACTCCGATGAGGAATATGAGGGCGGAGAGCGCATCTGGCCCGCGTATGCCTGGAACAACCGGGAAGATATGGCCTAGTGGAATCTGGACCAAGATGGGGATGAAGATCATAAAAGATCATGAGGACTGGGAAGAGTGACCCGAGTCCTGAGCACAGATAAAAATAAGCGGATCAAAAACAATCGAAAATGGATATTGCCTACTGATGATGCTGTCGCCAGTCGATGGAGCCGTAACTCAAAACACACCGACTAGCTGAGGATTATAGCCACGAGCCAAGTGCCCTACTACCTCCCATTCCCTTCCCCCCTCAAGGAATCGTGACAACCCTGCCCGCTCTATGCGCCGACCAAAGAGTAGTCTACTGTGCGAAAAGCCATGTTGATGCCGAAAGACACTGCCTGGATGAAGGCGTCATCTATAACCCAAAAAAGTCGCCGCCCTCGCGCCTGTATCGTGAATGCGTAAAACCGTAACGAAAAGGGTAGGAACCCCAAAATATCATGAACCTCCGTATCCCCAGGCCAGTTTCTCTTGTCGGCGGGCTGTGGTGTCTCGCTGGACGGCCTTGTCGGATGCCGCCTTAATCTGCATACATGCGTCGCATTTCTGGGCTTTGTTCGGTTTGCCGATGCGCCCGTAATCGACGGCGCCGCAGTACTTGTGGGGCTTGAGATCCGTCCACTGAACCGGTGGCTCAGTGTTGGTCGCCTTGCGCTGCTTGTTGTAGCTGTGGCCCATTTTGAGCGAGTGAGTGGAGATGCGCGTGGACGGCCGTGATGTTGGGTAGAGAATTCGCTGGCAGATCTGCGGTCGCAAATGAGACGAGCCTAGCTTTATTCTCTCAGCCTTAGCCTAGAATCGCCACGCGTGAGACGGCACAGCTGAATGCGGGTGCGAATGCAATGCGGTGTGAGTCTTGGTGGTATGACAAAGCGGCGCGGCCTGTTCGAGAAGGTCAGATGGAGGGGCGGGAGTGTTCAGTTGTGTCGCCGGATGATGTCACGCCGCCCTGGAAGCTAAAGCTCCGGGCTGCGAACCTTGAGGGTCCGATTTGCAAAGGGTTAGGGTATGAGCCGCCATCCTTCCAAAGTAAAGGTGAATGGAGGATAAACTTTTGAGATTCCACAATACGATTCTAAATGACTGACAAATTTCCGCCCCAAACCCTTCCTGCTCAACATCCCTGGGTATTAACAACAACCAACCAAAACTGTCCAAAATTCAGCATCAAACCATCCCTAGTATCAAACTTGAACAGCTTCCAATCTTGATCATGTTGACTCATCGCCCCCCGCTTTGCCAATATCGCCCTCCTCCAGACAAACCACCACGTACCGCCTCGATGTCTCGGAGACCTCGAATTCCTCTGACTCTTCGGTCACGTTGACCGAGTGATTCTCCGCGCTCGAGGCGAGCTTGACAGACCCATCAACGCTGTTGATAGCAACGACATGGTGTTGTCGACGTTCCAGAAGCTCTGCCGGTGCGGTACCCTCCTCAAACACCACCACATGGCGCTTCACTCGCTCACCCCCAGTAGTGGTTTCGTCAATGACGTATCGGTTCCCGGATGCGATGAGGGGGTCGACAGCAGGGGCATGCGGAGCTTCCCGCATGACAAACTTGCGCTCCGGATTCCCAAGCTGCTGCTGGAAGGAGCTTCCCATAGTGGTGGGCGTCTCCAGAGCCGCCTGGAACCGGACCTGTGTGCCATCACCTTCTCCCTGTGCTCCTGCAACAGCGGTGGTAGCGATTGAGAAATTGTCAATGCTGAAGTGCCGTCGATGTTTCCCTCGGCGCTCCCTATCGACGCTCGAGCCCAGGTCAGATCCGTCGGTAGCCGTAAAGGTCGTGGACCGTTCCAGGTAGTCCCCTTTCTGAATACCACGGGTTCCCTTGAGAGTTCCGATCGGGGTTGCGCGCGTTGTGCCGTTCTGGGCGGGAGCGAGCAGAGGCGCAGACTCCTCGTCCGAACCGGGTCCAAGAGTTCGGGAGCTGGGGAGCGGAGGCGGGTTGCCAATCCAGCCCTGGAGGAAAACAAAAGTAAACAAGGCAGTGAATGCGCTCAGACCGAAGAGCGACTTGGCCATATAGAGCCATCCCGAAATCCAATGTGTGCTGCCAGCGAACAAGGGGCCAATCAGACTTCCCCAGGCGTAGGCAACAGCAGGGAGAGTTGCCGTGGCGCTGAGATGGTCGGCGGTGGTTGGGAATCTATCAGACTCGGTCATCAGGCGAGTAATCTCCTTGAACAGCGGGTCCGCCGAAAATCCGATGCCAACTGAGAGACCGACAAGGGCAAGAAGGAAAACCTTTTCGGTGGCAGGCCCCGAAAGATCCCCCCGCCACCCGAGATAGAGGAATGCGGGAGCGCAAACCAGGAAGCCCAGACTGACAGTGAAGCGAGCGGACCTGGGTGCCCGGGCTGCCAAGTATCGGGAAAGGGGGCCCACGAAGAGGGCAGGTGCCGACAGCGGGACGAACGAGAACCCAGCACAGGACGTCGACCACATCAGGTGTCGCTCAACAAAAAGTGGGACGACACTCTGAAGGGCCGTGGTAAGAAGTCCGACGACCAAGTAACCATACAGCGCAGTGAACAGCCGGATGCCAAAAACCGGTGTAGTCAGCTCGGAAATGGTAAAAACAGAGCTGGCACTGCTTCTCCTGGATCGCCCGGTGCTATGGGTTGTAGACGCCGACCTGGAGCTTGCAATGGACGAGTAGCCGCTTGCCAGTTCCCCACCCCTGAGGGAAACGGTTCCATATCCTTGAGGGGTCTCATCAATGGCATCCTCGACCTGTTCGGCAGCCTCGCTCGTGGCACGGGGAGCGAGAGCGAGAGCGAGGAAGCTTGACAGGCCGCTGAGAGCGATGGCAGCGTAGGCAAGATAGAAGACCAAGCCCTCACCGCCAGCCAACTCGTACAGATATCCTGACACGGCGGGTGCCGCGGACATGGCGATGCTCTGAATGAGTGGTGGAGTGACCCATGACAACGTCGTCGCTTCAGGGTTGGCGCTCGAGATGGCTGCCACAATTCCCGAAGAAGTTCCCGTCGTAGCAGCTGCCGAGAGACCATGGAGGGCTCTAGACAAAACCAGGAGGGGGATTGAGGATGAGTAAAACTGCAGGATGACAAACGACGCAGTGAGAGATGCAAGGCCACTGAGAGTGATGACCCATCGTAGCGTGCCCGCTTTTGTCAAAAGGGGTATCAAAGCTGTGTGACGCGTCAGGTCAACAAGACCAATTGCAAGACCAACTGTGAAGGAGAAGACTCACGAGATATCGCCACGAGGGCACCGCCGTATGATGAAATGAGAACGGACGTCAGTATTTGAACTAAGGCCATGTTAGCATCTGGGTGTTTGATAAGTATAATAGCGTCGTCCGCCAACACTCACCCTGCTCCTGAGGGGCGTGAAGCCGGGTCTCAATGATGGATGGAACAAGAGGAATAACCTAGAGTTGTGAGAAAGGAGACATGGAGCATCTCTGGGAGACGGTGACTTACAAGTCCTGAAAGAAACACATCCTGCAGCGGTGTTAGTGGTGAGGCGACGAATGAGTGGAGGTAGACTCACTGTAAAGCTGGCAAACTTTGCCAGTGCTGCAAGGGCGGCCATTTTGGTGGTTCCTTCTTCTGCGAAGATGCTCCGGGGCAATGTTGCTTCACGTCGCGGGGTATTCCAAGCGAGGTGGCAGGTGCGTTGGGTCTGCGGCCAGGGGCTGGCCACCGAGGTGAGCAGACCGGGATAAGATGGCAAGAACAACTCCGCGACGATGATGGTGGGGCCGGGAGCAATTTTGCTGTGTCGTGACCTCAAACTCACGCGATGCGTCGTGACGCCGCCGGCTTTTCGATTACTGTCACCAATGGCGCTGCTGTGTTCGCGTCGGAGACTGGAACCCGTGGTGCATGAGGGGTTTTCGTTGCTTGTCGTTCGTCGTTTTTTTTTCCGTCGTCAATTCGTAGAGGCTCAACAAGCACCGCTCGCTTCAGCCCGCCTGTGTCGCGTCGCCGTCCTCTGTTGACGCTCTCGAACTCCAATGCCAATATCCGACCGTTGCACAACCCGCTCCGTCCTTCATAAAACACGTCCTCACCTCGCTCGCTCGATCAACGTGCCTCCGGCAAAGCGCTGTCGCAAGTCATGACGGCGCAAAAGTCAGACGGCGGGGGAATGCGCAAGGTGAGTGACGACCCATGGCGCGCTGCTCCCCTCTTCTCGTTTGGTTGCCCGGTTATCCTTCGAGGCAGATCAGTGTCTTGGCCTCCTTCGCATCGTCGGTCAAGGGTGCTATCGACCAACCGCAGCCCTGGTCGCAGAGCTCTCCCCACCAGAGCCCCCCGCATCTCCAGTGCTTAGGGTATTTGCGATTGGCCTGGAGCCCCCTGTGGCACCCGTTATCCTGCACCAAGACCGATGTCGTTAGCCTGCGATTCCGCAATCTTGACCAACCTTCTGAGCCTCACATTAAAACCGAGGGATACCACCCTCTTCGCCGCTCACCAACATGACATGCCTCGTGTCAGTCCAAAGGGAAACACAAGTTCAGATGCAAACGCCGCCTCTTAGAAGAATCAAAGTTCGAGCTTACGCCTCGGGTGCTGCCGTGCTGGTGTGGCTTGCAGCCGCTTGGAGACGTGTAAACTCTATCATCAAGTGATGACCTCTCGTTTTCGCGGACCTCTAGCCAGGTTTTTTTTTCTCTACTGTGATTCTATTTCCTCTGTGGTTCATTACATCGGTTCCAGTCGCGCCATGCCCAAAATATCGGCCCAGCAATTCCCTCGATGGGAGCCGGATCGATTTCTGGGCATCTTCAACCCCGCGACCGGGGCATGGTCCTGTCTCGGCACCACCCAGCTGGGTCGTCGATGTCGGCGACCCCTGAGCAACGCTTCCAAGGACGAACTTGTGTTGATGTTAGCCGGTCTGGGCTCTAGTCACCCAGAGGACCCCGAAGCAGAAGAAACACAGCTCAGCAACATCATTGAAGCCTCTTTGTGTCGCGACCATACTGATGCGGGAAATGCGGAAGAAATTCTCGCAAGTTTCAGGCTGATACTTAAGAGAGCCCGCAAGGGCATGGAGATGTTCCGAGGGGAAATCATTGTTGAGGAGGCAGAGTACGCACACGAAGATCCCAGTTTACCGTCGTCGAGTTCTGCAGAGGGTGTCGTTTCCGATCGACTTGACGCTCCAGGTATCGTTGCTCCAACCGAACCATCGATCGTCACCGACAATCAGGGGTCAAATGGCCCTAGGCATGGGCTTCACTTTCTCTCGCCTATAAGCTCAACATCACTAAGCCAGCGTGCGGCTCGACTCTCGCTCCCTCCCTCATGCTCGACCCTAGGTTCCAACAAAAGATCCAAGACTATCCACAAACCCGATTCCTCCTTACCCTTACCCCCCGAAAGAGAGACGCGACAAGACCAAAGAGACGAAGGAAATACAGTGGGTCAACGCGCATTTCACAGCACCACGCCCAAGCCGGAGACGGCGCCTGTGCTCTTTGCCACTTCCTCACAGGACCAGCATCATGCGGCACCCCTCCACCACCCGGAGGAGCAGTTGGCCAGGCCGGGGTCGCAACAAGATGAAAAAGTCATGCTGACAAACGCGCACAACTCGGCGGCTGCAATCCAAGGGGCGCAAGCGGGAGGGGATGAGGAGTTGCTCGAGCTCGTTGACAAGTTCCAGCTCCTGGGAAGGACGATGGACGAGGGCGAGGATGCATCCTTGATCGGCAAGGATGTCCTTGACAAGTGCGATGCTTTGGGCGTGGGAGCATCCAGGCTTTACCAGGTGGCTCTTGAAAATCCAGACGCCGAGGACCACACTATTGTTGGGCTTTTGAAGCAACAGGACTTGACCGTGACAACGCTGCCCAAGCAATGGAAAATACCAGCTCGGGACACGCCACCGCCAGAGTGACAACAAGATGTTGGGCTGAACCCGTTTCCTTCCAAATTCGGCGCTCAGCAATGAGTGAGCTCAGACGATAGGGGAGGGAGAAAAGAGGCGCTGGGGCTGGTATTGGGTCTGCGAGAGCCCGGCCGCGCCTCGAGACGTTTGTTTCCGACGCGTTGCTACTGCGACTTGCTTCTCTTGTTTCTCTTTTCCTGTTTGAACTTGTTGCTTCTCTGCATTCAAGGGTTGATTTGAGGTTATGACGTGGGATCATGGGAGTCGGGTGGCAACCTTCTTTTACCAAAAGGCTACTCGGTCGATGCCCGAAGGCCGTCTTCATTTCCTACTATTGACGCAAAACTCAATGCCTAGTGGTTTGCAGATGCAATGATCTCTGCCGCCTTTTCGGCGATACCGTATACCGCCGTCTGTATGTGCGCCGATATCTGCACCGGGATGACGCTTGCATCAACAACTCTCAAGTTTGCTGTCCCATACACTCTCAGCTCGGAATCCACCACTCCTCCATTCTTCTTTGGTAACATGGATGCTGTTCCGGTGGGGTGGAAGATGCTCAATGTTGTGTTCAGCACGTATTCTCTCCACTCGGCGTCTGTTTGCACTTTGTCCAGCCCGGGCTCATACTCGGACGTCCATGTCGATTTGAGGGGCTCACTCAGCGCGAGTCGTCTGCCGAATTTGGCCAGCTCGACCATGGCCTGGACGTCATATTCGTTGTCCAGATATTTTGGGTCGATGAGAGGCTTGCCTAGCGGGTTCGTCGGGTCGACATGAACGCTGCCGGAGCTGAGAGGGTGCATCAGTCCCGCAATAAGGGTGAAGAAACCCTTCCCGTGCAGCGCACTCCCGACAGCAGGATACCCCTTGACACCCGTGTAGCCGTCCGAGAAGATGACTTCGACTTGCGGCACCTGAGCATCCTTCAGTTGTTCCAATTTCTTCTTGTGTCCAACATCCTTGGACTTCCCGACCGCCTTTTTCGCCAGGCCCACCAAAGCAGAGTCGTCACCCACAACCTGCTTCCAGTTTGCAAACACAAAGCCACTTCCCGTGTAGTCATACGTTGACGGCACCCCAGCCTGCCACTTGGCCAGCTCCTCAGCCGCAAACGTCGCATTATACCTCAGTATATCAAACGACGTAAAATCCTCCCTTAGCTGATACGACGTCTGCACCCTGATATGATCCTGCAAGCCCTCCCCAACTCCGGCCAACTCAATCCGCTGTTCGATCCCAGCACCCTTCAACACCTCGGCCCTTCCAATCCCGGACAACTCCAGCAACACAGGCGTCTGAAACGCCCCCGCAGACAGCACCACCTCCCTCCTAGCCCCCACCACCGTCCCATTCCCCAACACCACGCCCACAGCTCTTTCCTTTCCCCCTCTCTTCTCCAACTCAACTCTCACAACCTCCACCCCCGTCAACACGTCCAAATTCCCTCCCTTAAGCGGCAAATACGCACTCGCGCTATACGACCTCGTCCACCCGTCAGCATCGATACTGCTAGGCTGCGTCGAAACCCCAATCGGCACACCCCTCAACGAGTCCTTATTCTCCTTGAATCCCAGCGCCTCGGCAGCAGGCACCCAGCGCTCCTGATGGGCGGGTATATGCCGATTCACAACAGCCCGCACCGGTCCTTTGGTACCACTCCCCGGCGGACCGGTCGTGTAATTCTCCGCGCGCGCCATGGCGGCCTGCATACCCTTCCATCCCCACCCTGGATTGCCGACGTCTTCCCATGCTTGGTACTCGGAAACGGCGGCCCGGTCCCAGCAGAGGAGGTTGATGGCTGAGGAGCCGCCGAGGACTTTACCTCTGTTTGCGCCCTGTCATTTTCATCAGGTTAGAACGGGGAATATGGAAAGAGGGGACAGGACAGGAAGGGGGGGGGGATATATACAATGACACGGTTACCAAGATGTTCCTGCGGAACGGTAGTAAAGTTCCAATCGAGTTTGGTACCCAATGTGGTGCCCTTTCGACCGGGGATCAGGATGCCCAGTTCGGAGGCGCCATCTTGTCCGGCTTCGATGAGGAGGATGCTGGATTTGGGAAGGTACTGCGAGAGACGCGTGGAGAGGGCTACGCCCGCTGTGCCGCCGCCTACTACTATGTAGTCGTACGTGGAAGCTGTTGTGAAGGTGACGAGGAGGAGGGTCAAGAGGAGGGGAAGGGATGTCATTTTTGCTGGCTTTTATTGATGGGGTAGGAATAACTGACGGGCATTTGGATAGAGAAACATTCAGAGGTGTGTATGTGTGAGAGAGAGAGTGAGATTGGGTTGTAAATGAGGTGATTTGGCTCCGGATCGCAAAGACGGGTCAATATTACTACCCTGCATTTTGGTCAACGAGTTGCATGGCCTTATGGTATGGATGGCTTATTTTGGGGGTGAACCGGGATCTAGGGTTATAGTTGATGGTACGGTGGGATATCCGGGGTCTTTCTCCGCGGGCTGGAGCGCTCTGCAGGCTGTTCGAACCGCGACCGGGGTGGGAAAGCATCTCGGACTCTTGCCGTCTTTGGTGGCCAATGGGGTGGTGAACCGTCCGTGTGAGCGTGCAGATTGGAGGTGCGCACTTTGTGGTATTTCTGTTGCAAACACATTGACTGACTTGGTTGTGATGATTCTGAGCGATTGTGCGTGCTAGGGAGAATGGATTTGTCGGGGGTCGGAAAGGAGGGAGAATGTCGACGAATAATTAACGCTCTACGGAGTACTACTACCTGTGCAACATGTGTTGAGACCATGTAGGTAGATATCCCCTCATTCTGAGAAATGCTTTACAAACACTTGGGCCATTTTGTATATACCAGGCTCCGCAATGTGACATTCGAGGCGTATGTAAACCCCGTAAATAACCCATGAAAGGAAGCCCATAAGGCCTGATTGACCATCCAATCTCAAAAACCGCCTAGGGTAAAAAAAGGTCAGCAACCGTATTCACCGGAGAGGATGACAACATACCGATAGCCTCCCAAGGCGTCTTGCGCTGCTGAAACTCAACCTCAACCAGCCGTCTATAGTGCCCCTCTGTCACCTTGATGTGGACCGGCGCAGATAAGGCGGTGTCGTCAAAGTTTTTCTCCTTATTGACAAATTCAATAGCCGTCGTGAACTCATTGTTGTTGGCGTCGACTTCCTTCAGGCGAAATTGCGGCTTGAGCGCAAGCAACGAGACCGCTCCTTCAGATCTCGGCGCCAGACGACAGTGGATGTGGCTGAGGTACTGATCCGCCTTCATCTTGTCGGGGAGCAAGTGCTCGAGGTAAAACACAGACGCAAGCAACCGCCTCGCGACGACGAGGATGTGGTCGTGCGCGGATGGGTACTTGCTGTCCATGTATGGCGGGGGCGGGCCTCGCTGGAGATACCTGCGGCAATCCCAGTACAGCTTCTGCATATCGTCGACCGCGTCGAGCGGCGGTGGTTTGGCGTCTAGGCCGACATCCAGACGGTGGCAGTTCTCCCTGAGCCGACCATGTGTGGCTTCCTTAAAGTCAACCCACTCGCGGTGGCAATCGAGCGTGGCTTCGACCATGTCCAGCCCCGTCTCGACCTTCTTGCGCAAACCACCGGGGAGCACCCGCTTGATCCTCTCGAGCCTTTCGTTCCTTGGGGCCTTGGCCCTTCCCGTTTCCTTGTCGACGTGAATGCCCGTGCCAATAGACACAACAATGTCCGGTGGCATCCCAGAAGGCCAGATGCGCTTCTGCTCGTCGTAGGCGAGTCGCACTGGGTTGTTTCGGAGGGTTGCTCCGTCGATGTAAGCTCGATGTGTAACTGGATGCTCAAACTTTTTGAACATGATAGGGGCCGCCGAGGTTGCTCGGGCACTGGTCATCAATCATCAGCGAATTGGCAAAATACAGCATTTCCTTTAAGGGTAGGTACTTACGCTTGCCAAGTTCTAAAGTCTCGTTGCTGTTCGTCTTCACGTTGAAGCCAGTCATCTAGCCAAGATTAGCAAGACCATCGCTTGGAAAGCGCGCGGGGATGAAGACGCACATCCATCCTTCACATCTTTTCCTCTTTGCGGGGGGTTTCTAGAGTAGTTCTGCACCTGTGATTAGCAGACGAACCTCAGGATGAGAAAAGGACCTACCGCGACAAGACATGGCTGATTCCTGCCCTCCACAGCGGACACCACGCCAACCTTGACCCCGCTTGTTGGTCCAAACAGGAAGCGGTCGCCAAATGTATCCCTCAACGTGTCATTGATGCCCTTGGACGTGTACTTGTGATCCAGGAATGGTTCCGCAAGGTTCGATAAAATAGGCACCCTCAAGGCTTTTCTCAGTGAGAATGCTCTCGTGGCCAGGGATTGGAACTTGGTGTCGGCATCTGCTACGGACCAACCCTTCTCAAATACACCAAGAGCGACTATGCCACCTAATCAGTCAAGTTAGCTTGATGTGCAAATATCCATGCTTGCAGGACTCGCCGGTGCTGGTCCCGATAACCAGGTCAAACAGGTCCTGTATCTTGATGCCCAGGCCGATCGCCTTCTCGATCTCGGCCAAGACAAAAAGCTCAACAACACCACGGACGCCGCCTCCATCCAAGACAAGGACACGGGCGCCCGCTGTCCTCGGCTTGACACGAACCTGCCATGGCTTCGACAAGAGCCTGCATCCAAGGGGACACGTCTTGATCTCGATGATGGAATGGTGTCTCTTGGATCCACTGTACCTCCGAATACAATCTTCGCAGATCCCGTGGCTTTTCGGCATACTAGTAATATGCATTAACAAATCACGTCCGCCACATGAGTCTCCTGTTCGAGCTTACCATGGCAACATGACTGCCGGACAGTTCGACAAACAGCTCAGGCAAGTCCGCTGCCCTGTTATCTCCACAACTCTGCTGGCTGTCGCCGCAGCAGCAAGTCGATCCATTGCTTCTTCCCTCGTCTTGATCTTGGCGATGTTTTCCCATAGTTGTTCCGTATACGTGTCGGGATCGTACGAGCTGATGTAACCACCTACCGTAAGGTCACCTTCCGACGTGCTCGAGACATCTGACCTCCTCGGGGAATCCTCGACAAAGGGGTCAAACTGGTGTCCCTTTTCGTGGCCTTCGAGGGTATTTCTGCATCGCCGTTGTCCGGTTCCATCTTTTGCTTCGCAGCGCCAGTGGCTATCCCTGAAATACTCGATGCCTCGGCGGGCCTCGTCAACCAAAAAGTCTTTGTGCTTGCTGATGTGTTCCTTGGAGACAGCGTGCGCATTCTTTTCTCCAGGGAGAACAATGGCAACTATACAAGAGGCAATGTAGGGGACGAGATCTTTGATCAGTTGGCACTCGCCGCCGACGTCCTGTGCTGTGTCGAGTTTCCGGAGCTTTACCATGTTGGATAACAGCTGCAACAAGTGCTCGCTGAATCTTCGAGGGAGCGAAGAATCCCCATCTGCTAACCGGTGGCTATGGGACAGTTAGTCCTGGCGCCAAAATTGGTGTGATGATGTTGCCATGTGTACAAGACTTACAAATCGAGCGTGTTCTGGACGGCCTTGGACAAGGACGTCACGGACTGGAGCAGATAGGAACTCAAACTTGTAACGTCACTTTCTTGCATTAGCACTGCTTCTATGATATACCAACACGGAGACAAGAGACGGAGAGGGAGCTTACTAGTTCATGTTCAACGCGACCCGTTTGGTGCGAATGCGGTACGACATCGACCGAATCTCGCCGTAAAGAATCTTGATCTGATCCGAGATTTTCTTGGCCGTCGTTGGCGACATAGGCACATACGTGGGGATCGAAATGACACGAAAGTCGTGGTAGTAGCACAGAATCAGGTCAGCGGCACAGGTTATCTCTCGTCCTCTGGCTGTCCATCTCTTCTTGAGTTCCGCATACCGTGTCGAGTTCTGGAAGCTATCCAACAGACGCTGCGTTGCAGTCTGGACGTCGACCATGGCGTTTTGGGAGTCGTGTGACATTTTGTTCAGGATAATGATAAGACCTGGACGGACACGCTGGTTGAGAGTCTTCTCATGCCCGTCTTTGGCCCAATCGAACATGTCCTCGAGGATCTTTTGGGCAACTCGGCTGTTGTTCGTGACTACCACGGGTTGTCAGTACGTTTGTGGGTCAGATAGACCATAAGAGCTTGATACGCACCAAAGCAGACCACGTCAGAGAAGGCGTAGAGAAGGCGGGGGTAAAGGTTTTTAACAATAACTCTCCGTGTGTCAGGGCCAACTTGCCCAATTCTCCTCCGGCTTCGGGAAACCTCCAAGCTTGAGGCACCACTTGGCAAAACAGGGGCCATGACTTGGCCCCATTTGAGTGGGATGCGATGAGTGGCGGTTTCCATATGCTCGGTGAGAAGATCTTTGGCCGGCCTAATCGAAGACATTCGCCCAGCTCCTTCTCCTGATGGCAGCGTATCGGCCCGGGTGATTCGCGAGAGAATCTGGCGAGCAATTGGTCTGTCGCTGCCTGAGAACCCCTCGCAGTCTACCATTAAAAGGGGCGTCTTGTCCTTCATAGAGGCCGGGTCAGCAAACAGGTGAATATCGCTGCTTGTAGAGTCGAAGTCATCGGCAGCCTGGCCAGGAACAGGCGCTCGGTGGCTCTTCTGTGCTAACGGTGCCAACATCCGAATGATTGCGCGGATTAACGTGCTCTTTCCCGAGCCTGTATCGCCCACGAAGGAGATGAGGGAAGGATATTGCCTGGGCGGTTTGTCGCGACCGTCATCCTCTATCAGCGTCTGGAGACGGGGGTAAATGTGCAGCTTGGGGCAAGATCCCTCTTGGTCGTGTGGTACACCAATCCATGTTGACCACAAGTCGTCAAGGTGAAGCGACTCTTTGTCCTGATCCAGGAACTGAGAGTTGAGCAGGTAGGTTGTGTACATGAACTCGTCAAAGTCAATTTCCTGGCATGGCTCTCCCATCATAATCTCGCTGGGCGGGACTTCAGGTCGGTGGTCCGGCGAGCGGGCGAGACAATCACGATGAGCAGGCTTACCGGAAGGGCCGCAACCACCGCACAGCACATAGCTGGAGGTGTAATCGGCTTGCATGCATAACCGGCAGTACAGATGAATGCCTCCTCTTTTCGCTTGCCGTGCAATGCTGACGCTAGGATCAGCCGGAGTGGACAGGGCATCGTGTATTTTGTGGTGACTTACAAGCTATAGCTGGGTTTTGGCCAGGATTCCATAAACTCCCGCGTCTTGACAAAACCCCCCTTTCCATCTAATGGCACCTCCAATTGTAGCGGGTCGCTCGTGTAGTAGGACTCATTATCGTCGTCCTCGGGCAAGCTGATCTGTCTGACCTGGGCAGCCAAGGCTTCCTCGTAGTCTGCTTGCTGACCGGTGGCTGGAGCTGCCGCATCAGCTGGTGTGTTGTTGTACTCCTCGACTTCGTCATCATCCGTTCCTCGCAGGTAATCCGATTGCGGCCTCCCATAACGTTCTGCATCATAGGACTCCTCAAACTCCAACCCCTGTAGAGTGGACATGATGCTGTTCGAGCTGGTCATCTATGTTTGGAGTTGTCTGACCTCTCTCGAAATATACATGATATGCCTTGCAAACCTCCAGGAAGTAGTGAAGGGAGCAAAAAGGGTGGTGGCAGGATGTGAAAAAGGGAGAAACCAAGGTTCAGGTCGTTCGAGAGGCTCATTTTACCCCTCATTCACGCTTGAAGGTTGACTCGACTCGCAAGGCTCTGAGGAACTCTCATCAGGGCCCAGCTAGCTGCAGCCAGATTGAGGCAGTGGGTGCTTCTGCCTGCGGCCAGCCCTGGACTTGGATGCATGTCCGGTGTGGCGCCCAGTCAAATCACCATCTCTCCGCTGGCGCTTTTCGGGAGGAAAGTCTGCTGGTCGCAGGCTCTTGGCTACCGGATGATCGAGCTGCGCAACATCATAGCAGGCAGCTCGGTCAGGTTGGCCTCACCGAGGTCGCTTGGTCGATCAAATCCCGCCCATGTCCCTTGTTGTATTCGAATCGGGTCGCAAGGCTGCGAGCCCCCACTGGCGGGTGCTGCTAACTCTGCATCATGTCGGACTGAGGCTGGCTGTGAATTGCCACCGGATTGACAAGGTGGTCGAGCTTGACCATATTCGGGATATTGTTTCGTGAAGCCTCTGAAAGTGAAAGAGCTAGTGCAAGCGAGGCAGTGCGACGAAACTCTTGTTCAGTCGGGAAGGCTCGGTTCGAGCTGGCCATCCCATCGACCCCAGGCCCTGTCTGTCACGTTCGCGAACACCACACACCACGGAACTCACAATGGTTTGCATGACTAGGCGATCATCTATTGATTGCAAGTAATGCGGCTAGTCTAATTTGCTCCCAGCCAAAATAGCAGTTACCTCACTATCCGCTTGTCAGAAGAGGCTCCTCCCATCAACAAAAAATAAAACTAGGTACAGCTGAATATCTCTACTGGTGCCGTCGTTATATGACCAAGGCAGGCCTGTTTTTATGATAACAAGTCAAAACTTGGCCCTGAGTTTGCACTGCGTTTCTCACGAGGAGTCCACACTGGTGGCTCGTCATAGCTGAGAAGAAGGTCGGATTTCGGGGACTGCGGCTCGTCGTAGCCAAGGAGGAGATCGCTGCATGAATTTTCTGCACTTCGTGTGGAAGCGGCCGCAGACCATGTTGACCGGGGACTGATGGTCCGTTCGCACAAGTCAGCGGTGAGGCTCGCAGCTCGAGACGCGGTTGTGATCGGAGTGGCGGGCTCTTTTGTTGACACTAATGAGGATGGATAAGTGACGGCTGAAGTAGAGCACGTCGAGCCATCAGAAGGTCCAGGGGTTGTGTTGAGGGATGGGCTACGACCCGGGCGATGAACCACTTTCTAGTCTGAGCCGCTACTCCCAGACACGCCCCCACGCCACAGGCCATAGAAGCCCTCGCAGTTTTTCCACATCTTTATAGTCCCGTCTTCGGAACCGGTGGCGTAAAGATTGCCATCTGGCGAGAAGGCAATCGACCAGATGGGACCGTGGTGGCCTTTGTGGACGTCGATCTCATTCCCATCCTCCCAGTTGTACACTCGTGCCCAGGTTCCGGGCTCCTCACCAACCACCACCTTTCTGCCCTTCAGATCAAGTCCCACACTGGCAATTCCGTGGGGGAGCGTCATCTGCTTGAGGTCCTGGTCAGCGCGTGAACCGCCCCAGAAATACGCTGTTTTGCCGGCTGCCACAGCCAAAACCGGCAAACCGCCACCGATGTCCGTAGGTGTCGCGTACGAAGGGGCAAGAGAAACCAGCTCGCAAGACTTGATTTCCGCCTCTAGCTTGGCCTCCCGAACGCAGCGACGCGATGGGAGATCAAACCACCGCAGGGTGTCTCCAGAAGCGGTGACAATGACGCTCGGATCCATGGTCCAAACGATGAACTTGATGGCCTCCTTGTGTGATCCCTCCCCGATTTCGAACGCTTGTGAAGTCTCGATGGTCGTGGCTGCCACAACAGTTTCCTTCCCCTCAGTGGGCGACGAGACCGGCTTTTGCTCCTGCAAATCGAAGATCCGAAGCTTCTTCTCCATACCGCCGGTTGCCAGCATTCCAGAATTGTCGAACGGGTAGGCAATGGCGCGGACGATGTGGTCATGTTGGAGAATGTACAAGAGCTCGCCTGTATGTGTGTCCCAGACCTTGGCAGTGAAATCGGCGGATGCGGTAGCAGCGGTCGAGGCGTCAGGGCTTAATCTAGCTTGCCAAACAGCGCCCTTGTGGCCGAGGAACGTCCCGATCCAATCGCCCGTCTGGCCGTCGCGAAGCATGGGGTTGCCATCTGCAGTCCACCTGTCAGCGACACGTACCTAGAAAAACCAGCACAAGCGCACACAAACCTTTGCAAGCGGAGATCATATAGTAGACATCGTCCTTCTCTAGCGGCGAAAAGCTAAGGTGGGGTACCGGGCGTGAATGGCCGTGGCATGTGAGGGGAACGTATTGTCGGGGGGCCGCAGACTCGCTCATTGTTGGTCGGTCGCAAGCTTGGGAAGAGCAGGTTGGGGTGCCGAGCTGCTGGCTGGGTCAAAATCGAAGTCGAAGTCGAAGTCGAAATCAAAATACCGTAAGACGCCGGGGTATTTCCAAACGACCAGGAAATGCGATGGTGCGTGAATCTCAAATGAAGGCTTCGCAAATGTGCGCGATCCGGCGAGGGGCAATGAATGCGATCTACTGAGCAGAGAGCGATCTAACCGCGGTAAATGGACAGCCGACAGCACTCAGAAAGACGGAAAACAGTCGTAACGGGTCGTTAGAAGGAGCCGTGAAGGAGTGGACAGAAAATTAGGCCAAAGCGATCATGGTATCTCAGTCGTCGTAAGCGGCATTCGTCGGTCCGAGGTCAAGTAAAAGAGAAGTAGGGTGCTGCGTCGCGCGAGGAGCGTCGAAGTTGTCCCTCTTCAGATTCTCAGCAGTGGACCCAATCGTGCCTCACAACAGGACCCCTCCTTGGCCCGAGCGTTCAGTGGTGGGCCCCGCTGCCCTGCGCAGCTCGCGCCCCACAGTGCAAGCTGAGGCGTCTCCGGTCTCCGGGCCCAGGGCAGGCGGGGGAAGGTGCGGGGTGGGGGACCATCAGGGGTGGCTGAAGCTTCCCTGGCACGTATCCATGGCCCCTCCATCTCATCTGCTGACTGACCTGCCCCTCCAAGCTTCGAGCCACTTCCACGCCCGATGCACCTTCCAGCTACAGCCGAACCACAACCCCTCGTGATTTCCCTCACCCTCACCATCGCCCCAATACTTTCGCTGGGAGCTTAGGCCTGAGGCGCAGCCCCATCCCCGTCGCCGGCTTCCGAATTACTTCTATCCAACGTCAACAATAAACACCCTTGGAGCTTAGCACCAGGCCAACGATGCCTGAGTTCCAGCTCTCGGCCCAGCTCAAGGGTCACGACAGCGATGTTAGTGGGCTCATAATGCTGACTCGTGATTTGGACAAGGCTAAGATGAGGCTTCTTACAGGTCCGCACCGTCCTCTTCCCGGCCCCAGATGTTATACTTTCAGGCGGGAGAGACAAAACCGCCCGCGTTTGGCGCAAAACTACGCAGAAGCCCCCAACCTTCGATGACAAGATTGTTAGCAATAGCGAGGGGTTTGTCAACAGTCTCGCATTCGTTCGTCGCCAGAATGTCCCCGGTTCTCATGGGCTCCTCGTCCAAGGCGGTGCCGATGCGATGATCGAAGTCAAAAACCCGGCCTCGCCAAACGATGAGACGAAGCGCCTTCTTTTCGGACACAGCAACAACGTCTGCACTCTCGATGTCTTTCCCAATGGCAACCAACTTGTTTCCGGGAGCTGGGACGGCTCCGCCATGGTCTGGGACTTGAACAAGTGGGAGCAGATCAGGACTCTCAAGCATGTTAGCACGAATGGCGGTTCAAGTGTGTGGGCAGTCCTTGCGTACACAGACGAGTTGGTTATCACAGGGAGCGCCGATGGCAACGTCAGGATATTCAGTCTGAGAGACGCCGGCGGACATGAGATCCTCCCCAAAAAGACCCTGAAAACCGGAGATGTTGTTCGAGCTTTGTGCAAACTCCCAGCCGACCTGAAGTCACGACATCCCACCGGGGCCGATTTTGCGAGCGCAGGAAATGACAGCACAATCCAGCTGTGGAAGATTACCGGGGAGCAAGTTGGAACCCTGCACGGTCACGCAAGCTTCATCTACTCCCTTGCTGCTCTCCCAACCGGTGAGATCGTTAGCTCGGGTGAAGACAGAACTTTGCGCATCTGGCGAGGAACAAACTGTGTGCAAACCATCACTCACCCCGCCATATCGGTCTGGTCTGTGGCAGTCTGCTCGGTAAACGGGGATATCGTGTCCGGTGCTAGCGACAAGATGATCCGTGTTTTCACCCGAAATGTCGATCGCATAGCTGCACCCGACGTCATCTCCGAGTATGAGCAAAGCCTTCAGCTAGCAGAGATCCCGAAAAACCAGGTCAGCGAGTCAGACAAGACAGAAACCGTGACCAAGGAATGGCTTCAGTCCAACCAAGGCAAAAAGGATGGGCAGCTGGCATTGGTGAAAGAGGACAATGGATCCATCTTGGCTTACCAGTGGGCAACAGGTACGTTCTCCTTTATGGTGCAAAGGGTGATACTGACTTCCGGGACAGGCAGAGGCTGGATCCAGATCGGCACCGTAGTTGACCCCCCAAGCCAGCGACCAAAGGTTCAGTATAAGGGCAAGGAGTACGACTATGTATTCGACGTGGACGTTGAGGAGGGCAAGCCAACACTCAAACTTCCGTACAACCTCACAGAAGACACGTATCAAGCAGCCACGAGATTCCTGGGGGACAATAACCTGCCAATCACATATATCGAAGCAGTTGCGAATTTCATCAGGGAAAATACGAAGGATGCTGTTCCCGCAACATCAACCACCGTCGAGGACAAACCACCACCCACTACAACTGCATCGGTAGCGACCTACCTTCCGCATGTTGAATACCTGGCAATTACGCAAGGCACCCTGGGCCCAGCACTCAAGAAGATCAACGAGTGGAACGCGCAACATATTGCGGAGGGGAACAAGCATATTGCGCTGAACCCTGGCAACTTGAAGAGTCTTCAGGCGCTGGTACAGGCGTATTCTACAGGGAACCCGGCGGCTGGTACTCTCCAAGAAGCGATCCCTATACTTCTCAGGCTAGCTACAAACTGGCCGTACGCACACCGACTGCCAATCCTGGACATTATCCGATGTGTAGTAGCCAACCCGGCGTTTTCGTCTCACATCAACAGCCAGTCAGCGAGCCCGATCAATCTCACTCTGCGAGGTGCACTGGATGTGAATGATCCGGTGGGCTTGGTCTCAGCGGATCTCGTCGACTTCGTATCCAACAACGCCGACTGGCCCAAAGTCAACCCGAGGAATGTGATGCTCGCGCTGCGGGCTGTGACGAATCTCTTCCTTACCCCTGAAGGGAGGAATCTGGCCACAAAAGAAGCGGATGCGATACTTGCCGTGCTAGGCCGCGTAGCCGGTGTGGGAGAGAAACAGGGTCCCTTCGGTTCTACCAACGATAACTTCTATCACAACATGATCATCGCCTTGATCTCAGCAGCATTCAACTTCGCTTGTTTGGCATACAACGAGAGGCGGCAGACTCCACCTACGGAAGCAATCGATCTGGGCCGTCTTGCACAAGTGTTCGGCGTGGCTGAAGCCGTGATTCGCAATAGCGACAACGGCGAGGTGCAGTTCCGCGCCGCTATGACGGCTGGGATGCTACTCGCTAGCAACGAGGATGCCAAAGAGATCGCGAAGACTCTGGATGTCCAGGTGTGGTTGCAAGCAGCTTCCAGGCAGACCTCAGATGAGCGCGTGAAGGCAGTGGTTGCAGAATGCGCTAACTACCTGGGGTGAAGATCTGAAGGGGAGGAGGATAGTGATTGTACGAATAGATAGGTGGTTTGCCGCCATCTCTCGCGCGGCTGCTCACTGCTGGAACCCCCCGGAATCGACTTGGTCATTGCAGATGACTACTCGTCTCTGGCTGATGCGCTTGGCCCTGATATGGGCCAGTGGCCCTCCCGAGGGGGACAAGTCACCACGACGGTCGATCCGTCTTGCATATCTGGAGGTTGATGTCTAGCGTTGATAGCGTTTTGCTTTCTTAGCCCACGGATAGATAGATAGCCTGCGAAGCCAGGGATTTAGATATCACATTGGCTCACATACAGATGGCGATACAGGAACCCCTTATGACCAGGAACCGTAGCTCGGCTGGTGAATTGTATGAGCCTAACCCTTGCTCCTCGGGCCTTCTCCCAGGCCGCCCACCTACAGCTAAATAGCCCAGAACTGGCCCTGGAGTGAGGAAAGAGAGAACACGATAGCCCAAGCTTGGACAAAGCTTACCAACCAGCGGCCTGTTCATCCTATCTCCGGGTACTAAGATATGTAGGCACATTCGTCCAATACTCATCAACCTCCCAAGTGACGTGTTGCTCCTTGCCCCAGTTCCACGACTGCAGGAGCAGCGCTGCTCAGCACACTCAGCCGGGATGGTTCTAATCCACTTTCTATGATCGGAGCAAAACGTACAACCCCCGGCGCAGCGCATGAGACTCGGCATGCAAATGGAACACCGTCATGAACGAGCTGGCGCCGACCACTGTGACGACATCGGATCCGAAACCCGACGGCTCGGCACGGCGCTTGGTGAGACAGGTGATCCCGGTCGAGACCGTGATCCGCTCTCGGCAGTTCGCAGCAGTGGGGTTCGAGGATGGAGCCACGGAGCGTCTGAACCCAATTCGAGATTGTCGCATGGTAGACTTGTTGGTCTCGAGGAAGTACGAGTTGTTTAACAATGGTCTTTCAGTCAGGTCTATTCGCACGCAGCTACCTAACCATGTGCCGCACGAAGCAAGAAAACCAACCGATCTTGCTTTCGTCGGGAGCATCCAGTGATGCCACCTCATCCCGATTCCTGGGACCCATTTCACTTCATCCCATCCCATTGCCCGCGGCTCCCCTTCCTTCCCTGGATCGAAGAAAAATAAAATCGGCCCGTGGGCGCGACTGAGAGAAAATTATAAAACAGATTTGGCAGACAAGCGAGTCTTAAAAAGCAAGACATGAACCCGCGCCAGTTATACCACAAGATATTTGTTCCCAGGAAGACGGTCTCCAAACGCCAGCCCAAATGCCTGAATGTACACGCGGTCAAGACCGCTGGTCGAGGGTCGTTCTCCACTCGATGATGTTCTGCTCTCGTTCGCCTTCAGTTCAAGCCGTTGATCATAGCAGCACCCAGAGACCACCGAAGGCGACTGGCAGCCACCCGATGAGTGAGAGGAGGCTGGTCTTGGTGTGTCGGCGCATGTACCAAAAGCGGTGCTCGGCGTCGCTGGTCAACTGGCCGCCCGAAGCACGGACGGTGATAGTGTAGATATCGGCGAAGCCAATGTCGTTGCTGTTGAAGCAGTTGGACTCGTTGACCTCTGCGAGACGGGAGTCACCTGGCTCAACAAAGGTGATATCGACGCACTGCGAAAAGTTAGCACGCTGTCTCTACAGGGCACGGAACGTTATAGTATAGCTTACCGAAAACAGAGCGGCACCGTGAACGGCCAGCTCAACAACTTGAATCGTCGCGTTGTCACCGGCCTTTACCGTCATGTTCGCGGGCAGCGGAACTTGTGGCAGGCACATTGTGCCGGGATAGGGGTTTTTGCTGGGGCCAAGAATCTGGAATGGCGGGACCATGGGGAGACTCATGTTCAAGGGGCCACCGTCGGGTCCCTCGGTGCCAATGCCCATGTTGACGTAAAGTAGAGCTGTTGCGTGACCTTGGAACCACCCCGGCTGGAAAGCGAGCGCACCGCCGACTGTCGGCCAGTACGTCCTGTTCTTGCTCAAAGCCATACCACCACCTATGGACGGGTTAGTGGCCGGCCATTTGAACATGACGGCAGCAATACTTACATGGATACATCCATTGCATGCCGTAGGGAAAAGTCTCATTTGTGATCAAGTTGTTTCCCCTCCAGCCCGGATACGTGATAACTGTGTGGGCGGAAGCGAGCGCGGCGCTCGCGATGCAGATAAGTGTTGATGCGAACATCTTGGCGGCTGTATATATGATGTTGAAAAAAAAAAAACGAAATCGGGAGCCGTTGAAAAAGCTTGCTCGAGAAAGTTTCCCGCTCCTCTCTCTTCAAGGAGAATTGCAAGTTTGTTGGTGAAAGCCCAGCCCTTTGCTGCTGTGCTAGCTGACTGGCGCGCTGACCAGTTGTTGATAGACCCCGCTTTCCTCCCGGATCTCCAACGCTCGTTGATCTTCGCGATATATGTCCGTGCGGGCGGTTATATTTACGGTCGCCTCGAGAAACCTTTGTCCGAAACCTCCGCGCGTGAGTGTTGTCAAAGACTGGCGAGGAAAATTCGCGTGTTCGGGTGTCGAAGCCGGTCGTCGATTGAAGAAAGAGAAGGAGAGGCCAGAGGAGGTGGGTGGGCAGCAGGCGAGGTAATATCTTACTGGCACAAAGAGCATGCAGCCATTCTTCTCGTCTCTCCAGCCGCCCAGCCCAGTCCGACTTGACCAATATTGGCACATTGTGACCATGGTTGGTGCGCACCAGCACACAATAACCCGACTCGGCACCCGTTGTCCCCTGCCATCCGACAGCGACCTAATCTGGGCGGCTTTTTAGCAGCAGGACACTCCAGAGCAGCCCGCCAGTCAGAAGTCGCCATAACGGCTGGCCAGGCGCGGGTTGTGCATACCGATGCTCCCGCCCCCCTGTCACCGATCACAGATGCAGCCAATCAGCGGCCGATTTTGGCCGCTCAACTGCGGGCGACTCGCTGCGCCGGGGCGAAAGTGCTCTCGCTCTCATGCTCGAAGTCTGCAGGTTCGGCGGCCATCACCACCTCTCCTCCAATCGGCGGCCCGACCTGCCTCGCGCATTGCCATCACCACCACGAGGAGCGAGTTGGTTTAGGAGTAGGTCGGGGTCTGGCCGTGATGAGCCTCTGAGACCAACTGCGTCTCCCATGCTGGCAGGAGCTCTGCTCGCGACTGAGACTGCAAAGGCGACATGCCCCGCGACGACGAGAACCCCCAAGATTGCGGGGGGCGACAATCCTCGCTGCGAGTGTGCTGAGAGTGCGGCCGAGGTTGCACTGCGGAACGACTGCTTCGCAGAGTGTCGTTCCATCACCAGTCTGTAAGCGCCCAGGTCTTCCGCTCGGAAGCCAATCACCAGCCACACCATACGATTTGGGGGCTATTTCTGGCTTTGCCAGGTGTCGAGGCTGCCGAGGGGTGTCGTCCTGCACGGTACTGCCTTTGCGATGGGAAATCATCGTCCCTGGGCCCATTTTTCAGATTGATTGATTGCTTCGCCGAGAAGAACACATGGAGACTATGGTTGAGGCCCGAGCAGGCGGCATCGCTACCGTGACTGAGTCGACTTTCATGCGTCATTGATCCACACAGGCAATGCGCATCTCAGTCGCCGTCTCTATCAACAACGCCATTAGTTACGACACCTCGACAACATCAGCAACGACAAGAAGGGTCCAGCAATCGCGCAAAAGGTAAAAAAGGAAAAAAAGGCTGTTCCGATCGGGTTCCTGCGACGGCTGGCGTCGACACGCGGCACTGTTGAATCCTTCGAGATTGTGTAACCGTTTCTAAAATGGGGTAAGCTGATGTTCAATTTGGACGACATGCCGGCTGTTCCCAGTGTCCCCCAAAGGCGTTGGCGAAAATGTTAGCGATGCCCGGCTCGGGATGGTAGGGCCTGGACGTTGGATTTGGAATCCCAAAAGGTAATGGCGAATGACACCAGCCGCGTATAACTGACACAGGGCGACGAGGGTAATGATGCGGATGGGGGGCTAAACTGGCAGCGCATTTATTTGTTGGTGGAGTTGAGGGCGAGCCAGGAAAGCGGCAGGTTTGGGGCAGGCGGTGCCGGGTTGGTGAGTCTTGGCAAGAGTTGGCGGGGTCCAAAGACTTGATTCCAAATGGCAGGCGGTGAGATTTTTCTGCCTATCGATAGTCTTATCACCCCGATACTTTTCCCGGACCCAAGTCCACCGAGGGGCAACAGCGACCGCTCCGATCCAGATTGTCTCTTGTTCATCCCAGGCGCCGTTGGGCGGCTCTCAGGATGGCTAACGCGGACGAGGAATGGAGTCATGTCAGTCGAAAGCGAGGGCGCAAGCCCATCCAGAAGACGTCACAAGCCAGCAGCACTCCAGGTCTCCGGCCAAATCCAAATCCTGAATTGAACGCCAACGATATCCGAAAATATCACGACGGGATAATACATGATTGGCAGGCTTCAGATTGCTGGCGAGCCCTACAGGAAATTCTCCTGGATATGTCCTCTGCCCCCAACCGACCCCCCATCACCAAGGCAATCTGTCTAGGCCCAGGACCATTCGACCCGACCAATGGGAGTCCCCTTATAAGACGGACAGCTCACATGCAAACGGCAGCTTTTTGTTCCATCGTGGCCAATTTGGGTAGGGCTTTAGGGTGTCCTTTTTTAAGCCGACCGGGTAATGGCTGATACTCAGTGCAGAGACCCGCGGCAACCAGAAAATCAGATGCATCATTCAGGAGCCCGGTTTCACCGACATAGACAAGCAAGTCTGTCGTGAACTTGGCTTCAAGGTTGCAGAGTCACCAGATGCGTTCTCTCTGGTGGATGCCGACACTCTGCTCTTTGGTATTCATATAGAGCTGCCCACGTACTCTGAGGCCCTTCGCACTCTTCCTGGAATGTTCATCGGGACTGGCCTAGACTCCTGGGAGAAGCTGATGGATTACGATCCGGAAGCCCCTGAAATTGCGTCCATTCGCACGATGCACGATACATATGACAAGTATCCGTTTCCCGATTTCAACTACATGTTCTACGGCACCTCGATCTACTCGAGAAGATGTGACGAGCAGAAACCGGGACCGAATGGAGCTGCTCCATGAAAACGTCACCAGAGGATAGAGACAATGACACCCATGCTTTCAGGCAACCTGAACCCAGTTCTCTGATTTCAAAATACCAAATGCGAACAACTTGACAAGGGACATTCGGGGTAATCTATAACTCGCGATCATGTTCGTTGACTTGGGATTTCAATCGTCTTCGGCCTCAAAGACGACACTATCCAGAGACCAATGCACCCACACTGGCTCTGTGTCAAGATTATAGCGATACAACACTTAATATCACAATTGATGGGAACACGATGGAATTCAACCACACAAACCAATCAAGGCGTAAGTGGTGTCCAACAAGATTTCAAAGAGATTGGTTGTGGGATCCGGGTCTTGACCCGGGGACTTTATCGTCCACCCAGATAATCAACCCCGGGTGGTTTGAAATCGTCAATACCGTCGGCGAGCACTTCGTCAAGGCCCGCTCAAGGGAGCTTCCGTGGTCCGGGTACACGGTCAACAAGTCCTCTGAAGGCCCAGACTTGGGAGCTGATTCTTCCGCTATCACCATCAAATCACGCGCACTCCACTGGTAGTTTATCGAAATCAGAGAGATCCGATAGGGCTTCAGACATTGCTCATGTCGCCGGCGTTTTTTACTTGTGCCACGGCTTCAAAACACGCATTTGTGCGGGTTGCTGAACGAACGAGATACCTAACGAGAATCGGCAGCACCAGCAGCTTGAGAGGACACACACTATGACTAGGCTTCCCTGACCGGTGTCCGTGTGAAGAAGCCCAACAGTGGAACGCAAGAGGGGTAAATGCAGATAGTCGCCGTGGTTGCCTTTGTCCCGTGCCGTCCGGTCGGCCCACCCGAGAACCCCGCACTCGTCCGGGCCGCACTCGGCGGGCTGCCGATCAACAAAACCGCCTAGCAGCCATCGGGTGTACGCCTTTAAACCCCCAATTGCGCGTTGCTACAACTTGAGACAACCCCAGTTCTTCAACCGAGACGAACTATGAGGTCATTGAAGCATCGCGCCGCGACAAAGATCCTCGGCCGGGATGGGGAAGGAGCTCCCCGCGGCTGATGTTACCCCCGGACCTTCCCGCGCCCGAGCGCAAAGGCCAAAGCGCCGCAGTCGCGATCCAATTTTCGCGAGATTGCAGCGACCGGGGGCATGCGCTCAGGGTCCCCGGGCGTTGCCGTTCTGGAGGAGCGATGCCACATGGCGAGGCCCTGGCCTGCTTCAGCTGGGTTTGGGTTGCGGCCTTTATTGTTTGCTTCTTTTCCCTCCTCCAACCCCATCGCAGCGTCCGCGCTCCGGCGCATTGAAGATTGTTCGTTTGACCGTCAAGATCGCGCCTTATCGTAACCCCGCGACGCCGATTGACGGTGTCGCGGCTGTCAATTGACAACGCGACCGCTCCCCGAGCGCGCGCACAGCATCGGGGGCCGCCACCGCGACTGGCGGTCGCGAAATGGACGCTTGGCTCTAGGCGAACCCTCATCTGCTGGAACCGAGAAGAACCGATGGACCAACAACCGCAGAAGCCGCACCACCAGCGCCAGGGTTCCCGCGTTCGATTCGCCGAGGAGGAGCCTGGCCTCGAAGTATACCAGCCGGACAAGAAGACAAAGGGCGGGACTGCGGCTGATAACGCGCCCGAGGTGTACTGGGCGGAAGACGACATCAACGACGCCAATGCCTCGCAGTATACGTTCTACCGCGAAGGCACACCAACACCGCCCGAGTATGAGGAACATGTGAATGAGAAGGGCGGTGGATACGGCTTCGGAGCTTCGGCGGCGGGGGTAGCGGCCGCCGGAGCTGGGGCCGGAGCCGGAGCCGGATCCGGAGCCGGGTTCGGCTCCGCCGCGGCAACGAGTCGGGGCGGGAACTTTGTCAACCTCCACTTCGACCCACCCCCGGGTAGCGCGGGGGCGGAGGACGGGGGAAGCGAGAAGCCCAGGAGGAGTTGGAGGAAACGACGCTGGGTGGTCCTTGCACTCGTATTACTATTTTTTATCCTTCCCATTACCTTGGGTGTGGGACTGGGCGTTGGATTGAAGAATCGGTCGGCAGGGTCCGCGCCGGCAACAAGGTTCGTCTTGAATTTTCCCCGCTTGCGGATCCATCCTAACTTTGGACAGTGCCTCGTCCGATGCCTCAAATTTGGACACCACTACGTCGCCATCACTTCCGAGTCCCGACGTCACCCTGGACGTCACCCCAACTCCTTCTCCTGCAAAAGGGACTCCAACAGCAACAAAGCAAGCAACGCCTACTACGACACCGCAAGTTGTTGAAGGGACGCTTCCTGACTGCCCGAGCGGAAACAACACGCTTTATACAGTATCCGGCTCAACCAAGACGTTCCTTCGCGTTTGCGGCATCGATTACAGCGGAGCCAATGGGGCCACCGATCTAGCGCACATATATACCAACAGCATGGTTGAATGCATGAATGTCTGCGCGTCTTATGACAGGTGTACGGGATGTGGTTGGGGCTGGGTTGAGGGTGACACTGGCGTCTCCCATCGATGTTGGATGAAGAGCGACCTGCGTGTTTCTCACAGGGCGCGCGACGATTACGGCTTTGGCGTGTTGCAGTCATGACAAGTCGGTTTCTTTTTTTGGTGTGTTGACAATGTTCATAGAAGACGAAAGATACCCATTATATACTCTACGCGACCTTTGCGGGCCATTTAATTCTATCACTCTTTAGCTTGCTTCTGTTGAGGTTGCGAGGGTTTTGTTGACACCACCCAGTCATCCCATTGCAGAGCCCAAGGTTCTTTTGGGCTACAGAAACAGAGATCTGGAAATAGGGCTCTCCAAGGAACTTCTCAGCTCAAACAAGGAGCCCTCCGAAAATTCTGGTGCCTGAATCATCCACGCCACTGTGCCACGGCGGGTGCCACCTCCCACACAGCCGAACCCGGCATATAGAACCCAGCACGCGCCCTAATGAACCCAAGGCAACACACCAGCAGCCTCCAACTCCCCAAACACATCCGAAAACGCCTTCCAAGTATCCCTGCACCCATTCCACCCAACCTCCCTCGCCTTGCCCATGGAAATCACCACATCGTAATCCGCAAGACAGTCGAAACCCATATAACATCTCTCGCTACCCGGAAACGCTAGATCTTGGCCCATTTCCTTGCATACAGCCGCGTAGATGCTAATCACGGCGGCTAGGTTCATGAAATTGCCGTTTGCGAACCCGATTACATCGCTGGGGTAGGTCACTGTCCATTTTACATGGGCGTGTTTGTTGCAAAAGGAGGGGAAGATTTCCCTACTGGCGATATTAAAAATTGGGTGGGTAACCAGGGTTTCGACGAGGGGGCTGAGGGGTTGACCGAGGTGCACGCCGTATTGTTTTGCGCCTGTTACGAGGAGGATGTGGATGATGTGCGAGATGGAGTTGGATAGTTCGAGGGCGGTGAGAAACGATTGGAGCATGGAACCGTTTGTGGTGGTTTCGTCTTCTGGGGAGGGCTTCTGGACGTAGGCGGCGTGGAAGATGTGGGTTGGTTGGTTGATTGGTGCTTACCCCTATTCGCTATGTTTACATGTCTGCCACGATGCGTCAGCACCGCAGCGTAACAATTGAAGTCCCCCTGCCAATTTATTAGAAACGGAAACATTCGATAACATGATTGGTGATACACTAGCTCTATTTCGAGGGTCACATTGGGACACTCCCTCCTAGGCTGCCCATCGTTGACAGGCGGAGCGAACGCCAAAGACCGCTTCAGCTTTGATGTCTTAGGCAGGCGAAATCCTGGTCAAGCCACACAATTTTTGCACTCAGGACTGATAGCCGTGGCTGCTTGAGCTGGGGCAATGCGTAACGATTCCCTACCTGACGCAGGTATGCACTTATTCGAGGCAGCTGCCAAGACGGCTGTCTCAAGAGTCATGGTGGGAGAGACAAGTACCTCATGGAGATCGAGATTCTGCACATCTCGATAGTGCTGCACCTGCAGTGTAGAACACGAATCGGAGCCTGCGAAATTAAACCGAGCGTTGGAAGTCTGAGCACATGACAGCGTCGAAGCTCGGTCTATTAGTGATCGCGACCATTCTGCGTACTAGTTGCATGCAGGCAGCTCTATTATACGACCCGAACTTGGCAGTACTGTAGACGAGTCAAGAAGTATCCAACATGACTGGGAGAAGGGATGGGGCCTGGAGATGAAGTGGCACACTGCGGCCATTTTAGTGGGTGGCAAACCCTGCCTAGCTGGAGGTGGATGGGCGGCGTGGAGGAAGGGTGGTAGTCGTCTCTTTCTACCACCCGCTACCCATGCAGCATCGCTTCTTCCGCGGGGTCGGAGGTTCTTCCGGCCGAAACCTCGGCGTTTACCTGTAGATCTAGGCGATATGTCACATTGGTCAGCTGCTATTAGTTTTGGTGTTCGGTGTAATCCAGGTATTTGACCGTTGAGGTCGCACAGTATGGCGATTCTCCCACTGCCTCGGTTCCCGGCTTCCCACGTTCAGCGTCGGGTCAAGCAGACAACTGATAAGACCCGAGGGGCTTGATCGTGCGCGAATATGTTGTGACATAGATGATATCATTGTCTCTGGGCAAGCCTAGATCCAAAACACAGTCAGTCGGGACTAAACTGCCCGATGCTCTCACCGAGGCGTCTTGAAGAGCATCACGACAACCATATCATGGGTGGCCGCCTTGGTAAGGACTCAGAACGGCCACACGCACAAGAAGAACCTCGCATGGGAACGCAGCTGTTCTCGTGTCTTGTTGTAAGAGATGTGGCTGTGGTGATGTGAAATGGGCGGGAACGCCGCCGACCGTCGCACAACCTGGGAAAGCCAACTTTTCTCTCCGTCGCACGACATTGGGCGCCTTCCTGCTTGGGACGCATGTACAGGAACCGGTGAGGTAGTCGTGGTGGGGTTTCTGGCTCTCTCGCTTGGGGCTATCTTGTGTCTCTCGGCACGGGTGAAAAGGGGTGGGACGTCCTGATCTCATCCGCCATCCGAACCACAACCACGTTTTTTTTCGGGAGGAATTACTGCAGCCTAGATGTTTGCTAGGACTGAGCACATTTCACGGCAGGATTAGAACTGCGGGCGGAGAGGTTACCCCTGCAAGATCCCGAGAGGAAGGCGCGCCCCTCGCTGTTACCGGTCGTCCCTTACCGGGATTTTCAGCTGCGGTTTCTCATCTCGCAGATCACGCGCATGGGACAACGACCGCCACGTTGCGTCCTGACGTCGACTCGTCCATAGGGCTGATGGACGGGTGATTTCTTCCACTATTTTCCATGCAGCAGAGCCTCGCTGTCGCTTATCGTTTCTCTCATTGCTTGGCGCACGCTACAACACGGAGCACATGCTTGCTGTATGTCCTCCATCTTGTATCAGCGTGCCCGGGCGGCTTCGGCTTTTGGCTGCTTGGGCCCGAGAGGCGGGCGTATAAGAGCCGGAGGCCCAGCGTGGAGTTGCTGTTACCCCTCTGCTCATACTAGTTGAGTTCTGATTACAAGCACCAAAACATTACACACCCTGATGGACCCTCTGATTCCGGTGATCTACATGCCACAAGCTGCAGCGAGAACAGAACATCCAAAGCCCCGACAGGTGTGGACCCCTGATGAGGATCGGATTCTCTCCAGCGCGGTTGCCAGGGGTATGCTTTGACGGCTCCACTCTGTCCTACTCGAACTAACATATGAGCAGAGACTCCTCGGAATGGCACCATTAGCTGGCACAAGGTCGCCGCCTATCTCCCGGGCCGAAACAACAAAGACTGCCGGAAACGATGGTATTACAGCGTGTCACACACCATCAAGAAAGGCTCTTGGGACAAGGAGGAAGACGAGAAGCTTATCGAAGCTGTTGCCAAGTATGGTCCGCGATGGAGTAGAGTTGCTGCCGTTGTCGGGTCTCGCAACGGTGATCAGTGCTGGAAGCGGTGGTATGACTGTTTGGATCCCCGGATTGACAAGAGTCCCTGGACAAAAGAGGAGGTGAGTTATGGCAGATTCAAAATCTTGGAAAGACAATCTGTGCTGACTGCTTTCGTAGGACGCGATGCTGGCCAATGAGGTAGCCACAAACGGACGAAACTGGTCCGAGATTGTCAGCAAGCACTTCCCCAACCGTACGTCCTTAGCGGCCAAGAACCGTTACAGCGTACTTGAACGAAGGCGGGTTGCCCCAACAAAGAAGCCGTCGAGTCACCAAGAACCGTTACCAGTCATCGCCCCCGCTGCCGACTCCTCAACACCGAGCATATCAGTGACGGGCTTCGACGCTGTCAAGACCGAACACCTATGCCAGTCTCCAGCATCATGCGACTTTTGGCTCCCTGACACAAGCACCAGCGGAGCTTCTACGCCGTCGTTCATATCGGACTTGGAATGGAATGCGCTAAGCCCGGCCTCCTCGACCCTTCTCTCGTCGAGCCCAGCGCAGGGGCTGAGCAGCAACTTCACTTCTATTACGTACTCTTCAAGTCCATCTTCAGCTGGGATGTTTCAGGAATACGACTTCAACGACCTCAACGACTACTATGCCGACAACAACAACACCGGCATTTACACAGGAGGCCAGAACTTGATGGACATGACTTCCGCGCAAGGCACAATGAGCACCGTGGTTCGAAATTCCTCGTGTCAGACAATGGGAAGCGAGTTTCTTTATCCTTATTATGGAACCTGGGGGAGTTAACAACAGTGGATGGCGTAGGAGCGAGTGTGGCGCCTGGCTGCGCAGTGTCTTTGTTTACTTTCTCCTATTTGAGGGGCTGTGGGTCGGTTTGGCATTGGGTTTGGGTTTAGGCATCGGGTTGCTATTTGTGAAATCTTTACTATGACATGAGATCACGAGTTGTTATATGCGTACAATGTTTCTTGACTGAGCATGATTTCATACATAAAAGAGGGAGTGTCTCTGGCGTTCAAGTGCGAGTAACCCTAATCATAACCCTAACCCTAGCTAAGATTTGGCGGGGTGTCGACAAGGATCAGCCGCCAAGGCGCCCACGCCGCGGTGGGGAGCTGTCACGACCCGGAAGCTTGATCGGCACACGACTTTAGGTTCAACAATCCGATTTTGGAACCCAGCAGCATTACATTTGCGATACTTACAGACAACCCCCTGTCTAGTCATTGCCTAGTTGTATCTTGAGCTCCACAATCCCACAACTCCTCCAATCCGCGACAATGGACGACGAGTACGCGAGCTCAGAGAACGAGCACGATGAGCTTATGGAGGAAGCCGAGGATCTCGAGCCTGAGAACGACGCCGAGGAAGATAACGAAGAAGAGGAGGAAGAACAGGAGGAGGCCGAGGAGCCAGAGCAAGAGGCCGAGGCGGACCCAGAACAAGCAGAGCCCGAAGCGACCGAGACCGTCGACGAGACGACCCGAGTTGACCCTCCCCCCGGCGAGGGCAGCGCCGATGCCCCAAGTGTTGCAGCGTCACGCGCCTCTGTGCCGCCAGCGAGCCCAGCGGGTTCAGTAAAATGGCGCCCAACAGTCCGGCCAGAGTACTATACGGCCAACATGTACGATATTGTGCCGACCATGGCTGCCCCCCAGGCGACCAGCATCAACGCCATCTCCATCACACCCGACTTGCGGTACTGGATGACGGGCGGGTCTGACGGCTACGTGAGGAAATATGATGGCATTGGGACCATCAATGGAAAATCTCAGCTCACCGTCGCGCAAAGACATCCGTTCGTGGATACCGTGACGAAAGCTGGTATCCTGATGAGTTACTGGGAGAACGAGGAACCGGCGCCACCCAACGCGCGCCCCGAAGACCGCGTCCTGTCGCCCGTGTACAGTTTGGCAGTTCACAAAGACGCTCTCTGGCTGCTGAGCGGTTTGGAGAGTGGCGGCATCAATCTCCAGAGCGTTCGACACGACGAGGGCAAGAGGATCCACTGTCTTCGCGGCGACGGGGCCCATACAAATGCTGTCAGTGTGCTACAGCTAGCACCCGACGAACAGAGCGTGCTGAGTGGAAGTTGGGACAAGTCCATTCTGGACTGGGATCTGAACACCGGGGGGATCCTCCGTCGTTTCGAGGGAAGCGGAGGCCAAATATCGGCCATTGAGCCGCGGCCTGCCGTCGGAGCTCCAGTCCCAGCCGAGGCCAGCGAAGTCGACGTCCATGACATGTTTGACAGCAGCAACGCCAAACCGCTGCCCAATGGCTTTTTCCATGACGAGTCTACCAATGGGGCAGGCCCATCTGGAAAGAGCAACGGTGGCAATGCGGCCCACCCGTCTTCGGATCATGAGTCGCTCTTCGGGAGTCCCGCTGGCTCGCTGTTTGGAGACAATGATACGATGGGTGGCGGCGGAGCCTTTGGCAATGACGACGACGACGAGTTCAGTAGGGCCATGGCCCTCGATGATTCGAACAATAACGGCCTCGGCAGTTCGTCCGACTTCCCCATGGGCGATGCGGATGCGCCGCCTGGCCAAGGGCTCGACGGCCCATCTACAGGTGCACCAGGGCCTGGCGCCGGGGATGAAGGCGGCGTTGACGGAACGCTTCCAGGTGGGAGCGGCACTCAGGATGTCAAGATGGACTCAACCCAAGACATGCAGTCGCTGCCTCCCACCCAAGTGAGGGAACAAATTGTTGAAGCAGAGGCGCCGATACACCCCGCCAACCTCTCACCCTCCTTGACCTTCAACTCTGCTGGCGCGCCGAACCCACACGATCCCACCCAGGCATCGCCGACTACTTTCCTCTCGGCTGCTATGGACGGCACGATCCGTCTTTGGGACCGTCGCGTCCAAGACCCCGTTGCGCGCATCGGCAATCGGCGCGGAGTGCCGCCATGGTGCATGGGTGCTTGCTGGAGCCCCGATGGTAACTGGATTTATGCCGGCCGCCGCAATGGCACGGTTGAGGAGTTCAGCATTCACAAGGCGCGCAGCGGGTGGCAGCCCGAGCGGGTGCTCAAGTTTCCTCCCGGAAGCGGAGCCGTCAGCTGCGTCCGGCCCATGATGAACGGGCGACATCTCGTGTGTGCGTCACACGATATCTTGCGACTCTACGATCTCCGCGAAGACAAAACCCGCGATGACAAAACAGCGCTCAAGCAGCACTCTAAGGTGCCGTTTATTATTATCCCCGGCCCACCGAGAGCCGGTGTCATATCGAGTCTCTACGTTGATCCGACCTCCAGGATCATGATCACAGCGGCCGGTAACAGGGGCTGGGATGGCACTTCGACCGAAGTGCTGATTGGCTACGAGATTGCCGTTGGTAAATAGGAAGGAAAACGGGCGTCAAGATAAGACTGGGGAGAAAAAGCGGGCTGTTTTAGTGTTCTTTATAGCGGGTTCTGCATGTGTTTTGGTTTTATACCCCGTATGGACGGCGTTGTGGTGTCGCGGTCCCGGTGGTTAGGTAAGGTATCATTTCACAATTCACAGCCACCTAGGCGGCCTCATGTTACCCCGCATTGGTTGCCTTCTCCCCTTGTGTGGTGGACTGTTGTAGCTTTGCGCTCGGGGGAGTAGACTAGGAATGTCAATTGCCTCAAGGTAGGCAGTGGCGAGGGTAAATGTACTCCCATGTATTGTGCACAGGAATCAGCATGCCCCCTCCTCCGATGCCCACCCACAGCTCAGACAACTGACACTCCATACTCATATACTCGACCAAAATGAGTGAGCGTTTTCGATACCTCCAGCTGAAATCAACTTCCAAGATTCGCCTTTTGCGACTCGGCAAAGATGTCGAGGCGCGGGGAACCATCATCCACACTGAGTTGGCCGAAGCCCCTGAATTCGCAGGGCTCTCATACTCGTGGGGGAGGGGCGTCTACACCAGCGAGCTACACCTCGCCAACGACCGCACGCTTCTCATCTCACCCACCGTCTTGCAGGCCATTTCCCGCATAAAGGCTCTTGGACGATACGAGTATCTATGGATCGACCAGATCTGCATCATCCAGGCCGATCTCGAGGAGCGCGGCCACCAAGTTTCGCTCATGGCCGACATCTACACAACCGCGAGCCACGTCTTTGTCTGGCTCGGCCCAGACGACCAAGGCCTCGCACCAAAACTCACACGCATGATAGACCTCTTCGTCCCTCCGGCTCCTCCGGACCGACACATCTGCATCTCCCGCATGGACTGCTCCGACCTCCTCCGCACCCAAGCCGGCCGCTCCCACCTCGGCGCAAGCCCGCCCCTCAACACCCCCGAGCTCACCACCATGTCCGCCGTCCTCTTCACCCCATGGTTCATCCGCGCCTGGGTCGTCCAAGAAGTCGCCCTAGCCCGCAGCGTGACCCTCCTCCTCGGCGCCCTCTCCATCCCCCTCCCAACCTTCTCCTACCTGGTCAGCCTAACCGCCCTGACGGACCGCGAAACGGGTGGTCGCCTCCGCTACACGCCCGGCTTCGAATGCTTCCACCGCACCCTGCACCAACGCGAACAATACCCAACCCCCAACCTAGAGCCCCTCCTCCCCTTCCTCTCCCGTCTCGCAGGCCTTACCTTGGCCACCGACCCGCGTGACCTAATCCACGCCTTCACAGGCCTCTACAAACACCCGCACGGCCTCCTCCTCACGCCGGATTACACCCTCCCCGTCGAGGCAACCTACCAGCTCGCAGCCAAAGCCATCGTCGCCACAACCGGTACTCTATCCATCTTCTCGGCGGTCAACGGCCCCTCGCCCTCCTGGTCCCCAGACTGGCGCCACCCGTTACCAGCCCGCCCCTTCCGCAACGGCCCCACAACGCCGCGTTTCGACGCATGCCGTGGTCGTCCACACGTCACAAACCCAAACGAGACGCTCGACAAACTCACAGTGCGGGGACGGATCATTGCGTCCATCGCTCACGTTTTGGCGCCCCTGAATTCCGAGTCCCATGATAATGTTTACAAACAACTACCCCTTGACGAGATATACACCTCCCTTCGCGGGGTACGGCATAGAGCTTCGGCACCGCTGACATATGAACGGATCCTACGCGTGATTTTGGCAGATGGTTCTGGACGGAGAGAGTTCGCGGCTACAGTGGAGCCGGAAAAGCAGAGGCTGACGGGTGCGAGGGTGCGTGAGTTTGTTGAAGCGTGGGAGGCGAAGGGGATGGATCTAGGGTATGAGAATACGGCCAAGAAGATAGAGGATGATGCGAGGGTGTTGAGTGGACACTTGAGGGTCACCGAAGGGAGGGTGTTGGTTGCGAGTGAAGGCGTCAAGGAGCTGGGGTTAGCGGTCAAAGGGACGGAAGCTGGGTATGTGGTTTGTATTCTGGACGGTGCAAGGATGCCGATTGTCGTGACGGAGGTAGAACAGGAGTGGAGTGTTGTGTGTGAAGCCTTTTGGGAAGGGGCAATGTACGGCGACACTGACGGGGGGAAGGGCAGGGACTTTGTTTTGGTTTAATGGAGATGTCAGTATCACATGAAAGCCGCAGTAGGCACAAACGCTATTTTCTACAGGAATTGGCTCACAGCTATCGGCGTCTATGGAACTTTTTACCTCCCGTCCATGACCTCTAGCCCCTTGCCAAATCATCTATCCTAAAGCGGCAGAGAGTTACTTGACCCCCTAGCATCCCCATGCGGCCGAGAACTAGCGACCGGAAGTCTTTTGGGTCATTGCCACATTACCACTGGCTGGCTCGTATATCGCTCGTCTCGGAGGTGTAGCAACATGTATCCCACGGCTGAGATGCTTCCCCTAACACCCATCATATCGTAGACAACGAAACAAAAAGCCATCAGTCCTGCTGAAGAGCAGACTCTCGACAAAACTTTCAAAAATACCAACAACTCCAGATCCTCCCATCAACCGTCAGCAAAACCTAATCCAATCCAACCCAAACATTTCGTACGTTAGAAGACCCAGCTTGATCGACTTGTGACCCAGAGTCCACCGTGCCTCAAGTCTTGTCAAAGGCGAGATGAGATCAGAACTCGATGAGGTCTTCCTCCCCCGCAGTCTGGCTGCTCTCAGCCGACAGCCAAGGAATAGGTTCAGCCTCCGACAAAAGATCCGTCTGAATGCGACCAGCGCAAGCCAGGGCGCCTGATCCAGTGGGTTGGCTTTCGCCAAGTGACGCCCACATCGTATTTGTAGTAGTGGTGACATCTTCAAAGTCGACAAGGATTTGCTGACTGCCACTGCGCGTCGTAGCCGGAGACGGAGGTGCCGCTTGGAAGTTCCCGGCTTCCGACGCCGTCTTGGTCGGCGAACACGTAAGGGGTGTCAGCGGGAGTCTGTAAGGATACACTGGGGCGGTATCCGGTCGGTGCTGGATCCAATGCCAGTTCTCAGGGGCCTCGGAGGGAGCACTGCGGACGTCGGGAAATGACGCAGACGGCGTCGATGGCAACTTCTCCGTGTCCACAGGGGGACCGCGACCTGTGGCCGGCAACAGCTCCAGCTGTGTTACATTTCTTTTCCCACGCTCACGCTCATAGTTGAGCTGGTCAATCTTAACCACCGTCGTCGGCCGGTAGACGTCCTTGATCATGGGCGGTTTCGCATCTGTAGCGCGCACAGCCTTCTCCTGCGCTCTTGCCCCGATGATTTCCTTTCCGAGCTGCTCGTCATGCTTGGCGACATTATTGGTGTACAGCTTCCACTTTTCCTGTGTCGAGGATTTCGCAGGCTGAGGATGGCGGTGGTTGCTACCAACGGGAACAGCATTCAGGTTTCGACCATGCAAAAATGCCCGGGGCCTAGTTGGGAGACCTTGAACTGAAGGCTTCGGAGCTGGGCCGTTGAGCTGGCCATATATCTTCTGGCGGACAAGTTCCGTCTTCAAAAGGACCGACTCGCCGGTCTCTTTGAGCAAGTGCTCTTCAAGGGTGAGGTTGCTTTGGCCCAGCCGCTCCAACATCGCTGCCCTCCTGGCGTCACTCTCGGCTTTAGTTGTCTCGAACTGGTCGCAATCGCAGTAGCATTCTTCCCCACACCACTTCTGGCAGCCATGTCCGCATTCGAGCCAATTTGTGCAAGGTTCGCTGCAGCGAAGATCCTGGTGAGGTGACCTGGAAGCAAAGACGTGTTAGTATTATGATGATGGGAGAGGGGTTCAATAGACTTACGGATGACACATGATTGTGCATTTATGTCCACAGGGGCGAGTTTGCCCACAGGGTTGGCTGCAGCCGCCAGAGTTTCTGGCCCAGTCGTCAAGAGTCTTAATCCAGACACTCCTCCCGTGATTCTGGCATTCCAGTTGGATACCACGCCGACGATCAACAGCATGCTGATTGGCAAAGCCGTTCCAGGTATTGGTCCAAATGTCGCCAGATCTAACGCCGGCAGTGACGACATTCTCAACGTTCCCGAAAATGTAAAAGCCACGACGAGCTCGGCTGATGGCAACGACAGCCCGGCGCTGATCTTCGAGAAACCCAACAGATGGTGCTTCCCTGGCGCGAGGGCTTCGGACAAGTGAGAGTAGGATCACGTCGTTTTCTTTGCCTTGGTAGGAATCCACCGTGCAGACATTGAACTTTTCATGGGGTAACCCCGGGTGGCGGTTCAGGATCTCGAGAATAACTCTGCGCTGGCCAGTGTAAAACGTCAGAACGGTGATCTGCTCTGGTTTTGTGCCGTTGTTCACCAGATACGTGAAGAAGTTTGCCACCATGTGGGCTTCATCCTCATTGAACTTGCTATGATCCGAGTTGGTTTGCTCAGGCCAGCTATGGTCGAAGAACCAACAGTTGCGTCCACCCATACCGGGAATGTCGGGTCGATTTTCCTTCATTCTAACCAGCGGGTGATCGGTGAGCTCGGGGTATACGTGACTCAAGATGGACCGTAACTCGGGTCTCATACGGCGCTGGACCTTCAGCATGGTGAAGGGCATGCCAATGTTGACCATGCGCTGGAACAAAGAGATGTCAATGTTGTAGGGAGGTTGCCCTAGCCACTGGACGTCGCAATGCGGCGCGAGTTGCTCATGATCGCCAACTAACACCAACTGTTGGATCGATGGATACAGTGCAGACACGATATTGGCCTCCCGTGTTTCCGATGCTTCCTCAACAAGAAGGGTTCGAGGCGAAAGAGCGGAAATAAGGGCCCGGTATTTCGTGAGGCCAGTGGTGGTGCACCCGATAACGTCGATGTTCTCGCTTCGCACCAGACCCGCGTCCTGTTTGTTGCGGAGTCTTGCTTCTTCTCGGCAAAGTCGAACATTCTCGGTGATTTGCTTTGAGAACTCCACTCGCAGTACTGCTAGCAACTTGGCTTGGAGGTGCTTGTAGACTGCGCCTCTGTTGTTGACAGGTATCGTAAAAAGATCCGGCCTCTTGAGCTCCCTCTCTGCAGTGCGAGTCCAAGAAGTAAGGTGAGAAGGCTCTTTACCGGTCCAGACATGAGCCAACTCGATCAAGCGCCCCTTGATTCTGTCTTCGTCCTCTTCGTCATCGGCGATGTTTTCGGCTTCTCCTTCAGACAGCTCATACTCCTCCTCCTCCTCCTCGGGCAACTGGTAGAACTCAGGGGCTTTGTGGCGGTCTCGGAGAATCTCGGCCCTAATGCGGCTCTCTCCCAGCCAAAGACCGAAAGGCCCCAGTTTCTCAGTATCGGGGTGACATTCCATTGACTCGTCAACCAAGGAATCGTATTGCTCTTCTGTGATGATACCCCTGCCGAGAAGGGCCTCGGGGTCAATCAGGCTGTCTCCGAAGGCGTGGTCAACCAAAGACTGAATCCGATTGATGTTTTCCTGGCGACGGGACGCGAAGTCTCTTGTTGCTTTGTCCATGGGAAACTTGGCTCGCGACCGCAGATTATAGATCCCATGATCCTTCATTTCCTGAGTTGAGGCTCGCCCACCAACCCGGAGTAATTTGACACCTGCCTTGAGGCAGTATGAGAGCACATGGTCCAAGGCATGGTTTGTTTGGGCCGCGACGATGACGGGGGGACCACCACCTTTCGTGCGTCGTGTGGCGACCATGGCCTTGATGGCTTCGACGGTGGTAAATGTCTTTCCGGTGCCTGGGGGACCTTGGACAATGGCAAGGTCCTGAGACAAGATTTGTTGAAGCGCCTCCATCTGGGAATGGTCCAAGCTGGTAACATCGCCGAGAATCGGCATAGCGCTGGCGACGATGTTGTGCGCCCTCAAAGCCCTTGCCTGCGCAGGAGTGGCCCCTTCCCGGTGAATGAGCGGGCCAAGATCCATAATGGGTCTTGCCAGCACAAAGTTGGGATGCGATCTCCCCGTCTTTACGCCGGTCAAGCGGTCGAGCAACGGCGAACTGTTCGTATGCAGGTTAGCGATAGATGATCTGGAGAACGGTCACGAAGGTAATGTTGACGTACCCTTTACGGGAGAGTTCTTGGAGACCGACTAGTGCATGGCGCGACGCCTCGAAGAATCCGTTTCGTGGCTCTACTATGATCAACTCGGCCTCTGGGTCTAACTCCGCGTCTGCTGGATTGGCCCACATCAGATCGACCTGGGGAGGGTCCTGGTCGAGCCCCCCACGGTAGGTCCGTTGGGCGATGGTCGCGATTTTGCAAATACTCCGGAAGCCATCGGCCTTTGTCGATATCGCAACGATCTTGCCGGGAGTCAAACGCCTAGATTGGATCCAATTGATCCGCCTGTTGTCCGCCATAGCCGGAACAAATTCGACTCGCGCAATCGGACCCAGTCTCGCGAACAGGTACGCTTTAACTCGCACCTGGAGATGCGGTGTCAAGAGGTGTACAAGGTAACGGGGTCCCCGAAGAGAGTGTAAACAGGGGCAGAAGGTGTGATACTTACCTGAGCATACACCCAAGTGAACTCACTGTCCTGGAGAAGCTGCTGTACGAGCGTCTTGTTGTGACATTCGACGACAGAATACCGAAGGCCTTCCGTGGCTTCACAACGAAGAATCTCATAAAGCGCACGCAAGAACGCGTCCTTAGACGGCCAGGGTCGGTCCACGATATTCTCAGGCAAACTTGAGAGCGTCTGCTTGTCCAAGATCTCCTCCCTGTCAGGAAACTCCGGCCGATCCTTCCAGGAAGGCTAGAAACCGTCAGCTTCAAGAATAGGGAGCATGGGGTTCCAATGATAAACATCGGAAAAGAAGAAACTTACATCGACCTCATCACTGGGCGAGATTGGGGTGGGCGCCGGAGCAGCCATCTCGGAAGACCAAGGGCTTGGAAAGTTGGTCTGTTGAGCAGCGCGGGGGTTGTCTAGCGCTCGAAGGAGAGTTAGGTATACAATCGGAGAATAACAAGGAGAAGAGGGGACCGAAAATGAGGAGGGGTTATGAAGTGGGGGGAGAAAGGCAAACGTAGAAACGAGGTGCTCGTCGTGGGAGATCGCTTGCCCAAGCAATTATGTGGGTGCAAACGGGATTGGGAAGGAGGGAGAAGGCAGAAATCCCAACAAGTTTTGCGGGTTGCAGTTTCCCTATGTAGGATTAGGAAAACTGACAGGCACAAAACGAAGGGCAAGCAAAACCTCGCGGAGGAGGAAGGAGCAACCTTGTCAACTGGGAAAGGCCAGCAGCATGTGACAAGAGAAAAACAGCCTCAATAGACTGCAAAGGGGTCCTCAAGTGGATGTGCTGCAGGGAGGAGTACTTACAATTCTTTCCTCCTGGTTTGGTGGCGAGGAGAGTTGGCTAGAGGAGAGGAAGAGTGCAAAGGAAGACCTGAGGAGCAGGAAAACTTTGACCTTTGTGTGCACAGAGGCGGACCCGCGTTTCGGAGCAAGACCTGCGCAGGACCCGCGTCTCGGCGTTCAAACGTGGTTAGAGAGTATCGCCGGCGACGGTGCGGGCAGGATGATGCTGTCAGGTGTTTGTCCTGGAGGCCTCGGCGGCCGGAGGTGCTTCCAGGTTGGAGAGGGTAGTTGGTGAAGCTCCAAACACGGTGCAATCCAACATGGCTGAGTGTTTGTGCCGGGTGTCCCGGTGGCAAAAGCAGACTAGAGAGCATCTGTGGTAAAGATTCAGGCACTCTGCAGTACAATGTGCGCGAGTGTTTGTTCCGGCGAGATGCATGGCATGCGGCTGGCTATCCGTCACAGAAGCCAGGGTAGTTTGGCAATCACGGGCGTCCCATAACGTCATGACACTGCTGGCTATTAGAAATCTCCCAGTGTGATAAAAGCTGCAAGGACTTGTCGGCATCCAAAGAGTAGAGGAAGGAATGACGGGAAAGAATGTGCTTCCCGCATGGAAAGAACAGTCTCTGGCTGGAATAGGCAGCGAACATCAAATGGAAGCCCTTTCCCGTATTGTTCTCGTGAACTAATCATGGGGCGCTATAGGTGTGATACCGCCATGGAAGCGAGATATTGAGACTACAAGCTTTTGTAGACGTTCCGGGTTTGACCGGGGATTGATAGAACATTGCTAGACACAGGAAAGGCGGGATGACTGAGGCTTTCAGGATTGTGCTGTATTTAGCACTCGCTAACGCTGTATTCTTCTTTTCCTTGGAGGTTGTGGCTGCCAGCCCATGATCACTTGCAATCTAGGGACAACCTAAAACCAAACACAAACAACACGTCCGGTTGTGATTGATGAGGCCATCATCCCCTACTGCGCAGGGCGCGAATCGAACTAAAACGCATGAAAGCTCCACGTGCACTTGGGAAACGGGATAAACGTTGTTGGATTTGAGGTCATGGAATAGTGGGTTCCTAGTGTTTTGAGGAAGAATCTCCGCCCTCAGAACAGTGGGAGACACGCCTGGGTAAGGCGTGGGCATAAAATCTAGGGGCGGCACAAAAAAGTGATATCCTGTCGCTTGGAGGCTCCAAAGTTAGCGTGTGGTGTTTCACTCATAGCTCCAAGAGCTGAAGAAAAAGAGCATCTAGCAGTGTTTGATGCGCCCAAAGCATTTTTGAAGGAACTCTGAAAAGTGCATATACCAATCTCTGAGAGTGAAGGATCACGGCTCACATCTTGTGGCCACTTTGTTTTGTTGGGCACTTGCCAAAGGGGAAAAGACGCGCAATCAACACTAGTCAGCTGACGTCGTGATGGGTTGGCGTCCGCCAAGACCGATTGACTCTCCCAGGTCACCACACCCAATGCCATCACACTTGTGACTGCCCGCAACTCCAAGCGCCGCTTCCCAATTCCGTTGCTTGACTCACTCGAGACTTCCTAACAGCTCTTCAAGTCTTTCAATATGGGCGCTCAACCCAAGACGCAATCCAGCGGCGCCCCGCCCCAGACTTCAGGGTCGAGCCAAAAGCGCAAGCCAGGCCCCGGCAGCTCCGCAATAGAGAATGGAAAGGAATCCTTACCTTATTCCAACGAGACCCCGCTCAAGAAGCCCAAGGTAAACCCGGTGGATGGCACACCCACCGAGAAGCGCCTGCGACGGTTCGTCCCGCCATCACTGCATCCTCGCTGCTGCCCTACACCCCGCCCCCACCAAGACTAACCCCGCGTCACTCAGCTTCCGGCCCAAAGCTCCTCAATCCTTCCACGAGGTCTACCAACGTGCGACGACCCAGCGCTTCTATGTCCTCTCCCGAACGCGCGACGATGACCCCGACTCCCCATCCGAAACTGTCGAATTGACCGGCTCCACGGGCAATATCTACACCGTCGTCATCGCCAAACAGCCAACTTGCAACTGTCCCCACGCGCAGGCGGGTAACCAGTGCAAGCACGTCCTCTATGTCCTTTCTCGAGTTCTCGGCGCGAAGTACGAGTACGTCTACCAGCTCGCGCTGTTGACGTGCGAGCTCCACGAGATCTTCGCGCGGGCGCCGCCGATTGAGGATGGGAACGAGGCGGCTGGCGGCGGGGACAAGAATCGCAAGCTGATAGACGGAGATTGTCCAATTTGCTTCAGCGAAATGGAGGCTGAGGGTGAAGCAATCGTTTGGTGCAGGGCTGCTTGCGGTCAGAATATCCACAAGGAATGCTTCGAGATGTGGGCGGCCACGAAAAGGCGGCAGGACGCCGGAGCCGAGGTGACTTGCCCATATTGTCGAAGTGTTTGGGAGGGAGACGAAGACGTGGCCAAGAAGATAAACAGGAAAGGCAAGATGACCGAGGAGGGATACGTAAATGTTGCTGACCAGCTGGGTATCAGCGGGAAGAGGGGTATGTATTTCCCTGTGGGGTTTCGACAGCTACTGACATGGTTGGTAGATATCAGCATGTACTCACGATGGTGGACTGGGCATCCTGAGACGTATCGTAGGTATGGACGTTGATCATTGACCTGTAAGATCTAGTGTGAAAGAGCGCACAATTTTGTGCAAACTGTCGCTCTCTCAAGGGATCGTTTTGTGCAGATTCGTAAGACGATTCGGGCGAATTTTATTCGTAGCAGATGATACCCCTTTTTTTTGAACGCACGTATTCGATGCCAGGTTCTGGGATCAATCAATGTAGTGGGCAGAAAGATTACTGTCCTTGGCCAAGGTAATATCATTTATACTATTTCTGGGGCCTCGGTCCCTCTAAAACAAGGCGCCTTATCCCATATACCCCGAAAAGAAGCCGAAATACCGAAAGACTCAGGCCATTGCAAAGACAATAATAGGGGTCAAAATCGGTGCTGTTCCAAGCGCCCGATATCTAGGTCCTCGCCGCCACCAGCCAGGATCACCGGCGGCCTAGTAGCCCTGCGGTGTCTTTAGGAACCGAAGCCTAGCAAAATCTCCTCTCCCGCTTCCGGCATCGATATTGCAGCTTGCAGCGCCTGTTCATCCGCGTGTCGACACCATCAGCCACCGCTATGAACAGCGGCCGACTCGGTCTAATACAGACGACTAGCAGGAGACATGGTCGACTTGATGACGAGGCTTCCCACATTCTGCCATCCCTTCTTCAGAAGGGAGACGAGATAGTTGATCGCCAACATCAAATTCGCGACAAGCTCTTGTTCTGTCATGCTTACATTACCGACTGCAACGGAAAGACACAACACTCGCTTCAGCTGAAACTTGATCGTCGACTTGACCTCGGTCGTCTTGTCGTCGAGGCCGTCCTGTGGGCGCAAGAGGCTTGGGTACTTGCCCGCTTCAAATTTGGTCAGTTTGGGGGCCGCGGGAATGTCGAGTGGGGAGGGATGGAAGATAGGGTGGGAAGCATACCTTTGGATAGTCCAGGACCGACAAGTCGCGGGATCTGACGTATCAAGGCCGATGATGCGAGGAATGCGTCGTACTTGCGGGCGAGTTTCTTGATGAGCTTCTTGTTCCGGTTCAACTTCTTGAGATCGTCAACGCCGAGTGCATCGACGTGTCCGCTGTGCCTCGCACGATCGAGATCGTGCTGGTCTCCGATGACGCAGATGGTCATATGGGGACGAGGGACGATGGGAAGCCGGATGGCGCCCGAGAAGCGTTTGTCACGCTGCGCATCGTATCCCTTGAGACCGATTTGCAGCTCGACCGTCTCGACAAAGTTGCGTTTGTGTTCGACGGTGGCGTGGTGGAGGACCTCACTGACATGAGCGCGAACGCCGGCGACCGTGATCTTCGACATGATGATCTGAGTCTTCCTAGGATTCTGGGGAATCTTTCGGTGTGGCTTTGTGCGCGTGGGAAAGTGAAGAAGTGAAAGTGAGGGGAAGAAGGCGAGATGAGGAGAGGAAGAAGAACGGTTGAAGTTTGGAGAGGCAAGCGGCCCTAATATAGGTCTTTTTCCGTCTGGAATTCGGCTCTATATTTAGGGTTCATCAGGAGAAAAGCGTCAGTGAAGGATCCGTGTCACTATCCGTGGCTTGAACTTTCCACCGGTTCTGAGACGGCGTGACTTGCTGGTGGCATCAACGACCCGCAACCATGGCTCTCAATCTCGGCAGGCACTGCAAGATACCGCCGTGGCTGCTTTATCGTCGGGCAGAGCTCTACTAACTTTGACATCTGATGCCCATTTGTGCAGATGTGGCTTGCTGGGTCCGAGTGGAAGCTTCGGCCTTCGTCTTGATAGACACTGATCGGGCTATTTGTTGAGCAAAAACGGGTCTGTCAACGGAAGCGTCAGAACTCAATCACTAGGTTTTTGTGGGGGAGAATATCAGAAGGGATGGAAACTGGTGCCAATAGGATATCGTCGGGTTTATTTGGGGCATATGATTGACATGAGCAAACTCGTCATCTGATCGTGCTGCAGCTGCAAGCCTTTCTGACAGTTCTCGCCGACTGGGTTCACCCCTCAACCGACGCCGGGTCCGCTGGCCAGACGAGCCAAACCACGACAGCCAACGCCTTCAGCACCGACGCCGTCCACAGAGATCCCGCCACACCGAGCGACGTATGCGATATCCTCCCCCCAGCAAGGGCCCCGAGCAATAAGAATACCGGCGCGCCAACCCTCCGGTTCCTTTCGGCGTTCTTCAATGCGAACAACTCGGCGTCCGAGAACAGGTCACAGTATATACTGGTCAAGACAACGCTTGTCAAGGCGTTGTACTTCAATGCCCTGCTGGTGACCGCCTGCCCACAGCTCTGGAAAGCCACCATGGCAATGGGCACCAATACATGCCACCCAATCTCCTCTTTGTCCTTGGGCTGTCCACTCGCCGTGACAATCGCAGCAGCTCCAGCAGTGAGAAGGACCTGGGCAAGGAACGATGCGCAGAGTACCCAGCGACGCTTTGGCAAGAAGAACCGGTGGAATCGACTGAAGACGAAGGAGCCGGCGCAGAACGACAAAAGCGAAACGCCAGACTTGATCCAACGTGTCGACTCCGAGGGATGAGCGAGACCAAGGCCGATATAGACCGTGTTTCCTGTTCTTGTCAGGACCGGAACCGGCTGGTCGTAGATGTAGGTGAATTACCTGTTTGCATGGAAACAAAAGACCCCCAGACCGAGATGGACGAACTGTCCAACAGCCCAGTGATGAAATAACAGCAGATGAGAACGACATCGGCCCAGTCCCGGTTGACGTCAACAGAAAGGTGCCTCTTCCATCGCGACACCAGCGGCTGCGGCTTCCTCTGGCCACCAAGCAGAGGTGACTCTTCGTCAGGCCTCTCGTTGTTTACGACAGGCATGACTAACCTCGGTGCCAGGCCTGGATGCAAGAGGGAGACGATTGGGGGCGGGGTTCGCGTTTCACAGCTTCCGCAAGCAGTCAATGGTGTGGTCGCCGATGGGTATAAATGTCCAGGAACGCCGAGTTCCCGATTGCTGGATTAAATCTCGCCAGTCACCGGGTCTAACACGGACGCAGCTTCGCACCAGCAAGCTCTCCTGTGTTTTGTGATCGGGCATGGCAGCCCGTGCCGAGTACGCCTTCCTTCATGACGGAAGGGGAAGTCGCGGAGGGGCCGGCATGTGGGCGGAAGCGCAGGCTGCATCCAATCCCGGATCAGGGTGGTGACATCATTGGGCCGGTTTCCATGCAAAACAACCCGGCGAGACGAAGAACCTGCAAAGAAAGCGGTTATTGGATCCTGGCACACCTTCTTCCAACAAGTTACTCAGCACCATCCTTGGTGATGGCCTGGGGTACAACCGTTGCATTTGGCATAGCTTGTTCCCCCACCATCCCCGTGCCGGACATTCTGCGGGGTGAAGACGCCGGAAGCCTCGGGGGACGCTCGGCATGCCACATCCATCGAATGGCAGAACACCAAAAAAGTGTCCTAGGTACGCAATCGACCTCGTCCGACATTAGATAGTCCCAAGTCGGCGTCATAGCGACGTGGGCTGTTGTCCGTAGACGTATATAAGCACACCGCGCCACCCATTGGCGTCCTTCGATAGCAATTGAGCCCCCCTTTGTCCTCCAACACTCCTCCCTGTGACCCCTTCCAAAATGCATCTCCAATCGCTCCTCCTCGCCGCCACGATCAGCGAGCTGGCCCTCGCCGTGCCCATCGAGGACAGTCCCCGCCAGCGCCTGCTCGACGGCAAGCCCCTGCCCTCCAAGTTTTACAAGAAGCCCCAGAACCCGTACACCCCCGGCTTCCGGGACCCACTCGACAGCGCCGTCGACTCGGTCGGCCGCAAGCTCGACCCGCTCCCCTTCCGCAACGGCCTCGGCGCATCGGTGCTCGGTCCCTGGAACCCCGATCGCGCGCGCCAGAACCCAGACCTCGTCCGCCCACCGAGCACCGACCACGGCGATGTGCCCAACCTGCGCTGGAGTTTTGCGGATTCGCACATCCGCATCGAGGTTTGTTTTTGTGACACACCGCAACTTTGGTTTGCAAGCCTTCCCCGAAACAATGCGCTGATTCAGCCACCCCTCTCCTTCTCCAGGAAGGCGGATGGACACGGCAGACAACGGTGCGCGAGGTCGGCACGAGCGTGCAGCTCGCGGGCGTCAACATGCGCCTCGGCCCGGGCGTGATTCGCGAGCTGCACTGGCACAAGGAGGCCGAGTGGGCCTATGTGCTGGACGGCAGCGTGCGCGTGACGGCGCTCGACTACGAGGGCGGCAGCTTCATCGACGACGTCGGCAAGGGCGACCTGTGGTATTTCCCCAGCGGCGTGCCGCACTCGCTGCAAGGGCTGGGCGAGAACGGGACCGAGTTTTTGCTCATCTTCGACGACGGCCGGTTCTCGGAGGAGTCGACCTTCCTGCTGACCGACTGGCTGCAGCGGACGCCCAAGTCGGTGCTCGCCGAGAACTTCCACCTCCCGCCCGAGGTGTTTGACCACATCCCCGAAAAGGAAAAGTACATCTTCAAGGGCAGCCTGCCGGGCCCCGTTGCCGACGAGAAGCCAAAGGGCAAGTATTTCAAGGAGAGCAAGCTCAAGTTTACGCACAAGCTGCTGGACCAGGCGCCGCACAAGACGTCGGGCGGCGAGGTGCGCATCGCTGATTCCAAGAACTTTGGCATCTCCAAGACGGTTGCTTCGGCCCACGTCATCATCCAGCCCGGGGCGCTGCGCGAGATGCACTGGCATCCGAATGCGGACGAGTGGTCGTTCTTCATCAAAGGCCGGGCGCGCGTCACCGTTTTCGCCTCGTCGGGCACGGCGAGGACGTTCAACTATGTGCCCGGCGATGTGGGCATTGTGCCAGCAAACATGGGGCACTTTGTAGAGAATATTGGCGACGAGCCGCTGGAGATGCTCGAGATCTTTCGCGCCGATGAGTTCAGAGATTTCTCTCTGTTCCAGTGGCTGGGCGAGACACCGCAGCGGATGGTTGTCGACACGCTCTTTGCGGACGACAAGGAGGCCGGCGAGAAGTTCTTGAACGAAATCAAGGATGCGAAGAAGGATGAGGTGACCAAGTTTGAGGGCCCGGAGGAGGATCGGGAGGGGCGAGAAGATCTGCGATAGTCACCAAACAGTCGACAGCATGTCGTTTTCGTTGGGTCTGCATTTTTGGGGTATCACATGGACTGGAAGGTAGCGTATGCAGAGGAAAGAAGTCTCATTGTATTCGTATCGAATCCAAGCCATACTCATAATCGTGACCGAACGCCCTACCTGCCGAAATCGCCCAAGACATGCAGAACCAGACCCCGCTGATGGAACCATCGCAAAATTACACGAAAACGTCTACATCGTTTATAGGTAGTGAGTCAAGGTTGAAGGCGCGCCGGGGCGTCGCTTCTCGATCGCCAGAACCGTGTCGATGAACTTCTTCTCCAGGATGGGGCTCTTCCTGCGGGCCGCCAAGAGCTGCGCCGTTTTCAGGACATTCTTGATCTGTCGCCCGTTGAGCTTGAGCTCGGAGAGTTGGTCGATCTCGGCATCGGTCATGGCGCTCTTGATGGTTGCCCCCCTGAGGAAGTTCTTCCAGATAGCCCGGCGGGAGGCCGAGGTCAAGTCGGGGTATTCCAGAGAGACGTGGATTCGGGACTGGAAGGCTGCGTCAATGTTGTCCACCCGGTTGGTCGTCATGAACATGATGCCCTCGTAGTACTCTAGCGTCCTCAGGAAGATAGAGACAACCTTGTTCCTCTCCAGGTCGTGGGTGGCGCGGGCCTCGAGGAAGACATCGCACTCGTCCAGCAGCAGAATGGCGTTCCACCGGGAGACGAGCTCGAGGATGGACTGAAGTCCGCGCTCCACCTCCCACGGGCTGCTACCCAGATCCCCTGAGCTGAGCGTGTGCAATGGCACGCGCAGGTTCTCCGCCACGGCTTCGGCCGTCAGCGTCTTGCCGACACCAGGTGGGCCTGAGAGCAGACAGATGATACCCTTGCCCTTTCCGGAAATGACGTCGTCAAAGTTGCTGCCTTCGAGCTGTGACTCGGAAAATGCGAGGATCAGCTCCTTCTGGTCGGCCGGGAGGACGAGCTTGTCAAATGCATTGTTGTTCCACACAATCTCCGAGACCTGTTCGACATAGAAGTCGAGCCACTTCTTGAGCTTGAGCGAGTAGCCCCGGGTCCTGCAGCGACAAAGAAGGTGGTGGTAGGGTGTGAGCCTGAACTCGCCCTTCTCGTTGGGGCCATGCACCTCCTTGTACTTGCCGAGCCGCTCCAAGTCTTTGGCGTTCCAGTCCGAGAGGTAGCGGGTCTCAAAGGGCGAGAAGCGGTTGAAGCTGTCAATGTCGACAATGATGCGGCCAGACACCTGAATCGGAACCTCCTTGCCCTCGCGATCCCAGGTGATGGCCTTGCCGCTGTACGACTTGTAGTGATGGCCAGCCAGCGACTCGAAGATCTCTCCCCTCTTCGTGAGCTCGTCCATCACCTTTTGCCTCTCGGGGTGGAAAGCCAGGGGGTACGCCCGAAGACCCGTGATCTTCTTGGTGCCGATGAACTCGGCGATGTCGATCTTCTCCTGGTAGCGACCAAAGGTCTTGCCACCATCAACGCAGTCGCACCGGATCCGAAGGAAGTTGCCGCAGTTGTTGTTCATGTACTCGGTCTCGGTGAGCTCAAAAGCGCTGATCGGGCCCTTGTACGCGGATATAACGGGCTGCCCGGGAACAAAGATCATCCAGAGGTGCTTGAAAGTGACGACACCGTTGGCCACATAGTCCTCGAAAGCCTTGATGCTGTCGCCAATCTCGTACTTGAGCGTGTCGTGGAGCAGGGTGAGGTGCTCCTTGGTCTTCTCCTCCAAGTCCTCCCGAGCTCGGTACTTCTGCAGCTCTTGCCAACGGTGCACGAATGGCTGGAAGGGCGCCTCAAACTCGAGCCGCTTCAGCTCGCAGGCAACGCCGGGGTAGTCCTCGAGAATCTCGGCAAGCGCCTTCTTCAGCCATGGCGACTGGATGATGATGCTGTGGGCCTCGAGCTTCTTGCGGCTGTCGTTGGACTTGATGTTGCGGACCAAAAGTGCAAACGTCTCGGTCTCCTCGTTCTCGGCGGCCTCTTCGACGTCCTCTGGATACTTGTCGACCCAAGTCCAGTTTCCATCGTCGTCGTTGGGAGATCGGTAGATGTTCTTGATCTCGCTCACAGACCCGGTTGGAGGCAGATCTTTCTTCTCCTTCTTCTTCTTGTCGCCATCCTCGTCGGACTCCTCAGATTCGCCATCTTCGCCCTCCTCGTCCTCGCTCTCCGACTCGCTGTCGCTGCTGCTCTCGCTGTCGCTGCTCTCGTCCTTTTTGCTCTTCCTCTTGGACTTGGATTTGCTCTTCTTTGACTTTGCCTTCTTCTTGGACTTCTTGGTGTCCACGTCCTTGCAGGCGCAGTGGCAGCAGCAAACCGCCACATGCAACTTCTCTTGATGTCCGTTTGCGCACTCGCCGTTTGTGGGGACAACGGTGACCGGCACGACCGGCTCTGCGGTCTTGGCGTCGGCGTTGGCGGTCATGGTTGCTGCCAACAGTGGATCGTTTTAGTGGTGAGTTGCTGAGTTATAGTGGGGTATTTGCGGTTTCCGCTGAGTGGTTTGGTGGGGGACGATGAAACACCCGACAGCAGCAACTTCTTTGGTTGGAGAAGGAATGGCGGGAGCAATTCAAGATGTGTTTGTGTACGGAACTTTTGTTTGCTTCTCACTGCTGGATTCCATCATTTATATACGCATTGGATTCCTGCATATTCGAAGCCTCCGTCCTACTGCATCTTGCTGGTTGCCTTTTACCGCCATTTGAGGTCACCAATCGTCGTCGGCCGTGACTCACAGCGACTCCATGTCGTGGCTGCCTTCTGCCTTCCCAGACTGACGGAAGGTCGGATCACCCAATCTCCTTCCACTGGACCGTTCTCTGGCTCTCATCCTGCATCCAATGCCCAGAGCCCACGCAACCCACGCAACCCACGAACCTTGTCGCCACGGCGCTATGCAACCTGCCAGGCAGATAGCCGCAGGCAGATTTCCGCACTTTCAGTTTCACGCAGATTGGGCAAGCCACTCAACACTTCAGCGGGGCGGCCTAGGAAGGGGGGCTGAGTCGAACGGTGAGAGGCGGCCTCTGGCCACCCACACTGCACGACTGGACGCCCGGACAGCAAGGCCAGGGCAAATCTCACATCTGCACGTACCCAGCTGTTGAGGGTGCCACGTCGGAATGCTCAAAAAGGCATGCGTCTTTGAGGACGTCGTGTGTCAATCCCAACAACAAGCTTGATTCGTATTTGTGTATTCTGCAATACAAAACATCAAGACCCGATCCGTCTCAAGATTACCGCAGACCAAGTCGTCCTCACATCCCACCCCTGTCAATCACGGCTGGATACCGTTCGTCCCAAACTCACTTGGCGTGCAACCACGCTTATGGCACTCGCCGTAGAAATAGGTCGTCCTGGTTTCCTCTTTGCACGGTGAGGCATGCACTTCAACGGTGAACCGACCAAACTGATCCGTAATCGACCCCGCAACGACCTCCCCAGACCTACACTTTTGGATGAGCGTCTCTCCCATAAAGGCAATGTCCCTGCAGTAGATGGGAATGGTCTCGTGGATGTTATTTGCGCAGACGAAGAGGGCTGCGCCGCCGTGGCAGACGTGTCGAATGCATCCCGCGTGGTGCTTGTAGACGGTGCACATCTTTTCAATCTTCATCCGCTCATAGTTTTCTTGCGATTCTTTCAGCTCCGGGAGGACCTTGCTCCACAGCGGCCAGACATCTACAGTCTTGTCGCGGGCCAGATCTGTCGCGTGGCACGTGTACTGATTATAGGGAAGTGTTTTGTCAGAATCAAGTGGCCAAAAAGGGACAGAGGACATCATACATTGCCTGGGAAGACTCTTTGTACTCCGCCTTCACCTCTCGGAAGGAGCTCGCTGACAGCAATGTCGCCCCCGATATTTCCAACGACGACGCCAGAAACGGTCGAGACGGCCGAGGCGAACAGGACAGCAACGGCGGTGTACTTCATGGCGCAGGTTGTTGGATGAGCTGAGGATCACACGAAAAGGCCGGTCGGGAAGAGGATGGGAAAGGGATCAAGCCCTTAATGTGCGCACCGGGCCTGAGCCGATTACCGTTCGCGATACCTTGCGCCATTGTGCGATTATCGTACGCTAGTTCGGCTTTGTGGTGACGCCACTACTCCCACTAACAGATGTCCCGGTATTCATCTGGGTGTTGTTGCTAGGCCGGTGCTGGGAAAGATGCGGTACTCTCGCCAGCCACCACACGCCATTCGGGGAGATTTAGAAGGTTCTAGCCGTTGACCCGCGAAAGCGTTGAATGGACTCCACACACGCAGGGTTTGCAAGTTGCATTGAGTTTCAAGTTGCCGGCTTCCACTCGGGATGTTGAGCCTTGATAGCCTCGGTTCGTCCCTCGGGGCGGGTGTCACCGCCGAGGGTAGCGTCAGAGACTCCCTGGAAACCTCGGGTGGTTTACGGGAGCTTCTCCCTCGGTATTGCTTGCTTAGAAGCTCAGTTGAACGAATCAAGGTTAAGCTCACTTCATTTCTGCATTGTAGTTTGGCAAACTCTGGGTGGCCACTCATGGACAATACTACTATTGTATATCAGCTGAATTTTTTCCGACATAGGGCTGAACAGCATCTTGTGTACCTGCTGAAGTACCGACCCAACCACTGCTGAAATCAATGCGCTGAGTCGACACTCATCTCACTTCATCTTCACCATCGATGTTTCATCCAACACCATCGCTAGAGTGCCCAGGAAGACTTAAACTTGAAGTTCGTCTACCTGGTTTTGAGATGAATAAAATCTGAATTCTCGAGTTTGGACCAAATGTGATCCCATCCAGAACAAGCTGCCCTTATGTGACATGACATATATAATCATTGAGAAAAGTTGAAGCGGCGATGGACTTACAAAAGAACTCTTCCTACCGTAAAATGTATTGGGGACGACCCTTGATTGGTCGTTTCTCGGCTTGAAAAGTGTCCCGTCGGTCTAAGCGCGTGGGCTCAACTCCCCTGGTGGTCAGCCCGACGAGTCTAGTGAAGCAAATCGATGAAATATTCGACATTAGTGACTTTCTAGCTCATCATATCCATACGTTGCAGCCATTACCACCTTGCTTGCTGAGTCCCGCACCTCGGGATGGCAATGGCGGATGCATACCACCCCACGAAACGCAACGGGTAGGATGCACACAAGTTTCATGCTACGGAGTCTGAACTGCAGCATCCTGGCGGCTGATGTGGATCGAATACGACCCTGAGCTGCGCAAGTCGGGCTGGACTGGCTGCAGCCTCATCTTGTACGCAAATGAGATACTTTCTTGGCATCTGAAGGATGACGGGGGAGGAGTCAGCGTGAAGGATATCTCCACATCAGATGTGCTCTCGCTCGAGTGCCTAGAACCTGGCGTCTTTGCCCTGCAGGTTGATACCAGTCTGTGTCGCAAGACCCGTGAATGGTAGCGGAAACGAAAAGTTGACTGTCCAATGGGATTTGAAAACAACACTCCGCCCGTATGCATTTTGTCCCGAAAGAGGTTAAGACGCGGGGTTGTATTGAATCTAGATGGAGTTGCGTGGCGCCATGGTTACGCCATCACTTGTAGGCACCGCGATCCACTCGATCGATCGATTTGAAGTCGATTTCAATAATCAGACATGTCAGTCGGATCTGAGCCATGAGCTAGCGCTACGATAGGCAGTCCCTTCTGTCTCACAGTTGCCCTCGGAAATCAGCAACGCCGCGGCATAACGCCTTACCTATTCCGTAGGTTCCCTCAAAAGGTCGTCTGGAGTTTTGGGTAGTCCTTGGCGTTCACCTCCAAGTCCGAAAAGATGCGAGTCGAATCATCCTTGCTCAATCCCTTCATTCGCCGGCAATCTTCCTCCTCGAGCTTTTCCATCTCCTCAGCTGGGTCTTCTACGCCCTTTTGTTGGTCTTCCTTTTGGGGTTCGAGGGCTTTTTCAATCCCCGAAGACTCACCAATCATAAGAATCTGGGCATTGGCGTAATCGAGGTGCATGGGCTTCGTTGGGAGCCAGCGGAGGGATCGGAACTCTTCGAGGATTCTGGAACCAGGCGTTAGCAAACCTGAGGCTAGATCCAGGGCCCTACTCACTCTTTGGGATATTCGGGCCCCTTCGGCAACCGTGCATTTGGCGGAGAGGGATAACCGGGATTTTTAGTGCTGATGATGAAGCTGCCCTTCTCCTTCAACCCAATCTCCTTTTGAACCTCCCCAAGAGTCTTGGGAATAGTCAAGATATAGGCCAAATGACTCTCCCTGCCAGTGCTTGTGATTGCATAGACGCCCTCGCCGACTGGGGTTGCCGCAGGAGAATGCCTCTCCCCAGCGGTCTTGGTGTCATAATCCTTAGACGAGAGAAACTCCTCCTTCAGCTGCTGGAAGGATGCACCACACTTCTCGACAAAGGAGATCCATCTGTCTCTCCCAGTCTGGGGTAAAATCTTCTTGGGAATCGCAAAGAGACGGCTGTTGCCTGCGTCGCCGATGACGCCCTCCCCGAGCTTGGCGTCTCTGTCAATCGGGCGCAGCAGTAAGAAACTCCGGGCAATCTCCTTGACATCTGAAGGTTCATCGATGCCCACGCGCCCACGGAAGAAGAAGTATATAATTCCCTTCTCGAGGATGCTCGAGGGTATCTCCTCTGCTTCGCGGCCGTGCGGCTCAACTGCTGTGCCGTTTCCGCGATCCGGTTCCGCTTCGCTGATATCCTCTTTCTTCGCTGACTTCTCCCTCTGGTAGCCCTCTTTGTTCTGCTTGGTTCGCTTGGGCTCGGGCTCGGGTTCGGGGGCTTCTTCCACCGTCGTCCTGCGCTTCGATCCCGGGTGCGACTCGGAAGCAGGAGCAACCTCGGCTTGCCCCTGCTTTTTGGCCTGTGATCTCGTTGTCATCTCAAGATTCGAATGCAATTGCCCAGGTGAATGACCCAGGCGCAAAAGTTTGATGTCTCAATTGACCAGACTAGTTGGGAGAGGGGGAAAGAACCCCTGTGGTTTTACGGCAACCGCTGATGTCATAGATGGGTCATTTTGACCTTCCCGGAGAACGATCCACAGCCATGGCATCAATTGTGGCCCTTGAATGAACAATAAATTGAAGCGACCCTGCAGCATTTCACCATCAGCATATCGTCAGGATACCATCGCCTTCCTCTGGCTCGCACGCACCAATCCAGGACCGCGTTCTGCCTCGGAGCCCAGAACCCGCAACACAGCACGGCCAATGCAACAACTATTTGGTTCCGCAAATTGATGGGCCAATTCAACCCCATGGCCTCGCGACTTCCCTACGGGATCGTTTCCACTTTCCACCCCCACGACTCTCAACGGTTACGAGGTGGCCAGATGAAGCTAATTGGCGGCTAGAGAAGCGCCCGTACGACGCTGCAATGACGGTCGTGAGTTTGGATGAACACCCTGTTGTCGGGCTCCGTGTCATTTGTTTCTCTGTTTCACCTCGATCCCTTTGTCCACCCCACGCTCGCACCGCAATTTCATGGCTGACACCCTTGGTACCGAATGAAGTTCTGCATCCTGTTGATGACTGCCGGCTTGGCATTCCGAAGGGTAGGTTGATTCATCGGTTTGTCCTAACTGTACTGACGCAAGAGACAAGGATATGGACTCTTGTGAATTCACCCCGTTGCCTTGCTGGTGTGGAAACAAGGTCCTTACATGTCTTGCAAGTTTGGTCATCATCGCCACCTTCCCGACCATCCACAAGGAAATTAGGCCGAGAACGCGCGACAACGACCACGCCCAATGTCGACGCCAGGGGCTTTGTGTCACCACCGCACTGACGACAAAGGCTAAAGGCAGAACCGCGAGTCTTGGTATAATGGCTCGCTACTAATGCACAAATGCAGAATCTAACGCATCGCTATGATAACCGGAACGGAAATAGTGGCCTCAGTTCGGCCCGTTCTACAGATGACCGCCCATTCAATGTTCCCGAATGACCTTGTCCTCAAATCCCGCATATACGGCCCTTGGGACCTCCAAGTCCTGCATCAACTCCCGAAACTCCCGCCCTCGCCGGCGCCCCAGTGACTCCTCGGCTTGCGTCGGAGGACCCCCAAGTCTGACCAGCAGCCTCTCCAGGGCACGTTTGAATCTGACATCGTCCCTCGTGACAGCCACCTCTGCCACGACGGTACAGATGGCAACCCAATTCAAAATCAAATCGCTCCTCACCGTCCCCTCCATCATGCGGAACTCAACCGTCCTCGGACTCCTCGTGGCCCTCTCGTCCTCCATGCCAAAGGAACTGAAATTGAACCCCAGCCGCCGGTACTGCTTGGTCGACCCTGACAGCAGCCGTCCCAGCTCCAAGTGGTTCCTTGCCCTCCATATCCCAATGAGGGCATCTTTATCCCTCCCGTCGACCTTGGCCTTGCTCAAAACCCCGCTCATCTGCGCGTCATCCACGTTGCCCCCATATGGATCCCGCTCCCCTGTCCCGGCAGCCAAGCGACTAAACCGTCTGAGCTCACTCCCCCACGTGTACACGTTATCATAATTCGGGGACTTCGGGTTCCGGATACTCCTCAATGTTGGTTCGGCCACCCACAGCAGGCTCCCCAGCCGTTTCAACGTGGACAGCGAGAACGACCTGTCGTCCATGCGTCCCAAGTGCACATGCACCTCGCATGTGTAATTGGCCACCAGCCTGTGTTCCCCTGCCAAGGCTTCCAGTACTGTCTGCAAATGCCTTCTTGTTTCCGGGTCCGAAGCGGCCATCTTTGGCGAACTGATCTCGACGGAGACCCATGTGTAGCGGGCAAATGGCCGTTTTTCCTCCGGACCGGGCTCGGCTGAGTTGGCTTTCTTGACGATCCAGTGCGTCCTCCAGAAGTTGCGCTCAGCAAGACCGCTGGAGTTGATGGCGTGGATGGTTGTGGCACAGTGGCCGGCTTTCTGGATGGTGTTGGCGATGGCGTTGTAGGCGAGCGCACGGCAAGCTTGGTCGTCGGGAGCCATGGAGTACGGAATGGTGAGTAGAGGCCGCGAGTCGTTGGGATCTGGGTCGGGAAAAGTATCCGCAAGAATGGGGAGGAGGAATTTGAGCTCGACTGCGAGTGCGAGGTCGGCCGCCGTGTCGGCCATGCTAGTGGTGAGAAAAGGCAGTTGGGTCATCTCTGGGTGGCCCAGCGGGGCGCAGGCCTCGGGAGTGGTGTCCCGGTCGGCGAGGAAGGGTGCCATCTTTCGGTGAGGGTAGAAGAATACGGACTGTATGGACTGGACTCCCGCAAGACATATGGACCACAGTCCGTAAGCACTGAGGCGGGCGTCGACAAGGAGGGATATAAAGGAGCGCCAACGCTCGGGGCCGTCAGGGTAAGACCTCATCCTTCGGCCGCCTCCTTCCCACGTGGTTCAAGGGGCGACCGAGCAGGACATTGGGGCTGGGACGATATGGGTTGCCTGCCCGGCAGTGGTGTTGTGAACCGCAACGACCTAGATACGGCCTTAACTGGGCGAATCCCGTGACTGGGCGCGGGGCCCTGCGTGTTTGGGGGTTGACAGATGCCGGCCTAACAGCAATCAACCAGCGACCTTGTGCAACGTGAGGTGTTGTTCCTAGTCGGCACAAGGTCTTTTATGAAGGGGGAAGGGACCTGTCTGGGTGTCGAGGGCCAGATTACGGGACCAAGCGTCCACAAAGGTTCCTCGTGGCCGGGCGGGATGGTATGCTGGAATCCAAGGGTGATGACGGTTGTCGACTTTAAATCCAAGGAAGCCCAGCCCTTGGAGCCGTGGAAACTTGGGAAGACCAAGGCGGTGTAACCCAAAACGAAACAAAGCCGCAAGGACTCGGGTGGATTTTACATATATTATTGGTCTCATGGATGTCATTAGTGTTAGCTCAACGCCAGCGGCCCTAGTTTGGTCGGGTAATGCGGTGGATGGGATGGATGTATGGGGCTCACTTTTTGACACATACAGGGGCCTGGCTAGGCGGTTCCATTGAGCGATTTAACGCCTGTTGGCTGGCAATGCGCTGGGCGAAGCGTCTAGGACAAAATGGACCAGAGGCCTTGCCCGTTTGGGGCCACCAGGGCAGATGCGGGCAATAAAAGCATGCGAGCGCACCGCGGCTACATTTGATGCGCATGCGGGCCACCGCTGCAGATTGCAGAAGCCGCATCGCCGAGTGCATGGCAGGAGATAGATGCAATTCATCTGGCCGCCGACTTCCATGTGCAGGACATTGGACGCCGCCTTCTCCGACGGGATCCGACTTTACCCCCCCCATGGCAGGCACGACTCCCGTCGCTGCCCTTGGGCCAAGCATGGAAGCACCTGCCCACGGACCCTGGGGAGCCCCCTCCAGGCCCTGCCGAGCTACCGGGCCACGCTCCGGCCGGTCGCATCGCGCACTCGCAGCATCGCATCATCACGCTCCGCCGATCTCCGATGGCCAGTTTGTTTTTCTCAGCCCGCGCCCCTGCAAGCAAGCCCTGGTTTTGTGCGTTGTGGTTCTGCCAGTGCCCTGCCTTATCTCGTGAGCGGGTTCAAAAAGGCTAGACACGGATTAGCAGCTCACGTATTGCGTCGAGCGTCCAGCATCCCTCCCTCCTCCTGTGGCAGCTGCGACCAACCCAACCCAACCCACGCTCCCGTACCGACCCATCCATCCATTAGCAACCAGTCGTCTATAAGCATGGGTGTGACAAAACGTCCAAGCCGAGCGTAAGCCGCCGACCCAAGGCCTGTTGCCCCTCCTCATCACCCACGGTACCTAGGTAGGTATCGGTATGTAGGCCGGGCCCCTGCCCCCTCTCGATCCCACTCCCGTCGGTCGTGGAATTTCCGATGGTTGGCAACATCACACCCCTGGAAAACTCCGTCGTCCGGCACCCATGTCGAAACCCCCACTGTCCGCCGTCAACATCGACCCGCTGCGGTCAAAAAAAAAAAAAAAAAAGCAACGACTGTCCTATCTCGTTGAAAGCGGCTTGTCCTGGCCGCAGACCCAACGAAATCGCATCGACGTTCGACATTCAACACTCAACATCCGGAGCCACCCCCGTCTCTGACGTCTTGCCAGCCTGTGATCACGAGGCAGGCCAGCCTAAATGAGGCCGTTTGCCGTCCGAGCATCCAAACCGGGGCAGAGGAGGATCCCGATTCGGAATTCAGGCAGAAAGCGCACATGCAACCTCGAGAGAAACACCCAATCTCTCAAGCCTTTCTTTTTCCTGTCTCGTTTTGTCCTCCATCTCTCATCTTGGCTGGTTACAGCTTCATCTGCGTACCCGTCCATTGCCGGTGGTTCCCACCTGCATTCGGATATACCCTGGCTGCACCCAATCTGTCAAGAGCGGCCTGCCACAGATCCTATGCATATGTCTGCATATGCGAACCAGGGCATGCCGTCTTGTCTGCTCGATCCGGCTAATCGATTGAAACGACAATTGCCCATGCTGGCTGTGTGTAAGGTATGCGCCAGGCATTGCACTTCCCCCTCCTCTTCTGATAAGAAGACGCACACCTCGCTGCTGCTGCGCCAAGCAAAAGACCCATGGGCTCCAAAACAAGATTATGTGAGGGTCGTTGCAAGAATCAACGGCATCCGATAGCGTTTGCTTGCGATTATGTCCCGCTGATAGGTTAAAAAAAAAAAAAAAAAAAGGTGCAGCATTCGATATGAACGATGTACGTCGAAAACGTGATATCTCGGACTGAGACGGTCGCGTAGATCGTCTGGATGCGATGTATGTCCCACAAGAGCCGTAAAAGGGGAAAAGAAGAAAAATGAGCCGTCCGGTAGTTGCGAGTCTAAGATGCTGAGATCCCAAAAGTGAGACAGAGAACCCCGCTTGCACGCTTGGGGCTTGAGTTACACAGCAGCAGATGCTGGAGTGGCACGGGTTGATCATGGCCTGATTCTAGCCCGTCCCATCTCAGTGAGATAAGATTGGACCAGTAGTGTCCCTATCTCTGAGCCTCTGTAAGGTCAGTCGGTCTCTGTGCGGTATCCCATGACCGGGACACGAACACGAACCGATGGCGTCGGTTTGGTTTGACAAGATCCACCTGACACCTGCAGTTGGGGAATCACAAGACGCGGGGTTGAAATGTGTGATTGGTTATTTTTTGCCCTTTGTCCATTTTATCAACACCAATCCGAACGCTGCCCAACATGCGAGTACGCAGAAGAACGGATGTTTGTCACTTCCCTCGAAGACACACCGAAATGCTTCCAAGCCGAGGTACTCAAGTGACCAGATCCAACACGTCATAGCTGCCAAGAGTACTCATTGCCAACCGCCAAGCTGTCCACCAAGCATGAAACAAACAAAAAAACACCCGGCTCCTCCACAGTCTTGGAGCACTTAGAACCCCATTATCCGGCCCCCACGGAGCAACCTAATTAGTCCGAGAACAGCCTTCGTGTGTATAAAATACCATACACAAATGTTCTATCAACAGGGCTGAACCGCACTACCGCTCCACGGAGACCAAAACCCCGTAAAAAACTCTTACGAATAGCCTCCGGAAGCGGGCATCAACTGACCAACACAGCCTCTGCCGAGGTCCATCCCAGCGTCCCAGACTCAGGCTGTGCGGGAAATCCCCCACGCCAAAAAGGAATCTGTCATATACGATTATGACAGAAAACCTGACCTAGAAAGAAAATAATAGGCGAGAGAGAGGCGGGACAACCCGACTAGTTGACCCCAGGCGGACAGTGAAAAGTGGTTAAAACAACATTGCGAGTCGTAGAATCGAAACCCCCAACTCATATGGAATCGTCGAAGATATTTCCCACCAACCAGCCAGCCAACCAGTTCCACCCAAGTCCCGTAATTATTCCATGAAAAAAGACCAACGATTCAATACGGCACATGACACAAGCCGTCCGAACTCCTTTATCAATCTCAGCCTCGGTTACATCCGACCCCCCATGTTTTGCTGTCGGTCCGTTGGGCTGAAAAAAAAAAAAGGCTTCCTCACTGATGCAATGCGAGTCTTTCGGACGACAGTAAAGGTAAGCTTTCAAACCTCAGCGACAGTTGGCTGGCTCTATTTTGAACAACCTTGTCCCCTCGTGTCCAACCAGGGTAGCCAACACCGCCACGTCCTTGGCAAGAAACCCCCCGAAACCACAGTGTGAGCCAACAACCGCGCAGCGGAACAACGGACAATAGGTAGACAATTTTACACGCATACCTAGACAACGATTTCCGGTCGACAAGGTCTCTCGGTCCGAAGCCAACAGCCTCGGAACAAGTCAGGGACGACATCTATGTATGGACGATGACGTAGGCAACAACGAACAACCTCCGGATCCAGGATTTCTCACTGTCTGAAACCAACAGCCGGAGCAACAGATAGACAATCGAGACAAGCGGTCACGATGACCTCGGAAGAAGTGCAGACTGCAACTGCTCGAGAACTAATCCTTTCGCACCTAGACTTCCGAGACATCGGATCACAAGCAAATAAACATCAACACTCGGGGACAAAATCAGACCAAAATCATCCCGAAATTCAAATTCCATGCAACTAAAATAGTCTACATACCAGACAAGACCCTGTCACTGTCACTGCCACAAGCGGCATGGTCCATCACACATGCCGCTAGAAAACCCAAACATCCACCAAAAGTGTCCAAGAAAAATCCTCGGCCCAGTTCTGATAAGGGACAGCAACAATAGCAGCATTACCAACAAACCCTCTAACGCCAGCTGCATGTCCTAGTGAGCCTGTCAGGCCGTCATGTTCCTCCATCAGAGTGTCTCCCCGCATCGTCACGAGACAACAAAAGCCAGCCGAAAAAGAAAAACTACCCATCAATCGTCTTGCCCCCGCAATCCGGGATCTTGACACCGTTCTTCAGCTTTCTGTTGATATCCATCAGGCCCCACTGATCCTCCCACTCCCTCTTCTTCGCTGGCTCGTTGAAGATGACCTTCCACGGCTCATCAAAGGCCTCAAACCAGAAATAGTTTGTCCCATTCTTCAAAGCGTCGCACACCCAGTCGTTCATGAGCTGGTTCATCTCAGTGATACCCGCAACAGATGCATTCGGGCACACGGTCACGCCCTCCTGTCCGCAGTTGGTGCCTCCCCGCGAAGGCCACCCAATCTCGCTGACCACATTCTTCTCCTTGTCAGCCTTGAAGAACGTGCCGGCCTTGTTGTTCCAAAACGTCGTCGTCCATGACGCGGCATCCTTTGCGTTGATGCCGCCAAAGAAGGGATGAATGTTGCCCATGATGTAATCGCTCTGCTGCGCCAACGTGGCATCCCACTTGTCGCCGAGATCGCTAGTCGCAACGGGCAAGTTCCAGCCCTTGGCTGTGATGTTTCGTCGAACCTCGCCGAGCAGGCTCCCCAGCGAGGTGATGGTCATCTCCTCACGGAACAAGATCTCGTTGGCAACTACAATGCCCTTGAAGTGCTTCGTGCCGTACTCTTCGAGAATATCGTACATTTGCCGGAGCTGGCGCGCATTGGTCGTCGTGTTCTTGTCTTGCCACACGCCCATCCAGACCTGCATGGTGTCTTCCAGCTTGAGTTGTTGGATTGCATGGACGACCATCTGCGTCTGGTTGCAGTCATTGCCGTACATGCGCAGCGTGTTGGTGAGCTGAGAGAGGACGGCAATGTCACGCGTGACATTGTTTTGGGATGGTGGGAAGTGGAGGCACTCGGGGTATTGAGCGTTGAGGGGAGTGTAGTCCATGCCTGGGAAAACCTTGTGCAGATCAGGGTTGTTCATGAGCGCCTTAATCTCGGATGAGTTGATGTTGAGGTCCGACTTGTTGTCCTCTGCCACCGAGTCGGCACCACTGGGCCCACTGTTGTTGTTCTTGAGAACGACGCCAAAGACGATGCCGAGTGCGATGGCGATGATGATGACAAGGCCGACGATGGCAATGATGGCTATTCTCCACTTTCGACTCTTCCTCCCGGAGCTCGTTCCTGCCTGCCAGCCCGACTTTTCGGCGCCGAGTCCGGAGGGACCGTGGCCCTCATACGCCGTGGAGCCGTTGTGAACCGGTGTATAGTGGCTGCTCAAGCCGCTAGCGCTTGCATTGCGACCAGACAGAGCGCCTAAAACACCGCCCGCTGCACCTGCTGCCGCTGCATCCCGTCCCCGATGCGAGGATCCAAGGCTAAGCATACTAGACCTCTTGCCCTTGAGATGATACCCCAGACCGTCATCGCCGTCATCCTCAATTGCATAAGGGTCCACAGCGCCAAGACGGGGATCCTGGGGCCGGGCCAGCCCCGAGTAGGGATCGTCTGTGTAGACATCGTTCGCGAAACTGTGTTGGGGACTCCTCGATGGAGTCCTTTGCCCTGGAGTTGCGCGGCCGGGACTAGGCTGTGCGGCGCTTAAACCCTGCAAACTCGAGTTGGAATCTCTCTCGACAGCATGGCCGTTACCATACGGTACCCGCGCCGGAGGCTGATCTCCGGCGGCATACATTCTCCCGTCCCCTTGGGCCCGGCCCCGGTCAGGCCATTGCCCTTGTTGTTGATAGGCCTGCTGGGGGTAGTCGGGTCCACGGATTGCATTGAGGCCGCTTTGTCGGGCATTCTGCTCTGCGATGCTCAGTGCAATGCCCGCCATACCCCCGGCAGCCCGATCGCTGAAGTTGTCCGCACCTGGTGTGACAGTGCTGTGCTGTGTGCCTTGGCGTTGAGGACCGGGTGGGTAGTGCCCGTCCCGCCCGTAAGGACCACCGTCGGCGCTGCGATGCGTCGGTGGTTGAGGTGGTGGGTTGGGCAGCGCCCTCGGGCCTTCTTGGTACGGGCTCGGCCCAGCGGCGTATGGCCCAGCACCGTGGCCGCGACCTGGTCCCTCCTGGCTCATTCGGCGCTGAGCTCGCAATCGGTTGAATGACGAGTCGGGATGAGACCCAGGTCCCGCCCTCGGAGGAGAAGGCGCTTGGGATGGCTGGTTGTATGAGTCTTCTTGGTAGTACGGCTGTTGTTGATGTTGTTGTTGTTGTGGGGGGTATCGCTGTTGGTATTGTTGGTTGTGGCGGGGAGGGTAGGGGCCTTGATGGTCGAGGGGTTGTCGCTCCCCCATATCGTCGTCGAAGGAATATCTGTTGGCCATGAGGCGTGTTGTCCGGGCCGGGTGCGCCCGCTCTGTTCTGTTTCCGGGCCGGCGCTGGGTCGGGTCGGAGCCGGGTGCGGTCGATGGTCGGGTTGGTCTGGCTGGAATGCTCGGCGCCGTTTCCGGGCTGCTGGGTCGAGATGAATGCCAAGATGTCGCGCAACGATATTATCGTTGGCAAAACGGCGGAGCAAATGTCAAAAGTAGAACGCTTAATTGACAGTCGCGCAGCGCCGCCCAGAGCGTCGTTCGGTAGTGAGAGTCGGGTGGTTGGAGAGGCACAGAGTCGTCTTGATTATTACTCTTGTCGCTGCGGCCGGCTTTACGTGGGGTTCGATGATTCCCACCGGAATGGATAGGGGACGAAGCGAATGTTGGTTGCGTCGAATATTTCGCAAATCGATCGAACGCAGCGACCTGAGCGAGTGTGTTCGTGTTGGAGGAGGCTCTCGTATTTTGGGAAACTGGCTGTGTTGCCCCCTTGTTGCCCCGGGCCCAATTGGGAGGTGGGTTGGTTGCGGGTTGGTGGGTTGCCGCGAATCCCCCGTGCTCGCTGCGGCTGACTGCGTCGGGCAGCCGTTTGCGCTGCGCAACGCTCAAAATATCGAAGCTGTTGACGCTCTTGAGGACCACTGCGCGCACTAGTGTAGAGTCGTTGAATGAGGAAAAAAAACAACAACGGAAACGACGTTGAGAAATCTAGAGACGGAACGTCAGGAAATCAGAGAGCACGAGCAAGGCAGGGCGCCAAGGGGGAAGCGGCTGCCAACCCCCATTTTGGACGGAACAAGGCTCCTTCCTGCCGCTGCCCGGATGGACAGCGGGCGAGGACAGGGGAGGCCGGCGTGAGGTGAGCACCAGAATTGTGGGGCTGTGCGCGGATCCTGCACCGTTGGCGTTGGCTGGGCACCCAAAACTCATCAGCTGGAGGTCCACGAGTTCTCGACAAACGAGCAGCACTGCGCAATGCCACCACCGCCGCAACGCAACCATTGCTCGCGCCAGAAGCTCTCATCTGCTGTTGGCGCAACATGGAAGCCAATTGCGGCTACTCGCAACACACCGCACAACTCGCGGTGCACCCAGGTTCAGCCTCCTGATGATCACGTCAATTGTCGAGGCTGGACGCACCCCACTATTTTCCCTGCTGCCCTTCCATTTTCCCTCTTCCGCTCTCCCTCGCCAAGTGCTAGGTTACAGATTTCCATATTAAAATCCTGACAGATTTGTGGACGGAACGGACTCGATGCCGCCGCCTCATTGACTCGCCGCACCCATCGTGTCGACTGCCAGGATTCAAAAGCTTATCCTGATTGCCTTGGCGAGATGCCCCGCCATTACATCATGCCGCTTGCGACACGACAAGTTGATCCCGCGAACGACTGAATCGCCTTGGTCGGCGCAAAGCCCGTGACGATCTCGAACACTATGCTACTCGTGTTCATTTACGAGATCGAGCGACGCCGGTATTCCCATTTTGTGCCCGCTTGTGTGCGCCGCAAAAGGACGAACGAAACCCGGTGGTGTGCCCCCCTTGTGCTAGAACCACGCGAGGTTCAGGGGAATCGGTTTCATGCAGGGGTTACCGCCCCCGCCATGGGATCACGATGATGCTTGACATCATGCCGTACCCGGTCGTCCCTCCTGCGGTCGCGCTGCAGTCGCGCTGCGAGTGCCCTGATGCTCCCGGGAGGTGTGTCCGTTTACCGTCCGGAAGCCAGACCGATGCAGACCTCTGTGCTCGTGGCGCCCACAACACTCACGATCGCCTCCAGGTGGAATACCGGAGGAAGCGATACCCCGGATCTCAATCATGTCATTTCAGCATTATGATCGATACTTGATGTGCGCCGTGGCCACGCCGTGCTTCTTGGGGGCCTACCAAAGTTGAAGCGTACCAGATCTGCATGCCTCAATCTGCCTCCGAAATGGCCCAGCGATGGTGTCCTGATACAGCTTCACGGATATAAGATTGCACGGCGAACGGACAAATCACGTCATCAAGTGGACATGCGTTGACTCTTGAAAATGTCCAGTCAATCAGATTCAATGACAAAAGACACCCTCTTTACTCGTCATGTTGGGATTCTGCCAGCTGATGAAGCTACGCAGTGTGTCTGTCACTTTGACATCATAGATGTGCAATCACAGTGACTACCGGGTATTTCAGCACGTAGAGAACGACGAGAGTAACTCCTTACTGAACAAATAACTGACCTGATAGTTTGAACACTCTCATTGCGCCAGACCTCTGCTGCCATGTCCGTGAACCCCGATTCCGTCGTCGGCCAGGGCGAGTTCCACGACCGCATCAAGCGATCCAAGCCGCCCACCCATCATGGCGTAAGGACTAGTTTACCGCACGCGTCCAGGGAGAACATTGCGCTAATAAGCCCAGCATCAAATCGGCCAGAAGATCGGCAACGAAGGCGTACCCGAGTTCCACGCCGAGACGTTTCCACCAGGCACAGCTCCGAAAGAGCACAGCTACCAACCAAATCCCATCAAGGAGATTCCCGGCCAGGCTCTCAACGACAACATGGACCCATCCCTTCGGTCCAGCGCCCTTGACATGCCGGGTGCCACCAGCCAGGACGTGTATAATGCCAATACGTTTGCGCGCGCCATGGAAGGTCAGACGGGCCGGGAGCTCCGTGGCGCTGACGCTGGCAAACGCCAGAGCGAGCGGAGCGGCTTGGAGGGGGTCGGCGCATCCACGGGGGATAATACGGTTGAGGGAAGAGCTCGGGAACTTGGTGCCGATCGACCTGGCGAGGTGGAAAGAGGCGTGAGGAGAATGGAGAAGACGGGAAGTGAGGGCGGATACGAAGCCAACAAGAAAACTCCGATGAGGGCTGATGAGATTGCTTCTGAGCGCCCTTGAGATTGGGCAGGGAGCTGTTGATAGCATGATCAAGCTTATGTCCTCCGTTCATCCAAAGGAACATGGTCCAATATGCATATCTAGTCTACATATCTATACTATCCGAGTCTTCAACATCCCATAGGCGCTTCAGGATCTCTACTATTACGTCAAACCGCGTCGGTGTTCATGTCCCGGATAAATATGCGCCCTGTCACCAGGCTTTTGATTTCATGAGCAAGAACCAGAAGTTCCAAGTCACTGAAATGTACAGTGTCCGTCATAATTAGTGTCACTCAGATGCCTTGAATAAACAAACTCGCTTCGACAGTTGAATTATTCCGTCTTGCTACCGGGGTATCTTAAACCCATAAGAGACCAAACAAACATCGTTGGCCGTGACGCTATGCCCTTTTCCATCCGCCGAAAGCCGCCCAAACTCCATCTGCCGTGTCCATGCACCTTCCCGAGAGCCATCCCCAGCTTCTCAGCCCCATGGCCGTTGATACGACGGCCTCCCATTTCCGTCCAGATGCCCCGAAAAGCTGCAATGCCACCCATTCCTAACTCCCAATCCTCGGCGTACGAGGTGGCGACAAAGGCTTATGGTCTCGCTGTCCAACCGACGCGTTCTCGCGCATCATCGAGGGAACAGCCGAAGACGAAGTACTCCCGTCTGGGGCAGTCGAGTTTCTCTGGATGCTGCCATGAACGGCCTGTTTATCATTGACGTGCAGCAACGACGTGTAGGCCTTGCATCTTCTGCACCAGGACGTCGCCGCCGCGCCACTCTCCATGGTCGAAACTCCTCGTATTTGCTGCTGCGGTTTGGATTGTGTTTGTGTCGTCGAGTGGTAATAGCCGTGATGGCATCTGTGATTGAATGTTGGAAAGTTGCTGTGTGGTGCTGACGGGGCCGAGTGTAAAGTGATGCCCAAAGAGACGTGTCCGTTTTTATACATTGTAATTTTTTTTTTTTTAAAAAAAAAAAAAATTCGTTCGTTCGAGGTGAATCAATTCCAATGTTGCGCTCCGGGACAGCTGGGGAATCGATGCGACCGGCGAAGGGAGAGCAATCAGGTGCTCTGGATAAGTTGATGGGGAGACTCGTCTTTGCTGGAATGAAAAGGTGAAGAACAGTCTGCTACACCTTTTTATTTCAAGTCGCCTCTTTGCTCAGTTGAGTCGAGGCCGCTGCTATCCGGGGCGGTTTTGAGGCCACCGGTGGCGATTGTTGCGTGGACGTCACGGGAACCAATCGTTGTGTGGTTGGTGCCCGGCACGGCATTGACGGGGCGAAGCGGTCGCCGATTGTGGCCAACCCCCTCATTTGTCGCCCAGCTCCGGACGCGGAGGTCGCTAGTGCGAAACTCATTTTCAGTATGAAAAGTGAGTGAATTGAGTTCTGTCTCACGAAAGAACTCATTTCTTCATTATGGTTGTTTTCCTTTCCATTTCATCGAGTTGAGTGCTGTTGATCGAAATTTCAAATCGACTTCATGTCGGACGTGTCCGAGTCGCGGGCTCCCTGGTTACATGTATCATCATGATTCATTTTATCTCAGTCAACTTTCACTCATAACGCTCAAGATAAGTTTGAATATGAACCAGCATATAGCCTGACTGGGTTGTTTCCACTCAAAAACAATGCTATAACCTTCTCTGACAGTTTGCTGGTTAAAAATGTTCTTAGCCGCTGTCACCCTTCCACATCACTCATCTCATGAGTGAGAACGAGACATTCCCCATTGGATCTTGCTCGTTCAAATGGAGAGTTTCGCTCCAAAGATGCGAGCCAGGGGGGAAATAAAAAGAGAGTGAATGCTCAGGTGAAAGGCAAAAAAAAAGTCAAAAAGATGCGTCAGCCGCGAATCGAACGCGGGGCCCATCGATGGCAACGATGGATTTTACCACTAAACCACTGACGCTTGTCTGTGAGCAGATGGAAGTTCATGCCTAAAAGCAACTTATAACGACATCATTTTATCACCAACCACTCCCCCTTTGTCAACCCCCTATCAAGAACCATTGGATGAGCTCACGATATGCAAGGACCGAAAGATGCATGAAGCCAACGAATGCAGCACTCCAGATCAGGTCAAGATCGTCTAGTAGCGACCATTGGCTGCTTTCCAGATCATCGACTACAATAAAAATTGTCAGTGCATCCACGTCCTCCATTTGTTGTTTTGAAGACGCACTCCTTCCATAGCTCTGTCTGTTCTCCTCAACCCAGTTCATCTGTCGACATTCGTGTTCGCGATGGAAACTCGACAAGCGACCCCAATTGATGAGACGCCAATCTGCGGGATCGACGGGAAAGAAGATCTGTACGGACTCGGGATCCGACTCGGTGTCTACCTCCAGACCTTGACCTTGGTCATCTCGGGACTCTTACGGCAAAGCGACACAGCGCAGCTGCTCAACCTCGGCGCGCTATACCAGTTCGCCCTGCTGTTCGGCGTCATTTACTCGACCGTACACGACGAAGAGTTCTATGCGGTCGAAGCCATCATCATGGCCGTCTTTGGGATCGCGTCCATGGGCATGAATCACACCCATTTCACGGCAATGGCGAAACGAGTCAGCCGACGAGACTCCTCCGAGAAGCTGCACTGGACCGAAAGGGTGTTCTCGCCGTACAGGGGCGTGATCTTGCGATACTCTGTCCTTGTTGCCATCGATGGGTACCAGGTCTGGCTGTGGTTTGTCGGGCTTGACCGTCTGCTTCACACTTCGTGCACCAGGACGTCGTTTTTCTTCGCACGAGTCGACATATTTGGGCCCTTTCGCACTTTTGCCAAGTTCTTTTCCATCTTCATCTTGTGCACTGCAACCTTGAGCCTATGCGTGCTCATCAAGCACGCCGTTTCGTGGAAGAGACACAGGAAGGATGCGTCGTCGGAAGGTGGAATTTTCGTTGAGGCGGGCCAGGCGCCGTGGTTGCCGTGGTTGTTGTTCCCTAGTCTTATTGTTCTCTTCATCCTCAGCATCCTCGCGATCGAGTTGACCATCCGGTGGAACAATATCCAAGGCGTTTATGAGCTTACGTCTGTTGGACAGATCATCCCCTTCATCATCTCTGCTGGGGGTTTCGTTGCTGTGCTGCTCAAAGGAAGAGAGGAAATAAAGGAGTTACCGATTGATGGTGAGCAGATGGAGGACTGAAAAGTATAGTTGTCGCTGGTCTGAACTTGAAGGCCTGTCTAAGCTATGACGAGTTCCTACCTCCCTGGCGCGCGAGCGTATTCCGGTCTTGCTTCCGTGCTGTTCCTCAGTTTCTCGACTGAGTCCCAAATCTTCCAGTGGAGCACCAGAGACAACCGCTGATGAGTGTAAGAATTTGTTGATGGTGTTTGACTCGAGGATGTGATCCGCCAAACTTTTTCAGCTTGCTGAGTAGATCCGAAAGTCATGGTTTGAAACTGGCAGACAGATTCTTTATCAAGTCTTTAAACCGCAGCAGAAACTACAGTTCGCTTGAACAAAGGGACTTCCTATAGAATCAACGGTCGTTAGGGCCGGGGATGCTGAGCTGCTGTAAGCATGTACCTTGTGCCTCAAACGTGTATGTGTATACATATACCTGGTGGGCAAGAACGGGAGGGAAGAAACTCTATGGTCTTCTGACCATCATATGGGTGATGCTAACCTCAGCTCGCTTGTGTGATGGAGAAACCCACTTGGCTTATTCGCTGCAACAAGTCCATATCGATTCTCGAGTTTCGGCGCCTTTTTATTTTATTTTATTTTGTTTTGTTTCTTCTTCTTTTTTTTTTAAATCAGTTTTCTCGGCTTTGATGCTTCTGAACAAACGAACACTTACCGCAACCTGGACGACTTGCCCCGTTGCGGACGGAAAGGAAGGTGCAAGAGCCGTTAGCTGGTGCACAGTTGGACTGAATTTTCTAGGTTGGAGGACGGCAGAATCGGTTTTCGTCATGCTGTTTTAGTGATCGATATTCCTAGAAGTTTGCGAGAAGCATTCTGATCCAAATCGTGCCCAAAATTGCAAAGTGGAGACCGGTTCAGGGACCTGATTCAGTCCCAAACGTGGTGTTCCGAGTGCGAATCGGCCGCCATTCCAGTCGCGCATCTCGCTTTTCAAGCGTCAGTCATGACTGCGTATGACGGATTTGATCGCGTGACATTTGCAGCAGAGCGGCTGTGTCGGGTTTTCGCATTTGTGCCCAGTCCGAAGCGGGCCAACATCCGCTGTTGGTGGAATTTCCGGGCTCGCTGTGGAAGCCAAGATGGACAGATTGAGAACCCCCGCAGGCGCTGTTTCAACTGGCAGGACCTGGGAATTTTAGGTTGGGCCTGCCGTTCGCGTTCCCGCCAACCGGTTTCAACCGGGCGATGATGACGGGAGCGTTCCCGAATGCCACCTGCAAACGTTTAGATAACCTAAAAATCCAGCCGCCCGTAACCCCCATCGTCTCGTTCAACGTCGTCCGGTCCGGAGCCGCATCGTGCTTCTGGCGCGACGCCCGGAAGCGGCGGCTGCCTCAGGGGCTGACCAGTGCGGGATACGGATACCCAGCCGGCAAAGCGGCACTTGTCCGGGCTGGGCAAGGGGGTCCCCGCCAACCATCTGGGCGGTGCGAGCCCAGCTTCAGCTGTGGAACCGCCTAAAAATTGACTGCTTGCTTATCACACCCCTGCGCTAGGACGGGGATTGCTGCAGAGGGGGGGGGGGACACCTGTCTCTGAGATTGCAGCTTCGCGTTGGCATTCGTCAGCGGTCCACCTTTGCTCTCGGGGATCCTCAGCGCCAAGCTGCATCGACCGACAAACTGACAAAATTCCAAGCTCGTCTGCGTGGCGTGCTGAAAGACCAATGTGATTTCTTTTCCTACGCTCCTTCGTCACCCATTTTTTTCTCATTCTTTTCTGTTGCGCCCCGAGGCGACATGATCCGGGTCGCGCGCAGCCTTTTTTCCATTACAGAATGTTGATTCACGGTCTCCAACGCACACGGCCGGCGCGGGTCATCACCGTCGTGGCCGTGCTGTGCTTCGTCTGGATCTGGCTTTCCAACATCCAGGGTGTCAACCTCGCCAACGACCTTCTCCCAAGCTACCAGCGCACCGTCCCTGATCTCATTGCCGACACAGGGGCCAAGGCCCCGGTAAAGGACGTCCGATCTCGCATCGGAAAGGTGACGGTCGCCGCCAACAAGCTCGACTCGGATACCATCACTCGTGCTCTCCAGAGCCACGAGCGTCACAACGAGCGGCATGGCTACATTCACTTTATTGCGAAGAACCAGGCCGTGAGCAGTCTGATCGAGAACGACCGCTTCCACCGCCCCAAGGGTGCCTGGACGAAACCCGCCTATTTGCTTTCCATCATTGTTGCTGAGCTCCAGAAGCCTGAGGAGGAGAGATTGGAATGGGTATAGTACGTGCTGTGTGTGTCTTTGGAAGTTTCCTTGGCCGCTGACCAAATCCCCAGCTGGTTTGATGCCGATACTCTTGTCCTCAACACCGAGACCCCGCTCGAAACCTTCCTCCCGCCCAAGAACTCAACGGAGCTCAATACCGTCGATCTTGTTATTACAACAAACTGGGATGGCCTCAACTCGGGAGTGTTTGCCCTGCGTGTCAGCCCCTGGTCGGCCTCGCTTCTCTCTGCCGTTCTTGCATACCCCGTCTACGAAGCTACCCGATTGTCCAAAGATCGTTTCCGCGATCAGAGTGCCTTCCAGTTTCTCCTCGAGGGCAAGGAGTCCCCACTGGTGGAAACCCCGATGGCGAGCAGGGATCATTGGGTTAAGGTCCCGATGCGCTGGTTCAACTCGCTTCCGGTCAACAACGCTTTCTACAAGAATGGCACATGGATCTTTGGCAAGAACATGACGGAGGGCCTATTCGACAATGGAACCACGGAAGTCTACGACGATGGTCACGGCGGAAAGGTCAATCCCTGGAAGGTCATGCAGGGCGACATGATCGTTCACTTTGCGGGCACGTCTGCCGTCAGGGACAGCTGGATGGGGCCATGGGTGGAGCGCGCTGAGGCCATGCTTCCCGAATGGAATAATGCTACGACCAAAGATGTTCTCCAAGAAGAGGCGGCAGAGTTCTGGGAGAAGACCGAGAAACAGCTGGTGATCGACCGCGCTAAGTCCAAGGTCGAGGAGGCTGAAAAGGAAAAGGCACGCAAGCAAAAAGAGAGGCAGGACAAGAAGGCCAAGGAGGAGAAGGACAAGAGGGAGAAGGAGCGCCTCGAAAAGGAAAGGCGCGAGAAGGAGAGAAAGGTGGAAGAAAAGGAGAAGAAGAAGGAGGCTGCTCTCACGGCCATTCCCAAGGTCCTGAAGAAAGTCGCCAAACCCACACCTGCGGTGAAGCCAGCGCCGCCACCACCAGCACCAACAAAGGCAGCGGTGAACGGGACCAAACCGCAGAACACGACTGCAGTTCCTGGCAAGCACGCTCAGCTGCTATAGCCCCAAAATTTCTTGTATAAAGTTTTATCGATACCAGGGTATGTACAACTAGTTAATTGCATGACGGGGATACTCTAAAATAGACTGGTCCTTTCCATTTGCATGCTTTGTCCGACCTCTGGGCAGCTGAAGCCTGGATTCCTGTCCAGCAGGCTGGAATCCAGCTGAAGCCACCGTGAATATTGGCGACCGAGTTTGCGTCGGCCCCTGAAATCGGCATGTGCGGCAATCGGACTGTCGCTTCAGCTGGAGGCTAGCCAAGCCGCTTAGCTGGTTACGGGTTTGTTGGAGTCCCCCGCGCAGAAACCCGGTTCAGGAGAGCGATCGGGCTTGGACGGTTTCCCTTTGTCGGGCCACACCAGCCCAGCCCTGCGCATAGCGTGACCATGCAGCCCCTAAAAACGGAGTTTGGACACTGAGATTACGCGGCGCTCAATATTGGCCCATGTCATCAATGTTCCCAATCCTGGCATGTCTGGGCAGCAGGGCTCCCCGCTGTCGACTTGGCAGCCGTCAGAACTCGTCCCACCTCAGCGCCAGCGTAGCGCTGCATTTTCTCAAGCAAGATGCTGGGTCTCCTCTCTTTTCTTTCGACGACTCCCGTTCCACCGCCTTGGTCACGACAGCTTCGGTATCACCACGATCCCGTCGCTGTGCTGCAAGTGGTGGGGCAATCTCCGTCCGATCCGTCGCAAGCAAACCGCAGCAGCTGCCTGCAGATGTTACACTTTTTTTCCCTCTTCGTTTAGAGTTCCATTTTCCGGAGCTTTTGGTTCTCCACCGACGCTCTCTTGTCATTTCTCCTCAAATTTTGTCGGTATCTGTGGTGCGGTCGGCGCGCTAGGTTGTCGCTCGGTTCGGATTTGGTTCGGTGCATTGATCCCGGACGGATCGGAAAGGTTTTCGCGGAACCGGTAGCACGGCAGCGGAAGCGGCCACGGCGGCGCGGCGACGCGATGGCGTCCATGAAGAAAGAGAGGCCCGACGATCTCGAAGCACAGCTTCTCAAACCCCGTCAACACTACCAAGCCCCGGCCAGCCCCGGCCTCGACTCGGAATACCGCGTCTCTGGCTGGACAAAACTGTCGTACCTCGGCCTCTATTTCCTGTGCAACATCTCGTTGACGATTTACAACAAGTTGATCTTGGGCAAAGTAAGCAGCAGCACCAGCCAAACGGCCGGGGGAACCCCTGGTGATTGACGATGACGTATCTAACCTAACCTTCGGCAGTTCGCATACCCATGGCTGCTGACAGCACTCCACGCCGGCTCCGCGTCGTTGGGATGCTACGCCCTCCTCCTTAGGGGGCACTTTACCCTCACCAAGCTTTCGTTTCACCAAAATACGGTCCTCGTGCTCTTCTCCATCCTCTTCACCATCAACATCGCCACCTCCAATGTCTCTCTGTGCGTACCATCCCCACCCCCACCCCCTCCCCCGCCCCCATCCTCTGTCCGTCCTCCGCTAACCTTTTGTCCCTAGTGCCATGGTCTCGATCCCCTTCCACCAGATCATGCGCTCGACCTGCCCCGTCTTCGCCGTCCTCATCTACCGCATCCGCTACAAGCGTACCTACTCCCAAGAAACGTACCTCTCCCTGATCCCCGTCGTCATGGGCGTCGGTCTCGCCACATACGGCGACTATTACTTCACAAGGGCCGGTTTCGTGCTCACCCTGCTGGGCGTCATCCTCGCCGTTATTAAGACCGTTGCCACGAACCGCATCATGACGGGCGCCCTGGCGCTATCCCCGCTCGAGACGCTCCTCCGCATGTCCCCATTGGCCTTTGTCCAGGCCGTATTCTGCGCCCTTATTAGCGGCGAGCTGTCAGCCTTCCGCGCGGCGAACCCGCAAGGTCCATCGCAGATGATGTTGCTAGCATTGCTGGGCAACGGGTTCCTGGCGTTTATGCTGAACGTCAGCTCCTTCTCGACCAACAAGGTGGCTGGCGCGTTGACCATGACGGTGTGCGGCAACATCAAGCAGTGTTTGACGGTGTTGCTAGGTATTGTCTTGTTTGGTGTCAAGGTTGGGCTGTTGAACGGATTGGGCATGGCGGTGGCACTGGCCGGTGCGGCGTGGTATAGCATGGTTGAGTTGAGGTCAAAGGGGAAGAAGTCGGTTGGGTCGAGTAGGACACCCGGGCTCGGGGTTGGAACAGGGGGGAAGAGCTGATTTCGCAGTGGTGGACATGTGGCGTGGTCTTTTTTGTATATATGTAGCATGGCGTGTATCATATGGGTGCATTGGGTGTGTAAAATGGATTTGGTTCTGGGATACGAGGTACACTGTGGGGTTTCGTGTTCTATCTGGGCCCTAGGTTGTTCACCCACAGCACGAGATCGACCGGGATAACGAGGGTGCACAAACTGGGGTAAGCATGAAAGGAGATCAAGCTAAGATTGGAGGTATATATTTGTCAAAGTTCGACAATGAGCCAATGGCGGTAGATGGCCGAGCCTGGCTGACCTCCTCGTGGCCTTGGAACACTACTGCTCCTACGGTGCTTGCGTAATGATGAAATTGAGAGTGTGTTCCAAGGTGGTTGTTCCAATTTATGAATATAAATACCTTTTTGCAATGGATGGAGCTGAAACGTGGTGATTCTTGGTTTGAAGGGCGTTGCCCTAGTTAAACCTAGGGTTATGTAATTATGGGCGCAATGTGTCAAGAGCAAAAAATGGTGTGTGTGTGTGTGTGCTCTTCTCCATTGTGTCCTCCATTCTCCCACTCGACTCTCCCTTTTTTCTTCTTTTTCGTGTTGTCTTCAGTTCGTGCCATACGCTGATTTGTAAACTCCCCGACGTCGCATGGAGCAGTGGAAGGACGAGAAGGAAGCGCTCCTCCGGAGGAATCAGCAGCTGGAACTGAAGCTCGAATCTCTCACTTCTGAGTTGGAAGGAATGCGCACACGTTGTCGTCAGGAAGCCCAGATTCGGGGAGTCCAGTCTCGTGTCTTCGAAGGGATTGAGAACGACACCTGGATGTCTGGAGATGACAGCACAGTTTGGGCCGAGATAGACAAACACCGAAGGCTGATCAAGCAGTGGGCCAGGGGAAATGCGTCAGACGACATGAACACGGCCAGGGCCATCTCGGAAGAGGACAAGAGGAGACTAATTGCGACCCTGAGAAACATTGTTTAGATGCGTCTAGCCGAATCCGTCTCTGAGGCTGACTGCTTGACTGCCATCGACCACTTGTTCACCGACCCGGTGTCTACAAAGTCTCCGACCATGTGACTGGGGGGCCTTTTGGCCTGCTGTATCTATCAGAGGGTTGTTCGCAATCCCTTCCACGCCCTGGAAGCTAGGGATGACATCTTCGACATGTACAAGTGTCTAGCAATCAATAAGTCATTTCCCCTTGAGGGCTGGCCAGGCTACATTTCGCAGAGAACTAACCCAAAATCAGTCAGCGAGGCGGAGGGTAATCTCTTGCGGTCTAGGACAATTCGTCTTCTTGACTCCCCCAGTACGGACAACACTAGCGCCCCAGTTGAAGAGACCCTAGAGTCCTTCAAGTCGAACCAAATTGATGCTTTACAGAAGTTTGCGTACTACTTCATCAACTCCCCTGCCAAAAATTTGATGAAGCCATCGGCACTGCAGGACAGTAAGACCCTGAGAGACCTCGACGCTCCCATGACATTGGCGGGCACCTTGTCCCTGAAGCTGGGACCTCGTCGCACAGGACTGATTGTGTGTCACTTGGGGGACCTCAAGGACATACCTTTCTCGTCAGATTCTGTGCTACTGAATCCGCACCGCCTTCACCAAGTGCAAGATGAGGATGACGCGCATTGCGACGGATGGGAGCAGCGATGGAAAGAACTACGGCGATGGAAAGAACTACGGCGATGACACGCAGAGGGTCTGGATGAAGGCCGAGGTGTGGCTTTAGAATACTATCAGGATCTGATTCTGGTATTTAAATGTTCCGGAATTACGTGTAGAATGCGCTCGTCGTCTGGCTTTCTCGACGTGGGTTTTTCATCCGAGTCTTGTCTAGGTACTGTACCTAGGCAGGGTAATACTCGCCACCCCACGCACCTCTCAGTTTTAGCCATATACCGCAAGCTACATGAAACCTCACATTTTGGGTGGAGGACTTTGCATCAAGTTGGTAGCAAGGTTCCATCACAATGTAAATGGGTATCTTTAGCTAGAGGCTACGGCAGTCGGAGTCAGAGATTTGACCCAAAACCACCACACGGCATCGCGAGGTGGCTCTCACCAAAATCTTTTGACGTTAGCTAACGTAAATCCAATACGCCCGCAGACATTGCGCCGCCATTTGAGAGTTGGGATAGTTTTACAAGAGAATATGTGCTTCCGTTGCTTCTCCAAAAGCCTGCCATCCAGACCTCAACAACTGTTCGCACCCAGGATCTGTCTAGCCAGATGTGCCCTGATCTTCAGACTTGAAGCTTGATAGAAAGAAACCGGCGGCCTTGCTGCTGGCAAGGAACAATCCTGGCATGTTTTTGTCAGACTTTCCAAGGAATTTGAAAATGATATATATTATCGGGATCTGTTCTGCAATGCCCCCCGCTCATTGCCCACGCTCCACTTCTTCCCATCGTTATTCCTATGACACTGCCAGTTCCACTGTGCTCCATGTCCTGGCCTTTGTCTCAGGCCTGATCCCTGTCCTCATCCCATCTTCATCTTTGCCACCCTCTCCGACGGAGAACTTGTCAACGTGGTGTGTATGTAATCACTGCTGAGCTTTGGCTGGTAAGCACAAGGCATTCCTCCCATGACGGACGATGGTGCCCGGCTGCCGAGAAAGAACTGTACGCCGTGTGTCGCACCAACCTGTTCCGCTGCCGTGAACGGATTTCGACTGGCCGTCTGCGTTGCCGAGAACTGAGATCAACAAACAATATGATGAGTAGATGTCAAAAATACAAGAGGCAGAGGTACACCGCACGGCAATAAGTGCAAGGGAGCATCACTCGAAGTGAGAGCCGGGCAGAAGAGGAAACAAGGTTTTGACGCGCAACAGAAAGTAGACTGGAAGCAATTCCGGGAATCTGAAAGGCTATCTCTCTGCGAGCAACAACATGTGGGGGAGAAACAACAGAGATTACAGCAAATCGACAATCGTGAGGGTCTGCTGAGGTTGTTGGCAGGTTGTGGACTCGAAATCCCTGCAAAAAACCCATTCCATGCCTCAACACGGACGTCGATGCTCAGGACGTCATCGTACTGTATCGGCAACGGCGGCTGTCAAGTCTGTCAAGGCCAGCGACACATCCGTTCCGAGTGCAACACTGGTGATTCCCGTGCATTTGACGTGCATGGGGCAAGATCTAGCGGATGATCACTGGGTCTTCGTTTGGACCGTTATCATGATATTTTGGATAAAATGTATCGTGGTGTTGCACGAGATGAAGACGACCTCGAGGTGGAGGATTTTTCGAGGAGGGCGGAGAAGTTGGGGTACACTTGGTTTTCAGAATATTGGGCGTGAGTGAACTTCTGCGTCTCAAGAGAGGGGTACGGTAAAGACTGTGTATTTTTTTTCTTTTCGAAGAGACTATAATTAGTGCGCGCACGTGTTGACCGTTGGTTCCGTCACAAACACCTCAGTTCCCGATGCTTGTGGTATCCTCAGCCCATTTATTTCCAAGACATCCTAGCAGGTGTAGCTGATCTCGCAGGCGCGCTATCACTTTCGTCAGCAATTGTTTTCATACTGGGGGGCTCGGATTCCGGTGCACTTACACACCAGTAACCGCAGTCCCCGGAGCAGCACTGGCATCTCGTCAGCAACAATTCTCCCGGACCTGTTCAAATGGAAAGAACTAACGCCGAAAGAGCGGCAAGAAGCAGGGAGGCAAGCCTGCGGAGCCAGGGCATCCGGCTCGGAGCCCGGAGCGGGAGCGGACATGGCTAGGTTGGCGCTGAGGACGGCGAGGATATAGGCGAACTTCATGTTGGTGGTGTGGATTGTGTTGACTTGTCTGTTGACTGTTCTGTTGACTTGCTGTCTGATGACCCAGTGTTCTCGGAAGACGACAGAGCGCCGCGTCTTTATACCTGTCTGATGCTTCGCCCAACATGATTTTTACTTTGAGCGAGAGCATGAAACCGTAAGACTGGCTTCGAGATTGCCCCGACTCTTGTTACGCTGATTCTTTCAACGTTGCCTTTGCAATACCTCGAAATTGTTGTTTGTCTCCTTTAACGGCAGTTTCATTAGCAATGGAGCTCAGCCCACTTTCACTGTACTTTGTCACCGGACATCCTCCCACTGTCGTTGAAGACAGGAAGCCGTGTTAGTTGTGACATAATCGCAGATCCAATGCAACTCCAAACAGCAGCAAAAAAGCAAATCATCCCCATTCTTCTTTTCACAAGAAACATAAAAAAGCCCAAATGACAACATCCCGTCGTCGTATTTTGCAATATCCCATTCTCTCCGCTGCAACATTCAAGACATAAGCCAAACGCCACGGCGACAACAAGTTCTCCCGGAGGTATCCGAAAAGCGTCAGCAATATCGCTTGCAGGGTACAGAGAACGTCATTGACATTCGTGCCAAATGGATCAACCCTGCATGTTGTTTAGGAGTCGGTCCCTGCGCTACCCACCGCTTTTGCCGCAACATCCGGCTTGTCGATCTTTTCCCGAGAAAGCTGCTCGAACGTCGCTTGTGGATGGCGATTACGAAACACTTGAGTCCCACCAAAGCGTCTTAGATGTATCGCCCAGCACGACACTCCGCAGTCATGCAGACCGTCCCGGCTTTCCTGATCGATATATCCTGGCGAGTGAGCCCCTTGGTACCAACTGCTCCGCCCTCTTCAGGAACCGAGCTCGTGATGGTATACTCCTCCCCCGCGTAGATGGGCGCCGTGGCGCGGTACGTGATCTCGTTCAAACGTCCAACATCGTAGGGACTCCCGTCGCTGTGCACATCGCGCCAGTAATCCGCCATGCAGACCAGATTCAGGGGTCCGTGAACGACGACGTTGGGGTGGCCTTCGACATTTCGCGTCCAGCCCTCATTGTAATGAATCATGTGGGCGTTAAACGTGAGTGCCGAGAAACGAAACAGAGCGGCCGGGGACCAGCTCAGGTGGCGTTCGAGAAACGCCTCCGGGTCCGAAGCCGTGACGTCTTGGACCGATGACTTGGCTGGCGTCGGTGGCTGGACAGGTCCAGATGCTTGAAAGGGCTTTGCTTCGACTTCCCTGCGGTATATCCAAGCCCTGTCTACCCGTCAATAATCCAAGTCTACCTGTGAAGAAGATCACATACCGTTGATCAAAGGTCGAAGGTCCTCTCTCCCCCCAAAACTCCTTCTCCACCTCCACCAGGACCATCTCACTTCCATCTCTGCTCTTCTTGACCGTCGACGAAACCAGTCTTGTGTGCTCCTCTACCCGCTCCCCGATCCTAAGCGGTACATCAAACCACTGCATCCGCCCACCAGCCCTGTCCACCGTCAGCTGTTAACGCGCCAGGTCGACGCAAGTCAAACGTACCACATCCGCCTTGTGAACGGAGCAGGCGGATTAAACGTCCGATCGGACCCGTCCGGACCAAGATCCATCTCCATCTCAGACGGGGTGAAATACACGAGATGGTACCCTGGAGGGAGTGGTGTCCCGACGGGTGCGCTACCCCGTGTGACATCCAGGTCCGGCCACAGGTGCGTGCGGCCCAGCGTCAGACTAAGTTTCTGGAGCTGATTCCCGTCGAGGATCTGTTTGCGAGTGATTGTTTTACCGTAAAAGGTGCGCTTCAGTTGGTCTGCGGCTTCTTGGGCTGTGACGGCTTTGGTCGTGATGCGTCGGAGGTGCTGCTGGGTTTGGGTTTGGGTGGGCCTCGGCATTGGCAATGCGACGCCGAGGCGGGAGAGTCGGCGGGATAACATTCTGAGGGATTGAAAGTAACAGGTGTTTCGGGGCAGATGATACTTATGGAAAAATGTACCTATCCAGAATATGGTTCGGGTTTTCTCGTGTGATATTTTTGTTGCTGCTGTTGTTTGAAGCCTGTTGAATGTCGCACCGGGTTGTCTCGGACCGCCCCGCCCCGCCGATGAGCGGTATGTCGTGGGGTCGTCACGGGGTCCAGGCTGTCGGACATTCTGGCGGCGATATCCGACCTCCTTTTCTGTGCTTGAAAGCAAACAAAAAAGGTCAACACTCTGTAAACACCAACAAAAAGAGCCACATCCGATTTTTTTTTTTTTTTTTTTTTTTTTGGAGCTCTATTGTTTTTCGCACATCCCATCTTCGACTCTGGCCTTCCCTGGGCGCCACTCAAGCCTCTTTCGATTCTAAAAAGACATCGATACGTACAAATTGGCATATTAGAAATTTTAAACACACGTTTAAACTCTACGTGCGATGGCTAGAACCGCACTATCCTCCCTGGCTGCTAGAAGTTGAACGAAAATGGGGGAAAAGCTCGAAACAATTTGTCCAAGCTGTCTGAGCAGAGATCAAGCTCATGAGACACAGACCAGCACTGCGCAGATGGGACCGGGAACCAACTGTGCCGCGAGGTCGGAGACGGCCTTTGCTCAGGCGGCGCAGCATCACGTCAAGTGAAATACCCGGATCGCAGTTTCCACCGAATAGACTGGCGGTTGCCCTAACAGATTCTTTACCCAATAATTGAGAATTAAAAATCACAATGCAACCCATGGTAGCAAGAGGTGGATTAGAATCACAACCCATGCGGCTCGGCTACGAGCAGGGACTGGCGAGCTTTATGGCCTTCCCCCTTGATCATTTTCACAGCAGTCAGCCCCAATAACGCTTCATTTGAATTTTGGGATTTCTACTTGGTAGGATGACTGAGGCCACGTAGATAATAATCTGTAGTCATGAGCAGCCCAGCAAACACGTCGAAGGTTGACATGAAGCCACGTCGCTGTTGTTTGCTGGCTAACACTGAGTCTGGCATTGAATCTTTACCACACATAAACTCCATCGAACCGAGCTACCTCAGTCATGGCACATCGCTCGCCATCCTAAGAGTCACGAATGAAACTGTATCTCCTAGGGAACATGGTCCCCTGTGCTACGGATATGTGTTCAGTCAAACGACAAGACTGCCACTGCAGATCTCTGGTTAGTTACCCCCAAGTACTAGACTCAACGAAACTGACCTCGATAGACGTGGACAAAGTCATGCTCGGAAAACTGGCTTCCAATCCCAGCAAGAAGGCCTTCGACAGGACCAAGCCCATACACGTCGTTCACTGGATGCATTGTGGATTCCATGGCGGTACTCACCCAAATGCATCAAAACCAACACTGTCGCTGGGAACCATGTGGGGTCTTTTATCCTCCCACATCTGTTTGTGGGATTCTCAGATACGAAGATGCCGCAGTGTAGGGAATCTTGGAAGGGCACATGTTCGCGTTGGCAAGGTCGGAACGTCCCTTGCCTGCGCTCAGACCTCGAAATCGGATCGGGTTGAGATTGAGCCTAGCGGTCACGGTGGCCTGAGGTGTGTGTGCGAGGAGGGGGTCGGTGAATTTACGGGGGCTTTTCCGATGCCGGGGAGACTACCTCTGGTTCGCGTGGGTGATATCCAAGTGAACGACGCGATGCCTGCGATTCCGTATTTGGGAAGCTTAATGCCAAGATTTCAGGCAAGCGGGAGCGGTCCTGAACGGCAACATCCTGGCGAGGTCCTGCCACCTTGTCGCTTTCCTGGCAGGGCTGACCGTTCGTCCCGACAGGTCGTGCTTGGCGTTCCGATGACAGCGGTCTGAACATGCTTGGTCGCATCGCCCGAGGCGAATGAAGCTGTCGGTCCAATCGACCAGTTGAGCGCTTCTTTCAATGTGATGGGACACTCAGCGAATCGCGAATCCTGCCCTCGCGAGACGTGCCCTCGTCCTCATCGCTCGAACTCGATGACTGTCCTGGCCCTGCTCGAATATCCCCGCTCTGCCGCAATCCAGGGATGTGACGACTGCGCCGAAGACTTGCAGCCGACGGCAGTCGTTCGCGAACAACATTGGCTCATTGGCTGCCAGAATCGCGACCCCGGTAGGAGCTAGCCCGAAAAAGGCTCCCTGGTATCCCGGATCGAGGCGAAGCCATTGGCGGCCTACAGATTGCTGCAGGGCGTTGGGCAAGTCTCGTGTTGTGACGGGGTCGAGTTGCCGCGGTGGTGGGTTGTGGTTGCCTTTTCGACTCGACTTTCGACATTCGAGGAACTTGCACCCAAAATCCCTTCCACGTCCTTCCCTTTTGTCTCAAGCAAAGCGAGATTGCGGCGGCGTTGGCAGCCGACAACATTGTCCCAATTGAACTGGAATTGCAAACAGGACCCCGGCCGAGCATTTCAACATTGTGCGTGCTGGTTGATGCCCCGCTTTCCCTCGCCGTCCGCGGGTGGCAGCTGCCCGGCCGAGGACCCGGCCGAGTGCTGACCTGATGGGTGAGTGGCACCTTCTCCGCTGTTCTTCGTTGCACTGCGTATGGTGCTAAATAAAACCGCTTTTAGATTCCTGCAATTCGACAAGTTTCTCCCTTGGTGTCGATGTCGGTGAAGGACATGCCCCTCATCTCGACGAGTCCTTCAGCTGGCTTGTTGCCCAAGACAGCCACGGCCATGACCCAGGCCACCCCGAGCATCACCAGCACGGGGACGCGATGGACATAGACTTTGACTTTGATTCTTTGTCTTGGACTGACGAGCTCGACCATTGCATCGCCGACGTTAACCTCGACTTGGGGGTTGGCCTTCAAGACTCTTTTGGTACCGTCCCTCCTGATCTTTCATTCGCCGAGAACGAGTCTGCACTTCCCGACTTTGCCAACCACATGCACGATCTCTCAGTGCATTCCGCCGGCACGATGGTCCTAGCACCGCCCATCGGGCAGTGGAATCCCCAGAGCATGACCCCGGCACGCGAAGACCCGGCACCAGAGCTTCTCCGGAGCCAATTGTCTCTGCTTTGTCGGGGTTCGTACGGTGACGAGCTTGTGTTCAAGAACTGCGACTCTTCCAAGGCAATGCTGCTTCACGGTTTGTCGATGGAGTTCGGCCTCAAGTACTCGCACGACTTTTCCACAGGGGAGGTGTCAATTGCTCGTGCTGCGGCGGCAGCTGTTTCCTTCAAACCGCCTACACCGGCCCTCGTGGTAACCTCACCCTTTCAAGGAATTGAATACGTAGCCCAGAGGACCGTTGAGACGGCCAGTTCTACTACCAGCCTGATGAGACAAACCATAACGCCAGCAGCTTCGACTCCGCCCAACCGTCAACTAACAAGACAACTAAGTCGAGGTCAGCGAATCACCGACTCGATCAGCAGACACGTATCGACCTGGAAAACATCCATCTCCAAAAACGGGGGTCGTAAAGGGCCCTTGACGGAGGATGGTCGACGCGACATGAAAGTCTTGGAGGGTGCTGGCGGTGCCTGCTGGAGATGCAAAGTTCTTCGTCGAAAGGTAAGCCTGAGAATTCGTCGACTTGACGTCAGATGCTAACTCTTGCAGTGTGATCCTGGTACTCCTTGCAAGTGCTGCCTTCAGACAGCCCCAATGCCGCATCTGGGCGACGACGCCCCTCTTTGGCCCTTGATCGGCTGCCGACGAGGCCCTTTACGGGACGCTCTTCCGGTCCAAATCCTATGTCCTGCCGTTCTACGAGACCCCAGGACCGACGCCGACTCGATGAAAGACGACTTCCGGCCTCGTCATTCGCTGGATATCGCAGATCAATGCTTGCTGTCAGCCGAGAGCCAAAGGCGTGCCGACATGAAAGCCGTGCTGGAGTGTGCTTCGGACAAGCTCTCGATCTCCGACCCCATAACACGAAAGTCATTTGTCTCTTTTGTTGAGACTGGCCGCTATCGCAACACAGAGTCTCTGCAAAAGTCGTTGGTTCTCGAAGAAGAGTCTGTTGTGTACAGCGAGTTGATTGCTGCCATCGGTTGGGAGCTGGCCGAGAATAGTGGCGTCTTGCAAGTTCTGGAAATCAAATCGTGGGAAGAGTTCATGAACATGCTTGAAATTGCATGTATTTATGAATCCGAAGTCGGACAGGTACGAGCGACCCCCTCTCAATATCAAGCAAGCCTTTGCTAACAACAACGTAGACATCATTGGTCATGATGTCAATGGTCTGTCTGCGACACTGTCTGGAAGCGTTGCGTCTTCACTCGGCCGGCCTGCTGGTCGAAGACGAACACGTCGACTGCCAACCCGGTCTTTGCCACGTGCAATGCATCCAAGACCTTTCGTACTACGTCGAGGCATTCATCCGCGAATTGTCATCGGTTGTGTTTAATAAGGAAAACATGCGTGATAGGCGATGGTGGCTCTCGACGTTTTACAGTCTTTGCATCCAGAGCTACGTCAGACAAGCTCTGATTGCGATTGAAACACAGCTTTGCTTCGCCTCGGCCGACGATGTCCCGGCCGAGGACCTCACAGCGACACAGTACCTGCATCTTGCGGCGGTCCTTTTTACCGCGGCGTCGGCAAAGTATGATCCTCTTCTTGGTGGCCGTCTCCAGTATGCAATCACAGAGAGCTCGATTATCCCCGAAACAAACGTTCCAGAGCTGCATCACTCATCTGCCAGGGTGGCATGCGAGGTCGCGAGGTGGCCCGAGGTAGGGGTTAAGAACTCGTACCAATTCCTCCGAAAGCTGTTGCAAATTGGATCCGTCGACTTTGAACAGGAGCAGAGCGATCTCCAACCAATTCGAACCTCGGTTTCTTCGGGCCGTCTCACGCCTGACACGCTCAGACCATCGACGGGTTCCAAGCACAGCCTCAAGAACCCGAGCTCGGTTTATCTTGCTTCTTCGGCACAAAAGATGGATGTCGAACCCCCAACCGACGTTGTTGCTCCGCAGAAGAAGCAGGTTGGAAACACGAAGAGATGGTCGGCTGAGACTGGTTACTCGATGTGGTCCGCAACAAGTGCTTCAAACGCTAGTTCCTTGAGTCTTGCCAGGACCTTCCAATCAGATGTAACCAGCATCCACGAAGCGTTGTCACCGGCCCAGGAGTCGTTGATGGAGGAGATGGCAGAGGAATTCAGCCTCCACGAACAGGCAAATCTGGAGCCTGTGGCCCTTGCAGAAGCAATGCTGACGGGGGCGTCCCTCGACCGGCCCATGGGATCTGCGGCCGGCATGCCGTTGACAGCGTGCTTTGTTTGCCATTGCTGCCCGCGAACACCTCAGCGGTTCAGGACAGCCAATGAGCTGACGTACGTTCGACCACCATAGTGCAACTAGGTAACTTCGCTGACTGATTCTTCTAGGAAACACGAATCTGAAAAACCCCACCCATGCACACGATGCAAGCGTCGTTTCAAGTCACCAGCCGAAGCCGACAGACACATGAAGGCCGTCCACATCAAGTCGCACTACTGGACTTGCAAAGCATTGGAGGACCCGCTTATCGCCTTTTTTCAGGAAGACTGGGACAATGGCACGTACGACATTTGTGGATTCTGCGGAGGGGGGTTTCTCCAGGGGCAGGGTGGTTCAGGCGGCGAGGAGAAGAGGGCCCAAGAGCTTATCTCCCACCTGGAGGACATTCATCATTACGGGGAGTGCAACCGGGAGAAGGAGTTTTATCGGGTTGATAATTTCAGACAGCATTTGAAGGCCACACACGTGGCGAAGCAGACAAAGTGGCTGAAGGAACTCGAGGCGAGGTGCCGGACTTCGACCGCGGGGACAAAAAATGACGGCGTTTAGGGTAGATTTCCGTCTGGGCAACGTTTGTCCAGCATAGACAACATTACCATTCTAATTGCCATGTTGGTTCCCTTGAATGTTTGAATCGGGAGTGTTGTTGATTGGCCTGTGATTAACTCCATGGTCACTCACTTCATTTTTTTTTTTGTAGATCGATGAGACGCCATCTCCTGTGCCAAGCTAGGATGAAAAAAAGAGAAAGGGCGAATATGTGGACATCCAAATTCACTCTGATCATCCGAGTTCAACGAGGGCAATATTCGCAACAACACACTGGCCGTGATTTGGCTAGCTCAGAAAGGAACACCTGTGTCCTAGGCATCGTTTGTGGGCATGGATAGGAGCTGTAATGTGCGGGAAGCTTACTGGTCCCGCGTTCCCCTTCCGTCTCCCCTCCTGTCCCCTCGACAGTTGCCACGACAAGGATCCACCGGCCGATTCCAGAAGCCTTTCCCTGCACGGAAGGAGCTATGTAAGTTGGCTCGTGGCCCAGCTCAGTCAGCAGCAGGGCGAGACCGGATTTCGTCCGCACAGAACGAAGAGATGTCCACTACAAGATTCATATTCTATTACTATTCACGCATCCAGCCATGCTACTACCTCCCTCTCCGTGTATCTCGCAGCATCAACTAACCAGAAGACGGCAAATAGGTATCGAAATGCAAACAACCAGAAAGCAGCTGACCAAAGGCCACAAATGCGGATGTCACGGTGCCAAAACAGATACGCTCAACACAGCCAACCCGACCCATCTGGGCCTTTCCCGTTATCCTCATCAACCACGAACCGACTCGAGTCCTTAGCCAGAGCACTGCCAGTCAACAACGGAGAACAGGAACAACAGTGCGTGAAGACCCCTATCAAGCCGTTGATTAGCATACTGTTGTCAATCGAAGGGTTCCATCAGGACAAACTCACGCGGCAACAAAGGTGGCATTGGTCGAAATGATGGACGCAAGCCTGGCCCTCTCCAGCTCGCTCCCGTACGGGCACTCGGCGTACGTCAGATGCTTCTCGGCGCACTCGTTCTCGGCGGCCGCGAAAACGCCAAGCATCAGCGGGATGATGAACATGGCGAAGGCGGTGACGGCCTCGACAAGGGTGAGGAGGACCCTGTTGAGACGGGGAACGCGTCTGGTCGAGTCCGAGAGAGCGGCAATTTCGGCTATCGAGATGACGAAGCCGAGGGAGGCCTATTCACAGAGTTTCATGAGCTGATTGTGAGTTGCGGACTAGGGACGGAAAGGAAACATACCATGCCGAAGATGGGGGCCTGCTTCTTCAGATACCCGTGTCCGATGTTGGCTGCGTAGCCACCCGCTGCGATAGCGAGCAGACAACAAGTGACCGAGCCGCCGTGGAAGATGATTCTCCATTTGGCGTTGCGCGAGGGGTAGCGCGGCCGCACCATCTTGGACTTGGTGGGCTGGGCTTCGAGATCGAGCGGCATCGTGGCGGTTGGTTGTTGTCGATCTGGTGGTGGGTTGTAACAATCCGATCCGATCTGTGTTGAATCCAAGGCTAATGTTCTAGAAGCACGGAGAGCCGTTACACTGCGGGGAACCAACAAGTATATACCAGTTGTTCGCGGCGAAGCCCTCGAGTGAAACCACACCAGTTCTGCCTTCATCTAACGGCTCCATCCTTCCGACCAGCGCAGCGACTCAATCGACGTACCCGTGCTCTTCCTTTGGTTCTGGGCGGGGGCAGTGCTGTGCCCAACTGTCAGCTGTCATTGGCACCAAATGCTGTGCAGCAGCGGGTAAACGGGACTCGTGTAACACAAGCAACGGCGCCAAGGGGCTGTCGCGTGGTATTCTCGCCCGCAAACACTAGTATTGAGTCTTGGCTGCCGCGCTCCAAGCCTGTGCTTCATGCAAGCAAAGTCTCGGTAAAGACGGGCCGTGTCTTTTTCGTTGTTGCCGCCATTTCAGTTGCTGATGCCTTCGCTAATGGGTCATTAGCCATAGTTGCACATTCCCCACGGCAGACATTATCGTCTTGGAACTCTTGGTATCGATGCAGGGATCTAGATAAGCCTCATTCGCCTCTTAGCCGCCACCCACGTGAGGTCGAAGGGGGCGGTTTTCACTTTGTCTAGAGAAATACGTGTATGTCTGACACGCGGAATTTCATTGGGCTTCACGACGGGTATTCGGGCCATGAAATGCAACAAAACAAGCGGGGATTCCCAGTCTCAACCCGACCTCAAGCGCATCAATCACACAACGGCTCTATCCTCCCATTCGCGAATTCAGCCCTGACTCTGGCAGACACTTCGTCCCACTTATCACGAGCATCCTGCTCAGCATCGAATCTGTACAGCGGCCGGTTCTGTTTGGTTCCATGTTAGCGAGAGTATCACGGGAAGAGAAACAAACACACCTTGATCTTGACCATGTCCGGGTCGACCTCGATCTCGCCATCCACATTCTTCAAAACATTGTGCCACCGATCCCTCAAATCCTCGCCATGCGTTTGACTGACTCTTGTCCTGGGGAATCGCAGCTTCTCATACCCTCTCGTCGCGACGCGAACCTCGTCCCTTCCAACCAGTCCAAGACAAACAGCCAACGCGCCAGCACTCTCACAAGCCTGACTCGCCCCCTGGGCTGAAGTTGGCAAATGCGCGTGGCAGCTGTCGCCCAGCAACACGATCCGATGCGACCCGGCCGAAACCCAGGTTGACAAGGGCTTCCGGTAGCAAATCTTCCAGTCGAGACACTTTTCCGTCGACTTGATGGCCTCCTTGATGTCAGGATCAATGTCCTCGACCAGCCTCCTCACCTCGTCCATATCTCCCGGCTGAAACCACGACTCGGGTACATCGCCATCGTCTTTGTGCGTCAGGATCCAGTTGAACTCTTTGCCTCCGCGCAACGTATTCTGCACAACATGGGTATCAGGTCCAATCCAAAAGTTGACGCTGTCCCCGCCCAGAAACTTGTTTCGTGCCGGATCGTTCCTCATCTCCTCGCTCGGTTCAAAATACGCCCTAAAACAGGCATATCCGCTCGAGACAGGCTCGTCCCTCGCTCCAAGAACGAGATGTCGAGCGAGTGACTTGATCCCGTCGCACGCAACAATCACATCGGCGCTTAGCCTCTCTCCACTCGCCAGCTGGATTTCAGCCTCGGGGTCTTTGTCTTCGTACGCAACCACTTCGCAGCCCATCCGGATCGGGATCCCCCTTTCCTTGACCCATTTGAGAAAAATGTCGTGGTAGTCGCCTCGATGACCGATATACCCGGCCATGTCCATTAGGGGTTGCTCAGCGAGAACTTTGCCGTCGTGCCATCGTCGGATCTTCATGGTCGGCGCTTGGTTACCAATGGACTGGATTTCGGAAACGGAACAGCCCCAACGCGCGAGGAGCTTGTAGGCATTTTCGCCTAGGCCGAGGGAGTCGCCTAGCCGGTGGAAGGCGCGCACTTTGTCGAGGACTGCGACGACGTTGTGGCCATGGTGGTGCAAGGCGAGGGCAGCCGCGCAGCCACCTAGACCGGCGCCGATGACGATGACTGTCCGGGGATGTTAAGTGGTGCTGGGTCTTGGGTCAGGGAGAGGGTGACGAACCTCGGAGGGGCGGGGAGTGAGGGGAGGCAAGGCGTTGGTAGGAGTCTGCCATGGTGGCGTTGATGGTGTTGGTAAGTAAGTGAAGTCTCGATTGAATGGTGATGAGAACATCAACACCAAAGCTGACATGTAAGTAGTGGTGGGTGGTGATATTGTCTTGTCTGATGCGGGGGACGTGATGACTGCTTTCTGCCCCCGAGCTGCCGATGCGGATGTCGTTTCACTGTCGGCTCCGGGAATACTTATTTGGAAAACCACTACCGGCAGAAACGTGCAGTGTATTCTTGTCCCGCTCTCCCCTCATCGTGGGCTGGGTGCGGGGTTACCCGCCCGTCCGCCAGGGGGAACGGCAACGCATGAGACATCTCCAACATGGCCTAGATTGCTGAAGATGTCCAAGTTAAAAGATCTCTTGGTTCCCGGGTGTTTGGCTCATGCAATGCAGTGTCAACCACACCAGCTGTTGTTTCTCGATACTCACCATGGCATCCGAATCCTCGTTTCCCCCGCCACCGTCCCTTTCCTCCAAATACTCGGGTCTCCCCGACCGGCTTGCAGAAATTGGGGCCGAGTCCAAGAATCGCCTTCTTTCGAAAAGGACCGTTCCCGAGAGTGCACCTCGCCAGAAAGAAGTCCCGCGATTACCCCCAGACATCACCAGACCCGAATTTGACCAGGCCATTGGCGAGATCAGACAGATACTGGGCGGGGAGAATGTCGATGTCAATGACAAGCCGTTGGTGGACGGGTGGTACGTTGAGCATCCGTGAGTAATTCCTCATTGCCTTCCATGTAATTGAAGGGAATGTTGACTGGGTCCTTGACTGACAGAAACACGCACGATGCCTTTCACATTGCTCTCCAGGAGGACCTAGTGTCTAGCGCCATCGTGTATCCCGGCTCGGTCGAGGAAGTGCAGGCCGTCGTTCGATGGGCAAACAAGCATCTGATCCCAGTGTACCCCATCTCGATGGGAAGAAACATTGGCTATGGAGGCACGGCACCCAGAGTGCCCGGGAGTGTCGTCATCGATCTCGGACGCAGAATGAACCGCATCCTCAACATTGACGCCGAGAATGCCTCGTGTCTCGTCGAGCCCGGTGTCTCATACTTTGCTCTGTATGAAGAGATCCAACGCCGTGGTCTTCCCTTGTGGATCGACACACCGGATGTTGGCGGAGGCAGCGTCCTGGGAAACGCAATTGATAGAGGGGTTGGATACACACCCTACGGCGACCATTTTGCCAATCACTGCGGCATGGAGATCGTGCTCCCTGATGGATCTCTCCTCCGCACAGGAATGGGTGCCCTCCCAGGCAAGGATGGCTCCGACAACCCAACCTGGCAATCTTTTCAAGCGCCTTACGGACCCTACTCGGACGGCCTCTTCTCCCAATCCAACTTTGGCATTGTCGTACGTATGGGCATGTGGCTGATGCCTCCAACGGGCCACCAATCTTACCTCATCACCTTCCCACGCGATAGCGACTTTTCTCTGATCGTCGACACCATCCGTCCACTGGCCCAACAGCGCATCCTCGGCAACATTCCCCAGCTCCGCCACGTCATCCAAGAACTCGCAACCACGGGGCTTCCTCGCAGCCACTTTTACCCATCTCCCGGCCCAATGCCCCGCTCCGTCATCGCCGAGCAAGCCGCCAACCTCCCTCTCGGCCCAGTCTCGTGGGTCTTTTACGGCACCCAATACGGCGACGCATCCACCATATCGGCCCAGCTATCCGCCATCCGGGCCGCCTTTTCCGCCGCCATCCCCGAGTCCAAACTCCTTCTCCCCTCTGACCTGCCACCAGAACACTACCTCCACTCCCGCGTCTCCGTCTGCTCGGGCGTGCCCATCCTCCGCGAACTCGACTGGCTGAACTGGGTCCCCAACGCAGCCCACCTCTTTTTCAGTCCTATCGTGCCCACCCGCGCCGCCGACGCCAAAGTGGTGCACGAGATCGTTGTCCGTCTCCACCAGAAACACGGCTTCGACCTGCTACCAACTCTCTGCGTAGCAGGAAGGGAGATGCACTACATTGTGAATATCGTCTATGATCGATCATCGGTCGACGAAAAGAGACGTGCAGCACGGTTGATGAAAGAGATGATTGCCGAGTGTGCAGCCGAGGGGTATGGCGAGTATCGGACGCATATCTTGTTTGCGGATATGGTGGCCAATACGTATAATTGGGGTGGGAATGCGCTGGGACGGTTTAATGAGACGATCAAGGACGCGCTGGATCCGAATGGGATATTGGCACCGGGTAGGAATGGGATTTGGCCAAAGAGGTTTAGGGACAAGGGGTGGGAGATTCTTGGGGACGAAGTGGAGAGGGCTTTGGATGGGGAGGGGATTGGGCCCAAGTAGTTAGGTATTTCCTAGGTACCTAGGCATGTTTCCTCTGTGATGTGCGACGAACTTATCTGGGCGCACGAAATTTCCTTTTTCCTACCTGACGTGACGTTGCGCTGTCGGTAAAAGGTTACGGGGGGTTGATGTTCTAAGGCTGTCTTATACCTGCACAAATACGGAATGGCTGTTGGCGTTATATCTAGCCTCGTCCTTTTCAGGCCCCCCCGGACCCCCCCGAGAAGTTTCTGGGTATTGTCCGATGTGAGTCGTAGGCCGCAACGGGGTCCTTGGTCTTCTGATACAGTCAAGCCTGTACATAAGCATCAGCTCGGGAACGGCCATTTTGACCGGTATTATAGCCAGATTACCGTTATACCTCTGACGCTTGTGCGCAGAATTGACTGTATGTAATCTTTATCTGTCACGGTTATACGATTCACAATGGCTGTTTCCCCTTTTACCTACATTGTACTATGTCTTCACTTGTGGTCAAGGTCCTTAGATATTCACATCAAGACGTGTAAAACATCTCCCAGGTTTTTAGAGTAATACCCAGGAAATCTGAGTATATTTTACCCTCATGGCTAAGAACCCCTCCAGAATCCTTGGAGGCGTGGCTGGGTCTCTACTCCGCCTTAAAAATCACTCAACTCCAGCCCGGCCACCCTTGGCTTGAGACCCGCAATCATGTCCGCGGCGAAGTCCACCAAGGCGTTTTCCCTTATGAATTCTTTTGGTATGGCCTCCCCAACTCCGAGCTTAAAGGCTGTGCTGTAGTTGATGCTGCTCTGTGTCGGGCAACTGTGCAACGGGCCCCCAGACCAGGAGAATCGTTGCTGGGGGGGAGCAAATGCCCACAGCGGCGTTTCCACGGCACTCAGCCCTTCCGCAATCTGCACTATAGTTATGGAGTCCAAGGAAATGGCCGAGGAACCATGTTCCTGAAGCTTGAGCTTGACCAGGTTCTTGATCAGGGCACCAAGCAGGACGGCGCTGCAAGTGAAGCTACAGCCCGCCGTACCGCTTATATAGCCGTCTCGCAGGTCCCTGAGGCGCGTAGCGATGGTTTCCATGACTTCTTGTCTGCGCTCATTGATCTTGGCTGTGAATGAAAAGGTATTAGGACGGGCCTGAAGAGGAGCACGTGTGAAAACGATCAAACTCACCCTCGACCGACAGCGGAATCGGGAGGCCGTCTGGCATCTTCACCGGGTCTGTGTTCGAGCTGCGGACCATGGCGACCTTGGTGACGTGCCTGAAGATGCTTTGTTTCCCAAAGACCCACGAGATCAGAACCCACAGCGTCAAGTCCCGGCAGATTGAGGTGGGAAGTGACAACTGCAATGGAACAAGCCAGAGGTCCACCACGATCTCCACTGCTTCGTGCGCCTTGTAATAGTCGACAATCACGGCAATCTTGGCGAAGAGCTCGAGGCTGATTTGCTTGGGCACCTGACGGTTCCGGCTGTGGACGATGTTGAAAAAGATAGTCAGCGCCTGGACGTCCCAGTCCTCGGCGCCGATGTGAAAGACCCCGTCGACCTTTTTGGCCTCGCTCCATTCGCCCGTCAGCATGGCCTTGAACATGGGCGAGACCATGATGAGGTGTTGCGAAGACACCAGGAATGTCACCGGCTTTGCCTGTTCGTTGCTGCCAGAGTCGACAGCTGCTTCGGCCACGCGAACGTCGCCTGATGGGTCGTCGGTTGCTCCGACCGTCACCTTGGCGCCTTGAATGGAAGCGCTGTCCGGAGCAAAGGGAGCATTCGGCTGGCGGAGAGTCAGGACCGTATCTCCCAAGGGGTGAATGATGTGATCGGCCATTTTCGCAATGCGGTCTGGGTGTGCGTCGTTTGCGAAGGAGAGAATGGCCGTTTCGAGACGAAAGAGGGCTTGTCAAGCTTTCAAAAAACCCCAATGTTTGCAAAGGCAATATTGATTTTGCGGTTCAGCCTCAGGCGCGCGGTTTGCTCCAGGTTCCGCAGGCGTGTCGTGTGGTAGGTACGGGCACGGTAGTGCTGCGAAAACACGGACGGACCCCTACCTGGAGGAAGAAAAGTACCTACCTCTGCGTTTTAAGGTTGTGTTATCTTGAATGGCGCGGTGGGTCTATGTCTGATGTGGGCACGCGTTTAAAATTTATGACTCCCTGGGTAATTTTTTGTTGTGCGGCACAGCTGAGTTCCCTTTCATCAGATGGCCAGGTCATCATTTGCAGGGTCTCCATTTCGTCTCATATCATTTAGACACCGTTGACGAAAGATTCTCGGCGTCCTCAAAATTGATAATTATAGTAGCACGCCCAGCGTTTATGTTTCTGAGTTTATCACGTCAGGTGATTACGTGTGTGCCGTAACATGCCGTGATGCCGTGGGGCTTGAACTCTTCTAACATCGTGGGAACTCTAACAGAAAAATCTAATGTTCCCACATAATAAACACCCTCGTCCCCTCTGCTGTCAACCACTTTTCTCCCTTCACCAATCATTCTCAAACAACGCTCGACCCTTCCCACAGAGTAAAGACCATTTGTTATCCATCACTTCTTTTCCTTCATCAATCATTCCCACAACACACACACACACACACGCAGACACACATAAGAACCACAAAATGCCATCCATCGTCGGCACAACCTCGGAACAAGACGTCCTCTTGTTCCTCTCCAACACCTACAGCCAGCTAAACGACCTCTTCATCACCCCAAAGGAGTCCGCCTTCACCCACGCCCAGGCTCGTGCCTCCCTCTCGATGCCATTCGACCCATCAACCGCGTCCCCCTCCACGTCCTCCCACCTACCACCTACCTCCCCATTCGGCGCCCTCTCCATTCTCCCCAACGAAATCCTTCAGGCCATCGCCATCCACCTGCCCATCCCCACCTTCCTCGCCTTCTCCAACACCAACCGCTTCGCCCGCAACCTGACGCTCGGCATCCCGCTATACCGCACCATCCTCACGCACGCCCTCCCCGCCTTGCACGCCGTCACAAGAACGCACGTGGACGGCACCACCACCCTCCTCGACCTCCACCGCGCCCTCGTCACACCCAGATGCTCCTTCTGCGCCGCCGACTTTGGCCCCCTCTTCTTCGTCCCCCTCAGCGTGCGCTGCTGCTTCCCCTGTCTCCTCTCGCACCGCCAAACCCAAATGTTTTGGGAGGATGAATGCATGGGGCACCTACGCAAGGTGGATAGCCGGCTCGTATTATCATTACCCGAGGCCTCGGATGGGTTTAAGTTTGGGTTGGATGGTGTGCCGAGGATGCGAAACCTAGCCTATGTCAACACGCGCCACAGACAAAAGCGGGAACCCGATGGCGGAAGACCGCAGCGCGCGAGGATGATTCGGGAGTGTGATCTCAGCAGGGTGTTGACCATGACGGCGGCACATCCGATCTGGGGTCGTGGGGGTGGGAGTGTGCGCCGCGGATTGAAAACGTGGCAGAAGTTGATGGTGGGGAGGCCCGCGTTTTTTATTGACAATATGCTGGGCGATGTGAATTTCAAGACGGCGGTGTTGTTGCCGTGTTTCGGGAGTGTGGAAGACATGAAGCCAAAGGCGGAGGGAGAGTCCAAAAAGGGAGAGGATGGGTTGTCGTGTCGGGGGTGTTGGATGTATTCCTTTGTTGAACGTGGGAGGGAGATTGACCTTGAGGATGTGGAGGGGGAGCGGGTTTTGGATGCGGTCAAGAGCCAGGTTCGCGATCGTCGGAGGTTGCCGCACTCTGAAAAGGTTCATGTGGGAAGGATGTTTTTGAAGCACGAGTTTTTGGAACATGTGGCGTCTTGTCCGTTTGCGCAGCGACTTTGGCGAGAGGCGTGTGAGTGGAGGATGTGGGGGCGTGAGCGGTTCAGGACGTCGCGGGGATGGATGAATCCGGATGGAAGTTTTGCAAAGAGTCAGTTTGGAATTTAGTCAAGGTACGCTGGAACTTCTAGGAATGGTCATCACTATGGCCCATCGGGCAAACAAATGAATTTCAGCGTAAAGTCAAAACAAGATAAAGGATCATTCAGGTTGTAGGTATCCCCCGTAATGTATTCCTTAATAAGAAGTGAAGCCGAGCTTGCAAACAAATTACAATAAAAAATAAACATCCCATTAATCCGTATTCCCAAGACACAAAAAATGAGACCTTGAGCCCGCCGTCCATTGGTAGTGCCCTCATCATCCCACAATGCCGCCGCCACCGTCGTTGCCGAACCGAATTCCTACCGCCGATTCCTCTTTGCGGCAACAGCATTGAGCAGGTCAATTGATGTCGCCAGCCGTGGTGTTGCAATGACGGGTGTCGTGTGGGCACTATTGTGGTGGTTGCTGCTGTGACGGGGGGAAGCTGGGTCCATCTCAGTCGTGGTCATGATGGTCCCGGCGCTTGTGTCGGGAGGAGGCAGCGGTGTCTTTGGTGTCCGGGGTTGCCCGAATTCAAAGGGCTGAGCCGGGGTGTGCACGATCATGGCGTTTTTGGGCAGAACAGGAATGTGTCGAGGCACGGGCGAGGGTGCCAGAGATGAAGGGGATTCCATGTCCTTGACCACCACCTTTAGAGTCCGCCTGCAGCGTCTGAAGCATAGCTAGGCACCAATGGCAATGAAGATGACGATGAGTGGAACGGCTACACCGACGGCGATCTGGAGGCCTAGTGATATACCGCCACCGTCGCCTACTGTGCTTTGGCTGGGGTTCACGCTCTGGGAGTCCCGATGGTTCCTGGATGATGAAGATGCCGCGTTGTCTGCCCTGCTGGTGCCGGTAGCCAGTCCGTTTTGTCGAGTGGATGTGGGTAGTGTTGTGGAATAGTCGTCATAGTCGCGTCTGGTCGTGGTGGTGTATACCGGGGCAAGAGTCTGGGCAGCGCAGTATCCTGCCGCCGTGTCGCCCCCGTAGCAACCCTGGCCGTATGTGCAGCAGACAGACCCGCACTGAAAGGTTCCAGCCGAGCAGACTCTGTCGCAACCTGTCGACCCGGCGGTGGCGCCGCAGCAGAGGAAAGCGCCGTTGATCGTGTCGAATGAACACGTCTCGCCCGTGTCACAGCACCAATCGCCCTGTGCGCACTTGGTCTCGCGCTCTCCACAGATCGGACCAAGTGAGTCGCGTCTGAAGAGCATGGGGCTCGCCCGTCGGAAGAGATGATATGCTGGCAGTGCAAGCACATGGCCGGGCATCGCCGCGTTGTGTTGATGGCTCATGATGGGGTATTAGTGAGGGTAATAGTTGGTAATGCCAGGAAGAACGCTGGCGTAATGGGCGTATGTAATGTTCAAAGCAGAAGACATAAGAAAGGGTGGCGATCGCGGTGATGCAGTTAGTAAGCAACCCCCATCGTTAGCGTTCTCGTCTTGACCTTTTGAGGACATCGCCATGCCTCACCGTCTCCCGTCGGATGCAGTCCCCAATTTTGTTTGGTGTTGATCTTTGAATTCCCCCGAAGCTGTCATGTGAGGTGTCGAGGCTGCATGTACTGAGAGTCGATCAAGAAGTCATCGCGGTTGAGAAAATCGTGTAACATCGAACGGCGCCAGGGTAGTGCACCCGGGGTTCACTTGGACTGGGGGATCAGCAGGGTCCAACGGGGTTGCGGCTATTGACGATCATCCCCCAACGCGGAGCCAACAGGGCACCGTTCTCGGTTCTGCGCTCTTCTTTTCGATTCTCAATCCTCTCGATAGAAAACTCCGCTCTCGTGAGCCCCAATGCACTCTCAAATTTTTCGATCTCGATGTATGCCCGGGAATCTTTCCGGAACCCTTGGTTGGCTGGAGGCTGCGCCTGCGCGGTTGAAGAACCCGCCGTGCCGGCAGTCGAAATAGAAAGGCCCGTGATGAATATAAGAGAACCCCAAGCGACGGTGGTCGAACACTTCTGGTCTGTCAAGGCTCGCAGCAATTGATGGCGTCGGTCTCTTGAGGGTCAGTCAATGATGGAATTCCGAGGAAGCGGCGCTGGTCCGACTTGACCGAGCGAACAGGGAGCGCATCTTGTCAGGAATGCACCATGCATCTTTGATAATGACGACCCAATGTTCTGATGAAGACGGAAATGAGAACAGGAATTCATTCCCACACCGATTGAGGCGCCGCACTCTCAAGACCGGCTCTGGCGTCTCGTCGGAGTACGAGGGCTCGGTCTAGGACAAGATTCACTCTGGGAGAGCTGAGCCATAGCGCTGTCTAGACCACCAAAAAAAGTGAATGGGAATGCGATCAAGTCAAGACGTTATGAGCACAAGGAGGGCGTGTGTCGACGAGCATGGAAAAATGGACGCCGCGCATCTTTGCAGCGGAGCAGCCGAGGGAGGGAGGGAAGAGTAGCACCTTCCTATGAATACAGTACAGCAAGCGACGACCCGGGAGGAGAAGCAAAAAAAAGCACAACTCCAACGATGTGAGGTAAAATGTCTCGATCCACCCAGGGGTCGAACCTGGAACCTCCTGATGTACTGAATCGTAGTCAGACGCTCTGCCATTGAGCCAGCGGACCGGATGTTGAGAACTGATTGGTGATGCAATCCGAGATTTTGCCTTTTGTCGTTGGCATTTGCAGAGTTTTCATTGTGCGTAAAAATGCGGAGTGGAGCTGACGGGTTTCATGTGGAGCTTTCCTCAAACTACCCTCTGGAAGAGCGGCAGATCCACCCGGCCCGGTCCGGCTCGGTGGCCGGAGTGAGGTGGGGCCGGCTGACGTTGTGAAAAACTGGGAGCGCGAAAGAACCGGAAGGACCGACCGGCTTGCGCAACGTGATTGGAGTCTGTGCGGAGCGCGATGCTGTCATCCTGGTGTCATCCTCGGGCTCTCCCTAAACCAAAAACTGCGCGAATCAGGTTCGCGTCTTCGGCATCCTTCCTGCAGCAACCGGTCAACTCCGGCGACCGACGCAGACCGCGTGGCAGCATGGCATGCGCAATTTCCAAAGTGCCCGGGGCCTTGTGGGGGCGGGCCTTGGCGGCGACGATAGCGCACCCTCCACCTGAGCATCGCCCAATTGCCCGCGATTGATTCCGCCACAACCGAACAGTGGCAGCGCCGGCTGAAGACACCATAGCCATCAAATGTCGCAATTCCGATAGCGACTTGGGAGGCTGAGCAACCCTTTTCCCCGTCTTGGGTGCGCAAGCGTCAGCATGAGATGACGGCGAACACGAACAGAATGACGGCAAAGGGTTGGCCTTTTGAAGACTGTCGTTACCTCCGGCGCCCGCGATTTCGCCAGGCCAGCTTCCAGCCCGACGGTGCCAAGATGCCCAGCACGCTGGGATGCAGCATTGGGCAGACCGGCTAGGCGGTTTTGGGACTTCCCAGAGGATGGCTTGCAGAAATGTGGTGGTCCACCTGTCACGAACTTGGCTTTGCAGGCTGCTGCATCGCTCCCTGCAAAGACAGGGCAGCTCCCCGTTCCCATGACGCGAAAGCCCAGTTCCTCTGGGGCCAAACACCTTTCTCCCGTTGCAACTGCAACTGCAACTGCTACTGCTGTTTCTGCCGCTGCTGTCAACCCGGGTCGCTCATGGCGGACGCATTCCGATTCTTTGGGCTGTCTTGCCCCAGTGGAGGCAGCTTCTACGTCTGCCAGAACAATGCGACCGAGTTCATCGGCTGCTGCACCACAAACCCGTGCACGGCCGAGGCCAACGGGCATTGTCCAACGGCCAACCTGCGGGCCTCTTCCTTCTCAGCCGACACATACACAGACCTGCCCCGGCAGGACTGCGACGACGCGCAGAGCATTCAGATATGGTACACTTGCAAGTTCAACCAGCCCCCTTTCATGGGGTGCTGCGCCAGCAATCCATGCGCCAAAGGAGCGTGTGAGTTGAGCGACTTGCGACCGGCGAAGCTGAGCGGTGAGCCTGTGCTCAGGGAATCATTTCTTCAACCAGGAGTCTCGGCAACGTCAACAGGCACGGCTGCGAGTGCGACGGCGTCCAAGGATGCGGCCGCAGCACCGTCTGGGGGTCTGTCCTCTGGAGCGATTGGGGGGATCGTCGTGGGAGTTGTACTCCTCATCATCGGCGTTGTCGCTTTCTTCTTGTACAGGCGGGGCTGGAGGGCGCGGGTCAACAAGGAGAAGGTGACGCCTTCACCAATAGGCGCTGGCATGTATCACGACACTGTTCCTCCCGGACAACCGTCGCCAGGTCTGACGGTCAACGGCAGTGAATACCGAGGTTAGTTTACGTGCTTGGGTATCCCGTGGGTTGTTGCTGACGGATGGCTCAGAATCCTACCTCAGTGGGCAAACATACTATCAGGGACAGTATGGATCGCCCAAGCCAGAGATGCAGTACCCCCCTGGCTACGACGCAAAGAACTTCCACCCACAACACCCCTCAGCAACCCCCTACGGCCACTACGGTCACCTCTCCCAAGTCAGCCACACCAGCTATGCTCCCAGCCCACCCGTGGAGCTTCCCCTCAGTTACCCAGCAGTACATGAGCTCCCCACATCCCCCGGGGTAGCGCAGCTTTCCCCTCAGACAGGAAACGACCAACGGCCACGAACGTCGCTTGATCCCCAAACAGTCTCACCCTCCATCACACCAATGTCATCCCCACGAATGCCCGAAGAGGCAACCTTTACTCAGCACACCCCGGGCGGCAACAACCAGTATCAAGGCGACCACGGAAGTTATGACCGGCGATATTAGACGGTCTGTCACAATGTTATACCCCAGACCAGACCAGACGTATTCAAATAGGCCTTCTAATACATAATTCTTTTTTATTTCTTCCCCACCCCAACCCCCTTGAACCGTTTTGTGATCGAAGTAATCGCCTCCTCAACCGGCAACCGCTCCATCGAACTCGCGCCATAAAACCCATGCACCCCGTTCGTCCGTGCCAGCACATAGTCCGCATCATCAGGTGTGGTAATCGGACCCCCGTGGCACAGGACAATAACATCGGGGTTGATCCCCACCACAATATCCCTAATCTCCTGAATCAGCAGCACACACCCATCCAGACTCTTCCCGCCACTGGCTCCAATCGACCCGCCCGTCGTCAGCCCCATGTGCGCAACAATGATGTCCGCACCCGCTTCTGCCATTTGTTTGGCCTCGACCACGTTAAAGACATATGGTGTCGTGAGCATGTCCATCTCGTGCGCGGTTTTGATCATCTCGACTTCGGCGGAGTACGACATGCCTGTTTCCTCGAGGTGGGCGCGGAACTGGCCGTCGATCAGCCCGACGGTGGGGAAGTTTTGGACGCCGGCGAAGCCGAGGGTGCGGAGCTGGGTTAGGAAGCGTGGGATCGAGCGGAAGGGGTCGGTTGCGCAGACGCCGGCTAGGAGGGGGGTCCGGGATAGGATGGGGAGGACTTCGTTTGCCTTTTGGGGAGAGCGTCAATCATAGCTGCTTGCCATGGAAGACCGTTGAGGCGCAAGATTTGATTCTTATTTTTCAAGGGGGAGATGTGAGAGCTGAGCTGACCATTTCCAAAACGACATCATTGGCGTTTCCATACGGCATCAGACCGGCCAACGATCCCCGTCCGGCCATGCGGAAACGGCCCGAGTTGTAGACGATGATGAGATCGGCGCCGCCTGCTTCGAGGAATTTGGCCGACAACCCGATGCCGGCGCCCGCGCCGACGATGGGTTTGCCCGAGGCGATTTGACGCCGTAAAGCAGCGAGGATCTCTTGCCGATTTGTTGGGGGTGTCATTTTGAAACTCAGGGATGAAATGGTCAGGGAGTGAGTGAGTGAGTGTGAGTAGGTGAGTGAGGAGGGGTGAGTGAGGAGTGCCCCGCTAACGGTCCGTAAGTCTTACGTCACTGGGTCCCGTCTCGGGTCCTCCCGCTGCGGAGTTCGGAGTTGATTGCCATGGAGAATCCCGGGATGTAACATGGGACGAGCATCTTCCTCCACTCTGTTTTTTGATGAGGAGAAACACACGCCATGGCGACGGTTGCTGTCATCGGGACTTGCGACACCAAGTTGGAGGAGCTTCTCTTTCTCCGCTCCAAGATCCTGGAACATCCCGGGCTTGAGGTCGTTTTGATCGATGTTGGCCGAACTCCGGTTGAGCATGAAGCCATCAACATCGCCCAGGATGAGCTCCTCGCCGATTACGACCGTTCCCATGCCGGTCCCAAACCTGATCGATCAACACTTTCGCGGGGCGAGCTGATGGAGTACATGGGGGAATGCGCCATCGCAACGGTGGAGAAACTGCGTCCCAAGATCCACAGCATCGTTGCGGCGGGTGGGTCGGGAAATACGTCTCTTGCTTCGCGGGTGATGCGACGGGCTCTTCCCCTTGGTTTTCCCAAGCTGCTTGTCTCAACCGTGGCAAGCGGTGACACGGCGCCGTACATTGGCGAGTCGGATATCACCATGGTGTACTCGGTCGTCGACATTGCAGGCCTGAATTACATCCTGCGCGACGTCCTGGGTAATGCTGCCAACATGATTGCCGGCGCTGCCCTGGGATATGCTGCGAGACGAGAGGGCAGACGGACCGTCGACCAGTCGGTTAGACGGATCGGCATCACCATGTTTGGGGTCACCACCCCAGCGGTGGATACCATTCGACGACATCTCGCGGAAAGGTATCCGGGAAGATTTGAGACACTGGTCTTCCATGCCACCGGGTCGGGCGGGAATGCAATGGAGAGTCTGATCAACAGCGGGAGGATCGACGGGGTTATTGATCTCACCACAACCGAGGTCTGTGACCTGGTGGCAGGTGGAAACATGAGTGCAGGGCCTAATAGGCTGCTGCCAGCCGTCGAGATGGATATACCGTGCATTGTTTCTCTTGGGGCGACTGATATGGTCAACTTTGGAGCCAAGGATACGGTTCCTGAGCAGTACAAGTCGAGGAAGCTGTATGAACACAACTCGGCAGTCACGTTGATGCGGGTGGATAAGGAGGAGGCAAGCAAGGTGGCGGAACACATTACCGGTTATCTGAGTCTGGTGGAGATTTACGAGTTGGTTGAGCTTTGGATCCCAAAAGGCGGTGTGAGCATCATGTCGAAAGAAGGCGGCGTGTTCGAGGACAAACAAGTGGATGCCGTCTTGTTCAACGGCATCAAGGAGGGTCTCAAGGACAGCTTGGTGGTCGTCAAGGAAGACGAACGGGACATCAACGACGAAGGCTTTGCGCGTGACCTAGCCGATGCATTCGTCAAGCTGATGGACAAAGCCGAGGTACCACCATGGGAACGGCCTCGGAAAACCCAGAGCCCCCGACCCGCACCAGGACTCAGAATGAAAAGAGTTGCTTCATAGCTTCAATAGCTCCTCGGCAGGCCAAGCACCTTCTCACTGATATAGTTCATGATCATCTCCCTGCTGACCGGCGCGATCCGCGGCACCAGACAGTCCCGGAAATATCTCTCGACATCAAACTCCACCGCATACCCCATCCCCCCGTGCGTCAACACCGCCCTCTCACACGCAGTAAACGCCGCCTCAGCCGCCAGGTACTTGGCCGTATTACACGCCGCTCCAATCTCCTCCTGCCCCGCCTCACCCTCATCATACAACCGCGCAGCATGGTACGTCGCCAACTTGGCCGCCTCCAGCTTCATATACGCATCGGCCAGCGGATGCGCAACCCCCTGGTTCATCCCAATCGGCCGTCCAAACACCACTCTCCCCTTTGCATATTCCACGGCCTTGGTAAGCGCCGCGTACCCCAGCCCCAACGCCTCGCCCGCAAGCAAACACCGCTCGGCATTCATCCCATGCAACACAATCTTGAATCCCATTCCCTCCTCTCCAATCAACGTATCCGCAGGGATGGCATATCCGTCAAAAAACACCTCGTTCGCGTCAACAGCCCTGCCACCCATCTTCCTGATCCGTTTCATGACCAGCCTCTTATCCCCCCTCTCTAAGTCGATGCAAAACAACGAGAGTCCCTTTGCGCCCTCCCCGCCCGTCCTCGCCAGTAAAATCATCTTGTGCGCGACCTGCGCGCATGTGATCCAAATCTTTTTGCCAGTGACGATGTAACTCCCGTCGGCTTGTTTCACAGCTCGCGTGGTGAGACGGGCGGTGTCGAGACCAGCGTCGGGTTCCGTAACGCCGAAGCAGACGCGGTGCCGACCGCTGATGATGTCGGGGATGAGGGAGGACACCTGGGATGGACTGCCGAACTTGGCGAGCGGTTGGGTTGCGTAGACGTTGGCGTGGATCGATTGGGCGCCTGCCATGCCCGCGCCCGAGGCCGTGATGGCTTCGAGCATGGTTGTCGCGGCGGATATGCCGAGGCCGGAACCGCCGTGGTCGGGAGGGAGGGCTATGCCTAGCCAGCCGTCCTGCGGGTCCCGTTAGTCTTGGTGGTGAAGGAGTCGGGGGCAGGGAGGGAAAAGGGAGATATTACTCTGGCGATGGCGGCGTGGAATTCGGTTGGGTCGGTTGCGGTTTCGTCGAGGGCGCGCCAGTACGATGGGGGAAACCGTTTGCAGAGCTGGGAGATGGCGTCGCGCACGGTGACCTGGGTTGCGGTGAGGTGGGAGGTTGTCATGATGGTGCGCCGTTGGGTGAGGATGTGAGAGGGTGGGAGGCGGAATGGGCGGAGGGGTGGCATTTTGGCTGTTTTGTGGTTTTCAGAAGGCCCCAACTGTTTTGGGTCAGTTTGGGGTTGTCTTTGTGAGGTTGTTGATGAGATTTTTGATGAGGTGAAGTTGAGAGCGGACCCTTGTGCCCAGGGTGTCTAGCTTGGTCCGGATTCATGTGGGGTGATTTTCACACGGTCGATCTCCACCCCGTGACAATGATTTCGGTGACAGCAGTAAGAAATGATGGATAGTCGCCATCCTCTTTGAATTTCGATGCGAGGTTGGATTGAACATCTTCATTGCGAATGTGGCTAGCTGAATTCACAAACAGTCTGCAAAAAAAGAAAAAAAAAAAAAAGGTTCCACACCACTTTCTACCGCACAGCCTACTCCATTCAGTCGGCCCTCCACTCCCGGCGAACGCTACTTCGCCGTCACAAAACTCGGAAAGTTCGCCGCCGACTCTTCATTCAACTTGGCAATGTACGTCTTGAGCCCAGCCAGGAAAAAGGCGCTGTACTTCTGTTTGCCCTCGACATTGTTGTTCTGGATCCACGACTTGACGTGATCAAAAACCGTCACCTTGGAGATGGCCTGCACCGTCTCCGCCCACTTCTTCTGCGCATCGCCATCGGCCTCAACCGTCCGGTAGCCCTTATCGCGCGCCTCCTTGATGAGCGACTGGATAAAGTTGCCCTGCAGCTCGATCGAGGGCAGCATGTTGGCAAAAGGACCGCCCGGGCCGGTGACAGTGAAAAAATTGGGGAATCCGGCAATACTGACTCCGTAGAGTCCATTGGCGCCCCCTTTCCACGCTTCGCCAAGCGTGATGCCGTCACGGCCGCGAATATCGATGTTGTGATATGCCCCGTCAACACCGTCGAAGCCAGTTGCGTACACGATAATGTCAAAGTCAAAGGTTTGGCCGTCACCCAGCGCGATGCCCGTCGGCGTGATGCGAGCGATGCGGTTGGACGAGATGTCAACGAGAGCGACGTTGGGCTCGTTGAAGGCCTCGTAGTAGCCTTGGGTGCAGAGAGGACGACCGCCGTAGGGACCCTTGGGCTGCAGCAACTTTGCGGTTGCCGGGTCCTTGACAATCTCGGCAATCTTGTCGCGAACAAAGGCGGCGGCCGTCTCATTGGCCTCGAGGCTGGTGGCGATGTCTTTGAACGTCTCGAAGAAGAAACGGAAGCCACCGCCCTTCTCCCAGATGCGCTGGTATACCTGGCGGCGTTCCTCCTCGGACACTTCGAGGGCCGATTTGTCACTCTCAGCGAAACCCATGGCAAAGAGCGAACCCCAGACTGTGTCCCAGATGGCGTCGTAGTTGGCGTATATTTCTGCTTTCTCGGCCTCCGACACAGGCCGGTCATTGACCGGCACGATGTACTGAGCGCGCTGCTGGAAGACTGTGAGCTGGGCGACTTCCTTGTGGATGGTGGCGGCGATCTGGCTGCCCGATGGCCCGGTGCCGATGATGCCGATGCGCTTGTTGGTGACATCAAGGCCCTTGGGCCATCGCGCCGAATGGAACGAAGTGCCCTTGAACGTGTCAATGCCAGGGAAGGCCGGCGTGTAGGGGTTGGTCAAGATGCCGAGAGCCGTGATGAAGTAGGTTGCCGAGAACGTCAGCCCCTTGTTTGTAGCAATGTTCCAGCGGTTTGTGGTCGCGTCATAGTGCGCCGACACAACTTCGTTGTCGAGCAAATAGCTGTCGGCCACCTTGAGGTCCTTGGCTGTGTCGACAATTTGGCGTTGGAGCGCTGGGGCTTGGAGGTAGCGCGTGTTCCACTTGGGCGGACTGCGGTCATCGGAAAAGCGGTAGACCCACGACTCAGTGTCGGTTTGGGCGCCGGGATACTGGTTCCAGTACCATGTGCCGCCAAGTTCGCTGCCCTTCTCGACGGCGACGACCGAGAGACCGAGTCTGTTCTGGAGGAGGTCGACGAGCCGAATGCCCCCGAAACCCCCACCCACAATAAGTGCGTCAACTTGTTTCGCCATGGCTATGCGTTGAATAGACAAATAAAGCTCTGTCGAGGGCGAAGAGGTGAAGAGGAGCTCAAGCAAGCCCCCTCCTGGATTTCACATTCCTCATGACCGATTTCATGCGACTTTTCATTGTGGGCGGTAGGATTTACCACTGCAATGCTGTGTGTGGCGCCAAAAAGACGCCATCGCCATGACATGTTTTAGCGAATCCAAAGCCCAAGTTGGCTCGATGTTGCGGAATGGTGCGGTTGCGCAACGGGGAGGGTGGGATGATGCAATCCTGTGATGCGTGCGCCCACTGCCAACGATCTTGGTGTGGGTTTTCTTGACTGCAGCCTCACGATTGGCAGAGTCCATGTCTTAGATGACTGTACGGAGGCAAGGGGAGCAGGTCCTTTCGACTTTGGAGGGAAAAGGGCAAGAACGTCCGAAAGAAGGTATAAATTGCGCAATTCAGGAGCTAATTAGGTCATGCAGAGCAAAGATTTGCTGTCCAACCTGCCCCCAAAGGTAGAAAGAACACGAACTCGGACGTTGACTGGCTGTTTCGGATGTGAGGTTGTGGTGTTCTTGATGAGATGGAGTTGAGAGCAGACCCTTTTTGCAGGGTGTCCAACGGGCTTGGCAAGTCCCGAACGAAAAAGCCCCACACATAAAAGTTCAGAGGGCTATGGACAGAGGAAACAACCCAATCTCCCAAGGCATTAGTAAAGAACCTATAGGGAATCCATTGTTATATTTACCTCTGTATGTTTTATAGGTCTGTCTATGGTTGATAGCTGAATTGGGCGGATTTAGTGTGCGAACTTTTTTGTCATGAGCTTCGATCCCCTGCGGGGTGATTTCATGGTCCATCTCCACTGAGCTGGAAGGGAGCAGCGGGATTGGATTGGAAATTTAAACAACCGCTATGTATGGCCGAAGAAATATCCATTCCCTTCATTCGACTTGAGACTGGTCGCTTTCACGTTTGGAACACGCCCGGGGGTCTGACACGTCATTGCAGGCCTTCATGCACGTGGAACATCTTGTAGCTACCCGACAACCCAACGTGCCTTCCCAACTGAAATGCTTGAAACTTGTCTCCGATCGCATTTCACTCGAGCAACCTCATCCCAACTAGCGTCTCGTGACTCAACTCGTCAACAATGTACGACTATGAGATGGACCCCTCTGGCGACGCCGTCATCACGTTGTGGCGCTCGACAACGCCGTTTGCAGCATGGAAGGCTCAGAGCCCATGCCCAGAGAGACCAGACTCGTTTGGCCTTCAGCCATTCGGGCTGAAGGGGAAGAAGAAGGGAAAGGCGTATTTGGACACTGGAACAGAACCTGTCCAAACACCGGAACAAGATAAGGGCCCCGAAGTAGCGTTCGTTCAATTCCTTGTGTCGTCCCGCCACCTAACCTTGGCCTCACCAATGATGCTTGCGATGTTGTCCGGCGACTGGACAGAAGGAAGCAAGGACGAGAATGGGTTGTTCCAGATAGAAGCCCGAGACTGGGACGAAGAGGCTTTCGCCATTGTCTTCAACGTCGTGCATGGTCGCAACCACCGTGTGCCGGTCGCGGTTTCACTCGAGCTACTGACCAAAATCGCCGTCATTGTCGACTACTACAACATGCATGAAGCGGTCCGGATTGCGGCTTCGGTCTGGGTAGCCACGGCGAGGAAATGCGGATTGCCAAATGAACTCAACAGAGATCTCGCCCTGTGGCTTACAATCGCTTGTGTGTTCAAGGACGCGGAAATCTTCAAACACACCACAAGCCTCTCCATTATACAAAGCTCGCATGATTTGGAGTTTCCTGACGATCTCCCCATTCCATCGTGTGTGGTTGGTAAGATTCCCCTCCCAGCCTACCAGCACTGGGTGTCCACCGCGAAATGGGCTGATACTGATTGGCATTTTGCCTGCAGACCGCATCAAGGAGTTCCGGCACGATGCACTTAGTGCTATTGTAGAGGGTCTCCAGAAGCTTCGAGAAGAGTACACAACAGGCCAGAAGGGATGCAGCTTTGAGTGTACCGCCATCCACCTTGGCGTTCTGATCAGGACCATACACGAGGTGAAGCTGGACGGCTGGTCGACGGAGGACATCACTGTTCAAGATTTGGCGCAGGGGTTAGAGGCCATGCAACCACCCAGATGGCGAGATTACAGCCCCTATGGAGAGCATTCCTGTCCACAAGACGGGAGCCAGGTCTGGTCTAGCGCTTTCAATCTCTCCGCCAACAACACCAGTGAATTCAAGGACGCAAGGGTTGTAGGCACCCTGAACAGATATGCTGCGCAACTAATGCAGAACGTGCAAGCTATGGGGGTGCTTGGAGGGTTTGGGTTGTCGGATTTTGTCGAGTTGGAGATGCAGGATGAGTCGAGGTTCTAGCATGATAAAAATTGTTTGTTCTGACATGGGAGAGGGTAGAAGAAGCAGACTGTCTATAGATGCCCGAAAGTTTAGGACAGCTGATTTCGAGACTGTCTCAAGCTTCTTTTGTTAACGGATGGTCGTTGTGTCCCATTACTGGTGGCTGGTCGAATGGGTCGACTTGGGGGATGTGAGCCACGGCAAGGCGTCGGCACTTGATCCAGTGCCTCCGGTCATCCTGGACGTCGTATACCGTAGTCGCCCTTGGTTGTGGGACCTGTATCTTTGTAGAAGCCTTCTTACGAGAATCCTAATCCCATTCCTGAAGAAGTTCTCGAATAGATGGGCGGGGGTTTCCGATCCACTCCAGGTTCTCGTCCAGATAATCTGGGTCATCTCCCACATCCTTCAATGCCTCGGCGCCGCCAGCGATGGAGAAGATCTTTATGCATGCCCACTGGAGCTTGAAGGCTGTCAGCATATGATTGGCGCGCCGTGTTTCGACATTGACGTAGAAAATGTCGCCAGTTCGTAGGAAGTGACAGATGGAGTGTTGTCGATCATGCGCGAAGATAGGGTTGGAGGAGTCCAGGTCGCCATATGTTTTTCCCAGCATGCTCTCCAGCGCCTCGCGGCCTTGTGATGCCTTGTCCGTTGTAAGAGGCGGTGCTTCTGAGCCAATATCTTTGCGCCGGGGCATCCAGTGAAACTGCAATTTGACCCGGGTAAACGTCTTCTTCTTCTTCGTCCCGCTCCTTGTCGTAGGCCCTGTATCGGGTGTGTTATTGACATCGAATGTATCCTCTTCGAACGAAAATTCGTAGTCGATACCCAGGGGTTCAAGGGCAAAAAATCCCTTGTGCCACCACTTGCGGAGTTGACAATTGAGAGAGATTTCGTTCCAGGCTTTGTCGCTAATACCTGCCTTCGACGTGAAGATCTCACGGCACCCTTTCGTAAGCTTTTCAAGGGGATCTGTCCACGCCTCAGAGTCTTCGCTATCAATATCCATCATTTCCTCATTATCTTCCGGAGTAATGTGAAATATGGAGCCCAGTACCTTCGGGAAGTACTTTGCCATCTTTGATCGGTACTGTTCCTTTGAGTTCACGCTGAACGGGACAATATGGCAAACTTCAGCGTTACCTGTGTGAAGAACAACGCAACGGTAGCCGTCAAGCCTTACCCGCTCCTGCTTTTCCGCCCTGTCTCGTATAACCTCGGATTTGCTGTCTTTGTTGTCATAGCTCTCGTCAGAGCGTTGCTCCGCTCTGCGAGTCCCGGCCGCCTTCGTACTCGTGGAGAGTTCAGCGACCGCAAGAAGGGCTTCTTCATCCACATTCCGTTTCTTGTTCATCACTGCATCAGAGTATTAGCGATATATAATGGGGTGTATGCTAATATGCGGGTAGATACTCACTGATCTTGATAAAGCAAGGCATAACAGACAGCCTCCTAAGGGCATCATCGCGGGCATCCCGATCATATGTTATGCGGCGGAGTGTCGCAAGATCCATCGTCATAATGGTAGCGATGACGATCTGCGAAAGCGGTTTGGATTCTTCCTGCGGAAGACCAGTGTCCTCGGAAAAGTGCGCTCTCCAGTGCATCTCAAGTTTGCGCATGCAAAAACGTCTCTCTTCGGCGTCCTCGATCGGCAAGAGACGCTTCGTGGATTCGCGCTCCGGAACTATTGTTAGGAGGCGATGAAGAGCGTCGAGTTGGTGCGGCGCTACATCGTCCCTTGCCAGGAAAGTGGTCAGGAGCTGATGCCAATCTTCTGAGCTGATTGAGGCCATTGTTGTTGTTGTCTGGATGGAGACCGAATTCGGCAACCGTCACTCAGAATTCCAAGAGAGAGGGCGCGAAGAGAGAGGGTGGGCGAGGGGAAAGAAAAAAAAAACCCCTTGGTGTGTTGCAAGTGAAAAGAGGGAAAGGGAATGAAGCAGAGGCGAGTGGAAAGAAGGGGGAAAGGAAAAATTCTTGGTGGGGTGTGCGAGGCGGAAGGTTTTCTTGCCGAAGCTTGATAAGCCGAGTTCGAGCCTGTCGCAGACGACGTGTCTGTGGAGATTGTCGGGGAGGTTATTAGGGAGAATACGGATACAATGGACACCAATGTGGAGAGCGCCACAAAGGATGCCAACCCGAAGGATACGATCCAAGCTCTGGTCGTGGAGTCAACCTCTGCTGGGGCTAACGCCGAGGATATTCGCCAGGTTGTCGAGGCTGGTAAGTTTGTTTAATCTCTCGGTTTCTAGCTACAGTGCGGCACCTTTCCTATTACCCTTATACCGCTCACCAAATTCCTTGGGGTGGGCGCCCTGGGCGTGCGCTAAGCAAAATTTCCAAATTTTCCTCTGAGATTTGGGTTTTGACCAAGTGTCCCAACTGAGGCTCCGTACCCCGGCTGGCTGGATGGCTTGGCCCGCACGTAAGTTGGCGTCGAAGCTTCCGCAGTCCCACACCCCGATAGTTGACCGTGCAAACGCATGGGCAGGCACGGACGTCCAAAATATTCCTTGCGCCGATCGTCGCCCCCGTTCCTCCATGAACAACGTCAATTCACAACACAGCCTATTCATTGTTACCATCACAATTACCAGTGAAGTCATTCTAAGGGTACTAGCCTAAGGAGGTGTGTATAGTGTATAGTGTGCCGTGTTTAATGATTACTGACCTTCTCTTCGCCCCCAGCTACAAAACGTGCAAATGGCACAAGAACCCACCAGCGAGGAGCTGCTGCTGGAGCTTATAGCAAAGGTAAAACAGCTTGCCGCCAACGAACGACAGCGCGCTGACAAGGCCAAGGAGAAGGCAACCCTGTTCGAGTATATAGACAGCTGCCACGAACTTGTCTTTTCCAAGCTGAGGATCCAGACAGATAGGCGTCGCACAACAAAGGGGCCAATTCCCGCCCCGCTTCAGAAATGATGTCCGCAATACCTCAAACCTTGGGATGGTTTTATCGACTTGCAGCGGATGGTTGCTGGTGTCCTGGTTGAGGCCTTTCCGCCAGCGCAACAAGCCCGAATGTTCCAGACAACGCCGTTTTTGGCCGGACTGGGGGATCGCATGTCCAGACGACCCATTGGGACGAAATATCGCTCGAATACGTTCTCTATGACTGCGTTGAGTATCCTGTCCGGGCTATTATCGACCACCTTCAGCAGCTCCCTGCCGACCATATCATCCAACAGCATTTTGACTTGGGCGATGGCATCATCTTTGAGAACCACCCATTGGCCCTGAGCGAGCTGTCTAGTGAAGTGATGAATGCCAGCGCGGCGCCGCCAGACCAGGGATCAAACCTCAACCAGCTCTGGCCCTCTTAGATGCGCATCTACCGGGCAGGACGAGCGGCTGTTGAAGGCAACAGTGGCGATGACGACGAGTCGGGATACCGCGCCATGGTGTACATCTGCGAGTACAAGCCCCCGCAGCTGACTGCCGCGCATCTCCGCCTCGGCCTGCGGCCTATGCATATCCCCAGTGAGGTTATCCACCGAGGGAAGCTTCCTGCCGACGTGGACCCAGATACCGAGTTCGCATACTACGCCGATTTATTCACAGCGTCGGCCGTCACACAGACCTACCATTACATGATCGAGGCGGGCTTGGAGTACGGCATGCTCACCACCGGGGTAGCTATCGTTTTCCTTCACATCGACTGGCAAGATGCCGCAACGTTGCACTACCACCTTGCCGAACCCAGTTCTGAAGTAGCCGCCCACTCCAACCAAGCCACCATGTGTACCGCTGTCGGCCAATATCTCACTTTCACGCTCATGGCGGTAGGGGCTCCGGGGCAGTTACGCACGCACCAGCAGGAGGAGCGGCGGAACGCCACCGCGGGCCTAGAGACGTGGTGCAACGATCTAAACATCGAGGTACAACTTGCGCCTAAGGATGGACGGAAGCCCCCCATCACCTGCTCGCCGGCCTGGGAGCCCACCACGTATAAGGGCATCGACCGGTCCCCGTACCTACTGCGTAGCAAGCCTCATATCCCTGCTCCCGACCGCGACCCGTCGCGAAAACGGCTCCGTACCCCAGACTCTTCGGGTGATGAGTCAGGCCCCCCGCTGCCGGATACGCCTGTAGCACGCCGGGCCCGGGCCAGCACTCGGCTCAGCCAGACAGAGCCAGCAACTCAGCAGCAACAGCAGAGACAACTACCCAAGGAACGGCGGTGGCAGCACTGCACGCAAAGATGCCTTCTTGGGCTCGTCCGGGGTACCACCCTCGACCCAGCATGCCCAAACGTACGTTGGCATGACAAAAACAACAAGGACAACCACCACGCCATCGACCACGCCACATTTCTCCAGCTTCTCCGGAAGCAACTTATAGGATCGCTCGACCATGGCATCGTGCCGCTCGGAAAAGGCGGCGCGCGGGGTGTGCTCTTCCGCGTGACGCTCCTAGCCTATGGCTATACCATTGTCGGGAAGGGCACTGTGCGTGCGTTTGTGCGGGACCTTGAACACGAGGCGGATGTATACGCGCGGCTCCAACCACTCCAGGGCGTCGTAGTGCCTGTGTTTCTCGGCGCCATCGACCTGCGCTCCATGGATAAGATCTATTACTACGACCATCGGGTCTACATCATCCACATAACTTTTCTCTCCTGGGGCGGCTTCGTCGTTGATTCCCGGGCTGCATTGATGGCGGCGGCAGCCCATACCCAAACAACGCAGACGTCCAAGACAATGTTTGAAGAAAAGATGCTACGCGCATTGCAGGCCGCGCACGGGCAAGGCATCGCCCACCAAGACGTGCGGACACCGAACATGCTATACAACCCAGAGACGGGAAATGTCATGTTGATTGACTTTGAGCGTGCCTTACTGCTCGCCCCCCCCCTAAAGCGTCCGCTGGGCCATGAGGATGCGTGTATCCTTCACGACGATTTGGGTGTGGATAATGTTTGTGGGGAGTGCAACGAAACAGGCGAGGCAGATGAGAATGTAAGCGACGGGAGCCAGAGCCCAGCTCGGGGCCGTCGCATGTTTGCCGACGAGATGAGAGCTGCAAGATCGGTCTTTTGGGGTGAAGCCTCATGAGCCACTACAATAATACCGCTTTCAGCGCTCAACAATCCGCAGGGTTATAAGGTATCATGATGGGGACGGGCTGCTCCATGATTGCTACTTCGCATCGATTGCCTGCGTCTTAGCAGGGATCCAAGGATGAGTCTTTCGGGTTCCTACATAGCTTTGCAGAGAAAATAGCATGTCCTCCTCACGCGATAGTAGCTTTGCGGAATAACCTTCTTTTTACACTGTCCTAGTAAGATTAGGATACCAAGTGACAGATGGAAGGCGACTCTTGGTGGGGGTAGGTCTCGGGGATTTTTGTTTGCCTTCTTTTCCTTTTTTTTTTCCAGGTGCAAAGTGATGCAGATTTCCTCAAGATATCTTGTCCAAAAAGCTTTTAGTCACATGAGTGCTGAGAGACCAACTCGTAAAGGGTGCGTTTGCCCCCCCCCCCCCCCCGACAAGCTGTGACGCACAATCTGGCGGTTTTTGCTGGAAGAGTTTTCGGCCCAAGAACCACAAGGGAGGCATTCCAGAGTACCCCCCCTAAAATTTATAAACGTCCAGGAAGACATACTTGCGTCTCATGGGGGGCATGTATCTGGCTCCTCTCCTCCTCTCCCAGCATTAATTCCAGCAGCTCGGCCTCTGCCACTGCCGGTTCCCAGTCCAACGCACGTTTTCCCTCTTACTGTCCAGCTTGGTCGCTCATGTTGCGGCTCGATGTCATGGAGATGAAGCTTCCGTTGGTTACCTCCCTTGTAGGCAATGACCACTCTTGATGTTGACACATCGACAACCTTCCAGGGGTCAACCCGGTTGGCAGCAAACAAGGTAATGGTTCGGGAGTACCCGGCCAAGCGAGTAACAAAAAGTTCGTTCACTAAATCATCCAAAGCCAGGGCACTTTACGTGGTTTCGACGAGCAGAACCATTTTCCAACACGCATGAGGGCGGAGCCTGCGATGCTAAAAAATTGCGGTATGTCCTCTGAAATAGTATCTAATGCCTCGGAATGCCAAGAAAGCCGCCCCTTCCCTGCAAAATGGTCGCCCGAGCCAGTTGTTATGCGCTCTTTTTTTTTTGTGTCGAAAGCCTGTCGGCTGTCATTTCCTACTCTTATCCGCGGGCAAAAGTCTAGTAGCTCGAAGCCTGTCGAATTTGGCTTGGGATCCTCAAGAACGTGATCCATATGGGTTGTCACACCGCTCATCCTGCTAAGCTCTGGAACCGTTGTTTTGTGCGACGAATCTGGGCACAGAACCATTGCGTTTTCGTACCTCGCAAACGTGACGGTGTTTACCCCGGCTTAGGGCCGGCTTATTTTTCTTTCAAAAGCGAATGTTTTCGCCTTTACCAAACTTTTGCTTTGATGTCTCGCACTTATGCCTAATTGTATATATTTTCACCTTTATTATACACTGTTACAGAAATGTTCGGAGCTACTTTTAGTAGAATGTAAAAACATCAAATTTAAAATAATGGTTTTTTAATGAATGTATCTTGAAATCAGGTCACTGTGCGAGGCATGGCAAGAACGAGTGTGAGAAGAAGGTTGAAAGGTGATCAATTTCCAACTATCTAGTGGAAGAAAGCCAGCCATATATATCTGTGCGGGTTGGCCACCACGGCTGTCGCCGTGGCATGCGAGATTACAGGGCCCACACTGCTGACGCAGTGGCGGCTCTAGTGCGCTTAGCGCCCTCCAGGGGCTGCAGGGCCCCCTGGAGATCCACACAGTTCCACACAGGGCCCAGGGGGCCCTGTGGGGGTTTCTCAACGTTGCTGGGCCGGATAATATCCAACAATGTATGCTTGCGGTTTGATGGACTGGTCCTCCATGCGGACAAAATCAGCGGGCCTGAACTATGAGCGCCAAGTCCTTATCGATAGCGAGTCGCTAGGCGAGACCGATAAGAACGCTGTGTGATTGTGAACTTTGGCTCAGCGCGCTCCACCAAACAACAACGGCTCCCCACCAGACGATGGCATCGCGGTAATATGTTCAGCGACCCTGCCGCTGCGATCTACAGCTGGCTCTCGCAGCTCGACGACGCTGGCATCCACGACCACAATCGCGACACCCTCGAAGCCAGACCCGACGCCAGCGCGAAGCGCAAGCGACAAGCACATGTCGAAATGACAACACCTCCATCCTCCGGCCCCGAACCGCCAGCTCATCCTAGCCCCAAGAAGCGCAAAGTCGGTGACGGCGACGGTGACAACGTAGATCCCGACGCGACTCCCCGCTCGGACCGATCGTACGCGACCAGCCTCTCTCGCCCCACCGTCACCTCGCTGCCCGAGAGGGTTCCCCTGAGCTTCCCCTCCGCATCCTCGGCTACCTCCGACTCGCAAGACAGAGCGAGCGATAGGGGCTCCCGCAGCTCGACCAGCCCTGTTAAGAAAACCCCCGACCTATGTCGCCTCGAAAAGCCCGTGGTGTTTGCCAGCCTTGAACCCAACCCTCTCAAGAATCAACTCCCCCAGGATGCACACCAGCTCTATTCCGACATATTCACCGCCACAAAATTCCCGAGGGGCATCTACCCGCAGGCGATTCGCGCGCTTATCGAGGACGCGTGGGACGCCATGTACCACCCTGAGGAGCTGTATGAGAAGCTCGAGGACCCTAGTCTACACAATGGGTTTCGCGAGGACGACTATTTCGATTACCTCCCCGTCGCAAACCTCTTCTCCGGCGCCCTAGCAGGTGCCTCGATTCGGTCGCGCGTCGCGCACGCCGAGTACTACAAGATCTGTGCCATTAGCGAGGGGGCAAAACACTGCAAGGTCCTCCGTCGCGCCGAGGCGTCGTGGAACGCCAAGGTTCACGAGCCGCTGCTGGAGCTCGCGGCCATGAGGCAGCGCGCGTCCGTCTCGTGTGAGAATGCGACCTCGGCCCGGATCCTGCCCTGCTTCCTGCCGAGTCTCGTTACTGGCGAGACGGCCAGGGGCAAGATGGTCGACTTTGTCCTGGCGCCGAAGCTGGAGACCGAACTCGAGTCGGCCATCCAGGCCAAGCTCGCCGCGTTAGCTGCGGGAAAGAAGTCGCCGACGCTGCATGTCGGCATCAACCAGACTGACTACACCCCCCTGACGCATTTCCCTGCGGCTGTATCCGTCGAGACCAGGGTGGCAGGCGGGAACCTCGAGGAAGGCCTGATGCAGCTGAGTATATGGACAGCCGCTTGGCACAAGCGCATGGAGGCGCTCGGCGTTGCCGGCAAGAACCAAGCCCGGCTACCAACCCTGCCCCTCATCCTGACACACGAGCACCAGTGGTCCCTCTACTTCGCCGTCGATCGAGTCGATAAGATCGAGGTGTGTGGGCCGTTGCCGATTGGTACGACCGATAATCTCCTCAACATATACGCTCTTCTCCCGTCACTCAGCCGGCTTATGACCTGGATCGACAGAGACTTCCGCTTTTGGTTCGACAGATTCTTTGGTTCGCTCTGACGAACTATGCGCTCTGCATTGGCACCCAAGACCCAAGCCGCTCAGAGCGCCCCGCTGTCTAGTGTTCCCTGGATGGCTTGTGGCGACCCCTGCGCCGGACGGGCGGTGCTGCCAAAACGCGCAGAAAAGAGGTGTGGCTGATGAAGCTGAACGCAGCCCAGTTCGCGGGGGAGCATGTAGGCCCCGGCATAGTCACCACCCGAGGAACCAGGCAACTTGCACCCCAGGAACACAGGCACATCGACGTGTTCTGTCGGGTGTCCCGCAGCTGTCAGAGTCTGTGCAAGGCCTGTCCATTTCGACGTCCGCCGCCCAATCCTGTGCTGAGTCGGGAAAGGGGTTTGAGTACCTAGGTACCAAGACCCCAAGTACCACACTATCCATACCTTGGGAGAACGAGGGGCAATTAGAGAAGCTCACCGCAAAATCGGCCCTCTTCTATGAAATGAGGTAGAGGACCCATATATTGCGGCGGTCATGATCGCACTCGCACAAGAACGGCAGCGGCAACAAAATACACTCATAGGGACTATAGAGGAAGCGACCGTGGTGGAGATATTCGATCCGTGTGATCCAGGGGAGATCATGTCCAACCAGGCCATGACGTTGTGCCAAGGTATGGCCGTCGTGCATGTTATCTATCAGTCAAGACTAACTGGGAGCTACAGGTTCATCTTCTTACCCTCCATGCAACAATCGCACAAAGCCTTTATTTTTACACCACTTATATCTCTACTGCATTTATCAACGAATTTGACCATCCACATCAGTGCGTCCTAAACAACTAGCTTCGCATATTTTACCCCATAGTACAGCTTGCCTTTCTCAATGGCGTGTTTATGTTTCCCGTTGGGGTTGCGGAGAAGTCGTCAGACGTTCGAAAATCGGAACCACATTGCGAGGGGGGCGACGGAATCATCCGCGCGTCGGTGCAAAGATTACATCGTCTGCGCGGGGCGTGAACGCGCCAGAGCTCGTGAGCGGCCAGGACAAGACCCGGGAAGCGCATCCACTCCTCTCCTGCCTTGTTTCTGTCGGAAGGGTCCCACCCATGCTGCGCGAACACCATCTTCCACTTGTGGAGCCCACGAAAGGTAGAGCCATGGAGAAATGTCCTTGCTAGACGTCGAAGCCGAGCCATGGCGGGTGCGATCGGAAAATCGGCGTCGAAAATGACGGTGGCAGTGTTCGGTTCGTATTGTGTTGGAAGGGCGTCCCCAAATGGGCCTATAACGCAGTTAGCCACGATGGCAATGGTTATTGGTTGCCGTATCACGACCAAAGTCGAGGATGAAAGTGGAACAGATTGGTTGAGAGAAGGGAGGCGTAAAGGTCGGAGTTTGGACTTTGATTTTGACAGTGGGGATTCAGTGGGAAATCGGCTCGCCATCTCCTCAGAAAATACCTCAAGACGACTTGTTGGGGCGGGTTCATACCTGGTGTTGCTGCGTGGGATGAAAAGCCATTGAACCGGGCGCTCAGGGCGAGAAGAATATCGAGGAAAGTGAAACTGGTTTGGCATGAGACAGAGGCCAGAAGGCACCTATAGTGATTCTGTAGTTCGAAACACTCGAAACTGTGATCACCTCCGCGCAAGGGGTCGTGGCGGCTTTTCTGCTGGTTGTCAGCGTCAGGCCCGTCTTCAGGTCACTCCAGCTTGCCCAAGGGAAGCCAAAGAGCAGGTCCTGGCGTGTGCCCGATTATTGGCGGAACGGGACAGGTGGGGGCGGGGTGAGGGCTTCCAGATTGCCGCTTGATGGACGATCAAGGAGGGAGCTGGTCTTGATGCTGTGGGGTGTGAGCCAGATTAGGTACCGGGAGCAGTCCCGAAGCGGAGTCATTTCAGTTCCCCCTTCATCGTCTGAGTTGTTCTGTCACCTCGTGATCCATTGAAACCTCTAAAACATTTTTTTTGCCGTCACAGCCCACACCCGCTCGTTCCACTGGTCAAGTCGCGCGAGGAGAGCAAGGAGCTTGTCTTGGGATCTAGTGGACATTGATTCAAGGTTGCGGCACTTTTGGGGAGATTTGGAGACGAGTTCTTGCGTCGCCGCTTTTCTCGGCGGGCCGCTGGGTTCCTCCTCCCCTGCAAGTGGTTGAAGAATTGTATAACGACGGTGTGAATCATCACGTTGGTGCAGAGTTTATCAGACGGAGGAAGGAGAGGCCGAGAGAGATGGACTGGAGGAGCCGGTGCGAGAGTTGTGGTAGAGGTTGGAAGTTCACTTTGAAGAGACACCAGCTGGTCAACACGGGTAACCAAGTCACAAAACCTGAGTGCTTTGACATGTTGCGTCTAGCTACCGTGATACTACAGATGCCGATATTTCATCGACTCAACACCTTGATAGCCTCCTTCAAGTCATTCTTCCTCTTCTCTAGAGCAGCCCGCCGCCCAGTGACTCCGCTGGACTCTCCAGCCACCGCCTTGAGCGTTTCGGCGTCCAGGCTGACAACCCAACTCTCCGAGAACAGCGCAAGCGGGCTGTCTTGGCTCGTCAATAGAAGATGGTCAACAGCTTGATGCCAGACGTTGTCCACAAAGCGCTTGCGGGCGACGGTGTAGTACGCCTCCAAGATATCGTGAATCGTCTCGTTGTCGTAGTCGTCGTTTGTCCCTTTGACCAAAGTCGTCTTGATATCCGCAATATCCACAACTTGCTTCACGATGGGACTGGCACCGGCGCCATTCGAGAACGAGACTCTGCGCGCTTTGTCGGCCAAGAGTGCGGCAAGTCTAGTTCTGCGAGACGCCTGAAGATTGTCGTGAAAGACCTCGCTCACAGTGTAAGGCCTCTTGCCTCGTTCGATGCCGACCAAAAAGCAGGCCTGCTGCATTCCTTTTTCGTACCGGTCAATCAGACCCTGGAGAATCTCCGCCTTGATCTGATTGCAGACAAGCGGATCGGGGCAAGAGAGTTCCAGAGCCTGAAGGAAGAAGGTGTGGACGGCGGTGATGACCTTGCTGATGAACTGTCTGGTGATTGAGTCCCACTTGACGGACTGGCCGCGAAAGGCACTCGCGAGGATAGTTGGACCGAATCCTCCGAGCTCAACACCTCGTGAGCCATGATGGATTTCGGTTATCCAGTCGAGAATGCCGTCTGCAGGGACAGTCATTGGCGTGCTTGGAACAACAATGTCATCAAGCTCGGGGAAATCCCCCGAGTCCAAGCCATTTTCACGGTCCGTAGCCTCATGGCTGTGCTCAGAAAGCCCCTCTTGAGGATCGTTAGATCGGTGCGCGCCGGGAGAACGTTCCAACTGCTCAGATTGTTCCTCCTTGAGCAAGGCCGGGCGGAAGTCATAGCTGTGCGCGAAGAGTTCAAAGTCGGTCTTGAACTTGTCCGTGAGATTCACAACGTCAGTGATGAGACGGAGTGACCGGACGGCCTCGAACGCGTGATGGTTCGAGTAGGTGGCGCTCAGTGCGTCCCTGACAAGTTCCTGGAACTTGGACGCAATAGACATCAAGTAAGCCTGCTGCTCACGCTCCTCGGCGCGGGAAGGTCCCAAACTGTCAAGGTCCCTCTGGGCATTCTTGAGCAGGACTCGGGTCTCCGTCAGCAGCATGGGGAACTCGCGGTCAGTGATGCGCCCGAGCACCTCCTGCAGCCTCTTTCGCAATGCCACAATGCCAACCCGATCGGGTGGAAGGGTGCTCCATGGTTCTTGCCTGAACACGCTCTCGCGTTGAGCAACATCGACGTCGGCGTCGTCATCATCACCGCCTCTGTTTCGTACCACATAGTAACCGAGTTTTAGGGGAAGTCGTTTCCCCAAGACGAGGTTGCACACGGCCGTCTTCTGGGTTCGCTCCTTGAGTGTGTCCGGTTTGGTAAGAACTCCCAGAGTACGCTCGCCCGCCTTGTCGTGATCCTTGGAGAGTTGAATGACAGCCTGGGTGGACGCATCGACGTTCGCGGGCAAAACTGCTAGAATGATGGTGCGCGAATTTTGGATGTACTCCTCAACCATTCTGGAGACAAGCTCGCGGTCCTCAGCCGTGACGGTGTCGGAAGTGACGCGAAAGATTCCCGGGACGTCAATGACAGTCAGGTATTCTTCATCCGGCCCGCGCTTTTCGATCTTGAGAATGTCCTCGGAAAAGGTGTGCATGCCTTTAGGGTTCGTAGGCGTCTTGATGTTCATGTGGTCGTTGACCTGGTTACCCAGTGTGAGATGACAGTTCTAAAAGAAGTCAAGAACACAGAATTTATGAGCCTACCTTGTCCAAAATGGAGGGAAACTCAACACAGAGCTGTTCGGTAGACCCAAGGTGATAACGGAACGACTCGACATGCGATTTGTGCTCAGGGCTGGCGTGATCTCCAGGTGTGATGCTGATCTCGATTCCCTCGTCGTCATCACGACGGTGTGTGATTTGAGTGGCGTATCTGGTGCAAAGTTCTTGACCGTGGGGGAAGGGAATCCCGGTCAAGTTCTCCAAAAGGGAGGATTTGCCAGAGCTCTGGTCTCCGACGGCGACGAGCTGCGGGAGCTCCATGTACTGGCCAATGTTCATCTCGCGCAAAATGTCGATTTTGCGCAGGCGGCTCGCGCTAGTCAGCACAGCTTGCCGCTTGCCAGCGCCGTTTACCGCTGCCGCTGTCATGATCACGGCTCCCGGGGTTGCTGCAGATGAATGGGACTCCGTTGGCTGGGGCAAACACCGATTGGGAGAATGGGAAAATGGTCTGGCCCCCGACAGCTACCTGGGTACCTGGGTATTTATTAGTATCAACGAATTGGCATTGACTGGGATCTCCCGTATCAAACTGCCCCGGACCTGTGATGAGGCCTACCAATGCTCGGTGAAGAAGTAGCAAACCGGGTAATTCATGGCCCTGATTCGCCAACGCCAGGTGGTCGCTTTGCCCTGTACTCCTCCAACAACATCGAGGGCAGGCAAACGCGCGTTACGCCAATCAGGTACCCTTGAGCAATGGGAATCGCCCGGCCGGACATGCGTCCGCGCAATTGTTGCAGCTCTATTGCCTAGGAACTCTGAAATCGATTGGCGGCCCGGTGTGCTTCGCGCGCATATGCACGCAATGAAGCGGGCAGTTTTCGTTTGCGGTGCTATTCCCTCTAATCTTGTCAGAGAAGTTGAAACATGCAGTTATGCAAGGCCGATCATGCCAAGCTGCTGCCTGCGTTACTCTGGGTCAAGCCTGTGGGCATTTCTTCCAGATGCTGGTGGTCGTTTGTGGTTGTTGGTTGGAACTCGGGACAGTCACTGTACCCGGCAAGGGAGAATGCCCCAGATGAGCTCGGGAGGCGGCAGGGACGACCCGGGACAGGTACCCACAAATGCAGCGTTTCAACGAGCGCAAAAAAAAAGAAGACCAACCGCGTCCAGAGCTTTTCCCGAGATTAGATGGCTCTCCGTTTGTCTTCGCCCGTTTGCTAGCCTTCATCACGCCGTTGTTGTTCATGTTTATCACGACCATGACGCTCAACATACAACGTAACGACATGCAGAAAAATGACTCAATCTATAAACAGCCTCACGGCAAAGTATCAAGTATATACAAAGAATTGGGGTTGATCTCTTCATCACTTCCAACGACCGGCTAAGCGCATTGCGAGTAGTACTCGTTGACACGGTTGCAAGTCGAGCCGCTCGCGCAGGTCGTGCACCCGCTGAAGCCGATACCGCCGCACTGGGCCCACTTGGCGGCAGCGCACGAAGCCGGAGCGGTAGCGGTAGGCTGAGTGGCGACGGTGCTGGTGGTGAGGGTGGTGGCGGGCGTGCCGGGGTTGGGATTGGGGTTGGAGGGAGTGTTGGAGCCGCTGCAGGTGAAGGGAGCAGGGCCGGGGACGGTGTAGCTGTTGAAGTTGGTGTAGATCTGTTGTTTGTCTTTGTTAGGTGTGATTTATGATAAGGTAGTAGAGGGGGGAGATTCACGTTGACGGTGTAGCCGGGGTCCGACTCCTTGACGTGGCCGGGGATGGACACGGTAGCTGGGCTAGCGCTGCCGCCGCCGCTAACACGGATCTGGGCGCACGAGATGTAGAACTGGGGCGTGCCGGCGGGGTAGGGGTTGTGGATGCCGAGCTGCTCGATGCGGAGGAGGTACTCGCCCGGGGCGATGCACGAAGGGATGGTGAAGGTGTAGGCATCCGACAGAGTCCACTGGCTGCCGCCGCCAAAGTTGGCGCCCCACTGTTGCACCTTGAACCAGCCGCCGCTGCCGTCGTAGCTGGCAGCCGAGCCGGGGGCCTTGGACATGTAGATGGCAGTCGGGCCTTGGTGGTACACGGCCACGTCGGTGTGGAAGGTGAACGAGGCGCCAGCCTGGACGTCGAGCGTCTCGGTGCTGCCGCCGGAGCCACCACCGACGTTGCAGCGGAGGTCGTTGCTGGTCAGGGCCGTGACGGGCGAGTTGTAGTTGGAGTGCTGGCGCACATACTTCCACAGCGGGTTCTTGGTGCCACCGCTGCTCAGCTGCTGGAAGATGTAGTGAGCCGACACATCGCTGACGGCGAGCGAGAGCGCGGCGAGGCAGGCGAATCCCTTCATGGTGGCGGCTGGCTGTTGATGCGTGATGATGCTTGACTGGTGATGTGCAAGATGAAGAGCCTCCAACCCACCAACAGCGCCGGACGCCACATCGTATATATATACGAGGGGGTTTGAGCACATAGCGCGCGTTATCTACCTTGGGCTTCGATGCGCGCCACTCGCTTTCCATCCGGCGACACATGACCCCACGCGCCGTATAGCACCGAGGCGGCCCGGGAACCGCAAACGGCCTCAACCAGGAGTTGTGCGCCTCTTCATTTGGGAGAAGGGCGGATAAATAGGCTCCGGCGCTCCAAACGGGCATGGTAGTTAATCTATCGGCCGCGCTGGAGCCGTCCATGCACCCCACAACCGGGGTTCAGTGTTGCTAGGTAGCCCTGTCACTACTACCACCCCGGATCTCGACCTTCCACGCCTGTCGATGCCTCGGATCAACGGTCGGATCAACGGTCGGGGCCCCGGTATTTTGCATGTCATCAGGGCTTGCTGGCGTCACATTTGTTCTCCCGATGCTTCCATTTCGCCCAAGGCGCTTGGAATGCCGGCTTGTCCGCCCAACCCCTGCCACCAGCAACCGGCACTGGCACTGGCGCCCAGTAGTTTCAGAGCCAAGACGTCGCATGAAAGCCGTTTATTCGCACCTCCACCTGACCCACGATCCGTTTTGTTCAGTGACGAAATATCGCTGTTGCAGGTTGATGACGACGTGCCCGGCGAAATCGGGGCCACTGTCCGACATGCAAACGACGCACCCCGTCTCAGCCCCACGATTCTTGTCGGTGGAGATGAGTGAATTTCGAATCCTGTTCCTGAATTTCCTTTGCGACGTCATGCCGATGTTCTAGTTTTCTCGTCCCGTCTTAGCGAGCAGTTGTTCTAGGGTTACATTCCCGTCTTTCGCTCCAGATAGTACCTGGTAAAGTCTCCCTTGCCGCCATACACTGCGTCATTTAGCGTCAGCTGTCGAAGCAGCTTGAACCCGTTCCGCTTGTAGATGCCCAATCCTGCCTCGAAGGCGAGGACAAACGCGTCCAAGCCCAATCTCTCGGCCGCCTCAACGCCGTGCTGCACCAACAGCGTGGCAATTCCCTTGCCCTTATGATCGGGGTGAACGGCAAGGTAATCGAGATCTATCGCAGTCGGTCAGTCAGTCAGTCAGTCAGTCAGTCAGTCTTATTGCATACTGCATCAGAAGTCCTGATCGGAAACCAACAACATCAACTGGGTTGCTGGGGTGGGTGCAATCAACGCGTCAAGGTGTCAAAATGTCAAGCGGGAGATGAAGAGAACCAAAATGACATACTCAAGTACTCTCCCCGTCCCATCAACTCCCCCAAAACCTCCACCACAGGCTCATCCACGTCCCCCATATCCTCCCTAGGCATCCACACACCCGCTGCACGCTCCGCCATCCCTTCCCACTCCCTCCTCTCCTCCTCACTCGGTTCCGGCCCCTTCATCTCAGGCCACGCATCCTTCCACTTCTCTCCGGGCAGCAGCCAGCGCGCATAGCCCACCAGGTTTCCTTTATCGTCAACAGCCTTGACATGACGCCGGAGATCACGATCCATAGCGAGGTTATTCCGCATGCGAAGACCCGCTGCCTTGATCAACTCCTCCTTGGGAATCTCCGCGTGGCCTGGACGCGTCCAGACGAGACGCCACGTTGGATCTTCCCAGAATGCAGACACGTTGTTGTTTGCGAGGGCTTCGGCGTCGGAGGGGGTGCAGACTTGGATTTGGTAGGCCATGATGATGCTTGGGCTTGCAATGATTGGGAGTTCGCGATGGCTTGGAAAACGCCTGGTGCTCGTATGGCGATGCTGCGATTTTTGAAGACGCCATGTTGACAAGCTGTCATGTCCTCAAGTGGAAGGTGCACATGTTGCTGCCTGTTTCCCGCGTATGTGTTGATTGCGGTGAGACGACAGGTTACACGGGGACCGGATGAAATGTGCGGCACAGCTGCCCTGAGGACGGGCGTCGTATGGCGGGGTATATAAACAAACATCAGGAGGACGGCTTTCACCTGGAAAAGGCCACGTTGCTCTAGCCTAGAGGCACTGACGAGGGCTGCAATGCGGGAAAAAAAAAAAAAATTGGGTTTGAATCATGCACCATCCTGAGATCCCCGCCGCTGGCGTAGCGCTTTGGGGTCTACGAGACGAGGACACTAATCCTATACCCTATGGGATCTTGATGTTCCTTAGGTTGTCTCTCATCCGCTGGATAGTTAACAGGGATAGTATTCGACGTTTTCATTGGAAACGACAAGACGGAACTCAATTTTGCGTCGAGAGACCTGCTCAATTGTCGGCTGTTTCATAGGGTTGGTAGGGGGCAGCCTTACTCCCCCCACTTGGTTGTTACGAGCTCAAGCCCCTAGGCAAGTGGCGCTCTTCAAGGCGGCACTCCGGACAGGTGGGCTCTGGTTTTCGGCACGAACGATTTATTAATAATTATATAATTACCTCAGGATTGGAGAGAACACGGCGAGCTCTGCCAGCTGAGGCCCTTCGTGTTGGTGGGTTTGAGGCTGCATATCACGCCACCAACCCGACCACCACCAACTCGGAAAGCTCTCCGCGATTGGTCACGGTGTTCATGATACGAGTGGGGGAAGGGCAAATCGGACACCCGAATGGTATACCGCAGCTTTTGATACCCGCCTTCGACCTCTACTTTTACTTTTATGTCCTTCCTATCGATTTTTTTTTTTTTTTTTTGGTGGGGGTTAACCTCGAGAGCTATACAGGATACCAAGCGCAGCCATGGGTGACGCGCATACAACATTAGATGAGGACCTCAAGGCTGCGGCAGCGGAGCTAAGCTTCGCCGTGGATGTCTTCACGAGCAAGCATGAAAATGCTAGTCGACAACATATTTTCAAGGCCGCCGAGCGAGTTCTTGCATCTGCAAGGGATGCACCTCTTCCAAGTCTGGGGAGGCTTCGGCCGGATCCCCGACAACGGTGCCCCACCCTCCAACTGTTCCCAACTGCTCCTTCCAGGCCTTACACCTGAAGAACAGGTTTTGATCTTCTCAGGCTGCCACGTGGTTGGGTTGGCCACGCGCACCGCCAGCAAGGTCGCCCATGTCTCACCCCAAATCGTCCAACTGACCAATCGGCCTCCGGAGGGGCAGGCCGGACTTTGGGATGTGATATAATTAAACCCGCAATGGCGTCGAAACTCTCCAAACTATGCGCGGGTTGTTAATGACACGCCAGATTTGCGAGCATTTTTCGTCCATTTCGCCATGCTAATTGACACCGGCAGCTTCAAGAGGGCTGTCCGCAGTCTAAAGGCGTTTTCGCGCCGGCGGTTCCGGACTTCTTTTCCTCTCGTTCCGTCACCCTCGGAGAAACAAGCGATACAAGCTTCCGGCCATGACAGACATCAAGGAAGTCTTGCATCAGACAGTCTTTTACCCAGCGACTTCGAGTCTTGCCCCTCCAACAGCCGTGTAGAGCACACGACAAGCGCTACGCCAAAGCGAGATTCACCATCCACAGATACTGCAAATCCCGCCGGTCTGCCATCAGCTTATCGGAACAACAGTCCCCAATTCGTCTGCCCCATCTGTGGGAATTTCGATACGCGGCTCCACCTCAACGGCAACGACCCGAGACACGCTGCGGAGCACGAGCAAGCTGGCGCAGCAGGGACAACAGGCCGTTCCAGCCTCCCATTTTCACTCCTATGGGAGACCGAGCTTCAGGGCAGCCACGAGGACAAGCCTCTCCACGCCCAACCGCGCCGAAAGCCATCACAACACTACCTTCCGTCATGGTCGCCGGCACCACTCTTGTGTCCCGTAGGGTACAACCAGGAGGATTGCACCTCGGAGAGCCTGTGCCGGGTGTTAGATGTGGCCTGCGAACTGGCGATTTCGGATCGGTCACTTGCTGCTGCTGCCGCTGCTGCTACGCACGGTGACCGGTCCACTCTCACGATCCAAGCATTGATTTTCGAGCTCGAATGCAGGATGGATCCGGGCAGCGACCGTGTCGAACTAATTGGTACGATTCCGGGCGACGGTGCTATCGACTGGTCCGTCACCATGGCACACGATGTCCTGCCACCGAGGAGCGTGGCCCGAGAGTGGGGTTGCGTGAAGGAAAACCTGCTATTTCTACCCGTCGCCCTACGCGAAACGAGTCGGGAACATGCGGCGCGCCATGAGCTGACCATCAAGGGGCTGGCCCTTCGTCGCGTAGCTGGGACGTCGAACCTCTGTACGCGTATTGGCACGGTCAAGCTGCGCTTCTGCGCGAGTATGGAAAACAGCCTGGAATGCTGGCAGCATCACCTTGGTTCTGTCGCAACCGGGGAAGGAGAGAAGATTGTGACGATTATTTAGCAAGTAGCAACAATACAACGAACGCCCCGACCACGTGGAATGCCACATGTGTTCTCTAGACTTACCTGTCATATCCAACACATCATGTCCCAGGCGATTTCTCGAATCGTTTCCTAAGCAGCACCTAAATAATACCTAGCGGTCGTTCCTTTGGGTGTACTATATGCTGCACTTGGCGCTTATGGACCTCTGTGACAGGCACGGCGAGGGTTTCTGGGAAGCAATGGCTGCGCACGACCCCACACGCGACAAGTAAATGCGGTGCTGTGGCCGCATTGTACTGACTTGTCGGAGTGGTGCAGGGCAAGACACACAAAAGACACACGTAGTCGGTCGAGGGACACCACCCTATACCCACTAATTACTGGCGATCTGGCTGGCGGTAGCCGGCCCAGTAAAGGCGCTCCCTCGAAAGGCAAAGCCCTGATACGATCAAAGGAATGCTCACAAGCACGAGGCCGCCAGGCCGAGTAATCGTCAAAGAAAAAGTGTCTGTTGTTGTTATTAAAAAGCTATGGAAGGCTGGCGAAGCCAGCCGGGGTTTTGACCCCAGGCCGGAAAATAAACTAGGCCTAAAACGGTAAGAAAACAACCACTCAGGGACGCACAAGTTGCCCCGAGCCATTATTGAAGTCGACATGTGCGGAAGAATTTCGATCTAGGGGTCATCATCTCCCCGGCCCTCGGCTACCTTATCCATCGGGGTTTCGGCCCAAATTCTCGGTGTTAAGTTGGATAGGCTGCGCCATGAATCTCACGTCCCCCGAGAGACTGGCAAAACGAGCGTCGACACAAAGTCCTTTCCGTGCCTGACCACATGTGTCGCTGGCCTCAGTTTCTCCGCTCTGACGGCGTCCGCCGCTGTTCCTGGATTCCGGTGATATAGCGGATGGTTTCCGCCCGCGATCATCAGGCGCAACGAGTTCCCCTTCCTGAACACGGGGGCGCACGGCGAGAGGTTGAGAACCACCGGGCGTTGGCCACGATGCGGGTCCAGCCGTCGGTACACGTCGCAAATATTTCTCGAAACCCCCTTGGGATCAACATCGCTGATGCGCACGAAAAGGTCGACGAATGGCGTATCGCTGGTGTGGGATAACGAGACAGAAGGGGCGCCCATGACTTCGACGTCACGTTCCAAGGGAGCGGTCGTGAAAGTGAGGACGTCAGACCGAGCGGCGAGCGACGAGTCGACGACGCAGCCGCTGCCAATGTCAATCCAAGCCCCTCCCACGGCGGGAGTTGGGTTCGCAGGGTCGAAAACAAACGACGACTCGGTTGAGCCCTCATCCTCCGGCTTGGCGCCCGCAAGCTTTCCGTTGGGCTGCAGATACAACTCCAGTGGTGCTGTTGCCGGTGGCCAGTCGGGCAGGTATCGCCATTCGTTGATGCCGCCAACATGTACCTTGGCAGTCCACTCCAATGCCTCGTCGCTGGCGCCCTGACCACGCTTCGTAAGGTGTCCATCGATCCACTCATACGCCGTCTTGGGAATCCCCTCGGCATTCATATGCGTCCACGGCCCAACAACCATCTGCACCTTGACGCCCCTCTCCGTCAACCGATGATAAACACGTAAACCCTGCATCAGGACAAGGTCATACCACCCCGCCACGAGCGAAACAGGAACGGTAACCGTCTCCAGCGCCTCATTCCTCCTCATCGGCGCATAAAACGCGTCCTCCGGATCACTCCTCGACACAACCTCGGCCACCCACTCGGCCCTCTGGCCAAAATGCTCACCGACCGCCTTCAACAACGGCGTCTGTTCGAACAGCCACCCCATCCTCGCCGCGTTGCTGACGAGCTTTCTCACCTTGGCAACGAAAGGAAAAACCCCGACCGCCTCTTGGTCCAGCACAAAGTCGGCCCACCCCATGAAGTCGCCCCTCGGCGAGCCCGTTTCCCAGACGAACTCGGCCCAATTGTACAGGCCCAGGCTCTGGGCCGACGCCACCATGTCTGCCGGCGGGTCCGTCAGCATGGCCCACTGCGTGAATGCCATGTAGGACGTGCCGGCCATGGCGAAGGAGCCCGTGCACCACGGCTGCGTGCGCATCCAGGATGCGACGGCGTGCGTGTCGGCGACGTCGTTGCGGGCAGGCAAGAAGACGCCCGAGGAGCCGAACGTGCCGCGGTTCGAGACGTCGAGGACGATGTAGCCGTGCGAGGCGAAGGGGCGCACGATGGCGAGAGCGCTGAGGGCGTCTCGGCCGTAGGGGCCGTAGCAGAGCACCGTACCTTTGGGATTCGGGGTAGTTGGTCGGTAGAGGGTTGCCGCGAGGGAAAGCGGTTCCCCTTTTTCGGAGGGCGGGAGGGGGATGCGCACCGGTGTGGTCGTGTAGGAAGTGCTGGCTGCTGCCGGGAGCCCGGAGAGACGACCGAGTATGGTGTCGACTGCGCCGGCAAAATAGCCGCGAGGTTGAGATTGGGATGCCATTTTGGCTGGTGATGGTTGAGGAACGGGTAGAAGGCGCGTTCGGCGTCGCGGAGTCGTGCTGGGTGTGGGTCCACAACACAATGGCCAGGGCTTCGGGATTCCTTCACAAGATGAAAGATGAATTCATCTTATCGTTGGAGAAGGGTCTGAGGTGGAGGAGGAAGTGTTTATCCAGTGTCCTGGCGGCTTACCACACTGGCCGCAGCTGCAAGGGTCCTCGGACAATATCGGGACATGCATGCACCCGCTCGGTGAGTTTTCCCCGAGGAACCGCGGGTGCTCATCAGTCGAAAAGGGATCAATAATGGGCCGACGAGAACATTTTCAGGCAGTCAGGTTCCGGGAGGCTGAAAGATGTCCTGATATCTTGGTTATGGGAAGAGGCAGATGTTCTTGGATGATGACTGAGTTGTAGTACATTTCGCAGGCGGCAGCTTTAATTATAGCTTCGCATGATGAGTTAAAAATTTTATGAATCCTCTGTCCCATCGGTAGAAGAGCCTGTCATGAGTGGAATTCCCATTCCAAGATCCATAGTTTCGACGTGCCTCCGCTCTTCACACGATAAACCACGGGTATGACTGCTTTTACCCTTGAGCTTCCGAAGAAGCCGACGGTGCCATGAGTGTTTCAAAGTAGCCTTGGCTAACGCCATGATGACTGCAACGAAAAGTACGACGGCAAGAAAGAGTGTAAGAGTGTTTTTCTGAAAGGGCAAAACACCGTCTCCCATGCCAAATGCTTCGACAATGATCGCCAGTGGGCCGAGTATAATCTGCAGCTTTGGCCAATAGGTGGCCAGCAAAACAGCAGGAGGGATTTATCGAAGGAAAGCAGACGGACCACAGCCACAGTTGTCAAGACCGTCATCCACTCAATGGTACGCTGGGATTGTGCAGCAATAATAGCGTTGTCATCCTTGAGGTCTGTAAATAGTTTGTGACGTTCTGGGCTAGATCCTCTCTGGCCAGATAGAGAATTCCACATGAAAATCCCTTGTAGAACTAATACTAGGCTATTCTCATATCTTATTATATCTTGATTGCGAGTTTTCGTATTCTAGTGGGTAAGGCAATCAGGGGTCAAGCCTATCTGGCAGTGGCGTGGGGCACCAAGACCAGTGCTTCAACGGCCAATGGGAAGGAGACCGCAACGCCTGCTTGCGAGCCGAACCACTCAGGGCAACTGCGGCTGAGCAACAGCGGGGAGAGCCGGAGCGGTTTGTCTGATGCGAGGCTGTTTTCTGAAAGTGTAACGCAATTCACATGTCACACCACTCTAGTGTTCTGGTTGATAATGAAGTCGGCTCACCCCCATGGAGACCCTGAATACCTTTGTGCCTTAGGTACACGGCAATAACATGGATCCCTTGTCTATCACTGTGGCTTCGTTTGGTCTCGCAACAAGCATCGCGAAGACTTTGGAGACGATCATCACCTTCTCGCGCAATTTTCGTGACGCGCCTAGGGACCTCAACGCCGTTTCCGCCGAACTTCACGCTCTTGGCGGGATTCTCGAGGCCCTCGTAGAATGTGTCTCCGCGGCGAATAGAGATTCCATTCCAGGTACTCTTGGGACTCAGGTCAATACCGCGCTCGAGGGCTGCACTGCCGTTGTTCGGAAGACCGACGACAACGTACAAAAGTACCAACGCGATAATGCCTCCACCAAGACGAAGTGGGCCACCTTCGGACAGGAGGATACTCGCGAGCTCTGCGAGAGCTTGGAGGCATGCAAGATGGCACTGAACCTCGGTATGCATGCGTTGTTTATGTGAGATACTTTGAACAAACCATGAATTTGCGGCATCTGTTGCTGACTTTAGCCAGGAGGTTCAGTACTGGTTTGAAAGGCAACACGTTTGCCATCCGGGAATGCGTTGCAGCTGTCAAGATCAACACAGACAGTATTCTAGCTCTTGTCAACAGCATGCGCTTGAATGGTGTTGCCCGTAATTACAGCAGCAGGGTAGAAGAATGGATCGGAAGCATGGCCGTTCTGAGCTCCTACGCCGAAACTACATACCAAGATACCGCTGCGGACGAAACAATCCCAGATGTCGAGAACCCGTTACATCAATCAGCCCGCCAAGTGGGAAGAGATCTAAGACCGTCAACTCCAGAAACGAAAATCCCGGAAACGAGTCGGGCTCCCCTCGAGGTTGTCACCGAAGCTGAGCCGTCACCGCTGGGACAAGGCATATTTACCGACAATATGTTTCAAGCATAGAGCCCCCCGAGAGCAAAAGGTTCTTCCGAAACAGAACCAGCAAGCCCTGCGTCGTCCATGGCTGAAGGATTGGAGAGCAATGACAACAGCACCAAGCTTGAAGCCTTAGGAGCCGCTGCATCACAGCCTGAGACTGACGAATTCTCTTCCCCGTAGAGCCACAACTTCCCTTCTAGTTCCGCAATGAAGGAGGTGTTCAGGTCCCCTCTTAGAGAGGTCGTATTCGTCACGGCCACACCCAGGCAAAGCCCTTCGAGGTCATGGAGTAAAAGGGACTGCAAAGTCTCTTGGGCCGTCAGTACCTCGAGCGAAGACATAAACAGTTCCCTGGCCGACGACTCGGCAGCGCTCATTGTGAGATCTCAGGATGGCGCGAGGCTTATAACTCACTATTTCTCTGCCAGGAAGCCGATATTTTTCGAACGCGCAGTTGGAAGCCCCGGAGGCGACTACCCCCCAACAAATGATACGCTCGTACGCTTCTATCTGAAAGCGAGGATACCAGGGAGCCCATCTCGACTGCCAGGCTTCGCAAGTCTGAGCTTTCTTGACGCTGAGACGGCAGACCTTTTTTACCATTCGGTACTGGATATCCAGCTAGAAGGTCTGGAGGAGTTTAATCAGTTTCCCCTAGAATCGCTAAAGTTCGGACTGCACGGCATCCTGCTAGGTTTGCCTTTAGCTACATCTGAGCTTTGGGGAAACTAGGAGTGGCGCATGCTATGGATTGTTGGCCCAGCACTCCGCGGTGCAAACCAACAAGCGTCACCGTCACCCTCATCGGCTCAATGCCGCACCCGTCTGCTAGTCGAATCCGTGAGTGGGCTCCGTTGGCTAGACAGAATGGAGAGACGCGAAAGCAATATCATGTTTTCCCTCGAGGCCGACGAAGAGGATAGCCGCTCGATTCGCGTCCTTGTACAACCTGCGATGCATCGAGGCTCAAGCACAATGTTTGCCACGCCTTCTCTGGTTGAGAAACAGCATCCGGGCGTGGCACCGTGGCATGCGCCGGGATTTGCTAACCTGGGAACGAGAGACCGGGTCTATAAATACACATTCACGACCACCCGGGACTTGTGGGAGTTTGAGCTTGCCCTCACGGCCTATCGCGTTGTGCTGGACCTTTCCGTGTCGGGGCTTTCCTGCGTTCATCCTAAACCTAAACGATTCGGCCGAAAAGGTCAAAGCAGCCATCGAAGCTATGTGCGCGAAATCCGAGTTCAGGTTGTGAAGAGCACCAATGACGAGCAAGCTCGGGTGCTGCTATTCTTCAAGCCCGCATACGGAAAAGTTCGAGCCCCGATCCACTTCCGCACCCTTCGGCGCTGGCAGTCCTTCGGCGGCCAATGGGAAGGAGACCGCAACGCCTTCTTGCAAGCCCGAACCACTCGGGGCAACTGCGGCTGAGCAACAGCGGGGAAGGCCGGAGTGGCGGTTCGATGAGGGGCTCGTTTCTGAAAGTGTGACACAGCTCGCATTTATGTCACACTCTTGGGATTCAGGTCAATCTCGCGCCCGAGTACCTGCACATACGATTTACTACGAGAGAATACAAGGCGTACACTTGGCGCTACAAGCCTTGCACCTGCAGCAAGCCTCACCTGCCCTATGCAAGGCTTTCGCTCCCTTTCCAAGGCATGCAGGCCCGCACCAATCCCGGCTACGGGATTACGTATATCACGACCGGTACAGGAGCGAAGCGTTTGACCGTTGCAGACCTGTTTTACAACAGCGCTCACGCCTGCTGATACACTCTCATCGGGGATGCGTACGTCCACGGGGTCAGGGACGGACAAGTAATTAAAATTTTACCTGGGAGGAACCTCGGTCAGTCCAGTGAGCTCTAAAGGGTCCCATGAGTACAGTTGGTCCACGTCGAGACCTGGACCTAGTTCCATCACGTCCCAGATTGTCTCTCCGATAAGCCTTTCCCTACAACTCAGCTCATATCCGAGCCGCCATGCAGAGTGGGGCGGAGGCAGTGAGGGGATGGACTATGCCAAAAGTACAACTTGGCTCAAACACGGTGCAGCTAACTCAACTCGTGATACACGTGCATGATGACTGGAGGGAGCAGGTAGGAGAGTGCGGTGGTGTATCTGCAAGGCCAACAGCATCGGCATGCTGTGCAGCTCAGCTGGACTCTTGACGGCGAACTATGCCACAAGAGACAATAGAGCGACGCTGGCAGCCTAACATTCGTCGACTTCCGGTCAATGGTGGCTTTGGCGCAATCATCTATGCCTGTTCATCCAGCCACACCGATGGCGGGGCTAGACCTCACTGTTGTGCGTCGACAAGAGGTCTGGCCACGTTCCGAGCCGCCACCACCCCAGTTGGGGCAGTCGGGGGGCAGCCCCTCGCGCCTCTGCTTCACAGGTGCTGCGAGACATCACTTATGCACGCATATCTCTCGCTGACTGCAGTGCGAAGTCGTCTCAGCTAGCCACCAGCTCGACACGCATGAGCGCGGGGTAAAGCGAGACTTCACTTCCTTGATGGAGGTCGTGACTAACAACGTGAGGGGGGATGAACGGACACAAGTACAAGTCACCCCCCGTCAATGATTCTCCGTAAGAACCGAATGGTCAGAGCAAGATCACCATCTGAACATATCAACCCTGCATTGATCAGCTTCCCAAAGCCACCATGTCGGCAGAACAGAACCCACTCGAACCCTCTCCTGCTGGGTAAGTCGTTGCCATCAGAAATCCCGAGCGCGTGTGCAGAATGTTGACCTGCCTGCCACAATGAAGCGAGGCTGAGCCCGACGTCCCGGCCCCGGCCCCGGCCCCGTCCCCAGCCGTGGAAGCCATCACCTGGGACAACGCCGTCAAGAACTACTTCACCGCCGAGGATGTGCAGTGCATGATTGACAATGGTGGGTTCGATCTGAGCAAGAAGGAGGACGTGAAGGCAAATGCACAGGCGATCTACAGACGCACCAAGAACGGGTCAATGCCGATGACTGACGACCCGGCGCGGAAGTGGTCTGGGGAGAGGGTTGCAAACTTCAAGGCGTGGATTGATGCGGGGTTCCCGTAAAGCGGAATTGTTGGCAACATTTTCAGTGCCCTTGAAGTTGGTACCTAGGAAGAAATGCAGCGAAAGGGACAGTGCAATTTCTTCAGAAGTTCCATTTCCTGCACGATTGGTTCTTCCGCCCGATGTCAGTGCCTGCCGCAATCGAGGGTGAGGAAAAGTGAGACAGCGACTTCAAGCACTTCGAGTGGAGGGATTCCATGCATGATTGGTGGACCCCCACCTGCAGCCTGCAGCGAACGACGCTGGCGTTTGTTCTAGACCCCGCGCGCGCAGCGGAAACTTCCGTCCGCCAAAACAACAACTACCCGAGTTCTACGGATACGGATTAGACTTTTCCCCTCCAGCAGTGGCGCGCCAATATTTCATGCAGCTTCCAGCCCGTCGCTTTCCCCGCCAGCAGCGGCCACCCTTCGCTTGCGGACCACATCTCGACAAGATGGTTTGTGGCGTTCCGGGCGAAGCGCGGCCCCCGGCTTGTGAAGCCGCCGTCCAGGGCCTCAGCTCAATGCGGGACGCCCCAATCACCTGAAGCGTCCCAAAACGGTATCGTCGCTTGCTGGCTTACATCCCCGACTCTCAAATCGGCGGGGATTGGCATGCATCACAGGTGCGCCTCTCTGTCGCCATGGCCCTGTGGCGAGGGGCGATGATGAACACAGCAGTGGACGGACAAGGCCCGGAGACAGAGGGGGGAAGGTCGCGCAGATGCTGACTGAGTACTTGTACGCAGAGCTGCGTCGCGAGTCCATCTCAGTCCGCTCGTTTCTTGCATTCACCACTTTTCAGGGACACCGCCGTCAGACTTCCAGTCCAAGATGGAGCTCTGGAAGCGCTTCTGGGTGCTCGTCACCCGTCTCCTGCACATCACCACTCTTGCGGGCTTCGACGACGCAAGCCAATCTCAACATCCTCTCGGTCTTGGGGAGCCTGCTACGCTTCTCGAGCCTGAGAACCTGCCACACGGAGCAGCGCCCTCCGCCGATGATCCCCTAATCTGGAGACCCCCAGGGCACCGACAGGATGGCGGCGATGGTGCCGGGTTTAAATGCGACTACACGGCCATGGCGAAGAAAGGGCCCTGGGAAAAGTGCTCCACGCCCGAAGACCGCTCCTGTTGGTTGAGGAACCGGGAGACAGGGGAGAGATATGACATCGACACCGACTACGAAAACAAGTTCCCCGAAGGTGTAACGCGCGAATACTGGCTCACCGTCACCAATTCCACCATCATCGCCGACGGCTATCCGTTCATCGGTGCCACTGTCTTCAACGAGACCTATCCTGGACCATGGATTCAGGCGTGCTGGGGTGATCGGGTCGTGGTCCATGTTACCAACAATATCACAGCCCGCGGCGTCAGCATCCACGTGAGTGCACGTATTCCCGTTCTAACCGAAGCCCGCTGACGTCAAATCCCCAGTGGCACGGAATCCGGCAGTTCTTCACAATGCAGCATGATGGCGTGAACGGAATAACCCAATGCCCTATTGCCCCAGGAGTTACCTCCACCTACGAGTGGAAAGCGATGCAGTATGGCTCGGCTTGGTATCACTCACACTACAGTGACCAGTATGCTGACGGCTTGCTTGGCCCCCTTGTATGTGCTCTCCCGGGGCTTTCGCGTTTGTTCTGGTTTGCAATGCTGATCGCCAGGGACAGACGCTTCACGGCCCGAGTTCCGGTGACTTTGACGAGGCGGCTGACATCCCGACCCTGATGACAGACTGGAGTATGTGACTATCCGCTACAGTAACTACGCTCGCGATGGCTAATTTGACCAAAAGGACACGGCAGCGTCTTCGACAAAACGGACGCCGCGTTTGGCATCCAAAGCATATTGTTGAACGGCACCGGCGACGTCACACAGTTCCTTGGCCAGAAAAACACATCTGCAATCCCGACACCGTACACTCTAGTTTTCGACCAGAAGAAGCCGAACGCTCGGGCCAAGCGTTACTTGCTACGACTCATCAACACTTCAATCCAATCTACATTCATTTTTTCCATCGACAACCATCTGCTCACCATCGTCAGCGCCGATTTTGTGCCTATCTACCCTTATACCAACACGTCCGTCCTGGTTGGAATTGGCCAACGGTACAACGTTATTATCGAGGCGGACCCGAGAGCCGACAACGACCTGGCTGAATCGATGTCGGAAAGCGACAAGTTGAACGAGTTCTGGATCAGGACGTGGGTTGTACCCAAGTGCGGTGGCGACGATCATCCCGAATTCTCCGACAACTATATGCAAACTGGTATCGTACGGTACGACGGCAGCAGCGAAGCCAAGCCGACCTCAAAGGCGTGGAGCGACATAGCCCTCCGGTGCTCAGACGAAACATACACAAGCCTACGGCCTGTGTTGCCCTGGATTGTCGGAAACCCGATCAACACAATGAAGACGGAAGCCGGCCTGCAGCACATGTCCATTGTCACAGGGAAAAAGAAGCAGTTTCCTAATTTCCCCGAGGCCCGTTTTGCTTTCAGGAACGTCTCAGACGATCTCGAGAAGTTCCACTTCTCCCCACTGCAGATAGACTTTGCTGATCCCGTCATGTTGCATCTCAACGGCAGTGACCCCTGGCCGCAGCCCTTTTGGGAAATTTACCCCGAAGGTCGAGCGGGCAAGGATAACGACTGGGTGAGTTCCTTCAGAGTCCAGTCGTCGGCCTACTTGCAAGCGCTAATCCCATCCACCACAGGTCTATCTAGCGATATCGTCGGAGAGAGATTCAAAGATCATGGGTGACGTAACCGCACATCCGGTAAATCCCCAATCCCTCTACCCACCACTCACAAGTGTGGACGAGCAGACCTGATTTTGACCCCCGCATAGATACACCTCCACGGACACGATTTCGCAATTCTCCAGCAGGTTGAAGACCAACCCTTTGAAGCCTCCAAAATTCAACTCAACCGGCTCAATCCGCCTCGACGTGATGTAGTGCTGATGCCCGCCAACGGCTTCATCATCATTGCATTCAAGGCCGACAACCCAGGATCGTGGCTCCTCCATTGCCACATTGCCAAGCACGCTTCAGCGGGGCTGGCCCTTCAGATCCTCGAGCGCCAGTCCGAGGCTTTGGAGATTTGGGGACCTGGAAGCAAAGTCTTCAATGACACTACTAAGCTGTGCGATAGTTGGAAGGCATGGGTTAACTCCACGTCGCCGCCAAAGCCGTTTCCGGATGATTCAGGAATTTGAGATTGATCTCGAGAGCTCGAGGAGAGCGAGTTCCAGTGTTGTTTATGAGACGTTTGGAAAGGAAATGGAGCTGGTAGTTACAGAATACGATCAGGAGGCGCTGCTAGGTTGAGCTGGTGTTTGAGCGTTCGCTCCAGACTGGATATTCTCATTATAGCTGAAGAACGGTTCATCCCGACCATCCATGCTATGCCCGTGTCCTTGTGAGCGCGCAATGACGGCTCTCCAGGACATCGTGACCCAAGTTGCGAATGTCAATAGCCGCTAGCTGACCTCAATTGATCCGCTCAGAGCCAGCATGTCCATTAGGGTGGGGTCATCCTAGTTACTGTCAGCCTCGAGATTAGGAAGATACGGAAAGGGATGGGTTTCCCAGGCGCTTGGTGTATTTCTGTCCGTACCCTGTGACGCGAAGCTGCCAAAGAAAAGATGACAATCGCCGGCTGCAGGGGCTCTCGGACAGAATCGGGCCATGCATTCGCCGGTCCGGGGATAATGATCAAGAAAAGGACGCTTTTTCATCCCAGAATATGGGAGTGGCGTGATGTGTGCCCGTTTTCACAGTTTCGGCCGAAGAAGGAAGCGACCCAGGATAAAACTAACCTGGCGTTGAGCACGCCACCATCATCACCTCGCAATCATGCCACCATCCCCCTGTGTCCGCCCCGCCCCAAGATGGTCCCCCCCAAATCCATAAAACATCCAACCGAGTCCCCAAACCCATGAAAATAACATCAGCTAACCACCAACGGCTTGCAGAGAATGCCCCCGAAAATGTCCGTCCTAATCGCCATCGCAACAGCGCACAACACGACAACCGACATAGCCCACCGCGTCGCCGCCCGCCTGCGCACCCACGTCACCGGGCCCGTCGACGTCCTGAACATCTCCGACATCCCCGCCGACACACTCCCGCAGTACAAAGCCGTGGTCATCGGCTCAGCCATCCACGCGGGGAGTTGGCTCTCACCAGCACGCAAGTTCATCCAGAAGGAGCAGAAGGTCCTGTCAGGACGTCCGGTCTGGGCTTATTCGGTCGGCGTACCGGGGAATGAAAAGTACAAGGAGGATGAAAGGGTCAAGATTGAAAAGGAGGTGAGGAAATGCGTGCCTGCGCTCAAGGGGCATGTGTTGTTTGAGGGACGGGTGGAGAGGGATCACTTGCCGTGGCCTGTGAATAAGATTTTTTCCTTGTTTCCAAATGTTTGGCGATTTGGAGATTTTGTCCAGTGGGATTTGGTGGAGGGGTGGGCGGATGAGGTTGGTCAGGCGATGGAGGGGCTGTGATGGTAATTCGGTGAGGAGAGATGTGGTTATGTTCTGAGGATAATCCGAGATATAGCGTAGCAAAAGAGAAAAGGAGAAGAAAAAAGAAAAAAAGAAAAAAAAAAAAAGAGAGAGAGAAAAGGAGGTTTTTACATCCAGTTGAGCAAATGAGACGGTTCTTCGCATGCCCCAACACACAGATCTCTGTTGGGAAGTCAGCCCCCCTGTGCCAAGTCAAGTGTCGATGGCCACGATGCGTATCGGGTACGCCCTCGCATATCGTACCCCAGAAACCCCGCACCATCCCATCCGCTCGGACATGGAGACAACTCGGCTACCGGGAGCGGCCTCGGATATATAGACAGGCTCGGACTACCTCACCCTCACGACCTTCACAGCAAACCCCAAACCCCAACTTCGAAAAAGCCACCATGACAAGCTTCTACACCCTCCCCTCCCACCTCGAAGGCGACGCCCGCCGCCTCAACCAACAACACCAAGTCTTCCGCCTCCTCCTCTCATCCTCATCCCCATCCCCGCCCCAATCAAGCCTCCTCCTGACCCCTGCCCCACCACCCGCCCAAGGTCCAATCCTCGACCTAGGCACAGGCACCGGCATCTGGGCCTCCGAATACGCAACCGAAAACCCCTCCCACGCCATCCACGCCGTCGACCTCTTCCCGCCCTCCCACCCGCACCCACCCAACTGCCACTACGCCTCGCTCGACGTCGAAACCCCGTCGCTCCCGACCTGGGACGCCACCATCCCACCCTCCACCTACGCCCTCATCCACACGCGCATGTTCCTCATGGTGCTGCGCGATCCGCACGCCGTCCTGCGACGCATCTTTCGCGCCCTCGCGCCGGGCGGACGCGTCGAGTTCCAGGAGAAACAGGATCCGTACCGGGCGGACGACCCTTCGCCCGCGGCGCAGGATACGCCGCTGCTGCGGCACAGTCGGTTGCGGATCGAAGCGGCGAAAAAGTGCGGGCTGGATCGGACGGTGGCGGGCAAGATTGCGGGGTGGATGGCGGAGGTCGGGTTTGCGGACGTGCGCGTGGAAGAAAGAAGGATTCCGATCGGGGGGTGGATGGATGGCGACGAAGCGATGAAGATGGCGGGGGAGTTGTTCAAGGAGTGTTTGGTTTGGGGGACCGAGGGGATCTGCAAGCAGGTTTTTATGGAGGGGTTGGGGTGGGATGCGGGACAAGTGAGGGAGAATGTGAAGGAGACGGTGGCGGATCTGGGGAGGGGAGAGGTGTATGCTGCTATTTTGTTTATACGGGGTGTAAAGCCTTGAATTCGTTTTTCGGTAGCTGAGATCTGATAAGGTATATTAATTATAGCGAAAAACTGGTTGTCCGTACTTGCAGAATCGAGCTTCTCAATTTGTACTGGTCACCTGGGACAAGTGAAGAAATGACTACTATTACTACCGCAGCATGCACAAATGCCTAACCGCTGATGTGCCTAGCTGGTTCCCCCATCTATGTTATCCCTCACCCATATTATCCCCGTCCTCCAACGTCGTGCCGCCTATGATATCCTGTTAGCAGCTGACATCACAACCTAGAAATTGATTGCCATACCGAAATTTCTTCAGATGGTCCGCTTAAGCGAGTATAGCGTCACCTTTCCCTTGCCTGAAGCCGCCGTTGCCGCCATATCTTGAACAATCTCCTGTATTCTTTGGATGATCGTTGAGATTTATCGTAGTTGTACCAAACGGTCATGGTGCTCAGTAATGCGTATGCGGACGGCCGGTTTGACCCTGTTATCGGCCCTCTGGGATGTGGCAGTAGTGGGTTTGGACTTGCCCGCTTTAACTGAATTGACCAGGCAATGATGCGCCTAGAAAACAATAAGCTCAGTGTTCTATAAACCGATGCGGTTGGATTTATTACGGTCCCATTGCGTCGAGACCAATACCCTGGCTTACTATAGTATTAACGCTTCCTCAAAGACTACGCTCCCTATCGGCACGCCGGTGCCATTTTTGTCCACCAAGTTGTAATGAACTTTATAGCCATCCCAGGTAACGTTTGACTTGATAAAAACTCTAGCGCCTGCCTTGTACCAGTGGGATACAATACCGGTCTTGCCCGGTAGGTTCGTCTTTAGAAGGCCAACTTTAAGCTGCGAGTCCCCAGTACTGCGCTCGCGCGGCGCATTGTTTGGAGGTACAATTTTGTTATTGGTATTCCAACCTGAGAAAACTCTATTTCACAAGCCCTTATAAGTGGCTTCGTCTGGAGTATTATCCGTTAAGTTGGTGCGAGCGAGTTGAATAATGAGGTTATTGTAACGTATCTTTTAATCGTTGGTGAAATCTTTAAAGGCCTTTAGCGTTACAGCTAGCCTGGAATGGTACTGTAAGTTTAGCGGGTTGGCGGAGGGGGGGGGGGGTTATAGGGGGCATTGTGAGCTTTTTAGGGATCGACGGAAATGGTTTTTAAATGGGGTTGTGTAATGGGCTTAAGATGCGGTTTGCGCAGTTGTGTGGTTCTGTTCTAGAAGAGAAATATGTTCCCCAGCGAGAGAGCAAAAAGATATGGTGGATAAAGTCTATTAAATCTATTTAGTAGTAATAATAATAACTAACTATGCGAACAGTGCGAATAATAAGTCCCTTAATCAGGCACTATAGCCGCCCCTTCCGTTCTAAATTTGCCCCTCCTATCTTGAAATTAACACCTTTCTGGAAAATATTGCTCCCGGGGCCCCCACACCTCCCTATCTCAAGTTCAGATCCGCCAATCCGCTATGCCACACACCATATTGTGATATATCCCCATAATGCAAGTCTTGATATTAAGGGGTTATTGCAAAAGTAGTATTGTGCGGCCAATATTAATACAGTCTGACGCATATAAAGTAAGTCGCCTAGTCTATTAACGTTATTACTATTATTGCTGTTTGAGATTGCCTAAATCCCATTACTGAGGGTATAGAGAACGGTGCCCATTATTAGCTAATATGTGTGTGTGGGCGTGTATTGAATTTCAAACGCTCGAAACTGCCTCGAGGGCCTTTTGGGGCACTACAAAGCTTGTAACTGTATTTGGAAACAATTACCTTTCCCTCAGCTCCTTCCGCAGTGACTTGTTGCAGTTCCCTGTATTGCCTGGCACCGGGCCGTTGGTGAATGCCAATGATCGATCTGGGGTCATCCGATGCGAGAGATTGCTCCTTCCTTGCGAGGGCCTTGTCTGTTACAACAGTACTGATGATCTCCTACCCACGCTCTTTCCTTGCGGACACCTGCATTCTCAATTCTTCCCTGCGAAAACTCTGACGGCCCCCTCCTCGTTTCTTTCTCGTCCGGAGTCGATCAAGGTCTTTGCGTCCACAGTTCACTTTCCTTTGTTCCAGCCATAGCCATCAAACCTTGCAAGTTGTTGCTGAGCTATCCGTACGGCAAAACCGAAGAGAACTCCGTTGTCATCACCCAGGTACGTTGTAATTTGACAGGGTCACAAGTATCGGCGTGAACTGATACTGGGGACAGCACAATGGCGCCGCTGAAAATGGTCATCGTAGTGATCGCGATGATGCTTGCTTCCCTGCTGGGAAGCAAGACCGCCGGAGCTGGCCAAATCGGTGGCATCGACCAGTTCCTGAGAAACGTCACCGATGTTCTGTACCAGATCGAAGATAACGTCCGGCCTCCGTTCCCCACCGCATGGTTTCAAGCCACTCTTGTCCTGGCGTTGGTGTGGATGCTTGCGCCCTTGTTGGTCAACCTCTGGGATGCAACCATACGCGAATCGAAACGTGTGACCAGCCAAGTTGGTGACAAAACAATCGGCACGCTGAATCCAGATGATGCCCCTTCAAGCGGCCCGGACAGGTATTAAAAATCCCTATAGGCGTTAGTGAAAAAGCCCAAAGCCTTTTCAATAAAGTTTTAGTCATTGAAATATTGAGTGATGCATTGGAATCTTGGATTCACTCCTTTCCAATGGATGAATATCCCTTCGACTTTTCTGTGTGTGTCGTTTATTTTGTCAAGGACTTGCCAGCCTACCCGAGCCCGAGCGCACGTATACGTGGCTCCATCCCAAACTCCAAGGTTTAGACAGCTTGATCCAGCCGTTCCGGGACCACCACACCGCGGCAAACCACCAGGCCATAGTACAGGCCGTCACCAGTGTCAGAGATGCCTTCACGGAAGACGCCAGGCTAGGCAACAACAAGATGACGCCATTCAAGGTCGCGATGCCATTGTAGTCGCCAAAGTGTCACGGTCCTACTGGCTGGTCACAGGCGCTCCGGCAGTTGAAGTCTATAACTAAGTCGGGCGTTAGCCATCGAATGATAAGTTGTCGGTACCACCCCCTTATCGGCACCGGCACATCTCGGGGTAAATAAACTTTTTTGTATACTGACTTGTAGTCACGGTGGTGAGCAACAGGCTGTCACGTGCTCGGCACGTGACGCCTGGGCATAAGTGTTGCGCCAGCACCTCAGATTTAGATTGAAGAGAACAACTCACCACCATGACGAAGTTCCTGGGGTGACGAGGTGCGTTGTTGTTTTCCTACGTTGTTTTCCTACGTTGTTTCCCTACGTCGTCTTCCTACGTTGTTATCGTCGTCGTCCATATGCCTACCCCCGATCAGAGGAAGGCCGACCACTGGGTTCTGTGTGTGTGTGTGTGTGTTGTTCATCACCAGTTCAATACTAGGTTTTCTTTTGGCCGCTGCACACACAAATCTTATCCGTTTTCCTTCTTCCACACAAAAAACGATGGGAAAATCGACGGCCTACGACTATACCGAGGCCGACTTCAAGGAGGCCCTTGACAAATATGCAGTCACCAAAAACGCAACGCAAGTTGGCCTGGAATACAATATACCACGCCAGACCCTCGTGGATAGATTCAACGGTGGTCCAACTGTTCAGGCCAGTCACGAACACTAACAATGGCTTACTAAAGGCGAGGAAAGCGATTTAGCCGCTTGGATCGTAATGTAGGGCGAGCTGGGTAGTCCACCTACACACAAACAGACTGGGGCTTTGGTGTTGAGGGTGCTTCATGGAAAGGGGGATCATCAACGGCTTGCTAAACACTGGATGAAAGGTTTTCTTCGCCGCAATCCGTCCATTCAAACTCAGAGGGCCAAAAAGATGAACAACAGCCGCGCCATGGCTGCAAACAAGAAGAATATCACGGTCTGGTGGCAAAGATTGGAGGCGTCTACTGTCAAGAAGATCCTGGCCGGAAACCGGTGTAATATGGACGAAATAGGGATTATGGAAGGCAAAGGAGAGAATGGCCTAGTATTGGGGGAGCGTAGGCAGTACCGCAAGAAGAAAAAGAAGGCCCCCATACAAAGAAAACAGTTAGGATCACGTATTTGGACCACATTAGTGGAGTATATCTCAGTAATAGGCCGGTATCTCAATGTGTTGGCTATTATAAAGGGGAAAAGCATCCAATAACAACACTACCCCCTTGACATAACCCCATTCAAAGGTTGGTTGTTTGATTACCAAATCAAGGGGTGGATAAACGATAAGATAGCCGTTAAGTGGCTAAAAGGGTATTTATACCGGGAACCAAGCCTGCCAGGGCCTCTGACCGCCGCCTCCTTATTCTAGATGGTCACGGCAGTCATACAACCAACGAATTTATGTGTATGGCTTACCAGAATAGGATACAACTTCTTTTTCTGCCAGCCCACTGTTCCCACATCATTCAACCCCTGGATCTTTCGGTATTCAGTATCGTCAAAAGAGCCTACTGCAGGCACCTTACTGAACTTATAGCGCTCAACATTAGCGATTCTTCAGTCAACGGAAGGCGTTTATTTCTTTAGTATTACCAAAAGGCTCAAATGGAGGCCTTTACGGATAGGAATATTAGGGCTGGGTGGCTAGCCACAGGGTTGTGGCCTGAGAATATAAATAAACCCCTTGTCACGGTACCAGACCCGAGCCGCGCCGGAGCCCCACTGCAGCGGACATCGTGTATATAACCAGACCGCGCCGCTCCTTCCCTCCCTTCCAGACTCCTCGCACAATAACGAGTCCTTTAGCCTCGCGCAAGCACAGTGCCGTAACACCCCTGAATAACCCCAAACTCCTTGAAAACGCCAACCGCCGGCGTCAGGTAACCCCTGAACCCCCTACCCTGGCTTCTCAAACCCCAAACACCACAGAGGAGGCCTTAGAGGAGGTTGACGATCTTCTTCTTACACCGATCAAGCCCTCGGTGATGGCCAAACAGGTGGACCACTTAATCAAAGAATTTAAGGCCACACCACGCGAGAGGATGATGCTCAGGAAGATGCAAAAAGCCGTGACGGCAACCGCCTTCCAAAAAGCTTCACTGAAACGAAAAGAGGATCAAGTGGAAGCCAAGCTGGCCGATATAGAGGGCAAGAAGAGGAAGAAGGTCAAGGTCAATCCGAACGATAAGTTTGCAACTATCACGAACATTCGTGAGGCTCGGAGAGCCGTGGGCCGGCAGGTAGTAGAATCGGAAGAGTCAGAGGAAGAATCTGAATCGGATTCAGAGGCTTCAGAGGCTTCAGAGGCTGTTGACGAGATAGTTTGTAGCTAGGAATCCAAAACACCAAAAAAACAAAGTTTGTGCCGGTGTCCGGGGGTGCCGATAAGGGGGTGGTTGAACTTATATAGAATCGTGTACTTGTAAGCACAATGGCGATGGGGACTTGCTTGTCAACTCTTTACGCAGTAGGCGCTGCTGAAAAAAAAAAAAAACAATTAAGCCCATCTCTCTGGACTTTGTAGAGGTGAAGAACGTAGCGATGACCAGCATTCCCGACCAGGACGCGGAAATAGAGGGACTCTCTGTACTCGCCGGAGCAGGCTCGCTAAATCTCGAGCAGGGCGAATCCAGAGTTACGGGTATCATCCGCGACTCTGTTGGACGGTTCCTTTTAGAACACGACTGCAGGGTTGAAGTGGTTATTCGTGAAGACATGAATGGGTGAGATAGATTCGTGGGCTCTTGCACAACGCGGTGTCATCCAGTTTGAGCTTACCCGTTTGCTTTGTATGATGGTTCCTGACGTCATGGCCGGTGTCTTGGAACGGGCCGAGCCGATCGAGACTCGGATCCGCGCCCACGCCAATCGAACTTTCTGCGAGATCATGCATCGATTTGTAGCGTGGTATGTACATTGAATCCAAAGCATTCCTGATGTCGCTCACCCCTATTGCTCCTGTTTCGCTATCCTGGCGCTGTACTCGTCAATCACCTGCTGCACTTCCTCGGGCTCGTAGTCTCCCTGGTAGTCGACCACGGCATCGCCGAACCGGTTCTTGACTGTTGGGTCGGCCCCGTGTTTGACCAACGCCTTGAGCACATCCAAATAGCCGTGTCGCATGGCGGTGTGCACCGGACGGTCAAATGTGAAACGGTTGGCCATGTTGAAGTAGATGACCTTTTTTTCCTCGTCGTCCACCAGCTCCGCCAAGACTTCAATTGACCCTGTCGCTTCGTCAGCATCTGAAAGCTCTTCGCAAAGGATAAAACATACGCGCCTGTCCAGCCTTGGCCGCCATGTGGGCAGCCGTGTTCTGAAAGTCATCCTTGCAGGCGATGAGGAGGTCGGCGGGCGACACGCCCTCGCGCTGGGCAAGCGTCTTGACAGCGGCCCGGAGCTTGACCAGGTCGCCCTGACTCGCAAGCACCGAGATGTGGTGGGATTCAGGCTGGGCGATGTGCATGGCTGAAACGGTTATGAACGCGACAAATGAACGTCGCAAAGGGTGGAAAAGTCGACGTTTTACCCCCGCAACGACCCAACGTCAAGTCCGATGCTCAGTCAGCACGGCGGACGTCCGACACTCTCCATTTGACGCCGCAGCCCAACGAATCGGGCCTGCCATTGGTGCCGACTGTTTAGTCCCAACGGTGCGGGCTTGGCTGAACTCAATCGGGGGGCAAAGGGGCCCATTGTCACGATCGCAACTTCCTCGGGTGTCAAGTTCGAATCAAGCGAAAATTGCACCCGGAAGATTTTATTAAGGCCCAAAGGGACCAGCAGGGTGCAAGTGGATGTTTCATCTTGGATAGTGCGTGTTCGCATTGTTACCCCATCTTCGTGGACTGAGATCAGAACAGAACCACTTTGGTACCCAGTTACGAGAGCAACAAGATCCAGATTGACGCGGACAATGTGCTGACTCTCATGCCAAAATCCGTTCCCCTCCCTACCCCGGACAACGAATAGCTCACCAACCCTCCGGGCTCGAATCCTTGATCGCCGCCCTGACCTCCTTCCGCTTCCCCTCCCTGAGCTCGATCGAATGCGGCGGCAACAAATAGATAAACCCCTTCTTGTCCTCCGGTTTCGCGGGCTCGACCCACAAACCCTCCGGCCACTTCCTACCAGGCCACTGGTTCGGCATAAAGACGTCTGGCAAATTATCAACCACAAACGCGGCCTGCATAAGACGCGGCAACTTGGCTGCACAATGCTCGGCTAGCTGGCTAACCTTGGCTCTCACAAGCCTCTGATGCTCGCCGCTGCACTGATCCAAAAAAGAGGGAGCCGGCATCTCGTCATATGGATTCAAGACAATATGCTCCCAAATGTACCAGTTGCAGTCAAACTGCGCATCGATGTCCACATACTCGACATTCGGCGGCAGGAGATCGCAGAGACTCATCTCCTCGATCTCTTCGGGCAGCGCAAACAGCGCGGTGAGAGGCACGTGAAGATGCGTGACGTGCACCAGCGACGGCAGGCACGAGAGACGCTGGTCCGCGCCCAGATACACCTTCCAGCTAAGTCTGTTCCTGCAGGGCGTGAAGCGGAGGGATTTCAAGGTGCCAGCGCGGAGGGCGAACGCGTCGTTGAAGCCAGGGTCGACCCGCATTTCGGGAGGCGCGCCCTCGTGAACGACCACGCTTGGACAGTCGGCGCGGATATCAATGGACTCGAGGCTCTTGAACTCCTTTTTGCACATGGAGTAGAACCAGTCACCCGAGATATGGGCGTCGAGGAGGCGCAAGCCCGTCAGATCTTTCCACCTGCCGGGGTTTCGGTCAAAGCCGGTCTCGACTTGTTCAATTCCACGGAATCCCCCCATCGTGAGCGTGACATTCGCGAGGGAGCCCGGCACGAAAATTTCCACGAGGTTGAAAAACTCCGGGTGGCCCTGGGTGAGTAGAGATTTGATCGACCCAAAGGGCTTGGGCGGCTTTGGCTCGTCTGCGGACGCGGGCTCCGGCGGCTCGTCTGCAAATGAGCGGCAGATTCTCCAGCAGAGATCCCAGGGCTCGTTCGATTCCTGCTGCTTGTCGACACGCCAAACCCTCAGCCCGGGGGACAGACACAACACCAAGGCACATGCGAGGGCGGCTGTGTGAGGACGCAGGGCGTTTGGGTCCACTGCTGCACCTTGGGCGAGGTGTCGTCGGATGGCGCTGTCGACCTTGGGATACTTTTTCTGCACGGTCTTGAGCAGCGCCATCACGATCCTCGCGTCGTTCTCCCCAGCAACTCCAAAATGCGTGTTAGTGAGGTGGAGATGCCGAACCATTGCTCCTCGACTCTCCTTCTTGACGAGGGTGCGGGCAAGCATGCCGAGTGATACATTGTCGGTGATTCTGATGGAGCGATAGAGGTGCTCGGTTGCGATGTGCCTGAACTTGCGATTGACTTTGATGAGGGCGACAAGATCGTCGCGGCGTGATTTCGCCGTGGCCTCGAGGGAGGAGTTGTTTTCTTTGGCAAGGTAGGCCTCGGTCCAACGAGGGGAGAGCTGCCGGGCGATGTCGTGCAGCATTTCATTGGGCAACGAAACAATCTTCATGATTGCGTCTGCGAGGATTTTGTTAGCGCGGATGCCTTGTCGGGGAGGCACACGGAGACTTGATGGGCAGCTAGAAGGAACTGACCGTTGCAAGGGTTGATCGAAAGGCGGAGGGCGTTTCACCCCGCCGCAAGCGCAATGAAAGCCTAGGGGACCGTTGAAGCGCCACGTAGGAGGCGTATGTCCGGCCACGGCGCCAACGAGAAGTCCCAGGAGCAGTCACAGGCGGAGTGACGGGTGAAGGGAAAACGGCTTGAGGAGACACAGGAGGAGGGAAGGAAAGCCCAGCAAGAAATGCATTTCTCCGCCGAAATTGACAAAACTCGAAGACGCCACAAGCCAAAGCTTATCTGCGTGTCCACCAGGGCTGGCAAAACGCCCTGCCCTGATATCGGGATCCGAAGTCGTTATCAAGTTCTTCGGTGGGCGTCGGGCCGAGATGAGAGCTTGAGGCTTGGGGTAAGCGATCCTGGCAATGTCATCAGCGCAAGTAGGTCAGAATGGCACGCTGATAACTGAAAACCACGGCATTCAAACTACCGGAATAACCATATCTCATAGTGCTGTTAAGTAGCGATTCTGTGGCTCCCACATCTTTCTCACGCTCTCGCCTCAGCTGCATCGTAAAGTGCCTGGATATCCGCCCGCCACTGCTTAACATTGGCACGAAGGAAGTTGCGGTCGTATGACACCAACCCGTTGATCTCCCCCTCCACGTCGGTTGTTTGCGTCCACACGGCTGCGCTGCAGTTGAACCGCGCAATTTGATCGCGGAGGAGACCGAGCAACACATGTGAGCGGTATTCGTACGATGCTAGATCGGCGTTGATTTCGTATGTGCTGTACATGTCTCTGACGGCTTCTTCAATGGGCCACAGGCTGGAACCTGTTAGCAACGTTGTACCCTGTCCAAGTGGAAAAAGGGTGACTGACTTTCTCTCAGGCGGGACATGACCGATCCCGCCAAACTCGCCCTGAATACCGATGCGTCTGTTGTCATACGCTGACGAAGGTCCGCTGTAAAATGGCGTGCCGCACTGTGGCTCTGCGTAGTGGTGATTGTCCTGCTATCAGTTAGTGACAGGCCAGCCCCAGGACTGCGTACGACCAACCGAAAAGTCACCGGCCCCATGATCCCACCATCCGGAGACGGCATTCACCAATCTTGTCGGGTCCATCGAACGAATCTCGTCCGTAATTCTAAACTCAGGGTTGACTCTCGGCCTGTCGAGCTGCCCCCATCCCTCGTTGTAAATGATCCAGGCCGCAATCGAAGGGTAGCTCTTGTGCTCGTCGACCATCAGTTTGACCTGACGCTCAAACTCGGCCTGCTGGGCATCAGTGGGAGGTTGATCGTGCGCGTTGCTTGTTGGTCTCATCGACGGCATGTCCTGAAACACGAGCAACCCTAGCTGATCGCACGCGTGGTAAAAGAGATCGGGCTCAATCTTGATCTTGGAGTTGTCAGCATCTTGAGGTCAACAGCGAGGTGGCCCTTACATGTTTGCGGACCATGTTCATCCCAACTAATTTTAGCAGTTTGATATCGAACAACATAGCGTCGATGGTCGGAGGCACATAGATTCCATCCGGCCAGTATCCTTGGTCCAGGGTGCCAAACAGAAACACAAACTCGCCGTTGAGGAGGGGACGCTGGACTCCATTGACGACCCCCCTGGAAATAGTTCTGAAACCGGTATAGCTGGCTGCCATGTCGTTTCCCATCGTGACTGTGATATTGTAGAGGTTGGGTTCTTCCGGCGTCCAAAGAGCTGGCGAATCAACCCTAAAGTTGAACTGTTGGTCTGAGTATGTCGAGTGCATCGCAACTTCTTTGCCAGTGTTGTCTAGAATCCGGATCGTAACATCGTGTGGAACGCCCGAGGAGCTGTTGATGTAACCAGAAACTCGAAGGCTGTCAGCAGGCCGCTAAAAGTCAAAAATAAAGGGAAGGGCTGTTATTTACCATCGCCATGCATTCCAGCTGCGATATTCATACTCCTGATGTGCCGCGCAGGCACGCTCTCCAACCAGACTGTCTGCCAGATCCCAGAACATGGAGTGTAGAAAATGTGAGACTGGTCAACGGCCTGTTTCCCGCTCGGTATGTAGTATGGCGGCTCGTTGGTAGGGTCGAAAACCGCAACAAGCCTGCGACGTTAGCTGACATCCAACACACACAAAATTGGTAGTCCACCTACAGATCGTTTGGTCCATGTCGGATGTGGTCTTTGATGTCGATCGAGAACCTGAAATAGCCACCCGTATTCGAACCCACCTTGTGTCCGTTGAGAAACACAGTGGCTTCGTAATCGACGGCCTCAAAGTGCAGCAGAACGCGGCCGTCGGTTGGCCAGTCGTGCGTCAGGTTGAAGGTTGTGCCAAACCACATCCATTTGATGCCCTGCTCCTGGATCCCAGACAGACCGCTTTCAATGCACGAGGGAATCAGTACCTCCCTTGCAAGCGGCAGACCGGGGGGTGTCAGGAGGTCCTCGGCGCTCGCAGCAGGTCGATAGGTCCAGATTCCATTCAGGTTCTGCCATCTCTCTCGGAACAGCAGTGGCCGTGGGTGTTGCGGCCAGGGGTGAGTGCCGACTTGGCCAGTCCAGTTCGTTTCCAGAGGCGGCGCGGCGACATGGTAGCGCTTCGGGAAGCTATCCGTCGCGGCATTGGGCACATTCGCAAGAGCTTTGATGGGGAATAAGCCAGCGATAACCAAAGCAAATCGGAAAACAGAAGGGATGGCCATGGTGAGATAAGAGCGCAAGCTACGGGGAGCTGGCGTGAGAAAATGGAGGGCAGTGTTGCAACTTGCGAGATGCCGCCGGGTTCTGTTTGGCGAGGGGGGAAGAGACGGTTGGAGGCCTAATGAGAAAGAGAAGGACCAACTGAGTTCCTTCCCTTGCGTGCAGTGCTCACGAGGACAGAGTTTTCGTCTGAAGCCAAAACCTGGAACATCGTTCTTTCCTCGCAGCGGGGTTCTTATGCTTGTTCAACGCCCCATTAGCCTGTTGCAATCCTTCGGATCATTTTCCCAAGGCCTGCGTAACCCATGCCACGCGCGCAATGAGAGCGATCGTATGGGAGATTTCTGCTCGGCCGAGATGGGTGCAAAAGGGGGGTAACCACGTTCCCGTGCACTTTTGTGCGAGGTTACGATGCTTTGGTGTGAGGTCGTCGAACGAGACCATATGCAAGGATTTTCCACCGAAGTCGCAGCCATGGCCAAGTACCGAGGGATGCTGACCTCTGGCCGCCGGCATCGTGACCATTTTAATATGCCAGCCATATTGACCGTAACATTGCAGTTGCATTGCTTGGCCAGAACAACACGCGGGTTCAGTTGGGGAAGTCGGTTGAACTGAGACACCTGCGTCATAGCGCTTGGCACCATAACCTCTTGACCGAGCGTTTGGATCTTTGCAATGTATCCCATCGCCTCAACACAAACAGAAACACCACCAAAACGGACGGCTAGTCAGTTAGTGAGGGGTAGGGGGCCACCATAGCGCATAGTCTCCTGTGGCCCTCAGCTGGCGAGGATGAGAAAGCGAGTCTGATACAATGGGAGATAACGGAAGACATAGATGGAGCACCAAGTGCCTCGGTCAGTACTTGAATCCAAGTCGGGGGTTCGTTGTAGACCGTTGCAGGCCGACACTGGTTTCGAAAATAGAATCAGTGCCTCTTTTTATGATACTTCCGGCTTTTGAAGACCTGATGACGCATTGGGAACTTGGGCTTATTACTTTTTAGTGAATTGATATCCCTTCAACTTTGTACGCAACGCTTATTTTGTCAAAACCTTGTCTGGTTGACGAGGCTCCGTCATCAAAACCCGAGGCCCTTGGCTACGATCTCGAGTCATCGCGGGGGGAAGCATACGGGGATACACCTTTATGAAAAGGGCCAGAGATATTTGTTTTTAGTACCTATTAAACTTACTTCTTTATCCGTCAGGTCCGAGCAGGTCGCATTCAAGAAGGCAATGCGGAGTTGGCAAGTGTGGTGGGCGGTCCCATGGTTTGAGAAGCCAGAGTTGACATTCGTATATTGTAAGGCTCCAGCAATGGAGACTCCTCGCAGACGAAGCCGCGGATTCACAATACCTGCCTTGGTGATTGATTGCCTGCTATTTGGAGAGTGACAAGTCCGTCAACCCTTCTTGCCCTTGTTCCTCCACGTGCACCCTCCGAAATTCATTCCTCAGAGCACACTTTCCCACACTCCTCCCATTCGCTTTGCACTCGCCGCATTCTTTTCCATGCGCCACAAGGAGCCGGTGCAGCGCGTACTTGTCCTCGTCGGGCACCCTAGCATCGAGATGCAGGTGCGTCTCGTCCCTGCTCGCCCCTCGCGGCCGCCAGCCCAGCAGGCCGGTGATTCGCCAGACGTGCGTGTCGACGGCGAAGCTCTGGCGGCCCAACGAGAACAGCATGACGCAACTGGCCGTTTTCGGGCCCACCCCCTTGAAGGAGAGCAGCTCGCGCATCACCTCGTCGTTGCTCGGCAGCTGACGCAGCGCTTCCAAGCTGTAGGTGCCGTACCGCGCCTTCACCTGCTGCAGCACCTGCAAGATGACGCGCGACTTGACGGCGCCCAGCCCGCCGCACCGTATCGCATTTTCCAGCTTGGTCTGCCCTCCGTCGACAATGGCGTCCCACCGGTCACTGCTGCCGTATGCTGCATCCATGCTCCGCTTCGCGCGCGCCGAGTTGGTGTCCGACGTGTTTTGCGAGAGAATGGTTCGGACGAGGGCGTCGAGGACCGACGGCGAGTCGCCACACCCGGAGCGGTCCGCCGGAGCGACGAGCTTCGCCGGCGTTGGGCGGCTGCGTGGCCCGTGGAGGGAGGTGAGGATTGACAGGGCCGTCTTGACCTCCTCGCAGGTTGGGTGGGGATACGAGGGGAAAGGGGATTCGTGGTTGTACTTCGTATACAAAAGCAACTTTTTGTCGTACAGAGAGGAGTTGGAGTTGTTTTGTGTGTGCGGAAAAGAAGAAGAAGGAAAAGAAGAAGAGGTAGATTTGCCCTCCTCAACCTTTACTTTTTTGAGAGGATCAGTGGGCAGAGGTGCCGGGTTTGGGCGTTTGCCGCGGAGCAGGCGGGGCTCCGCCTTTGCAGCCAGCCCGGTGTCTTGTTCGACCACGTTCGAGAGCTTAGCCTTTCGAAACGCCTGCTGTCTCCGGGTGGATCCCTCCATGGCTTCGATTTGGTTTGGTAGCTTCATCTGAATTTCAGACGTCAAAAAGCAGAAAACAAATGGCTGCGGTGAGCTTCAGCAGGGTTTAGCGGAGAGTGGCGACCGTGGCTAGGATAATGATGTCATAAGAGTTGACTAGTGGAGATAGTGCGCCTGGGCCGTCGTCGAGGACCTTAATTTTCCTTTGTACGCTCTTTGAAATGCAGCAGCCGCAGAGTCCATGAAGTTGACGGTGAAGCCGCTCCAGGTGAGTCCTAATCACACCGGTGCCCAATTTTCATGCTCCAGTCCTGACATATGATGACTATGGGACCAAGTTGTTGGAGCTTGCTGGGGTTACGTCAGCTGTTTTCTTCTGAGACCAGGATCGATAGAGCCAAAATAGCGGAAATGTGCCTTTACAGTGGGCCACGTCCTCTGTAATAGAACCCAGACTGGTACGCCGACGGCTGAAAAAAGTAACGCAGTTGTTTGCCCTTCACCCGCCTTGTGAGCCCCAAACCCCATGTTGGGCTCGGTGTGCATTCGCGGTCTAACTCTAGCCTCCAGGCGAGGTAGGTAGCATTGTCAAGCAAGGCGCATATGCTCCGAGTTCATCGATGCTTACTGAAAGGGTCAGAGCCCCCTCTCGGCTATGCAACACGGCACACTGGAAAGTTCCCAAGTCGCATTCCGCCCTTCCCCGCTATGCCAATGCTACTCATCACCAAATAAACACCAAAGCATTGGATGGTGCTTTGGCCCGGTGGCGATACTCGATGTCAGCAAGAAATCCCAGCGTCGTATTCCGCGCTGCAATTCCCGCTATCCCCGCTGATTTCACCTGGAAATGCAGCTCAGGCCCAAGTAAACATTGTCGGTAACGATTTATCCGGGCGGGAGAGGGGGGGAAAGGTCTTACCCAAGGGGACGGAAACCGCAAAATGTGGCGATGTGCTCAATGAGCTGAACTGTGCCCGCTTGCCGCTTTTACTCCTTTAACAAGGTTTTCGAATCTCCTTTAGTATGACTGTCCTGGTATAAGGCGGCACGGCATGGCAGTTGGGCTAGAAGCTCCCCTGAGCGTTGCGAAGTATATATATTCTCTTCATGGCCACCCCGTTCTTCAAGTGGAGGGCTGCATTGTCTTGCGCCTTGCACGAAAACAACCTCCTTTCCCCAACTGAACACAAAAATTCCATCTCCATCTCTCGTTTTCATCATGAAGTTCTCCTTGGCCTCTCTTCTTGCGCTGGTGGCGTACGTCACAGCTGCGCCGGCGTCAGAGGAATCTGCCCCCTTGGAGGTTAGGCAATCGTTACCTTCCATCAACTACCGGTCCTTCGTCAGTGGAGGCTGTCCAGGCTCCGGGACAGTCTTCAACTCGAGGGTCAATGCATGTTCCGTTATTCCTGGTTCCAGCACGAGATTGGAGACTGTGCCGGGAATTTGCGTGGGTGAGTATATGTGTCTTTACCATAAAGCAGGTAGAACCGGGCACTCACACACATTTTGTAGTTCGCCTGTACCAGAATCCTGGATGCACTGGATCATCTCGTACAATGTCTTACAATGTTTGCACCGACACCAGAAATTACAACTCGATTAGGGTCACCTGTACCTGAGATGCTTCGAAGCTGGAGTGTGTTTTTATCTTTTGTCTTCTTTCCTTTCTCCCTTTGGCCCGCAAAACAGGGCATGGCATGTGAAATTCTTGTTCTCTCTAGCTAGTTATCACCACTTGAGTTCGGTTGATTTGCTTGTGCAAGCGTCGAAAATCCGCATCAAGCTTATAGGCCCGAGATAACCTGCTTCCCAATGACTTGCCCGATAACCGAGCTCAGTCGTGATTTCGTACCAAGCCGGGCCCAGTCCGAGCTGTAGAAAAAGACACGTCACGCTGTTCATCCCAGGCTTGTGTGGTGAGCTTTTTGGCATCTTGCCCATTGTGTAAGACAGCATTGCTTACGGTGGTGTGGTGGGCTGCGCAAAACTCTCGGCCCTGTCGCAACCAACCGAGCGGAAAGAAAATCCATGCAAGCGTCCGCATACCCGCTGGTGGGGTATATATATTTCTTTTAAGTAAAGCTCACTAGCGGGTGGCTATGCCAGCACAGCTCGATGTAACGCAGAGTGATTGTGAGGTTGTATCCGTAGTAACGGACCTCCATTGTTGGTTGGTCGGTACGAAGAGCCCGGGCAGGATTTATGCCGAAGCAGTACTTGAACGGCAAGGTAAGCAATCTACCAAATACAACGTATTGTCTCGCTAATCCGGGAACTCTGTCAAGTGCACCGTCTCCATGTCGACTTTAGGAGAGACCCGACATCTCCCTACCTGTTACTTAAAAGCTTGAGTTATCTCCGTTTCACACCTAACTTCCCACAGTTTCCAAGATTTTGACCACACCAGAGCGTGTGAACCACTTGAGCGGAAAGTTCTAATCCGACGACATCATCACTTTTAGTCCCCTGCAATGGTTTCTCAAACCCTCATTTTCACCTGGCTACATGCAGCCGTATCCTTGGGCGCCGCCATATCTCCCGGGAGCAGTCTTGTAGCCAGGAAAACGGCCGCCTCACTCATGACGTTCCCCGTCCCAAGCTGCAGTTCCAACGGCATCATCGAGACCTTCACGAGTGACCGTTGCGTGCGTCTAGGGCCTCGTACCAAGGGTTTGGTAGTTCGGCAGATCACAAGTGGTTGTAAGCGTGAGTCATATTCTAATCTTGGTTAATAAAAAAAGGTGAAAACCGGGAATGCAGCTAACGGGTGGTGAGGGGAATAGTTTTGGCATTTGCAACTGAGACTTGCTCTGGAAGGTTGACTCCGCTGGTTGTGAACCAGTGCTACGACATGACCCAGTTTGCCGCCTTGGTGGCAGACTGTTAGTGAAATGTTGGTGTAAACTCCAAATTCCCAACCCTACTCAAACTCATCAACGACCTTGCGTCGAATTTGGAGTCGCTGTTTCTCATTGGGGGGTTCAAGGGAGCTGTGAAGTGTAAAGTAGAGATTTATTTCTTCTAAGCGCAAAGAGTCTAACGCGAGGCGGTTTGATTTGGTGGCTTGTGGCTCTACCCGAGGCCAACCGTCATCCATTCTGGACTGGCGCTGTCGAAGGCGTCAATGTGAACGTAGCCGATGCCCACTCGGTAAGCAATGCCCTCGACCCACTCTACCAAGAGGACATTATACAAGCACCAGCAGATATTTTGGTCATAGGCGGCCTGGTCAAAAACTTCGTCCTCCGGTCCGAGCGGCTCCTGCGGATTGATTGCTGGCGAACCAGGGGCGCCCCTATAGATGCACAATTCTCCGTCCCAGGCGGGGTCGGACTCGTTGAGAGAGAAGGTCTGTTGGCTGAGCTTGATAAAGCTGAGGCCGCTGCGGGCCGCGGCCGTGTCCTTCCCCAGCAGCCACTCGCCGCTCACGTGCGCTATCCCGGCTCGCTTGCCTGCGTCGCTCAGTACCCATAGCTGGCATGTGGCCAACACGTGGTCCCCATCGGCGCAAGCGGATTCTTGGTCCCATCTGCCCGTGTGTTGGACCGACAAGGCCATCCGCGCAATCTCGGCTCGCATGAAGAGCATGCCGGACACCGGGTCAACTGGCAGCGGCGGACCACTTGCGCAGGCCGGCACAGGGTGACAGAAATGTTTCTCCGTGCTGCTCTCCAGCGCATTGGAAGTGTAAAAGCCAAAATCGTGCTGGTCGACGTGACGCGTCCATTGGCTCCACCCGGGCCAAGATGGCGGCGGCATCCCCGTCGAGGCCTTGGACAGGCTTGACTTCCTGTCTCTCGCGTCAAGCCACTCGACGCGGCTGAGCATTCTCTCTGACTTGTTCCCGACGCTCTCGACCAAGAACTTGCCCTTCCACCCCATCCACGTCCACGAAGGGAAATGGCCGGGGTCGCCCAGGCCGTGCTCGACGCGGCGGCGCCGTCTTTGCAGGCGGCCGGACGGGTACCAGAGCAATGCCAGATCGATGTAGCACAAGGGGATTCCAAACAGCACAGGGGATCCGTTGAAGATGCGTAGCCGCAGCGCGTTTGCGACGCCCTGAAATGCGGCCTCGACGTCCTCCTCGTAGCTGAGCGTCCGCGCTGTGAATTCTCGGACAACGCCCTCATAGATTACGTAGTCCAAGATCCTCTTCTGCTCGATTTGGTATTTATCGTCCAATACGCCGCCTGGCGGAGAATCGTCAATGACGACGCCATCAGCAGCATGGCCCAGAGCAGCGTCGCTTTCATGTGGGCCACAAAGGTTGTCTTCGCAGCTATAGCCGTGCGGACACTCAAAATACGCTTGCTCGTCTGTGAAGTACAGCTTCGAACCGGACAAAATTCGCTCTTGGTATGTCCAGCCGCGCGAGTTCCAGATGCTCTTGTCGACCACCGCTTTGAACGTCGGCAGGACCTCGGCGAGCAAAACGCTCTTGTCGATGCGGATCGCACGTTGGCGCCTCGGTCGGGTGCCAGCTCGCACGCCGGGAAGTCCAGCTTGGGCATCAGATCCCGCCGCAGCGACGAGAGTCAGCCTGGCGCACCCATAGATGGTGTCCATCTGCCCGATCGTTGCCATCTTGAGGGGTGAGTCTTGCTCGATACAGAGACTGTCGATCCAGAGATACGGCAATGACAGGACCTGGCAGGCGAGGATGGCGTCTCGTATGGTAAGCGGCATGTCGGGATTGTCAGCCGTTATGGTGCCTGGGGTCTGGAGAGCGGCGGCGGTTTGGGCCGTGAGCGTCAGGTTCTTCGCATTGCCCCAAACATAGCTGAGCGCAACATACTCGGGCGGCTCATCGAATGTGTCGGTAACAGAGCCCTTGAAGATGTCGATCAATCGGATTGACGGAGGAGCTGGGCGCGGCTGCGGTGCTGCTCCTCGACAAGCAGAAATCCAGCGGCGGATAACGCCCAGCCCTGCCTCATCACCTGGTACGAGCCTCCCAGATGCAATGCCAACAGCTGCCGGCAGCTCCTCGGCGGCGCCAACTCGCTGGATAGGCCGAAGCAGGGGGCTTGATTTCAGCGATTCACGCTCGTTGCGGAGATAAATAAACAGATGGACGGGTGCATTTTCCTGCGGCTTCTCTGCCGGCTGCGTGCGACGGAAGGAAAGCGTGGTGCCGCGGATCAGGCCACGCAAGTACACCCTCGTGTTCGGCTGAACTGCGCAGATGGCCAGTGGGTCATGAGGAGCGGCGCTGAGACGGCGCAGGGACCCCAAAACAAACGAGCAGAATCGACAAAATGACTTATCGTGCAAGTCACGGACCGGACCCAGGCACAGACCCCCCCAGAGAGAGACGGGGGTCGGGACGTTCTCGGGGACGTTATCGGCCGGGATCACCATGTCGGCGGTTGGAACGGCAAAGAGGTAGTCAAAGTTCAAGGCGCGGCACACCCAGCAGAGCGGCCCATTTTCCTCGGCCTCGTCCATACGACCGTCGCCCGTCTTCAGCCATGGGTACATGGACCGATTCCTGTTCGATGCGATGGCTGCCTTGTCGAAAATATAGGCGCTCTCCCCCACTTCAAATTCAAACTGCATTGCCGTGGTTAATTGTTGCCTCCGCCTGTCGAGGATGTGCTGATGGCCCACCCCAGGTTCTTTGCTCGATGGCGTTTGCTGATGTCGGTTGCAAGAGCAAGAGCCATCGCCGCGCAGCGCGATTCGCAAAAGACGGGGTTTGAAACACGTGCCCAAAATAGCCGATTGGTTACCTTAGGTTCGCCCACCGACGTTCACGCAGCTTTCAATGAATCAGATGATTGCGACGGTGGTTTCCTCAGACACCTCCCTTAGGCTTAGTCCAGACACAAGCGTTTGTTCTTTTGCTATTCCGAGCGACTCGACCTGCGGCTCCAAAGCACCGGCTACGTTACCTGACCGAAACATGCCCAACATCTTCAAATACACAAGACCGCCCTTTAAGAAATAGGATTATAGAAGCCAAACCGATTGAGAGGATCATACTCCCTCTTCAACCTCCTCAGCCGCTCGATCCTTTCCTCGTCCCGACCATACATCTCATCAAGCGGCTCGGTGCCGACGGCGTAGTTGACATATGCATGAGGCGGGTTACTCCCCCTTACTGCATCTTGCATCCGTTTTCCATACGAGACCGCCTTCTCCCGATTCTTCGGGTCATGCCCGACCCACCACAGCAAGGGTGAACCCAGAAGGTGGAGGGTTCGCTCCTCAGGCGCGACTGCGTTCTCATTCGGCGGTACTGCCCGGACTCCGTGCCGACCGTATGACTCGAGGATAAAAGCTGATGTGTTGAAGGTCTCGTCAGCCGTGAGCTCAGCAAAGAGGTTGAAGCCTTTACGCATCGCGCCGGCGTGCCACCTTGCGACCGAGTTGGGGAACCCGGCTAGGTTTTCGTTCTTCCGACAGACAGAGCTGGATATATCGAGGCCACCGGCCTTGTAGAGGCCTACATACGCGATGCTGGAGACTGAAGTGTTCACCAAGGGCCTGAGAGCGAGGAAGGCGTCGCGGTAGATATCCACGAGGGGGTTGTCGTCACCGGTGTAGAATATCTGGAGAATGATGACGGGCTGGGTGGGGTTAATTAGCGTGTCATTCCCATGGTGAACCAATAGGGGGCCAAGCTTACATTTATAGCATCCGCAGCAGGATTTCGCGCAAAAAGACCGTTGAGAACGAGTAGTCCGCCGGCATCATCATGCTCTGCCTCCAGCGCGTTCCAAGTATCGAAGTAGGCTTCGAGCTTGTCCTGGGTAAACACAAAGGTAAGGAGAGTCCAGTCCTTGCTGGCGTCGTAGACTTTGACTCGCAGGCTCGTGGCGATGCCAAAGTTGTGTCCGGCACCACGGATAGCCCAGAAGAGATCTGGGTTCTCTGTTGCTGACACTGTCACGGCGCTTCCGTTGGCGAGGACGAGCCGTGCAGAGACTAGATTGTCGGCAGCGAAGCCATGTTGTCCTTGCAGCATACTGTGGCCTCCACCCAGGAGAGGTCCTGCGACAGAGACGCATTCGCAGAGTCCGGTGACTGCAGGTAATGCATACCCTATTAGTCTCGTCCTAGTAGCCACCAAATCTTCTGGAAACTCACCAGCCATCTTCTTGCCCTGCGCATACAGAGACCGAACGGCTTCATGCTGCAGAGTCCCGCCGGCCACAGCCGCCGTATCACCATCCTGGCTTATCCTCGTCGTGTTCAACTTGCGCAAGTTGATCTGGATGCCCCCTTGCAGACGGTTCATATCTGTCGGCCAGCCATGGGCCCCAGAGACGGCGAGGAAAGGGGTGTGGATGTGATTTGCATACTTGACAACCGCTTCAACATCCTCAGCCGTTGCGACGTGTACAGAGAGCACAAACGAAGGATGGATGCGCGGAGCGCTTGACCGTGCCACGACTTCCTCTTCCCATCCAGGCGACCGAGGCGTCAAGATCTCCGCATCCACCGACAGCTTGGGACCTAGCTCTTTCTCAATCCGCTCGGCAGACGGGCACTCGGTGGTGCTTGAGAGGACGGCCAGTGCATTGGCCCCATGGAACAAGATGAGTGCTCCCGCGGCCCGCAGATAAATGGAAAGAACCCGCATTGCGCGCACGAGAAAATAAAAGAGAATGACCAGATACCAAAAGAGTATAGATTAAGGGTAGTGTATTTCCTTGGCTAACCTGTTAGTAAGGTAAGACGGTGAAGGTTTTTTCTGGGGACGCAGCTCTGGGCGGCGTAATTAACCCTTTTTCCCCCTCTTGGCCCCGCACACAGGCATAGGATCCCGGTCCGACCCTGCAGGTCCCAGAGGCTGGTCCTATGAGAGGTTCTGTATCGCCCGACCTTGCATGACGGCGATTGGACGAGCAGCACGGTGAACAAGGGATACCTCTGGTTTACCTGCATGTGTCTTTAATTAGCCCATACCTACCCAGACATCGATCCCGTCGTTGCACGGGTCGCTTGCTTATCTTGGGAATATAGGATGTGATACCACGCTGGAGGTCCCCGATTCCCGCTCCCGGGTTCGTACCTCGCCGTGCCGGCACCCCGAACTGGCGGCCGAGGCTGGTACCGCCGAGGTAGGCAAAGGCTTGGTCAAAGATGGCGTCCTGCAGGATGCCATGGTGCGCGAACGTCTTGATCGCGGGATGCAAGCCCGGGAAGCTGAGAGCTTGGAGGCACGGCGGTTTCTGCACCACACGCATCTCCTCGATCTGGACCCCGACCTGGCGCTCCTGCTAGACTTCGGCCAGCGCGTGGTCCATCTGGAACCCCTCCCACCGCCTTTGCCCCCTCTTTCTACTGTTGCTGCTGCTGCTGCTATTGCTACTTCCATCAGCGACGGCTTAGAGCTGGTCCATGAGTGCCTGGAGTCGAGGGGGTGCCGAAGGGCCTGGCGTGGGGTTTAGAAGCAGTGTCCCTCCCGCCGCGGCGCGGCGCTGACGGCTCCCGTAGAGCTGCTCGAGCGTTTGCGTCTCGGACTGCTGCAGCACGTCCAGGAGCCGCGCGCGCTGCGCTTTGTTCGACACGGCATTGGGGTATCGCCAGGCGGCGTCGGTCCGCCGTATAAAGTCCACCCCCTGAGAGAGGTACAGGTCGCGCAGGCTGTCGTGGGCGCGGCACGTCTGCTCGAGGAGCCAGCGAACAACGTGGTGCGGAGTAACGGCGACGGTGGAAGCATCAGGGGTCGCGCACAGGTCACGGATACTGCGGTCGACCTCGGGCGGCGCGAAGAAGGTTATTGACTGGGGCGTCCCAAGCTGCCGTAGGCGCATCGCAGCTGTGTCGGACATGGTTAGCAAAGGTACTTGGCCTGGCTTTTTACTATTCCACCTACCCTGGACTGTCAAGTCCTTGGTTTGTCCCAGTGCCAGCGTGAGCCCTCCGCGTGCTCCAGGCGGAAGTTTCAAGTCGATGCCGCGGGTATGGGCCTCGTCGAGGTAGACTAGGCATTTGCTAAGGTCTTCGATAAAGGGCGTAGCCAGCAAGGGAACATCATCTTTGGTGACACCCCGGTATGTGACCCAGGCGCGGCTAGAACCATCAAGGTAGACGGCCGCATTGGCGTCGTGGTCGATGCCCAGCCACGTCTGTGCGAGGGTGCGGTTGTCCATCTCGAGTATATAGGCGCCGGCGTCGACAAGGATGCGGATGGCGTGCTCCTGGAGCGTACGAAGTAGCCCCTTCTCGGTAAGTCGTCGGCCCTGCGGGTCTACGCTGACCACATACCCGCGGTTGCGCGGCTGTAGGAGATACGAGAGGACCTCGGCGTTGGTGTGCTGAAGAGCGGGCAGGTCATCCTGGGTGATGGTCAGGGGCAGCATGATGCGGCTATCGTTGGTGCCGCTGAAACCCGTGGTCCTCGCCAGCGTCCCAAGGTTGGTGGTAGTGGTGGTCGTGGTGGTCGTGGTCGTGGTCGTCGCTGTTGCCGTGTGCGGTAGCGGCTGATAATGTTGATGGGGACGGGGGAAGAGAGGCACGTCTCAAGCTGAGACCTGAAGCTTGAGGCTAAACTGCTTCGCGTGGGCTGGGAAGACGAAAACGTTGAGGTAGTCGTCGACGACGTTGCGCGCGTGGCGCAGGTGCTGCCACAGCGTTTCGACCTGGCCTGCGTCGTCAACGTTGATGGCGTTCCATTGACACAAGGCCCTAGGCAGGCTATCGGCGCCGCGCGATGCCATCCACCGCTCGTACCGCAGAGTCGGGTCGTCACTCCGCAGCACGTTCTGGAGGTTCTGCAGAAACTGGGAGTGCGCCAGGCCGCTGTAGTAGAAAGCGAGGCAGGTCAGCACGATGGCGACGTCCGGGTGGCCGAACTCGGCATGTGACGACGGCACGCCTTTGGCCTCGAACGGCACGGCCATGGGACGCCGGTCCGGACTTAGACCATACTGCACGTTCCACCGCCGGCCGAGGCAGAGCACTAGGATCCGTCCTACCAAGAGTCCCCGCGCCGTCAGCAGCTTCTTGGCCGCAGACTCGTGCTCGGCGTCGTCAAAGGCGGCCGCCGCCTCGTCTAGGAGCTCCTCGCTGACGTCTTCCTCGGACAGTACCCGCCGGACCGCCTTCTGGCGCCTCTCCTGGACCCCACCAGCAGTGGTGCCGTGGCGACCGTGATGATAATGGCCGGAATGGGGGCCACCGAAGGAGGGACGGAGGAACCAAGCTCGCGCTACACAGATGTCGTCCACAACGCGGTCGTGCAGCGCAACTTGAGCGTCATCACGAAGAAACTGCACCACAGGCATCGCTCCGCCTGGCCGGCGTACCAGCTCGATGCTCCCCGGGAAAAGTCGCTGCAGCGCAGGCAGATGGCGCTCCATCAGCGACAGCAAACTCTCGGCGATCAGCCACCGAAAGGGGTTCCCGTCGACCGCAGTCTCGGGCCCGCTCGGATAGATGAGCTGCGTCCGGACGGCCAGGGTGTAGTCGGCCTCGTCGAGGAGGTCGCGCGACGTGTGCTCGAGCCAGCCCTGGAATGCCATCATCCTGCTCGCCGCGGCCTCGGCCTCAGCCCGCGCCTTGGCCGCAATCGCTAGCACTCTGGCTGCCTCTTTTTTCTTGACCCGCTTCGACCCGGCTACAGGCTCGGTGGGGACCGCTGGGACGGTCTCGGCATCGGCGAGGCGTTGGTGCCCGCCGAGCTTGAAGGACAGTAGCTGCTCGTGCGTGGTGATGACGAGGCCGCTCGAGCGGCACACTTGGCGGTGGAGGTCTTCGTACAGGTCGAGCATAGGGGGCGTCGTAGGCGTGCGGCGCGAGAAAGCAACGTGACGAACCTCGCAGCCGACCAGGCCGCCGAGCCGGGCCTGGACCGTCTGCGCCGTCTGCAGCAGCAGCGGCTTGGGCACGACTAAGCGAACCTCAAGTGAGCTGAAGAGAATTCTCGAGCCGTTGGCAGGCTCGCCCGACAGCGTGCGGAGTCAGTACGGCCGAGACCTGCTAGGGAGCCTGACAGCTCTCCAAGTCAAGGCCAGACCAGAGCCGATGGTGAGGGCGCGGTTTGCCGCCTCAAGTCTCAGCCTCGACGTCCTCGACGCTGCCACCGACCAGTCACGAGGCGTCGTGACGGACCTCGGCTCCCGGCTGTGGAAGGCGCTCGCGGCCGATGACGCGCGGTTCCCATGGCTGGAGCACGGCGGTCTCTGGCCCTGCGCTCGCACACCCGCGTCGCTGCTCAGCCTGCTGCGCGGGCAGCGGCGACTGTTTGGCCCAGGGATGAAGGCGGCGCTGGTGGCATTCGGGCTTTCGGTAGCCCGCGTCCAGAAGCTGGAGCGGCTGCGGTCCGCATTGTGCCAGGGCAACCAGCGCGCCGTCGGCGAGGAGCTGCGGAACCCGGGCCACGAGAACTGGGACCCCGCCGAGCACACGTCGTGGCTGCTGATGGAGCTGGACGGCGACTTTCTCGTGCGTGCCGAGCGGGTCGACGTGGCGCGGGCCATGATCGCACCGCCGTCCGGTCGCAACACGGTGCTGCAGATGAACATGGGCCAAGGCAAGACGTCGTGCATCGTGCCCATGGTTGTCGCCGCGCTGGCTAATGGCGAGTGCCTGGTTTGGGGTCCGTGGTCCGTGTGGACCAGCTTTAACTTTTTCCGACCCGGGCTGAGCTATCCCTCAGATGTGGGGTTACCTAGGTGTGGCAAACGAGGCCATCACCATACTACTTTTCTTGACAGACTGTGATAGTTATAGCGAAAAACTGGTTGTATGTACTTGCAGAAACGAGCTTCTCAATTTATACTGGTCACCTGGGACAAGTGAAAAAATGACTACTATTACTACTGAAGTATGTATAAATGCTTAACTGCTAATGTGCCTAGATAGTTCCCCCATTTATGTTGTCCCTCATCCATATTATCCCCGTCCTCCAATGTTGTACTGCCTATAATATCCTATTAGCAGTTAATATTACAACCTAGAAATTAATTGCTATATTGAAATTTCTTTAGATGGTCTATTTAAGCGAGTATAGTGTTACCTTCTTTCCCTTACTTAAAGCTGTTATCGCTGCTATATCTCAAATGATCTCCTATATTCTTTGGATAATTGTTGAGATTTGTTATAGTTATACTAAACGGTTATAGTGGCTTGGGGTGACGGCTAAAGGGAGCCGGTCTGCGTTGGCCTTTCCGTTTTTTTTTTCACGGTGGTGAGCAACAGGCTGTCACGTGCTCGGCACGTGACGCCTGGGCATAAGTGTTGCGCCGGCACTTCAGATTTAGATTGAACAGAACAACTCACCACCATGAAGAAGTTCCTAGGGTGATGAGGTGCGTTGTTGTTTTCTTATGTTGTTTTCCTACGTTGTTTCTCTACGTCGTCTTCCTACGTTGTTGTCGTCGTTCCCTATGTCTACCTCCGATCAGAGGAAGCCCTGCCTGTAGGTTGGCCTTCCAGGCCGACCACTACGTTGTGTGTGTGTGTGTGTGTTCACCACCAGTTCAATAGTGCTTAACGATATGTATACAGATGGCCGGTTTAATCCTATTATTGGCCCTCTGGGATATAGTAGCAGTGGGCTTGGATTCGCCCGCTTCAATTGAATTGACCGGGCAGTAATGCGCCCAGAAAACGACAAGTTCAGTATTCCATAAACCAACGCAGTTGGAATTATTACAGTCCCATTACGTTGAGACCAACACCCTGGCTTACTGCAGTATCAACGCTTCCTCAAAGACCACACTCCCTATCAGCACACCGGCTAACCACCAAAGCTCTTGTCGAACGCGAACTCAATGAGAGTACATTGTCTCTCAGAAAAGTCGAGGCCGAGCTCGAGAAAGTCGCAGCCGAACTTTGCCACACTGAACAGTAATGAGACAACGCCCTTGTAAGCCGTCATGCTATTAGAACCGAGCTTAGTGCCGAACTGAAGGCTGCTACTATATAGCGAGACGATACCAAAGCGAGCTGCAAAGCAATTATAGCTATTAAATCTTTAGTTGAATGTAAACTTGAGGATAAAGCGTCTTTTCTGGAAAAAGACAAAGCAGACCTTGAGGAGGCTAAAACCGAGCTTAGCAGTATAGGAGTCGATGTTTGTGAAACCAAGCAAAATATATTAAAGCGTTTCAATAATATCGAGAATTTTATAAAGAAGTTGGAGGATAATACTATAACTGTGGCAAATAAATAGCTGGTCTCCATACTGGTTGGAAATAATGGATAACCGTTGAGGGTTGAGGTCTGTAATTAGGTCGGGCGTTAGCCATTAAATGATTAGGTAAATGTACAAATTATCGGCAAATAGAATTGTATATTTGTAAATGTAACGGCAATGGGGACTTTTGGTATTCAGTTTGACGGGAGTAAAAGTAGGCGTTATATTTGAGTTTGGGCACAAGTACAACTACCTCAGACTCATCATAAATACAGAACTCGGTGTCACGACTGGTAAAATGTCGTCTGAAGTATATAGCCCACTTTCAGATCTTGGGTTCCAACCTTGAGATTTCACATCCCTTTGGGGAGGTTGACGCGGACGTAGTTGGAGCGGGTCTTAGCCTTTGTCCACCATGACACTCGGCAAGCGAAAGATCCCGGGCTTCGATAATAATTGATGCAGCTTTTGTCTCTACACAGTATGTTCGGCGACCTTTGCGGTGGGGATAAGTCGGGGTCAACGGCGTGATACCAGTCGTTTGCGGGAGTAACCGCTGTAGCGTGGCCACCGCCCACCCTCGTGCAGAGTGTAATCTTCCGAGTGTAACTGGTAGTCAGACAAGCAGGGCTATCTGCAGTATGAGTTGGATGTCTCCGGATGGTCACAATTTCGGCAGTGTTGTGTAATCCATGACATCTGCCGTAGCCGTGAAGAGCATCGCTATGACTGTTCTTGTCCCAATCCCCGGTCGAGAACAAGGTTCCTTGTGTTAGATTGGATAGGCCAGCAGTACTTAAACTCTGGTTGCCCCCTGACTCGTAATACAAGCACTGACACTCGGTATCCCCGAAGCATGCCATTTCGGGGAAAGGAAGTCGGGGATATGAGGGGAAAAGAGTATCGGCTGCGCCTTGTCGATACCTCTGGAACATGGTCCTTATTTCCGATGCGGGCGCCCGCCGGTCCGAGGTGAGAGAAAGGACGTCGGGACCGCTATGGGGCCTCCATTCAAAAGTCAAGACAACCACCCACTCCGATGTCGAATAGGCTTCGGTCGTCTTGAGACTGGCTCGGGGCCAGGTTGGAGGGTACTCGGCTCTGCAACGTATATCGTGGCTAGGGTCGCGGCACTCGACGCTGAAGCCATCGAGGCTGGCTTGGCCTTCGTAGGGATATTGCTGCCACCTGGACAGGTAAGGTTCCATATCAGCCCACGAAATATTGACGTGTTCGCACAGGCGAACGGCGCCATGGCGGCCTATGCACGGATGGGCATCATGGTCGCCGCCGCCGCTGCTGCAGCCATCGCAGTGAAGGCCGCGAGGAGACCTTGACATGACTGGACACTCGTGAGGGGATCGAAGGCAGCCAACGTCCGGGCCGTCGGGACCACCGGGCCGTCGCATGCGGCAATCGTCGCACATTCCATCTTTTTGGATTCGACGCCAAAGTTCCTGCCTCACGCCTTTCGGAATTTGGTTCGTCATCTCGATAATTGTACCGGAACTCCGGGAAAGGTAGTTGATATCTATGACCTTCAAAATATCCGGCCCGTTGATAATCCCCCGAAACCTCCTTGCCACGCGCCGGAGGCAGAGCACAGCAAGCGGATCATCGCCCAGGCAGCAAAGGATCTGAAGCACAAGCTCATTGGGCAATCGGTTGATGGGGCTGTGGTTCGCGTTGTGCATATGGGCTGCTACCAAGGGGTCCATCCCGGTACTCTCCAGTTCTCGCAGGCTGAAAGGGATTTGCCGAGAGTAACGGTTGTGGTGTTCATGTTTTTTTTCAAGTTGTCGACCTGTGTCGACTCGTCCCCCGGCGCTGACGGTGAGCTGAGGCGGTAGCAGCACATCCGTCGCTCGCTGCATGTCATTCAAGGAGGGTGCCTCCTCAACTGCGCCATCCGTACCGGCTACGTCGGCTGCGTCGACTTCGTTGATCTCATCGCCGTTGGTACACGCCATGAGAGTGGGCGTTTTTGCGGATAGGGATGCGCTGAAATGGTGACGGTTAACCTGGGAAGTGGGAACATCCGCACTGTCAGAATGCAGAGTCCGAGCAGACTGACTGGCCGGTATTAATACTCCAGTGTTAGAAGCCAAAAAGACCTGCCGACGTAAATCTACCTACGCCATTCGGAACTCTAACATTGTGGTTTGCAGTGCTATCTATTTATCTATCGAGTTACGTCCGAAAAACTGGGCCGCGGCGCAGTCTAGATGAACTTAGTTACATTAGGTTAGCTGAGGCGGGGAGATACGGAAGAAACTACGGGTGGGAAAGTAACTGTGTACATGCGCGTGAAAGGCAAGCGGTGCGTCCTTTCACGTGATGTAATTAAGCCACCTAGGTGTAGATTGTATTGGGCTATGGTCGGCATGTAGATTTGACCTCAAGGCCGTCTTTAGCGACGCCGATGAATCTGTCCCACTTGGCTGCGTCATCCTTGCTTGGCTCCGTCGGCATAGCCGCCGATTTGTTCCTGGCCGCTTTCCAATCTTTGTACTCGGCACATTGGGTGAACATAACATGCTCGCAGGCAGCGCTCCGACGGCGGATCGACGGTTGGATATGTGAACGTCCTCGTCACTGGCAGGGGATGTGAGAGCATGCGGGGTAGAAAGGTGCCGATTTGATACGCATGGGGATTACCCGTGATCTTTCCAAAGAAGATCTTGTACTGCCCAAAGGACTGATGCATCGCATGGCTAAGGGTCATGGCGTATACGGCCGGTTCATGTCGGTCGCTTCGATCAGATGGACTACGCCAAGATCGAACATGTTCAGGATGGTGATGGCTGCCTTCTTTGGGTCGTCGATCGTACCACCCTGCTCTACCTTGGTTAGCGAACAAGGGATGATATGTGATACCTCAACGTGGCTATAATCTTCCCGTCGTCATCCATGGCCTGATCCTGGTTGGTTGACCGCGTGATAGCCTCGGCGGTATCAAAAGCATGTGTAACTACACTGCTGTGGCGATCACGGACGAGACGGGCTTCATGAAGGGCGGAGAGACGTCCCAGATTTGATATTGCTTGGGACTAATCGCAGAAAATAGGACTAAGCCACACCCCGTCGAAAGCGGTCAGCATTCTGAAATGCTCATTGGCCCGAATCTGGGCCACGGTCCCAAATTTTGGCCCAGAATATACCAGTACATGCCCTAGGATGGTACACAATGTCCCAGCTCGAATTTAGGGATATTACATGATATTCCAGCACTAATGGAACGGTACATTGTACCCTAGCTCGAAATTTGGGATGGTACACGATAATATACTAGCACCGATAGGATGTCTCACAGTATACTAGTACATGGTGTACACCAGTTCATGCCCTGTCAACTGTTACGTTTGTTGCAGAACTATATGACCTCTCGTCAATGCACGGGCGGCTAGCTGCTTACCTAGTAATGATTTGATTAGAGATCTACGATAGAAAGCAGCTAACCCAGGAGTCTACTACCTACCCCAGATGACCACGGCCTCCCGAACCGTAATAAATGGACAGCCCCTGGGTAACAACCCCTTTACTGGTACAGTTACGTGAGATACTGTTTATACAAGGAAATTCCAATACGGCAAGTCACCAAGATACGGCAAAGCAAGAGCCTATCCCTCGTTCGACAAAATACTATAAGCGATAGTTCCTTTATCACAATTTCCTATATTGTAGATTGGTATATTAATACGCTAGGTAATCGTTAATTCCGCACTGTGAATTTCCCTCGTTTACATTCTCTACCAAGACATATGTGTCCTGTTGTGATTCTAACACGGGTATAGGTACTTCTCTTCTGATAAGGACGGTAAGCTGACTGTGACGAGGATAGCTGGTTGGCGGCTGGTTGACAGCTGCCAGGACGGTGAAGGCTGGCGGATTGGCTGGCAGTTGGCTAGCAACTATCGGGCCATTGACGTATCGATGAGGCTGACGCGTGGGGGAGATCAACCCCATCATCGCGCGTTCGGTGTGAGGAGTGGCCTTTCCTTCCTGACACCACAATCGAACCAAATTGTTGGCTACAACTATCGTGCCCTCAGTGCCGCAATTGTGCCTCCAGTCACACTGACATTAGGACAACTGAAGGAAGCTATGTCGAAGACCTAGGTCTTCCAGAGACAAAGGTTAAAAGCCAAGTGTTACGCGGATAGGTACTGCGTTTCCGTAACTGCCCTTATAACGCAAGCAAGCGTTGGGTTTGCTGGTCTTGGCATATTTGAGCAGGGTAACCTAAAATAATGAAAACAGTCTGGTTTCCTGCGACGAATCTGGGCACACGAAATTTCCTTTTTCGTCCGTCATCCTGAGCTGGGGTGAGCTGTGGCTGATTTGTCCTGAGCTTCCCCTGATTCTTCCCTGGGCTAGGGTGATCCCATACGCCTCTGCAGCACAGCCTCAGAGGTCCCTTTTCTGTCTGTGCACAATCAAGGTTCCGGCGCGTAACCGAGCGCCGAGGATCCGGCGCCGAACGCTGAAACTGTACAAGAGTGACGCGAGGCCTTCGGCTACAACAGAGTTTTCGCGGACAATAAGGTTTGCCTCGATCGCACAAAATGGATTTTCCCAAATCTGCCCGCCTTCCTCCTTCACCATCTCCAACCATCCTCAGCGGAATCCCAAACCACGCCCGAGAACGCTGCAAGACTGCGCCAAAACATCAAGATCCCACGGACCAGCCAGTCATCAAGGCATGCACACCCATCGAACAATCCATATATCGCTGCTGACAAGAACGTGCCACAGTACCGCATCCACGAGGCGAAGCAAGCTGCAATACAATACAAGATTGGTCTGGAGAGTCCTTGGAAGCAACAACGGAGTGGCAACTTACAAGATGGGCACCAAGGGCAAGCTTCCTGTCAGGGAGCACGGCAAGAAGACGGTGCTCAAGGACATCACCTTGGCTACACCGAAGGCGGGGAAGGCACGCAACCGTGTGGTCGGCATTGATTGGTATTATTATAGGCGCCTTTGCGAGTAATGTACTTATTATAGTGGGAGGAACCCTTAATAATAATATATTTATATTTGGTATAAAAATAGTTTGAATAAAGCATTTCCAACAGACTATTATATAAGGAAAAATAGGTGCCTGATGTAAATTTAGCCAATACCTTTTATTGGGAACGGAAAAGACAATTGTTGAATTAATAGCTACCAGTGCCCTGTAACTGGTGGCCAACAGCACTGCTGCAAAGCAGCAGTGGTGGTGGGGGTGCCAAGGCACTAAGCCACAGTGGGCCCACAGGCCCACTGTTCCAAGAGTCCTCACACAGTTGTGGGCACAACTATCGTATCTATATACATGCAGTGTTTTCCTGGACCCGAGGTTTCCTTGCTCCGGGTCCGTCCCGGACCCGGGTGCTTCCCGGCCTGGGTCCATTCTCAGTGGTCGTCCTTGGACCCGGGTGCTTCTTCGTTCGGGTCCTCTCTTGGACCCGGGTGCTCCTTCGTTCGGGTCTTCTCTGATTGGTTCCATCGAGGCCTGGCGGAGCGCTGTGCTCTGAGCTTCGCTGATTGGTGATTGAGATTGGTCCGTGCTCCCTCCTTGAGGTCATGACTTGGGTCGTGACACCATTGTCCGGGACCTTAGAGTCTATATTCTATTTGATAGTATATTCCCCTTTAAGAGTTGCACTAGCCTTTATTCAGTTACCTTACACCCACCCTACTTAGAGCATTGGACCCTGTCCGCTCTTACGATCTGTCTTTCCCAGGCTTACCTCGGTGTACCTGGAGCGGGCCGTAACAATCTGACTTATTGTTATTTCGGCTGCGTTATAATGTATAAATTAAATAAAGCTATAGCCCTGGTAGATAAGGATCTTAATATATATAATCTCTTTAAATCTTTGAAAGAAGAATTGGAACTAGTGTTTAGCTACGTAATTAGGAAGACTGCTGACGAAGATAGTTGTATTATTTGAGTTAGTTAATTGATTTGTAAATTGTATTTGATTTAAAGATCCAGACTGGTCGCCAACATGGCTGTCCACGGACCGGGCTTGTAGTAGAACCGCCTTCTCAGGTCGAATTTGTTAGAAGGAAGGTGCCTCCCGAAGGCTCTGGAAGGAAGCAGAACGATGGATTGGTCACCATCGCCACAGTGGAATCGCCACCTGTTTACAGCTATAAGAAAGGCTCTCTGACCATGCCAGAGAGCAAATACAGAGAATACAATCACGGTTTTCCACTTGAATAAGCAGTGCAGTGTTTCTGACAGAATTCGGCCTCCGCTTCGTCCTCATGGTCGTGAGGCCCCCATGTCCACCGATCAGGGCGACCGGGCAGCGCGATGCACAGCTAATTGTGCCGCCGTCTTGAGGGTGCGTGTGTGGTCTGAAACGGCAAGGTTTTGGACGGGAACTTTCGCCGCCACTGTGAGTCAGAAAGTCGAAGGAAGGAGCTAAACACCTTCTTTGGTGCCCAAGGTCATCACGTGACATACCACCACCGGAGGCATCAGTGTGCTTCCCATTCAATCACCGGGTCTTGTGGTCAAAAATCTTCGCGAGATCCACAATTTGGATCTTTCGTCCGAGTTTGCAAAAGGCTAAAAGACGGAAGTGTGCACCTGTCTCGTTACACTTGCCGGTTCGCTCGGGCTGCAATCCGATTCGGGCCCGAGATCGAACACATCGACAGGTGCGCTCCTTCCCTTTCATGGAAAGAATGACCCTGCTCAGTCAACTCCGACTGGAAGGCGCGGCCATCGCCATCAAGACAAAGAGACCCGAATCTACCACCCTAAATGTACGAGCACAAAGCTCTTGTCCCCGGAAACTCGGCAGCGCACTTCTCATCCGTAAAGCCCTCCTTCGCCTGACGCATCGCAGTCCCGGTTACGCACGGAAAGACGCACTGAAAATTGGCATTGAGTCAGCCGCGTACCTTCCATCTCTGCTTTGAGAGTCGCAGTGTTCGATTGCAGAAAAAATACATGAAAAACTCACCTGAAAGCCCTCGACATCATCACACTCCTCGAACGCGCCCCTCTGAACAGGACAATGCGTCTTTGAGTAATACCCAAATGGCATCTTCTTGTCGGCCGTGACACAGGCGCATTCGATTTGTAGCCTACACGACTCCGCCCTCTTCCCAACCTCATTCAAATCCTCTTCAAGTTTCCTCGCTTCCGAGCCCGTCTCTTCCGGTCCAGCAACACCACGCTTCCCACTTCGAGCGCCCGGCTTCGCCGGATACGTATCCGCAGTCCTGAGACACACCGAATCGCTGGAGAAGAATGGCGGCGAATCAGTATCCACACACTCGAGCTTATCGCAGCTTCCGATAGTCCAGACGAAGAAGTAGTCGGGTGAGCTGCACACGAGCCGAGGGGCACCCAGGGCTCCCTCGCAGTTGAGAAGCCAGCCCTTGGGGCAGCGGGGGCGAGGGCCGCTTCCGCAGTTCGGACCGTCACTTCGGGACTGAGGGGATGGAAGGGCTGTGGCTGCGGAGAGGAAGCCCAGCAGGTTGATGGCGGAGAGGAAGCCCAGCAGGTTGGTGGCGGAGAGGATTTGGTTGGGATGCATGTTGGCTTCGAGGATGAGCGATGGCAGTCGATGTAGAGAGCCTGACTTGTAACTCGGAGTGTTTAGCCGGCTGCCCTGTTTTAAAGAGGCGCAACTAGGTTCACTGTCGCGAGGTGGGTGATTCCGTGTTGTTGATGGGGCGGGATTGACGATGAGCACTTTAGCCTGCACGCAATCTAAGAGATTTTAGGAGGCGCGAAATCACACCAAATCGGGACATGTTAGTTCGGCCCATGTGTTTGTTCCCTGGTTGTCCATCGGCTCAACAAATCATCGTGGTTCAGGGGGTGGAGGAAGTCATGCGAGGTAAAGTGTTCTGCTAACAATTTCATTGTTCGCGGTGGGCACACAGAAGAACTACGATGCTGCGAATCCCCCGTGGACATGCCCAAAAACCGGACTACAGTCAAGTCTGCACATAAGCATCAGCTCGGGAACGGCAATATTGATCGTTAAACCCAGATTATGCTTAAGCTAAATGCATACATAACCCTAACCCTGGTATTTTTGCCCCAATCCCCCTATAAGGTCCCTATAAATACAGGGCCTACTGCCTAGAACCCGGGGCATAACCCCCTATAACTATACTGACTTCAACGATTTGTATGGTGACTAAGCCAAAATTTTAATGATAATGCCAATGCGGAAGATATGCTCATGTGCCATACAAATTCGTTCGGGAACGGCCATTTTGACCGGTATAGCCAGATTATCGTTATACCTCTGATGCTTATGTGCAGACTTGACTGTACGGTCCATTTGAAGGAAAATGAGGACAGAAAACGCCCGAGGAAGTTGAATTCCTCAGTAACTATCTGCTACAGACGTACTTAGTAACCCAAATTTGCCAATCTCAATATCTCTCTGTCCAACCAACCGTACTCAACGCCCTCAAGGTTCAAACACCTAGCTGTACAAGTCCTCTGTCCGAAGCAACTCCTCCGGTTCTCCGGTATCCGACACAACCCGCGTATCCAAATCGTGCAGTCTGGCTGGATATCGACACTTCACGGTAGATCCCCTAGAATGACAGTTCGCCGTCGCCGTCAGCAGCTGCGTGTCCGTGCCATCTCTCGAGTTCGGGCAGTTGTGGCCGAACAAGCACCTGTTGTCGATGCACTTGGTGCCGAACTCGCACACTTGGTTGCGCTTGGCGATGTGGCTCAGAGCAATAAGGTCGTCCTGGGTGGCCTGGTGGGCGTGGTTGAAGTGGCACTCGTCGCCGAATCGGCAGTAGTTGTTGAGGTAGAAGCTTCTGCAGAGCTTTTGCTTTCGGATCCTGGTGTAGGCCTCTTGGAACCTCTTGTTGGTCGGCAGAACCGGATCAATGCGCTCTCCTGCAGCGTTTATTTGGATTCGGTAGCCGGTTATTGTGGCTCGCGTCGGTCTGGCTCTGACGTTTAGGGTCGGGTCGGGGTTTGATATTGGGGTGTCTAGAATCCCACTGGCTCGTTTAGCGACGGCTAGGTAAGTTCGTCTGGACGGGTCAACCGGGCCGGACCCACCTTCGGGATTGGTGAAGATCTGCTGCAATAGACGGAAGTCTTCGCAAACAAATTCCACGGGCGGGCAGCAGCTGCCAAAGAGCGGGTAATGGGCTGTGCCCAGGCCACGTCCTTTCTCGTCTGGTCCTTGCTTCCGGAGCTACTCCATCATGGCCAAGCGGGTGGTGATCTGGGTTGGGGTCGGTCTATCCCTCGGCTCCTTCGACATCATCTCCTTAATCAGCGCAATGAGATGGTCCTGGACATCCGACTCTCCGGACGCGCGGAGCATAACAGTCCAGTCGTTAAAGGCATCCTCACCAGTGTCGTCTGGCCTATTCAGGTATTGAGCATACATACCATTCTTCTCAGGCTTGACACCCAGGTCATCCCTCGAACAAACCTTGAGGGCAAGGTCTCCAACATACTCAATGCTAAGAGCACAGAGGATCTCGAGAAAGATGCAACCGAGGGAAAATATGTCCGCCTCCGGTCCCGATGGTTCACCAAGGACCTCCTCTGGGGCGTTATAGAGCAGAGTTCCAGCAACAGTACTCGTACCATAGTAGCTCTCATTCGCTTGGCCGTGGCCCTTCGCTAGGCCGAAATCGCAAATCCGTATGCCTCCAAGATCGGGAAGGCACACCGGCCACCAAGGTTGGGGTCGTTCTCACCCTGATCGTGGAGAAAGTCCTGGGAAGGGAACATCAAGATGTTCTGGGGCTTCAAGTCTCGGTGCCGAACCTTGTGGACGCTGAAATACCGGAGCGCCTCAGCGAGGCAGCCAAAAGCTGCAAAAAGTCGCCTGACCGTCTCGCCTACCACTTCCCGAATGGTCAGGGCCGCCGGGCTGATAGTCCTGTCTTCGGGATTGGTTCCGCCCGTCAAAAACTTGGCCATATCGTTGAGTGGCACACTGATTCCCGTGGGCAGGTCCCCAATCGGCGTGCCAAAGTCGGAGTCTTTCACGGCTCTGTTCAAAGCGATGCCGGCATGCTTGACCTGGATGAGAACGTGGCTGAGGGCGAATGGGGCGACTGGCCAGAAGAACCTGTTCGTAGGATCCGACAAATTCGATGACATGCTGGTGGCGCAGACGTCTCAGGATGGATATCTCGCGCTGGAAGGCCTCTCGAGTCTCCTCCATGGTCACATTGGGAATGGAAACTTGCTTCCGGGCGAGGTAGGTTTTGCGGTCTGCGCCGTGGTACTTGTAAGGGCAGAAGGTTTTATAAACGTCTCCAAACCCCCCGCCTCCGAGTTTCCCCAGAATGGGCATGCTGAAATGGACGGGATCCTCTTGATCGAACCGAACGTGGCGGCCATGCGCAAGGCCTTGACGGCTCCAGTCTTGAAGCAGGTCGGGATACTTTGCCAGGACGTCCGCTCTATACTTTGGGTACTTGTCTGGCGCCATGGCGAATGTGTGAAAGTATCAGGCAAGGCAGGTAAACGGGGCTGATAAGTAAACAATCTGGATGATGTGAGTTGCGAAGTTAAGGCAGAGGTGAATGATTTCTGTCGTTGCAGTTCGTTGAAAATGAGAGGGGGAACCCGAGATAAATACTCCCTTGCCTAGCTATCGTGTCATAGAAAACCCCAAAGTCTTGAAACAGTAACTTCGCCACAGATTGGGCTGGCTTGCGCCAGACCTTACAGACCGTGCGTCTCATGTCCAAACAGTAGCTGTACAATTAGACTAAGCCCTATCAGATAGAGTAGTTGGCCAAATTCGGCCCCAGATGCCCATTTGTTGGGTTGGCTTGGAGCATATAACCTGACACCACTGCAGTATACTGGCGTTACGCTCTGGCGGCACTCTCTAGCGGTTATCAGGGTACCTAAAATAAGGTATAAGCAAGGTTTTGGAGTCCTGCTGGCACTTCGTATCTACTAGGTACTATTAGAGCTCACTATTAGGACTAATAGATAATAAACCTTTTAAAGAAATTTTGAGCCCTCTTCATTAAGCTTATTAATTGTTATCCAATGACTTGGGGGTGGCGCCGAGGCGCCGGTGCACCGGCGCAGGGCGGCCGTTTCGGGACCCCTGAACCCCTGAATCACGTGGTGGCCTGTGCACCACCACAGCCGTC